>OY728157.1:1897051110-1897791383 GCA_963277665.1 Viscum album
TATATATCTAGTTTCAATTCACCTCTCTTGATCTTATGATATATCTCGAGGATTTATCAAGAGATGAGTTCACTGTGAGGATATTGGACTAGGTTGGATCACCATGATATGGGAGTTATCAAAATATCCCATATAGAAAAGATGTGGTCTAGAGATACCAGATTTCTAGACAGAAGAGTTTTTGGATGGATGAGGGTTAGTCCTAGTATTCTTCATCTTGTTTATCTAGAGTTGAAATCTATCAGGCCCCTATCAAGGGATCAAACACTTTTTTCATGTGGAGGATATGTATATCAACGATGAGAGTACCCAATGTTTTTTGTCAACCAATGTGCGATAAGTTTTCTACTTCAAGTTCCACTATTGTGGTAGTTCCAAATGAGGAAATAGTAATAACGTTCTCTATAACTTGATCAAAATTGGGATGAAAGATTAGGTAGAGGATATCCCCATTATTTTCCTTATCCTCAGAGAGAAGAGTGTGTCGATTACTGTGGTATTCATCAGGGTCAGAGAGGCCCTGAAGTAGGTCTTAGTTAGGTGCATGATTTGGATTTTTTGATGTCAAGTGAGTCAAAAATTATTCTAGGTACCCTTTTAGTTTTGAATTTTTTTTGACATAGGATCTATGTACTACTTTATATCACATATCATATTTTTTTCTTTATGAATTGAGGTGAAGAGTCTTCCAATACCCCTGGCATTGACTACACTAATTGTAGGTCAAATATATCTATATAAAATATGTAGAGACTATGATCTAGCTCTAGGGTAGCACTGCTCTTGGGGATAATTCATATGTTTGTAAATATATCCATATGATGCCATCCTCAGTAAGAACTATCTATATTCAGTGAAGGTTATTAAGGATTTCTTTAGGAGGAAGATTGTATTCTATGATGTTGATAGAGAGTCCATTGTGTTCAATAGTGAGGGTGGCCCTTGTTTGGGTCATAGGCATGTTTCATATTCATGTTCTTTGATATGTATGTTAATTATTATTTTATTATTGGTTCTACCTTTGGTGTTTCATAGATTTTTGGAAGAGTTCCATGATGTATTTCCTGGGGAGGTTGTGGTGTTACCCCCTTAGTGGGAGATTTAGTTCAGGATAGAGATACAAATAATTACTTATCTTATTTAGGTTTATCTATATTGATGGTTCATTTTATGTTATAGTAACTTTAGATACTAATTTGGGATCTTTTATAGAGTGGTTTTGTTCATCTAATAATGTTACTTTGGGGTGCTCTAGTTATATTCATAAAGAAGGTAGATGTCAGTTTATGTAGGTGTATTTATTATCATCGATTGATTCAGGTGACAGTTAAGAATATATATCCTCTTTTATGAATTAATTAATTATTTTATCATCAAAAAGAATCTATTTTATTCTATAATATCAATCTATGGTTGGATATCATCAGATGCAAGTAAAGGATGGGGTTATTTCAAATATTTATTTTTTATATCATTATGGACATTAGGAGATTGTTGTAATGTTTTTCACTGTGATTAATGATCTATCTATGTTCATGGGTTTCATGAACACATTTTTTTGGGAGTTCCTAGAACTTTTCTATGTGGTTTTCATTGAAAACATCCTTTTGTGATCTGTATCTAAGAAGGATCACATAGAGCATCTGTGGGTAGTTTTGGGAGTTCTTTATCATTAAAATCTATTCATGAAGCTATAAAAGTGTGAGTTATAGGATTTTGAAGTTCTATTCTTGGGAAATTTCAGGTCTCAACACGGTGTAGTTGTGGGTCATTCAAAGATTTAGGTGTTTATTTCATGGGTGGCCCTCGAGAATATTATTAAGGTGAAGAGTTTCCTTGGTATTTCATGATATTATAGTTGGTTCATACATGACATATCTCAAATTGTGACGCCTTTGAAAAACTTTACAGGAATGAATTAGGTGTCCTTAAAGACTTACCTGTGTCAGGTAGCTTTCAGGTATTTAAAGGAGAAGTTGGTCAACACTTCTTCTCTTTGATTTCATGAAGAGTTAGTTCAGTTTGAGGTTTTCTATGACACTTCCTCTCTTAGATTGGGAAATTTCTTTATGATGAGGAGATTAGTTGTTTATTATTAGTCTTCTTAGTTAATTCCTCATGAGAATAACTATTTCACCCATGATCTTGAGTTGGTGGTAACTGTGCTTGACTTGAAGTTGGGGAGACATTACCTCATTGGTTAGAATTTTGTTGTTTTTTTTCGATCACAAGTGCTAGAGATATAAATTTCCTATCCTGAACAAAAATTATGAAATTGATAGTGGATTGAATTATAGAAAGACTATTAATTTTAGATTTAAAATATACTAAGAAATTGTAATCTTTTAGATGAAACGCTAAGTAGAAAACCATGAAGTGATTCCAAATGATTGTATAGAGATTTTGGGAGAGTAATTTTATATTTATCCATGATGAATCTTATTATTGGAAAGGTTCAGGGTAGAGGATTCCATTTTCATATGACGGTGCAGTATTCCTTGGTGTAGTAGGTAGAAGAGTCCCAACCAGGGGATTCTTAGGTGGAGGTCTAGTGAAATTGAGTTATTTTAAGTGATGCCTCTAATGTTTGGTCTGAGTATGATCTATACTGAGTGTTATTCCATGTAATCCTTGTTTCACCTTTGGTGATGTGTGAGTTTTTTTTAGTTCCACAGTTCACCCTAAGAAGAACATCTCAAGGTGAAAAATATGTAACATTCTTTGATAGGATAGATTTGGTGTCCTAGGTTGAAGTGTTGGGTTAATGAGTTTTTGTATTGATGTTTAGTATTCTCAGAGGTGAAGGTTGAACATCAAATTCTTGGTGTTTTTTTCATCTATTAAATGTTCCTTAATATAAGTGAAAGAATATTTTGATGTACTTCATTATCATTTTACCTTGATCTCATGGATTCATTGATTCTATATGGGAAATATTCGACCATTTAAAAAAAATTATGCCACTTATTATTGATTAAAGAGTCATGTTAAATGTAGGATGTATTGAGTTAGTACCTAAAGGAGGTAGTTGGACTCTATAGAGTCCCAAGGATTATCATCTCTAATTATGGACTTCATTTTACCTCTAGGGTAAGGAGAGGTCTCCATTATTATTTTGGATCTTATTTGTGCCTTATAAATTCTTTTCATCCACAATTGTATATTCAGACATAGTGGACTATTAGAACTCATGAATACATGTTGTGTGCTTGTATCCACAATTTTGGAGGTTCATGGATGAGGAACCTACCTTTGGTTGAGTTTTCTTACAAAAATATATTTCACTCCACCATTGGTATGGAACTATTTATATATTTTTATTATTGACCTTTCTATTATATGTTGTGATATAATGGAGTTAGATAGTAAGTAATTATCATGACAAAATAAGTTAAATAATGATAGAGATAATTTAAGTGATTAGTAAGAGGATGGAGGCAGTATTGGATCATCATAATTCTTATGCCAACCATAAGAGGAGACCTCTATAGCTTGAAATTGGAGATCATTTGTTCTTAGAGGTGACTCCCAGTCATGGTAAGTGAATGCTTGGTTATTGTAGTAATATTTATCCCTAGATTGTTGGTCCTTTCATGATGTCATCTTGTATTGGAGCCATTGTGTATCAGATAGTATTTCTCCCACATATGATTTTGATTTATGATGTCTTTCATGTGTAATAGATTATCTTCCATCTTAATGGTGATTCAAAAATTATAGATTGGGTAGAGATCAATGTTTATGATGATTTAACCTTTGAGGAGTATCCTATGGAGATCTAGGATAGGTGGGAGAAGGTGTTGTGAAAGTGAGTTATCCTTTTAGTTCATGTCATATGGTATCACGGTGACTCTGAGATTCCTTGATGTGTTTTTGAATGGATGTGACTTTATCTACCATTTCCTTAATTATATCAAGTCCCAATAACATTCATTCTCCAACCTCATACTAGCACACTGAATTTATACACTTATTTCTATAAAGGACTTAATAATGATCCATCTAAATGCTTGATTGAAAGCTTTTTTATGAGAAACCTTGATTAGAGGAATGTGTTGATTCTAGCCACCTTCTAAATACATTTAAAAAGACCTTAAAAAATATTCCAAGGTTTTAATTTCCCTATAATCTGGACCATCTATATGAGGATAATAAGAAAAAACATAGCTTCGAATTTAGTGCTTGATAAAGAATTTTATAGAACTTCGAGGTAATCCTCTGATTTTGATAAGATACAATAGAATGTTGTACTCCATGAAACCTTACCACTTATTTAATATAATTTTGAAAAAATGATCAAGAGTGAAATATTCTTTGATAATAATGAAGTGTGATGAATTCATAAGGAAATCGAATAAAACCCAAATAGCATTACGACCTTTATATATTTTTGGGAGTCTAATCGAAAAATCATGGGTGATGTTTTCCCATTTCCATTCCGTTATGGGTAATGGCTTAACATCTAATTAGACATAGATCTCTTAGGAATAACTTCATAACATTCAAAGCATTGAGATCCATACTCTTCAATATTTCTCTTCATTTTTTCCAACCAAAAATAATCTTTCATATCTCTATAAATCTTCATACTTCCAAGATGAATAGAGAATGATGAACTATGAGAATTATCCAGTAGCTCTTTCTTTAAGTCTAGTATTGATAGAACACAAACCTGATTTCCAAAACATGTCATTCTATGAAAAAAAATTCAACTTAGGTATATTTTTCACCTTCTTCTTCAGTTCTACATCATCCTTTTATGCCTCTTTAATATTTACCTGAATAAATTATTGAATTATCATTTTATCAAGATTTGATTTTACCCCTCCATGAAAATTTATAGATTCATAATTTGAAAATCCATAAATATTGGTGATTTTTTTATTCTCATCATAGATAATCTTACATGATCCTTGGGACTCAAATCATTGGACACCTTTTTCACTTTACCATGGTGGTAATGTATTAAGAAATTATAATCTTTAGTCAGATCTAATCATCTAATTTAGTGCATATTCAACTATTTATAAAAGAATATATACTTTAAAGTTTTATTATTATTATATATATCTCTCTTTTCTCCATAAATATAAATTTTTTGTATCATTAACGTTATAATTACTTCAACTAACTTGAAATAATGAGTTGGTAAATTTTTCTCATGAACCATCAATTGGAATGAGGAATAAGATATCACCATATCATTCTGCATGAAGACGCATCCTATTCCACTATTTTATGCATCACTAAAGATTCCAAACCCTTCTCTATTTTAGGGTAGTGTATGTAGAAGTGCACTAAATAACCATCTCTACAATGCCTTGAAATATTCCACACATTTATCTATATAATGGAACTTTGATACATTCCAAGTTAACTTGGTGAGTGTATTAGAATGTCACGAGAAATTCTCCATAAATATTCATTAATATCTAGATAAACCAAGAAAATATGGATCTTGTAGAGACCCAAAGCTTGAAGTACATGGAAATTAAATTTATTTTGCGGAATACTTAATATGTAACAAAAACAAACACCAAAGGACTGTAATAGTTTAGTGTCTTTGGAAACTCGAAATATAATCTTCTAATCCTGGTGAAAGATCTTTAACATCTCCCATAAAGATCTTCCCCTTTTTTCGTACCTAAAACCATTATTTATATCCTGGGGAAAAGAAAACATAAAAAGTGTGAGCTCAAATTCTAAGTAAGGGTAAATATAGGTAATGTAAAACAATCCACAAACATTTGAATGAAAAAACTTGAACATAAAATCTAAACATCAAAATCTTGAGCAATGACATAAATCTTTGAAGTACGTAAGGAATATATCATAAAGGAACATCGATCATGATAAAATAGCATGGGAATAAAACATGAAATTGTTGAAAACCATTAAGAAAAGGATATTATTTCCATAGTAGCCAAGGCATTTCTACCAAGACCATCTTAGTGGACAAAGACCCTTTCTGAATCGAGTTCACTCCTCGTTGCAGTCCTCTATCACTGAACCGGATAAACTTACCATTCCATCCATGTCAATATCATGACATATAAATATTTACCCAATTAATTTGAGGGAGATATAGGTCCCACCCATCTCATAATTAAATCATTCTTACTTGTGCCACAAAATAAACATAAATCAGTCATCATAACCCAAAGAATAAAATGGGTTTCATAAACATCATCCCATCATAACATAATCCATATAAAACAAATATATATAATTGCATCATAAGAAAATTGAAACCATGTAAATCATAGAGACATTATACTTGAAACATAAAAATATTAAATAATGTCATCTTGTATTGAAAATGGTTTTGATAAAACACTTGAAATGAATTTTTTGAGGAAAATATCCTTTCTTCTTCAAAATCATTTTTTATTTACAAAATTCCATGAAATTTTAAAAGAAATGGGTTTTGTTGAAAATAGTCATGAAATATTATAGACTAAGATTCATTAAAATAAATCATTATAAAACTTTAAAAATATGTCCATGCCGTATAAGTTAAAAAAACATTATCCTCATACTTTTGTTGGAAAAGTCACAAAGTTCCTCGTATGGTAAACAAAATAAAGATCCCTTAAATAAAACAAAATAAATTTAAAAGCGGGTTAAACATGACATTAAACATACATGTAATAATATTAAACACTTTATGAAAAATAGTTTATGGGCATGGATGAAAAATATAACCCTAGTAAATACATACGTATAAGCAATCTCGGATAAAAAAATGAGATTGAAAAATTATCTCTTACCTTTAGGTCTGATATGATTCATACGTATCTAAACCTCCTGTATAATGATTTACATAATGTCATTGACATATTATATAATCATATTCATTATTATGATATCATATATGGTTCAATTATGACTTTATATTACCTGTTCTTTTGTAAAATCCATGTTAAAGCAGCATTTTGGGTAAAATCGTTTTATTTATCATACGTGTTTGGACTTGTTGTTCTTGATATTATTATTACATATATCATTATTTAATTACTTCCAAAATGTAAATCATGATTTATATATCATAGATATTCAGTACATATATATATATAATAGATAGATAAATGAAATGAAATACACCGTTCATGGAGACGGTAGGTCGTACGTACGCATGAGCGCTGTTTTCCTTTCCTTATTGACTTGAATGGATGTAAGTAGATGAAATATATATATATAAATAAATATAGTAGCTTTATAATGTCATATATTTCATTATTATTAATTTTATATACTTTATAATCATTCTTTAATGGTTAACATTGAATATGAATCTCATCGCGTCGTGGAGACGGTAATTTGTACGTATGCACGACCGATGATATCATTCCCATAATTATTGAATTGAATTTGAGTGGATGATATAATATCACAGAATCCGTATGATGTTATAATAACTATATATAGTTATTCTTCATACCATTATACCCATCCAAGTAATTTGGTGGTGGAAAAATAGATTACACGACGGCGTGGAGACGGTATTCCGTACGTACGCACACATGGTGATTTCATTTTCCGTAGGATGGATAGAAGGTGAAATGAGGTTGTTTAATATTTATAATAAAATATCAGTATATTATTGATACTGATGTTATTATTTTATAATGAAACAACTAAATAAGAAGAAGTTGAAGAAGAAATAAAACTTGAATGAATCGGTAGAAGAGATTACCTCTTCTTCGACACACCTCTTTTAAGATTCCACTTAAGGCACTAGGGTTGGTCTTTTGAGGAGACCATAACCTCTATAATGTTTCTAAAGAATTTAATAAGGTAAATGGTCAGGGTTTGGCTAAGCTTGAATGCTCAAAATTGTGTAAAGAGAAGAGGGAGGAGGTGCCCTTTTATAATGGTGGAGAGGGGCACCATAGGAAAAACATAAAACATTATTTTATAATAAAGTCATATTCTGTTTTTAATAGCCCCAAATTGCTTTATTTATAAGATAAGGTGGGGATGGGTCGAAATACTCTCAAAAAATAGGTTTTATATTAGTTTATTTTACTATTTTAACCTTATCATTTATATTTAACTCTAAGTTAAATAATTTAACTTCTACCGTGTCTTTTTGTTTTCTTACACTATATGGTTAATAAACTTACTATAACAAGAAAAACGAACCCCAAGTTGTTAATTAGTAATATATATAACCTTATATAAGTAATATTTCTGAATCTTATATTTTTAAGAATGAAATAACAATTAATAATATAATATTTGTTTTAAAAACTATCTTATGTCAATTTTGACACTATTTGGTAATTGATTTTTGTGAAAATCATAACAGCTGGATTAGTTCTAAAACAGTTAATCAAATCAATAATAACATGTCATATTAACCTATAAAATTATTTTAATTCATAAAAAGTCTAAAATTACATTTATTTGGGTATTTATAACATCAATTATATTAATATTTCATTAATAAGGTAATTACTGCATCATCATTGTGTCATAAATAAATTAAATTATTTAAAGTCTATAAATTATAAATAAAATACCATTATGTAGGAAATATTTTTATATTTCTAATTAATATTTATAGTCGAATTTATATTATGTATAACCCTATATTAAAAATGTTTTAGTTATTAAACGTTGATTTTAACTCTTTTAAATCTTCTTTAAATAAAATAATAATAAGTGTCATAATCTAATCGAAGTGGAACTAAAGGGTAATATTTTATTCCTAAGATTTTTTTCGGTCTAATTACACTTATAAAATAGAATTAAGAAATGTTTTAGGGTAATAATAATTTCATTTTTACCCTTAATTATCTTATTTACTTTTAACTATGGTAACTAAAAGTAAAAAGTTACTATTCACCAATAATTATTTTTATATTATTGAAGCACATTTTACTACATGATATTAACCGTGTCTCTCAGATTTTTGAAATTCAACTCACAGAAGCGGTAAAATAAAGTTTTATGTACAATTGCAAATGCTCCTAAGAGGTAGGTAAAAACGGTAAAAAGTTCAATAAAATTTTTATGTATCTATATTATTATAAAATTACTCCAATGGAATAAATTGAAATTATATAGGTATTATGTATCTATTTTGACCTAAAATAAATTTTAATAAAATAAATTATTATTTAAATAAAATGTCGGTTTTTAAATAGTAACTCAGTGTTTTCAATATTCATCAAAAATTGAAAGTTTTTAGAAAAATACCAAAAATTCAACCTAGGATAATTTAGATATTTTGAATCCAAAAATGAAGTCTATTTTGAAAGATAAAATTTATAAAATTTTAAAAAGTGGGTATTACTATTCATAATGGCGAGTTCATAATAATATTATAATAATAACTTGTTTAGTGAAACTCGGTATTGCGTACAACAGACGCTATCGAGGAAGGTTGCTCTGAAGTGAAACACAAGCCTAGAATAGTGTTTGTGTATACTATAAGCTAATACGGTGTTGTGTATAGCGCAAGATAATCTTGGTGTAGCGTACAACACAAGACATCAATGTAATTAAAAATAATATTTCTCATAAAATCTCGGGGTGTTACATTCTACCCCCCTTAAAATGTATTTCTCCCTCAAAATTCATCGGGGTTATAAGTGGTTTACTACCTTAAAGTTTCTTTCATAGAAACCCACATCGTAAAAAGGAATACTAAAACTTAATTTTAAAAAGTAATGTAAGAAACGTAACGGTTACCCAAATTAACTCATCACTGGGTTTCCACATAGGAGAACATAGGTGGAAATATGGATATGGAAGAAAAATATGACCATAAAGTTATGATGGAGAGTGGTAGAGGACATGGCTCTGAAAAGACAAAAATCCCAAAGCCATAAATTTTTGATGATCTAAGGTACCATCTGATCCATCAGATATGAGGGCACTAGGACAACATTTATGGTTTTCAAGATCATTTCTCTAATGTTAAAGAATTTTTGTATAAAAATAAATAATTACTTGATTTTGGTACAATCCTAATGTTGTCCGTGCCTTGAAAAATTTACACTTCATATCTTAAGGAAAAGAAGTTAAATTTTTCATTCATGAAGCGTTAGCAGATCATGTGATAGAATGATAGGTCATTCCATCTGTTTCTATCGCAAAACATTTAGCACAATTTATTAAATATACATAATTCCATCTATGCTGAGATTAATTGTATATGGTTGCTAAAATGGACTTATACATCATCTATCATAGAGATTAATAAAATAAAACTAGTTTCTACTAACCAGGGACTTCCTGTAGGCCAGTGATAAAGGCTTGTCGCACTTCGGTTGTGGGTTAGATTCCCGCATCCTTGTCCGACGTGATGGGTTGTCGCCCATCCTACGGGTTGTCCTTTTTCTAAAAAAATACTATTATAAAATTCCAAAAATAATATCAAAAATTTCAAGCCTTAAACAATACTTCCTGATGTCCAACATAATCCATTCCAATCTTTAGACTTATCCAAAATACATCTATCCAATTTCATAGTATAAATAAAACGATTATTGGAAATGTCATCTACCGAGCATGTGAATACCATCATTTATCATATGATATATCTTGTTGGTCACATTCCAAACATGTGAATACCTTAATCATTTATTCTCTTAAAAAAAATTAATACCCATTTAAACTTAGTGAAAACATGAATGCTGTCAAAAGTTAACTCTTACCACATACCAAAATCCCAAAATTTCTATATACAAAACCATGATAACACTTTGTTATTATATCAGTCATGAGCTCATCAATACTATAAAACATTTCATTTTCTCCTTATCCCTTCATTATGCGCATATCATCTTCTTTCCAAAATATTTGAATAACTTTTCATGGTTACCGGTACCATATAATTATTGAAAACCACAATAAAACAATACATAGATATTCCAATATTCCACAATACTATAAATGATATTCCACAACATTATTTCAGAATCCTGTTACATAAACACATAATCATTCCACTAAATCGTTTTCATAATCAACATCACCAACAGTGATCGCATGTGACTTCCCTTTTTCCCTTCACCTTAAGATGTTGTTGAGGCTGATCATCATTAAACCTTGGATTAGGGCATTGGTTATCATAAATCCCCATTTCATTGCACTTGTAGAATTAAAGTGTTGGTGGATCATTATCTGTAGTATTTTCTCTATTCACATCATCATAAACCTTTTTCCAATTACTTTGAAAGTTAGCTGCTCAGTGACCTTCTTTTCTACACTTGAAACATTTTTTAGTACCGTTTATACAATCTCCACCATGAATCTTTCCACACATTGAGCATATAGAAACATTCAACTTCTTTTCACCATTATTCTAAGATTTTTACTTGAACTCCATCTATCATTCCATATCAAAACCCTGATATGGATATGTAACACCAACTTCCAGTTATACCTTGATCACACAACGCACAATTTCATCATAGGTACTGAAGTCTCTTATAGATAATTCTATTCAAAGACTTGGTTTTAAGCCACTGGAGAATTGATCAACTTTACTTTCAGGTTGGATGATAAATCCACATGCATACTTTGCAAGCCTTGTAAAATTCACTTCGTATATACCAATAGATTCATCATCCATTTGTTTATGCTTAAGGAACTCCTTCTACATCTTAGTTCGAAGAATACAAGGGAAGTACTTATTGAAAAACAAGCTCTTGAACTTATTCCATTCCATGGATTCAATTTCATCTTGGTGCCTTGTATTCTTAATTAGAGTCCACCACTAGTTTGCTTCACCTTCTAAATGGTAAACAGCTAAAATGACTTTTTCATGTTCTAAATAGCGAAGTATGGAAAACATCTTTTCAATGGTACTGATCTATTGTTCAGCCACAAGTGGATTAGAAGACCTATTGAAAGAAGTGGATGTTGCCTCCTGAAGGACTCATAGAATATTGTTCCCTTCTCTGCTCATTTGGAAGTACAGAATGATTCATAACTTGTGTAAGTATAGAAATAATATTTTTCACTCCATCTCCCATAACGTTGGTTTGTTCAGGAGTACAATCATTGAATCATCCATTACATTGATCAACACAGATCCTTCAAGTTCCATCCATCGTCTAAAACCCAAAAAGAATAGTGTGAGAGGCAAAATCATGATAGGAAAACAACATAATAAAGGGAGATTACCTTCATTATATAACATCTTAGGTTTAATTCTGAGATCTTTACCATAATTCTAGGACTATAATCTATACGTATACTTATTTTTAGGGACATTCCAAGACATACCTTAGAAATATCTCTAGGGATTTCACTAAAGTTTTTGCATCCTAGTTTCCAAAGGTTAACTAAACCTTTCCTCTGATACCAACTGTAGATACCCAATCTTGATGTAAATTTACATTACATTACTTTTTAAGAATACTTAGTACATAACAAAAATAATCACTAAAGGACTATAATATTTTTAGTGTCTTTGGAAACTCGGAATATAATCTTCTAATCATGGTGAAAGATCTTCAACATTTCCAATAAAGATATTCCTCTCTTGTTTTCTTACCTAAAACCTTTCTTTATATCCTATGGAAAAGAAAACATAAAAAGGGTGAGCTCAAATTCTTAGTATGGGTAAACAGAGGGAACGTAAAACAATCCAGAAACATTTTAATTCAAAAAACTTGAACATAAAATATATACATCAAAATCTTGAGCAGTGACATAAATCTTGGAAGTACATATGGCATATATCATAAATGAACATCAATCATGATAAAATAGAATGGGAATAAAACATGTAATTATGGAAAACCATTATTCACATGGTATGATTTCCATAGTACCCAAGGCATTGCTTCCAAGACCATCTTAGTGTATAAAGTCCCTTTCTGAATCGAGTTCACTCCTCGTTCCAGTCCTATATCACTGAACAGGATTAACTTACCGTTCTAGCCATATCTATCTCAGGAGATATAAATCTTTACCCAATGCATTGTAGGGAGATATAGGTCCCACCCATCTCATAATGAAATCATTCTTACTTGTGAAACAAAATAAACATAAATCATTCATCATAACTCAAAGAACAAAATGGGTTTCATAAACATCATCCAATCATAACATAATCCATATAAAACAAATGGATATCATTTCATCATATGAACAGTTAAACCATGTAAATCATAGAGACATTATACTTGAAACATACACATATTAAATAATGTCATCTTGTACGGAAAATGGTTTTGATAAAACAATTGAAATGAGTTCTTGAGGAAAATATCCTTTCTTCTTCAAAATCATTTTGTCTTTACAAAATGCCATGAAATTTTAAAAGAAATGTATTTTGTTGAAAATAGTCATGAAATATTATATAGTAAGCTTCATTAAAATAAGGCATTATAAAACTATAAAAATTTGTTCATGCCCTGTAAGTTAAAAAAATTCTCCTCATACTTTTGTCAGAAAAGTCAAAAAGTTCCTCGTATGGTAAACAAAAGAAAGATTCATTACATAACACAAAGTAAAAGTCAAAGCAGGGTAAACATGACATTAAACATACATGAAAAAATATTAAACACTTTATTAAAAACATTTTATGGGCATGGATGAAAAATATAACCCCAGTAAATACTTACGTATAAGCAATCTCGGATAAAAAAATGAGATTGAAAAATTATCCCTTACCTTAGGTCCGATATGATTCATGTGTATCTGAAACTCCTATATAATGATTTAAATAATGTCATTTACTTATTAAAAAATCATATTCATTGTTATGATATCATTTATGGTTCACTTATGACTTTATATTACCTATTCTTTTGTAAATTCCATGTTAAAGCAGCGTTTTGGGTAAAATAATTTTATTTATCGTACGTGTTTGGACTAGTTGTTCTTGATATTATTATTACTTGTATCATGATTTACTTACTTCCAGAATGTAAATCATGATTTATATATCATATATATTCAGTACATTTATATATATATATATATAATAGATAGATAAATGAAATGAAATACATCGTTCATGGAGATGGTAGGTCGTACGTACGAATGAACGTTATTTTCCTTTCCTTATTAACTTGAACGGAAGTAAGTAGATGAAATATATATATACATAAATACAGTAGCTTTATCATGTCATATATTTTATTATTATTCATTATATATACTTTATAATTATTCTTGAATGTTTAACATGGAGAATAAATCTCATCCTATCGTGGAGACTGTAATCCATACGTACGCACGAGCGATGATATCGTTCCCATAATTATTGAATTGAATTGGAGTGGATGATATAATATCACATAATCAGTATGATTTTATAATAACTATATTTAGTTATTATTCACACCATTATACCCATCCACGTAAGGTGGTGGTGGAAAAACAGATTACACCACGGCGTGGAGACGGTATTCCGTATGTACACACGCGCAAGGATTCTATTTTCCGTAGGATGGATAGAAGGTGAAATGGGGTTGTTTAATATTTATAATAACATATCAGTTTATTAGTGATACTTATGTTATTACTTTATAATGAAACAACTAAAGAAGAAGAAGTTGAAGAAGAAAGAAAACTTGAAAAAATCGGTAGAACGGATTACCTCATCTTCGACGAACCTCTTTTAAGATTCCTCTTATGGTACTAGAGTTGGACTTTTGAGAATAATAGAACCACTATAATGTTTCTAGGGAAGTTGATAAGGTAAATTTTCAGGGTTTTTCCGAGCTTGAAAGCTTAAAATTTTGTAAATAGAAGAGGGAGGGGGTTCCCTTTTATAAGGATGGAGAGGGGCACCTTAGGAAAAACTTGAAATATTATTTTATAATAAAGTCATATTTGGTTTTTAATAGCTCCAAATTGATTTATTTCGAAGATAAAGTGGGGATGGGTTGAAATAAGCTCAAAAAATAGGTTTTAGACAAGTTTAGGTTACTATTTTAACCTTATAATTTAGATTTAACTCTAAGTTAAATAATTTAACTTTTACCGTGTCTTTTTGTTTTCTTACACTATATGGTTAATAAACTTACTATAACAATCAAAACGAACACCAAGTGGTTCATTATTAATATATATAACATTATCTAAGTCATTTTCCTGAACCTTAGAATTTTAGGAATAAAATAACAATTAATAATATAATATTTGTTTTAAAAACTATCTTATGTCAATTTTGACACTATTTGGTAATTGATTTTTGTGAAAATCAGAACAGCATGATTAGTTTGAAAAAAGTTAATTAAATAAATACTAACATGTCATATTAACCTAGAAAATTAGTTTAATTCATAAAAAGTTTAAAATTACATGTATTTGGGTATTTATAACATCAGTTGTGTTAATATTCCATTAATAAGGTAATTACTGCATCATCATTGTGTCATAAATAAATTACATTATTTAAAGTCTAAAAATTATAAATAAAATACCATTATGTAGGAAATATTTTTATATTTATAATTAATATTTATAGTCAAATTTATATTATTTATAACCCTATATTAAAAATGTTTTATTTATTAACCTTTGATTTTAACTCTTTTAACTCTTCTTTAAATAAAATAATAATAAGTGTCATAATCTAATCCAAGTAGACCTAAAGGGTTTTATTTTATTCCTAAGATTGTTTTTGGTCTAATTACACTTATACAATAGAATTAATACATGTGTTAGGGTAATAATAATTTCATTTTTACCCTTAATTACCCTATTTACTTTTAACCGTGGTAAGTAAAAGTAAAAAGTTACTATTCACCAAAAATTATTTTTATATTATTGAACCAAATTTTACTCCTTGATATTAATCGTGTCTCTCGTATTTTCCAAATTCAACTCACAGAAGTGGTAAAATTATGTTTTATATAAAATTTCAAATGCTCCTATGAGGTGGGTAAAAGACGGTAAAAAGTTCAATAAAATTTTTATGTATCAATATTATTATAAACTTACTCTAATGGATTAAATTGAACATATATTGGTATTATGTAAATATTTTGACCTAAAATAAATTTAATAAAATAAATTTTAATAAAATAAATGATTAATTAAATAAAAAGTCAGCTTTTAAATAGTGACCCAGTGTTTTCACTATTCATCAAAAATTGAAAGTTTTCAGAAAAATACCAAAAATTCACCCTAGGCTAATTTCGATATTCGGAATACAAAATTGAAGTAAATTTTGAAGGATAAAATTTATAAAATTTCAAAAAGTGGGTATTACTATTCATAACGGCTAGTTCATAAAAATATTATAATAATATCTCATTTAGTGAAACTCGGTATTGCGTACATCACATGCTATCGAGGAAGGTTGCTCTGGCGTGCAGCACAAGCGTAGAATAGTGTTTGCGTATACTGTAAGCTAATATGGTTTTTCATATAGTGCAAGCTAATCTTGGTGTAGCGTACAACACAAGACATCAACGTAATTAAAAATAATATTTCTCATAAAATCTGGGGGTGTTATAGATCTCATTCATACTGGTTGGTCTGGGCCAATGTTAAAAAACTTTTTTCATTGATGGATCCACCAATATATCCTCTCTTGAGATTATATAACCCAAAATGAAACTTTATATGACCAAAATTCTCAATTTTTAAATTTTACATACAAATTATCATTTCTTAGGGACTTTAGTATAATCCTAAATTTGTCATCCTGATGTTACTTTCTCTTTTAATATATAATAGTATTGTATATGTTGACTACCACAAACTTATCAAGGTAATCTATAATGACTCTATTCCTTAAATCCACGAAGATATAGGGGGAACTAGTAATACTAAATGGAATCACTATAAATTCATAGTATCTATACCTTTTATGCAATATTATATTGGGTATATCCTCTTTCTTGACCCTCAATTGATGATATACAAAATTAAGGTCAATCTAGAAAAATCATTGAGCTTCATGTAGTTAATCAAACATGTCATTGATACAGGGAAGATGATACATGTTATTAATAATGATCTTTTTCAGTTCCTAATAATCAATACAGATGTTCATCGATACATATTTAATTTTATCAAAATGAACAAGTGCACCCCAAGGTGACACACTTCAACAAATGAATCCCTTGTTATAATTCTCCTGAAGTTTCTTCTTTAATCCCTACAAATCAATCAAGGATATTTTATATAGAGTCTTTGAAATAGGTGTAGCATGAGGTATGAGTTATATTTAAAACTCAACATCATGATTTAGTGGAATACTAAGAAACTATTCTAGAAAAACATCAAAAAACTCTCATAAAATATACATATCTTCTATGTTGAGTTTCTTCTTAACAATATAAGACGAACTCCCCTTTTTAATAAGAATCATGACCCATATAATGGATTTATTTTCCATTGGAAGATCATACTAATTTCCACGCTTATAGATGATCATAGGTTTGTTTGGAATGTCAAATTTTACTTCCCTTCCTCATCTATTGATGTGATATTTATGTAGAGAAATCCAATCCATGCCTAAAATAACATCAAATTCAACTGGAGGGGGAACGATGATATTGGAAGAAAGAACATTCCGAAAAGCATAAAATGGAAAAGAATAATAGACATGAGATATAATCATCATTCCATTAGAGGTTTTCACTACTAATTCAACATATAATCATTGAGGTGGAATTATGATACCCTTAGAAAATTATTTATATATCAAAAAGTGGGTAGATCTAAAATCAAATAAAACATTATCATTTCTAGATTGAATAGTAAGTATACCTTTCACTACATCGTTATCCATATCATATGTAGTGATCTCATGAGATTCCCCTTTATACCTAGTCTTAAGAAGTTAATTACATCAATCGTTGTTATTAACATTTTGATTTGAGCATTGGTTATAATAATTCTCATACTCCTTGCATTTGAAACACTAGAGTGTGGGAGGTGAATTATGTGAAGATTTCTCTATATTCTCATGATTAGATAACTTCTTCTCATCATTGTACAACATAATTCACATACTCCAACCTCAATTTCTACCTAGATACCACATCAAATGATTTCTTCAAATATACTGAAGTCATTTTTCGCTAAATACCTTAGGAGACTTTGTTTTATTCCATTGGAAAATTGATCAACCTTACTTTCAGGTTGGATTATAATACCAAAATCATACCTTGAATATCTTGTAAAATATTACTCATAGGAAATAATGAATTCATCAACCTTTTATTTTATATCAAGGAATTTATTCTCCATTTTCGTACTAATAATATGAGGAATGTTATTATTAAAAAATAATCTCTTAATATTGTCCCATTATGTGGATTAAATTTATTCCATTTTCTGCATTCTCTTTATTAGTGTCCACTATTTATTTTCTTTGCCTTCCAAATGATAAACAACTAAAATAACTTTTTCATGTTATGAACACTAGATAATAAGGAACAATATTTCTAGTGGTTATGATCTATTTCTAAATAAATGTTGGATCAGAAAACCCACTAAAATAATGTGAATGTTAACTCATGAAGGAATCAATAGAACATTTTTCACTAATTTAAATGTTTGAAAGCTAATCATAATTTATAACTAGAGAAGGTTGTGTATGTATAGAAACGGGATTTTTTATTCTAACTCCCATATTATTTGGTTTCTTGGGAGGAAAATCATTTCATTATTCATCACTTGTGTCATTAACAATGTTCCTTTGGGTTTCATCCATTAATTATAACTAAAAATCATTACATGAGAAATAATAATCATAGTGGGAAACCACATAATCATGAAAAATCATTTGTAGGATGTCTAAATCATGAAACATTTTTTTCAATATACGAAACTTTAGGATTAAAATAGGCCATATATGATCATCATCTATTCAAATCCATCAAAATAGTTCATAATAAAAATGTGAATTAAATCCCTCATATCCCCCATAAGTGTCAAAATAGGTGTGTGGTAAGGTAATACTCACCATCCACCAGAATGGTGCCCAAGATATACTCAATCCACTATTTTTAAAGTTATTACTCCTATATGTATCTTTTCCAAAACCACATCCACATTTTTATCCATACAAGGATGTTTTTTAACGAAAATCAAAATCCTTTATTTACTATAACGTAGGATATTCTTCTATACATTGGATTATCATAAGGGTCTCACAGAATATTTCTTATCCTATTTTACACATGTAACTAAAATTTTTTATGATACTAACTATAGCAACTCATACATTTCATATGAAAATATCACACCTTATTATATGAATACATAATATGTAACATTAAAATATACACTAGAGTCATTAGGTCTAGTATCTTTAGAAACTTGAATACATACACAACATGCACATAATATATCTACATCATCTCCCACTAATTTCTTCATGACTAGAACCAATCTTATACATATCATAATTAAAACAATTCTTCATAACATTGGGAAATGAAACATATTAAAGCGTCGTATTTGATTCTTAGTAATGGTAAAAAAAGGAGTATATAAATGATCACTAAAGAATAACAAAGTCATAATGGTATGAGAATATGAGAATAATATTTTAAAACCATTCCCTTTATATCAGATTTCATAATCTTGAATCATTTAATAAATCATGGTAGTTCATAAGAAATGAATCAAAAATAAATCAAATAACATGAACCATGAGAGTATAACATTTTTATAAGAAAAAAATTTGTGGAATACTAATAAGTATAGAAAACCATTTCATTATTCAAGGCTCACTTCCAAGACTATCGTAGTGGATTTGGTTCAATCCTCATTCCATCATATCCTTAGCCAAGGTTCACACTAAATACTATAATAGTAGATAAATTCCCTTACTAAACTGGGTTCACTCCCCATTTTAGTCCTTATTATTTAAAGATATATATATATTTACTTAATGGGTTGGAGGGATATATAATTATATTCCCACCCATCACATAATGAAAAACATGTATATGTGTGACACAATATCTTAAAACATTCATCATATCATAGCCCTATGAATGGAAATGTGTTTCGTAAATATTTAAATATATCATTATAGTATAACCCATGGAAAATAAACGAGTTTCATAAAAATTTCATCATAATGTGGTTAACCCATGGAAATGAAACAGGTTTCATAGAATCAACCTTAAATCATCATCATCATAAGTCATACAAAGAATGAAATTGGATGGTATCATTGGATTGTATCCCAATAAATTAATCAGTAACATAAAATGATGTTATTATGGATAAAATGTTCCTTTAAAAGATAAATAGAACATTTTTGGTGAAAAGAACCTTTTCACATTGAAATAACTTATTTAGAAATATAAAAAATTTAAAAAATATTAAGGAAATTTTTTTTTATTAAAATAACCTTGTAAACTTGTAAAGTAAGATTCAAAACATTGAGTGGTAAAGATGGAATCAAATTACTCTCATGTCATGTATGTTAAAACAAATATTCCTATAATTTTTTTAGTAAAAAGTAAAAAATACCTCATTAAAAAATGAAAAGAATGTTACTTTTATATTTTTTTTAATATAAAAAATGGGTAAAAATACCTTTAAAATCATAATATAATAGTAGAAATATTCTGTAATTTTTTAGAAAACATATAAATTGAAGAAAAAGGATTTTCAATCAAAGAGAGAGATAATGTTGGTTATTATTAAAAACATTATTTTAATATCATGAGTTATTAAAGAGAGTGGAATAAAATTAAAAAATTTATTTTCTATAAATAACCTTATTATAATAAAATTCATGGAATTATTGATAGATAGATTATAAAATTTCATCATCAGAAACCTTGTCCTAAAAAATTTTGTTAAAAAAATGAGATTGTAAAAAAAACCCTTACTGCTTTAATAATATCACTATAAAAAACCCCTAAAATAAATAACCATATATATATTTTTAAATACCCATAATTTTCATGAAAACATCAAAAAATAAATTCATGGGCAATATATACACCACAAAAAGGGAATAGGTGGTGACTATGGCATAAGTCTCATAAAAATAAAAGTGAGAAGGGAAACCCTTACCTCAGGTATGACTTCCTTCATATGTGTGTGAAAATTATTGATAATAAATATATATTTATTATAAATATATTACAGAACAATAATTTTATATATCATTCAATATATTATTTAATTATCACATTTTTATTAACAATTCTTTATTAAATCACTATTTTGGGTGATAATTAATTTATTTTTTCACGTATGTTTTGGTTTGGTAGTTATGGTCATTGTACATTGATCATAGTAACATAATTTCTATAATTTTAATCATGATATAAATAAAATATATATTAATTATATATATATTTATAATCATCCATAAAAGGAATATATGGAAAATTAATTACACTATTCATGGAGATGGTAGGTTGTACGTATGTAAGAAAGTTGTTTCTATTTTTAGTGAATGGAAAGAAAGAAAGTAAAATAATAATTAAAATTTCAAGAATAATTATTATATCATATATAACATATATATTTATTAAATATATAATCATAACCATTTAAGTAAAGTGGTTATGAAATATGAATTACATATCAATGTGGATATGGTATGTTGTATGTAGACATAAATGATGTTTTTTGTTGTGTGTAGGAAGGAAATATGGTGGATAATGGGTTTTAAATACTCATAATTAAAATTAATTATATTTTAGATACCTAATATTTTTTTTAAATGGATACCATGTAATTATATGAAGTTTAAGAATATATAAAATAAGAAACATTTGGTTAAGAGTTAAAACTCTTCATTGAGAAACCACTTTTAGCATACACCTTAAGCCTTTAAGTGATGATATTTTGAAAACAAATAAAGTTCTTTTATGCATTAAAGGGAGATAGGAAGGTATAATATCAGTTCTTGGTTAAGATATATGGCTCAAAAATTATGAATAATGAAGGGTATGCGGTGCCTTATTATAAGTGAGGAGAAGGGAACTCTAGGGAATATTTAAAGTATTAAATTAATATAAATTAATTTTCAAATAAAATTTCCTCATAAATAATATAATTAGAATATAATATGATTATTACATTAAATCCTCTTATAAAATAAAATTTAAACAATTTTAGTATATTTTCCCACCCTTATCATCTTCTTTTAACTCCTCGTTAACCCTTTTAACAATTACCACAAATTCAATGTTATTTACTCTTTAAGGTTCAATAATGTTACCATAAAAAGAAAACTAAACCATAAATGGAACATGGTTTATATTTTAAAGCATATCTTATTCACCTGCATGAATATAATATTTTCATGAATTTTAAATCATTAAATAAAATATTATTTATTATAAAATATTATTTCTGTCTTTTTAGGAACTATTCATTTAATTTAACATTGAAAACAACTTGATATAAAATGATTTCAAGTTTATAACTTTCAAACTTCCATAATATGTTATATTTTTAAAAAAAATGAAGAAACATAATAATTCATCCAAATTATATTACATTTAATATTTTTAACTTCATTTATTTTATTTATCTAATAATTGAACAAATATTTTGTTGGCATTGTGTAAGAATTTAAGAAAATTATTCAACCACTAAAAATTAAAAATAAATTATCAAGATAAAAATCCATATTTATAATAAACATTTAGAATTGAAATTATCCTTTTTATCATTTTGTAAAAGTATTATAAATACTAAGGTAAATAGAGTGACACTTTGTATTGTTTTCTTCATAAATTTAAAAAGGGTCATAATCAATGAAAAATGGTACAAAGTGGATTTATATTCAATACTTGGATGGAAATAGAAAAAATAAAGTCATAAAATAGGGTAAATTAATGTTTTTGATATATTTTAAATCCTTATCACAAAAAAATTCACCTTATTTTACCTGTTCAATAATTACGGAGGTGACAAAAATTTACCAAGGTTACTATTCATAATGACAAAAAATAAAAAGTCTTTTTTTTACAAAATTTTAATATCCTGATTCCAAATATGGGATCCATTTTTCAAGATTCAATTTATATAAATGGTATAAATTCATTTTAAAATAAGTATGTAAAACCTGAAGAATATTTTTTTTTCAGAAACATACATTTTTAAGGATAAAACACGATTTATTTTTATCACATTCCTATAAAAAACAATAAATAAATTTTAAAACATTTAATTGAATATAAAATATATTCATTTTATTAAAATAATTAACCAATATTTATTAGTTTAATTTATTGCGATAAAAAAGATATTATGTATATAAAATCATTTTTTCAGAAGAAAAAACATGTGTTTTACTTTCAAATGATTTTTATTTTAATTTTTAATCCATTGATAACGATTGATTTCATTTTATACATGTTAAGACAAAAAAAATCATAATTTTTTTGGTCTTATTTATACCCACTAATATAATGGCTTGGTTAAACTACCTCATAATAATATTTCAATAGTATAACATAATTCGTTTTGACTCAGTTTTGAGTGTATCACAAGTTATGAAATAAATTAAATTAATTTCAAAATAAATATATCATAAAATATAAGGGTGTTATAGTACAATTATTGAATGATTTCATTTGGATTTATGAATATTGGTGGCATATATGAGCATTTAATGTACTGTATCTTTGAACCCTTCTTATGGAGACCATTGAATATTATGTAGATGACTTGGTGGTTAAATATAAATAACGTCATGATCATTTTAAGGATATTGAGATACTTTTTTAAAAAGTTACAGAATAATATCCTGAATAGAAGCTTTTAAATGTTTATTCAAGTTACAATAAGAAAATTTATTAGCTTCATGGTATTCCATCACGGAATTGAATTTGACCTTCAGAAGACCAAGGTAATCCTTCACATGCCACCTCCTCATAATGTTAAAGAGTTTAGAACGATTCAAAAATGTCTTACTTACATCATGTGATTCATATAAAACATTTTATGTGGGTTCTTAAACTTCCCTATGTATCTCGAGAATATAATCACATACTACTGTGATGAGGATTGTCAGGAGGTTTTTGAAAATTTCAAGAAATACCTCTCAAGCCCATTAGTGTTGATATTGTTGATAGATAAGAAGTCACTCATATTATATGTGGTAGCCCTTAATTGGTCACTTGGTTCTCTTATTTCATAAAAGAATGATTTGAGTAAAGAAAATAGCCTCAATTATCTTAGAATAACCACGATAGATATTGAGACCCAATATTCTGATATTGAAAAGAAATTCCTTGCATTGATATTTTCTATTTTGAAATTAGGGCACTACCTATAGCATTATTAAGACCATTTGGTCTCTAGAATTGACCCACTCAAGTACATACTCTATCGTCCAAATTAAATTGGATGAATTATATGGTGCGTGCTAATTATGTAGTAGTTTGATATTCAATTCATACCACAAAAGGAAATTAATGGAAAAGTATAAATAGTATTTCTTATGACATGTCTCTCCATGTTAAGAACACTAATAAATACATAATTGGCTGATGAAGTGGTGTTCTCCATTCAAGATTCTCCTAATACCTATACAATGTACTTTGACGGTGCATCAATAAGCCCAATAGGGAAAAAGAATGGATAACCCAAAATTCAAACAGTTCTCTTTGGGAATCACTCTAATTTCTCACACTATTGAAGTATTTCCCTATTAATTCCTATTATTAGAAAGCTGTTTCAAAAATTAGGTAGAGTACTAAGCTCTTATTAAGTTCTTATAATTAGCACTGTAGATACCAATGGTCTATCTAAATATCAAGGGTGATTCATAATTGGTTATGAGGAAGATTAATGGTGAATATTCCATTAACAAAGATAAGTTGATTCCCATATTAAATTATATATTTAAAACTAAACAATAGATAATATAATGTGATATCATTTATCAGTTCTATAAAAAAGTGCTGATAACAGATTCCTTTATCTGTGCTAAAAAACACTGATAAACGATACCCTTTATCACTGCTTGATTATTATCATTGATAAAGTTACCATTCGTGTGGTGAGTCCCATATCAAAATAGTGAAAGAATGGACATTTCATTATGTATCATTATGTCTCATAGAACACTCAAAATCCTAATGTGGGTATGGGATCCTACATATACTACACACACATATACGGGCCCCAAACAAGCCAACGTGGGTCTTGTCCAACTCTTTACTCCCCACGGTACTTGGCCTACCTTTATACACCCATTTTGGTCCTACACTACCCTCCCTAGCTATTATCCAAATATCTCATCCATGCCCCAATTATTTTATACAAACTAATACAAAATTTAAGTATTAAAAATAAAAAAAAAATTAAATGATTAAACAAATATAAATTAAAAATGAAAAAATTAAAAAAAAATATTTACAGATTTTTATTTAGATAATCATTATTAAATTTAATATATATATATATATATCTTTAAATATTAATAAATATTTTATATTAAATATAAATATGTAAAATTAATAATATGAAATAATTAAAAAATAAAAAATGAGTAAATTAAAAAAAATTAATGTCTGCTCTCTCGAAGACACTTCCCTCTGCATACATGTGAAACTTGCTTAGGAGATTATAGAATAGCGCACAATGTGATGGATTTCCATGCACTCCATTCATTTTCATAATCCCTCATCAGAGAACAGCCAAGGTTCTCCACTCTGTTCTGCCATTTAGCCCCTTCTTTTTAGCCTCTAACCGCACTCTCGATGGATCTTGGGGTAGGGAGAGATCTCGTTCTGGCACAACAACTGGGTAGGGGAGGCCATTGGGTTTTTGGGATGCTCTGCTCACAAAAACTCATTCATAGAAACCAAATTCTACCCAGTCTTCACCAGCCTAGTGTTGGACGCAGATCAACAGGCCACTTTTAGACTCATCGACCTCTCTATAGAACCAGACCATTGTGTTTTTACTCCTTCCTCCTCAGGGTTCTTCTCCCCCTGGGACTTCCGTATCATCCTTCTCTCTCAATAAAAAATGATCTCATGGGATGAAAACTTCTGTCCCAAGTTCCTTCCCTATAAATATAACTTTCTCTCATGGAGAATCCAAAACAGAGCCATTCTTACGGATGAAAATATCAAATGTTGTGGTATTAATCTATCATCTCATTTCCCCTATTGTAGTAATAGAATATAGGAGTATGTGGATCAAATCTTATTTTGGGGTGACTAGGCGAGTGGTGTATGGAGATCTGTTGGGGGATTCACAGCCTTCTCTGCTCCCAGCATGGCCAACATTCCATTCCTGGAGAGGTGGTTTCATGGTTCGGGAGACAAGGGCCCAAAGATAGAGGATTGGTCCATTATCTTACATGTGGAGCTTTGGAACCTATTTAATGCTCGTAACATGATGAGACATGATAGAGTTCCCTCCTCTGGTAGAACCATCCTCATTAGGACCAAATAT
Organism: Viscum album; assembly: GCA_963277665.1. Lineage (NCBI taxonomy): Eukaryota > Viridiplantae > Streptophyta > Magnoliopsida > Santalales > Viscaceae > Viscum > Viscum album. The sequence goes on from OY728157.1 coordinate 1,897,077,442, forward strand.
TTTCTCCTGGATTTGGCATGTCTCGTGCAGAACTGGTGGGATTCTCCATACCTTCACTTTCTCCAAAAAAAGCTCCCACAATGCCCAGCCAGGCTCCAACTCTGGCACAGGTCACTAGTTCTGATGGTTCCCCCCTCCAAAGGTCTTAAATTTTACTCTGATGGTTCTTTTTGCTCGGGGGATCATGGTGGTGGAGGAGTGGTTCGCGATGACAAAGGGTCGGTTATCCTCGCCTTCTCCTCACGCGTTGGCAGCAGGTCCTCCCTCCAAGCAGAGGCTAAAGATATTTTCAGGGTATTAGTTTATGTCATCTATAGGACATCGACTTATCATAGGTTGAAACCTACTCTGAGATCCTTCACAATTCCATGCTTGGTCTTAGTCCCACCCCTGGTCTATTTCATACTTCGCCAGTAAGTGCAGAGGCATTCTTAGTAGCAGCACCAAAGTGATGCACGTGTAGAGAGAAGGGAATCAAGTTGCAGATTACCTTTCTTTCCATGATGTTTCTGGCCTCAACCCCCTTTTCTACCACAATGTTATGTCCTTGAAACCCAAAGGGGTTAATTTGAATCGAGGGGATTCTCGCGGTCTTTACTACTTCAGACCCCCATGACCCATGTTTGCTTGTGTCTAGTGTGCCTATTTATTTGAATAAAAAATTACTCGATGATAATTTTCATTTTATAATTTCATTTAGTAACATGATAAATTTAATATATTATGTTTTAAATTAGTAAATTTATTTAATTATTTTTTATATTATTAAGTTTAGTTATTTTATATTCATTTTTAATATTTTTTTTATTTTTTTTATAATTTAATAATTTTATAATATTTATTTATATGTATTTATTTACTATATATTAATAATTTAAATATTTATTCATCTTCATTTCAATATATACCCATATTTTTTAATAATCTTTATTTAATTAATAAAACTTATCAATTTTTTCGATATTTTTAAAGTATGCTCATTTTTAATTATTCAATTTCACTCATTTTTAACATGCATGCATTTAAGATTATATATTCACTAATAATGTTAAACATATATTTTTAAATAAATATTTATAAATATATATATTTATAAATGTATATTTACTACATTTATAAAATATATTATTTATAACTATAAATAAATAAATATTATCTTGAAAAAATGTAATTATTTAATTATATATAATAGATTATATATTTAAATTTTTATAAAATTAAAATAAATATATTAAAATAAGGATTTTATTTACTATATTTATATTTATATTTATAAATATATTTATTATATATATATATATATATATACAAGCATAGATCCTCTACTTAGTTGGTTATTCCAGATTGAGTTTTTGGTATACCCCATGGACTTGGCTGTGATCCCCATCTATATATCATATCTCTTCATACTTCTAGTGTATACTTCCAATAATGATACCTGATGAGCATGATCTATAGGATAGTCATCACTAGTGTAATCTGACACACGGGGTGTGTTCTCCCAGACAAGTGTTATGTGGAACCTTCGAGCAGTAATCCTTGGATGGCATTGTGGTTGTGAATTTACCTTTAACTTAATGTTTTTGTTGATTATATCTTAATATTCTTGTTATATGTGTTATATACATTTACTTATATAGATATGACTGTTATTCTTATTGTTACATGCTTTATGGTTTCAGCGGGTTTTACTGGGTATTTTTATACTCACTCACGCACAAGATTTACCCACACATGTCATGTCATGTGTAGATGATCGACCTTTTGGTGGAGTCCAAGAGGGACCAAGGCTAGACAATTCTTAGTGATCCAAACAAATTGAGGTGTGTTCCTATAGTTATCCTGAGAGTAGTCTCCGTCTTTACTTTCTGGTTGGACTTTTTTTAGAATCATTATAGTGGGATATTATTTGGCCATGCTTACATTCCATTACTTGTTTCCATACTTTGGTTGTGAGATTTAGATGTATTCCTTCATATTTTATCAGTTTTATTACATTTAATAATTGTATTAGTCTTGGAGATGTGTGTGTGTGCATGTACTTTATGCTAAGGCCGCCCATGTTAGTGATACACCTAATTGGTTCCAATATCAAGTCTCGGTACTATAGGAGGAAGTCTTAGGGAGTTTTATAATGGGACCCATTGGGATGGATCATGATAGAGTTATATCATAGGAGCCAATTCTAACAAAGGACTAGATCCTATGATATTATTTTGGGGAAATGGTGTTAACTATTTTTATTTTGGATTTCATGCTAGGGACTCCAATTTTGGTTTGGAGTTCAACATGTTCATACACTAGAAATTTGATCACCTTACATTCAACTTCATACATGAGAACACTGGTTTTAGGCATAAAAAATGGTACATGTATCATATAGGAATGGTTTTGGTTTCCTTGTCCTTCTTGAGTCCGATCTCCATATATTCTCACTAATCATGATACATCTTGTCTATTTTAGGATGCCTATACAATATATGTCATCTATGATTCAACATCGAGATCATTAGGATGATCCCCTCAATAATTAGGCATCGATACAGGGACTAGTTCCGAATGTGTTACCACTAGGTGGTGTAGCAGTCATACCACCACCTGTTGATTAGTAGATGGTACCCACAATACTAGCATATGTGGTGCATATATTGAGTGCACTTCGTGAGTTTCCATGATAGAGACCCATCAGGTTCTGATGCAAGCCCGACCCATAGGCATCTATGGTATTTCTTGAGGATTTGATGCATATTTTCCATCTGGTTAGGACGCAATCAGATTGGATGATGGTTTTGGAAGTGAGAATTCATTATAGCTCTGTAGGGAGATGGTTGGGTTTAGGGACTCAATATGAAAAAAAGGAAATTCTAGCATGGTCATAGTTTTAGATACTTTTTAAAGAGGAGTTATATCTAGATACTTTGAGGGATGTACAACCAATAGCTTATTCAACGTCATTAAGTTAGCACGATAGTGGATGGGTATTCATCAAGATTCAACAACCTCTCCAGGTACTCATTAGATATGATTTGTGACATGTTCTTTTAGACTCAAACCTTGGATTGAGGAATGTGTGGATACATACAATCCATTTTTATACCTCTATGAATTCTTACCTTGTTGGGGTGATAGAGAAATATCTGGTTGATGATATTTTCCTGGATGAGCAGACATGGAAAGTGGTTGTCGATAGTGGGAACACAGGAGAAGAGACTTTGGATGTAGGAAACCTAAGTCAGTCTCAAGTTCCTGGAAGTGTGAGGTGTTTTTTGAGGCAGTCCCATTATAGAGGTTTTGTAGTTTAGGGATCATATTATGGGTCTATCCATCCCAGGGAGAGTTGTTGCTACTCATGTGATTATAGGGGACATCTCGCGAGGCATTGTCAAGACCATTGTATGGATTACTAGGATATAATGGATGGGTTTTCAAGGAAGAGGTAGTGGTAGGATTAGAAAAGTACATAGATCAGTGGATGTGAATGATGATCTAGGATAGTAGTGGGAGGTGTTAAATGCTTGGACTTGTTACCACCACCACTCTTAGGTGGTCCACACCGGGCTCAAGGAGCTGGAGAATAGGAGTGGGGAAAGATGCAGGCAGTCGAGGCTTATGACCTAGAGGATTTGGAAATGATACATGGTGTGATATATGTCTTTTATATTTTATCATCAGTACAGATAGACATGAGTTCTAGTCATTACTTAATTTCCACTTATCTGTTTTGAGAATTAGAGATTCTGGTTGAGACCAAGGCTCAACCCTTGTGCTTGGAGACTCCTACTAAAGATGGATCAATGATCACATACTTATGTCGATAGTGTGAACTACCTGTTAGAGGAAATAGTTTTTATTGTTATATATTTTTATAAATTATTAGGCCTTTTGATGTCATCTTAGGTATGGACTGGTTATTTATATTTTATTCCTAGATCTACTGTTTCAGGTGGAGGATGTGGTGTGTCTGCAATAATGGGACCATGTTTTCCTTTCTGGGTGAAAAGGAAACCCATGTTATGTAGGATGGAACCATGTATAGGAGGGTAAAACTAACTACTTATTAGTATTCTACACTTCCAAATTCATTTTTTATAAAAAATCCACTTTAAGGGAAAGCATGAACCGTATAAAAACATTCAATGCAGCCTCATAGTTCACCATACAGATTTCAAAATTCCAAAAATTCAAATAGCACTAACATCAACTTTACTCTAACCATCTCCACACACCCTATTTCAAATTCAAACAAAATCACATCATTAATTCCTCAATCCACGAACCATCCAACCCACGTCATGAAAACACCAATAGTCGGTACACTGCCAACCACCATAGACAACATCTCTAGAGATTAACTCACTATTGATGATCAATTCATCATCACCAAATATCTCTCGAACTCATCTTCACAGACTCACTTCCCAAATAACCATGGAGACCACCACTCAGCTCCACCTTAGAGAGAAAGGTGAAAATTTGGATCTAGAGAAGAGAAGAATGTGGTCTTTTGTTGGAATAACGACAAGAAACTCCTCAAAACATCAACAACGAATGAACACCAACCAAATCCACAAAAATGACTTTACCAGTTGATGAAGAATGATCCTAGAACACCATAACCTCTCATACCTCATATCCCAAAACCTATTTGAAGTCCATCGCACCTATCTGACGAGGATAAGAGTGAAGGTTTGTGAGGCCATAGCAGAAATAATGTGGTCTAAGGCCTCACCATCAAATAGCTCCATTCTCTATAACACCAACTAGAGAACAAAACTAGAAGGATAGAACATCACATGAAACATATCAACAGATCTTGAGTGGTGAAAAGGACGTTGAAACACTTGAATCATCCTTTTTGAATGAAGACTCAAAACTAGATGCGTAGAAAAGCATCCAGTGAATCCAAAACCCAAGAAATGGAAACATTCATGAACGGAATAAAAAAGGGGTATAAAAACACTAAAATAGAAGGGACCATTGTGGAATATAAGATAGAGAGGCACCATGATAGGTTAAAAGAGCAGAAAAGAAGAGATTGAATCCCTTGTAGCTGTAGCGTAACCCAAAAATGCAAACACAAAGAGATAAAATCTAGAAATGTGTGGATGGAGAAGGAAAAAGAAGCCACCAAAGGGTTACAGGTGAAAAAATAGTCAGAACGACTTCAGAGATCCAGAACAGTACTGAAGGCATCAAAGAGAAAAACCAAGAACTCCATTGATGGCGATGAAGAAGAAGGCGGTGAGGGAAGAAACCCTTATCACAGATTTGAGAGAACTATCTGTGAATGTGGCAAGTTTTCATATTATTTGTCTATAATAACCCTTGGTATAGTGTATATTATGATTTTTCATTTCCCAGTAGTGGTGGCAGAGTATGTGGTTGTCTTTCCTAGGGATGTTCTAGTCTTAGAACCCCCACCAAGAGATAGAATTGGGAATTGATCTACACCCCAGAATAGCCTCGATATCTACACCATCATATAGGATAGATCCTGCAAAGTTCATGATCTAAGGGTACAGATGGAGGTATTATAGAGTAAGGTATTTATTTGAATCATTATTTCACCATGTGAATCCCTATTGTTCTTACTAAGAAGGAATGTGGGAGATTAACATTTTGTGTGGACTACAAGCACTTAAACTAGGTGACTATGTAGAAAAAGTATCCAATGTCAAGGATCAATTACCTCCTTGATCAGTTGATAGGGGAACAATAGTTCTCGAAGGTTGAACTTGGATTAGGTTATCACCAATTGTGAGTTCAGGATTAGTATATACCGAAGACAACATTTATATGTTTCTATGGTCACTATAAGTACTTGGTTATGCACTTTTACATGATGAACACCCCAAAAAATTTCATGGGACTCATGAATCTGGTATTTCATCCTTTTTTAAATTGGTTTTTGGTTATCTTAATTGAAAATATCATTTTGTACCTAGAATCTATGGAGGATCATGTTAGACACTTGAGGATGGTTCAGGACGTACTCTGAGAGAACCAACATTATAGGAATCTCTTGAAGTTCCAGTTCTAGATTGAGGAGTTCCACTTTCTAGGATATGTTATCTCAATGGATGGTGTTTCAGTCGCCCCAACATAGGTACAGGCAGTGTTATCTTGGGAACCACCTTAGAGCATGATGGAGGTGTAGAGATTCCTTGGGATGGCATGCTATTATCTGACATTCATACCTTATTTCTCTAGGATATCATCTCCCATGAAATATTTTACCCAAAAGGGGAAGCCTTTCATGTGGACAAAGAAAATATGGTGGGAATTTTAGGAGTTGAGACATATATTTATGAGGGCCCCCATATTGATATTTCCATAGGATGGTATCATGTACATAGTGTTCAAAAATGCATCAGGAACCTAATTTGATTGTGTTCTGATGCATAGGTAGGTGGTTATTACCTATGTTTCACATTATTTAATCCCCCATGAGTAGAACTATGGGACCCATGATCTTTAGTTATCAGTGGTAGTATTCCCACTTAATATGTGGTTATACTACCTGATGGGAAAGTGGTTTATCATCAATTCAAACCACAAGAGTTTCAAGTATATCGTCTATTCTACATGATGGTCTTAGTAAAAGATCTTGTTCACAGCTGCTGAGCGGGGTGTCGAAGTAGTTAGACTCATTGAAGTTATCCATTATGGAATGATAGAGAGAATCTTACCTCTATTTGATGGTTGTTACCCCTCTTCTTTTATATAAATACAAAGAGAAGCAACTTGGGGATAAAAATTGTGTGACCTTATGTACTCAAATATCCATTGTACAGGCTCCTGATGGATCTTATAAAGGTGGGGAGTATGTCATTCTTTTGAGAGGCTGCACGATGGTACCAATAACATTTCCAAAGGATGTTTTGAGAGAGTTTCATACATATATTTTTTAGGTACATCCAAGTGTAGAAAAGATATATCAAGACCTCTAACATTAGTTTTGGTTGTTAGGGATGAATATGGTAATTGTAGAGTTTGTCTCTAGATACCTTACTAGTCAGCAAGTGAAGGTTGAGGAAAAATTTCCAGTGGGATTTAGATTAACCCCTTGAGGTTATAGAGTACAAGTGGGATGGTATATATATATACAATTCATGAAGAGATTAGTATGTATGTCTAAGGGATGTGATTCTATCTAGGTTATCGTAGACAAACTCACAAATTCAACCTGTTTCCTAACTGTTTGGGAGAAGAGTTCCATAGATATCCTAGGATGTCTCTAAAAGAAGAAGATAGTATGACTCCATGTATTTCTCTTGATGATCATTTATGAATCTGATTCTATCTTTAAATCTCTGATATGAAAGGGATTGTGGGTGGATTTTGAGAATCATCTACATTTGAGCATGGAACATCACCCCTATACCGACAGCTAGACTGAGCAGAAAATTCAAGTTATGAATGATATGTTGTGAGCTTTCATGTTGGAATTTGGATATAGTTGGAAGGATCACCAACTGTGGTGGAGTATTTATACAAAAATAGTCGACATTCCCCCATCGGTATGCCACCATTCGAGGGCTTGTATGGACGAACCTGCAGGTCACCACATTGTTGGACCAACCCAAGAGAGTCAGCATTTATGGGGACAGAGTTGGTGTGAGATACTATAGATAATTTTTAGATCATCTAGGTAAAGATGAGGACTATATAGAGGTGTTATAATTCCTATGAGGAAAGACAACATAGGCCTTTGGAGTACTAGGAGGGAGACCATGTATTCTTATGGGTTTCACCTTGACAGGGGATTATTAAAATTTGTCCAGAGTTGACAGATAACATTGATATTCAATATCCCTTTACAGATACTACATATAGTTTTTGAGGTGTCTTACCAGTTATATCTACCTCCATAGTTATATTAGGTACACGATGTCTTCCACATGTCATAGTCAAGGAGGTATGCACATGATCCATCACACGTTATCAAATGTGGAGATTTGGAAATCAAGGATGGTGCTACCATTGATCAGTACCTAGTGGGGATTGATGATTGGAATGAGGGGATCCTTCATGGGTCAGTGATTCCTTTAGTGAATATCTAGTGTTAGCATGAGAATGTTCATGAGAGCATCTTGAAGCGGGAGGCTCATATGTGTGTTCAGTGCCAACATCTCTTTGTGTAGCCTTTTTTTTTGAATTTTTAGAATGTAAATCCCCAAGGTGGGGATAATGTTGAAACTTAAATTATATATATATTTTTTATATATATTATGGATTATTTTTTTGATTAGTTTCTAAGAAAACATGTTATTCTAAGGCCTGGTGTTCCTGGAATAAATTTTTATAATATATTAAATATATTAATTGAATGTGTATGTTTTTTTCTTAAAAAAGTGGAATATATTTTAAATAGAGTATATGATCAGAAATATTAGGGCTTCATTGAGTTCAAAATATGTTTTTACCCTACATGTGATATAAACATGGAACAGAGTGAGCATTCGGAATGAGGTGCGATGTGAATGATGTTTTCTTTAAAAAGTGGAATATATTTTAAATAGAGGATATAATAAGAAATATTAGGGCTCCATTGAGTTTAGAATATGTTTTTTACCCTATAAGTGATATAAACATGGAACACATCGGGCGTTCAGGATGAGGTGCGATTGTGGTCGGCTGTTTAAAATAAATAAATTAACAAATTAATTTATTTCTATTTATCCAAACTAAACTCATTTCTTTAAATAAAATCTTATAGAAACTTACAAGGGTTATCCAAATAACCTATAAAATCAAGAAGATTCATTGGAAAGAATGTAGGAAATTCTATTGGTATAGAACAACCGGATTGAGGATCATCGATTGGCATGCATGAAATTAGAGGATCCTACCATTGAAAATTATGTGACTCCATTCTTCATCAGTGATTGAAATGAATTCAGGTAGGTGGATGATTTATGTGTTTTTCTTCCCCATTATTAATTCTTATGATTAAAATGAATCAATCGACCAACAAAATGTTCCATGGATTGGTCGTTTTTTAGGATGGGTTATTTAAGGGAAATTATTTGGGGATTATCTTTTTGAGTATTGAGTTTACTATTCATTATTAATTATAATGGTAGTGAATTTATGCCATCATGAACATTATATGAGGTTAATTACTCATGTTTGTGATTGTTAATATCTCCCTAATTTCTTGCTTCATTGCAAGAAAATATTTTGGCCTCCAGTTTGACTAATACAGATAGATTAACTATTGCACATTGTTTCTTGGGAAAACGATTTAATAATGAAAATCCAGGATCATTATGATGATGAGATAAATCGATGATGATGGAAACAGTGGACGAATGATGGAATTGAGACCCCCGGTTCAATCAGTGTATGCGATGATGACATGAACCAAAGGTGAGCATTTCTCGAATATTTTTTCAGGTTGGATTCTAGCGAATGGTGACTGCAAGGGATGGCTGGAGTAGACCCACCCTTTTTGGTGTGATTTATGTCTATATTTAGTATTGGAGAATCATAAGATACTATGGGAGGAATAAAATAGGGTTATAAAAAACATGATACACTCAGATGGCATTTTGGGAACACACATTGTGTGGGTCCCCAGTGTGGCAGCTGGGGTTTTAGTTTTAGAGTTAATTATCACACAGCATGTGACTAGGTCACATAGTGTGTGACCCTACCTTTAATCTTGGAATGTACCTTAGAGGGTACACATACATGGTTATGAGTACGAGGGCATGGAAACATTTTGTACTCCAACATAGACACATCAAACCCAGGTGTATACGGGTATATTTTTGTACTTTTATGTTGGAAAAAGTACACGGTAATGGGAACTTAGTGTACTTTGACATGGACATGGTTCATTTACATAGGAAGAACCCGGTGATGAAGAGATACACCATGTATTATTTCAATGATGGATTATACCCCTTGTGCTCTGTATCATGGATAATTTTTGTAAGGTTATGTTCCTTATATCCACTCCAGGAGGGTTAGTATGGAATTATGTCCTACACATAGTATCGTGATCCCTTTAACAGATGTTATTGGATAGAGTTCTTGGAATACTTTCATGGGGACCGATGTTAGATCCCCTATCATCTTATTTCCCTTTGTGGAGTTCTTGGTTTCTCCTTGGCCAACACTACATTGCTCCCACCCTCTACATAGAAGGTTATTCTAGATTTAGTTGTTGGTATACCCCATGGCCTTGGGTGTGATTCTCATATTTGTATCGTATCTCTTAAAACTTATAGTTTATACATCCTATGAAGAGTCCCAATTATCACGACCTATTATAGAGACGTCATTACTGCTATCTGACTCATGGAGTGTGTTCTCCTAGATGAGTGTTATGTGGAACCTTCAAGTAGGAATCCTGGGATTAAATTATGGTTCTATGTTTACATTGAGATTTTATATATTTGTTTAGTATACCTAAATATTCTTGTTATATGTGTTTTAGATATATATCTATGTAGAGATTACTATTATTATTATTTTTACATTCTTTGTGGTTTTGTGGTGTCCTACTAGGTATTTTTATTCTCACCCATGTACATGATTTTTCCCAAATGTGTCATGTCTTGTGTAGATGATCGACCATTTGACAGTGTCCTAGAGGGACTAGGACCAAGAAGTGTTCAGTGAGTATGACAGACCGAGGTGTGTTCCTCTGATTATTTTTCTAGAAGTCCCCTTCTTTACTTTTAGGTTGGAATTTTTTTAGACTCTTTATGGTGAGCTTGGATTTATCTTTGTTTACATTCCATTGATTATTGTCATACTCTAGTTATGGTATTTAGGTTTATTCATGCATAGTTTATTAGTTGTTTTATATTACAGAATTATATAAGGCTTGGAGATGTGTTCTTTTATACAGGTACATTAAGATAAGGCCCCCCATGTGTGTGTTATGCCTACTCAGCACTAGATTCTAGCCCCAAGACTATTGGAGGTAGGTTTGGGGATTTGTGGAATGGGCCCCATTAGGAAGGTTCATGACACATATCATAGTTTTTAATAAAATTTCACTGGATTGTTTTTTACATATCTTAGGAATTTTCTATTTTCCGTACTTATTACTCATAAATTATTTAATTCTTTAGATTAATTCAGAAAAACATAAAATCATTACTAACCCATATCAATCTCTTTAATTCACATTAAATTATCCACCAATATTTGTGGTAATTGTCAAAATAAATCCAAACCCATTTTTTTTCTTTTTAATGACCTTTTTTGCATATAAAATACTTAAGATGGAGTATCTCAATATCCTTCACTGCCTACACTTATTCCATCCTTTGTAAACCTTCATCCATGACATATTGATCTATGATTTTAGTGGATAATATTTACAGTAACTCAAGAAATTATTTCTTAAAACTCGAGATATCTTCTCCCAATCATTAAACCTTTTTAAAACATTTCAAACACAACATATACAAGCTATTTAGAATAGTTTGACAACCAAGTCATCTTCCAAATTTTTATAAAATTTTATATATTTATCTAACCTTAAACTCATTTTTTTAACATACAAACTATCTCATTATTCATCTTACGTGAGGGGTTTCTCACCAAGTAACCAACTCATCCACATTCGTTTTCCAACATTAGACAATTACTGCATTTCATTTCCAAGGATTTCCAACTTCAACTTCATTTTTATTTAAAACACATTAAATTTCATTTAAATTAACAACTATTTAACAACAAATAAAACTTAAACTCATATAAACTTCACTGATCAATTAAATTTATTATGCTTTAAATTCCCAATAATTAAGAAAAATGGTTATTTGAAAAAATAACATATTTTTAATATTAAATATTTTTAATCACCTCCTATAAAATTTAATTATTCTTATTCAAACCATTTAAAAAATTTTGTTTTCCAATGTATTTATTAGGGATAAATAGAGTAATATATGTTTTTAAATGATGTAGTAGAGTAAGAAATCTAGTTTATTAACATTGTTAATAGGATATTTTATAATTATACATGAAATAAGGATTTTAAGGCTCCATTCAAATATTGAAAATGCAAAGGATGTCTTGTCCTAATTTTGTATAAGATAATCCATCTAAACCTTCTCATAGTCAGACCAATTATGGATCCAATTGTAGGGATCATGTAACGCCCCGACCCTAGTTACCTAGAGTTTGTGCATTATTACATAACATTGGAATGATCACAATGAAATCATGTCTTGAAAGACCGATCAGTTTAGTATTATTGGAAACAATATTCATACATAAGTTCAACTTTAGAACTTGAAGAGAAATACAATAGAATTATATTTCATTAGAAACATCCAAGACTCAATGATTATTCCTGCAAGTCACTCATAACTAACTTCTTCATATCCTGGGAAAATGAAACATAAAAAAGGGGTGAGCTCAAACGCTTAGTAAGGGTAATCAATACAGCGAAAGATAACATAAATATTAAGCTTGTTCAATAATTGAAACCACATGCATTTACCAATAATAAACATGAATACTTTTATGAAAGAAATATGAGCTGAGTAAATAATTCCATAATAAAACATAATCATGGGTATTCTACTAGACTAATGACCACATGAACCATCAATATTATTTTAAAAATGAGGGAATGTATAATGTCAGAAATTCTGAAACATTTTGTCAAGGCCTCGGCCAAGACATCTAAAATTGATTAAGGCCTCGGCTTGAACCATATATCAAAATTGGGAAAGGTCCTTGGCCAATTCGAGATCTAGTTGTCTCATGTGATCTATCGATGCATCGAGGAGCTATAGCGGGCTCCTCCCATCACTTACTAAGTACAATACATTCCTCATATGAAAAGGTTTAAACATATCATAAACATTCGTATTAAAACTAGCATAAAAAATGACAATACTTTAACCATAAACCCTGAATGGTATAAAAATAGCACATCCACAGTCAAACATACCAAAAACCTTCAATAAAATATGGAAGTTTTGTATCATAATAAATCAACTTCAACTAAACTTAAAATCCATCAAAGGATGTTGACATAGATGAAATCAAAACCCTTTTTAGAGAAATATCTCTTTCTATTTTGAAATCATTTAAGAGTCACATAATTATAAATAAAACATTTATTTTTAAAATATTCTTATAAGATTGTAAGGTAATCTTTTATGATGTTATAATGGTGGAAAAAAGCCACACCCTTCGTATAAGTTAAAAAAACATTCTTACCTTAAATTTGTCGAAAAGGTAAAAAAGTACCTTGTTTGGAAAACGTCGGAAAGATTCCTTTAAAAAAACATAAGGGTATAAATGACTTTAACCCATTGTCTAGTAAATAGTAAAAATGTTTTGAAATTAATTTTTAAGAAACATGGATGTAGATGATAAAGAGGTCTCAGTAGATAATTATGTATAAACAACCTCTGATAATGAAGAGATTGTAGAATTAACCATTACCTTGTACTTTTCCTTTGTCCATGGTAGTTTAATCTCTTGTATAAGGGTGAAATAATTTTTATTAAAGTATACAAGTATCATATACATTAATATGATATCATATATGATCTTTTAACATTTCTTTGTTAATAATATCTTAGTATTATTGTTGTTTCGGGTGTTAATGGATTCATTTTAATTTATATTCTTTGTTATGTGCATCATATTTGTTATGGACAGTATGTATCTTATTCATATCCAGAATTATATCAAGACTTTAAACATTATTTTTAATCATCAAATGAAAATTGGTCTTTAATGGATACGATGTGGAATGAATCTCCTCACGTTCGTGGAGACGGTAATCTATACGTACGCAAGAGAGACTATACCATTCTTTTGATATTAAAATAACATATAATTGGATGGTATATCATATATACAGAATAATTATCATTTTATATTCATTATTTAAATCAATTACACATCATTATTATACCCATCCAAATAATAAAGTATTGAATAACATTTGCACCACGATGTGGAGACAGTAAGTCGTACGTACGCACATATGGTGAAATGTCATTCAAAGGATGGATAGAATAATGAATATGGTTGTAACATATTTATAATAACATCACAGTATATATATGATATTGGAGTTATTATTTTATAATGGAAATAACAAAGAAAGAAGAAGTGGGAGAAGAAAAAAACTTGAAAGAGGGTGGTGAAATTATTACATCTTCTTCGTGTTATTTCTTTTGATTTGATAAAAATAGATCCTTAAGTTAGCTTTATGACTAAAGGAAGTAATATAGGATTAATTGAGGGAAGTTTAGAGGATATTTGGGCACGGTTTGGCTGATAAAAATGGCTTTGAAGGTGTGAATTAGAGATAAGGGGGAGTGCCCTTTTATAAAAGGGGAGAGGGCACCTTAGGGAGAACTAGAAATATTATTTTATAATAAAATAATTTTTTATTTCTAATGGATAAAAAATATATTATTTAAAATATAAAGTGGGTATGGGTCAAAAACCACTCAAAAAATAGTTTTTAGACAGGTTTCGGTCACTATATTAACTTTATCTTTTAGATTTAACTCTTAGTTAAATAGTTTGACATTTAGATGTCTCTTTGTATTTTTATATTATATGGTTAATAAATTTACTATATACATACAATAGAACCCCAAGTGGTTAATTAATGATACACCGATCATTATATAAGTCCTTTGGCCAAATATTAGATTTTTAGGAATAGAATATCAATTAAGAATATAATATTTGTTTTTAAAACTCTTTTATGTCAATTTTGACACTATTTGGTATTTTGTTTTTTCTAAATTCATAAAAGAATTATTACTTCAAAAAAATATTCTAACCAACCCTAATATGTCATATTAACCTATAAAATTATTTTAATTCCTAAAAAGTCTCAAATTACATTTATTTGGATATTTATAATATCAATTATTTTAATATTTCATTAATTAGTTAATTGCTGCATCACCATTGTGTCATAAATAAATTAAATTATTTAATATCTAAAAATAATAAATAAAATACCATTATGTAGGAAATATTTTTATATTTATAATGAATATTTATAATCAAATTTATCTTATGTATAATGCTATATTAAAAAAATTAGTTATTAAACTTTGATTTTAACTCTTTTAACTCTTCTATGAATTAAATACTAATAAATGTCCTAATCTAATCCATGTGAACGAAATAGGTTCATATTTTATTCCTAAGGTTTTTTGGTAGAATTTTACTTATCCAATAGAATTAGGACATGTTTTATGGTAATAATAATATCATTTTTACCCTAAATTACCCTATTTACTTTTAACCGTGGTAAATAAAAGTAAAAAGTTACTATTCACCAAAAAAAATTTCTCTCATTGAACCACATTTTACTCATTGATATTAACCATGTCTCTCAGATTTTCGAAACTCCACTCATAGAAGCGGTAAAATTATGTTTTATGTGAATTTGTAAATTCTCCTAAAGAATGCCTAAAAGACGGTGAAAAGTTCAATAAAATTTTAATATATCTAAAATTATTATAAACTGACTCAAATGAATTACATTGAAAATATATAGGTATTATGTATCTATTTTTACCTAAAATAAATTTATATTAAATAAATAATTACTCAAATAAAAATTAGGTTTTAATCTATAACTCAGTATTTTTCACTATTCATTAAAAATTGAAAGTTTTCAGAAAAATACCAAAATTCCACCCTAGGCTAATTTTGATATTCTGAATCCAAAAATGCAGTCCATTTTGAAATATAAAATTTATAAAATTTCAAAAAGTTGGTATTACTATTCATAACGGCTAGTTTGATTGGTCACGGTGTGTTAGAATCTCAAAGTTGCGTACAATGCAAGATATTTCATTATTCAAAGGGAAACGTACCATGGAAGCTTGGGGTGTTACATTATCCTCTCCTTCGAATAATTTTGTCCTTGAAATTTCTAAAATATTACTGCATAAAAAGACTCAGGTGGTTCTTCATCATAAGTTCCTCGGGTTCCCACATTGCCTCTTCCATCTTATTTTTTCTCTATAGAAATTTTACTAGACGAGTCATCTGGTTTCTCAACACTTTTTCTTTAGTATCAAGAATCCTGATGGGATCTTCTCAATAAGACAGATCGGGTTCTAGTTCTACTTCCCCATAGGTGAGTACATGCGTTGGGTTAGGCATGTATTTTCTCAATAGTGATACGTGGAACACATCGTGAACTTGGGAGAGATTTGGCTACATTTCCAAACGATAAGCTACATCCCCAATTTGTTCTAGAATTTCTAAAGGTCCTATGTACCTGGTACTCAATTTTCCCTTCTTACCGAATCATATAACACACTTCCATGGAGATACCTTCAAGAAAACATGATCTCCTACCTGAAATTCCAAATCTTTCCTTTAGTTATTAGCATAACTCTTCTGCCTACATTGAGCTTCTTTGATATGGTTTTGGATTACCTTCACCGTTTCCATCATTTCCCCCACTAGTTCTAGGCCTACGAGTTTTCTTTCACCAACATCATCCCAACATGTTGGTGTGCGACATCTCTTTCCGTATAACACTTCATATGGTGCCATCTGAATACTTGAATGGAATCCATTGTTATAAGAAATTTCTACCAGAGGTAAATATAGATCCCACATACCTTGAAAGTCAAGGGAGTATGATCTCAACATGTCTTCTATGGTTTGAATTGTCCATTCTGATTGTCCATCAGTTTGAGGGTGGTAGGCAGTGCTCAAACAAAGTTCAGTATCCAGGGCTTTCTGAATACTTTTCCAGAATCATGATGTAAAATGTGGATCACGATCAAAAACAATAGATTGGGGTACTCCATGAAGTCTTAAAACTTCATTAATATATATTCTTTCTTGATGTTCAAGTGGTAGATATTCTCTTATAGCAAGAAAATGTGCTGACTTGGTAAGACGATCAATAATGACCCATATTGCATCATTCCTTCTAGGAGTCTTTGGTAGTCCCATGACAAAGTCCATAGTAATATTATCTTATTTCCACTCAGGTATGGGAAGAGGTTGCAAGACTCCTCCAGGATGTTGCCTTTCATCTTTCACTTATTGAAAAAACATACATCTTAACACAAAATTAGCAATCTCCCTCTTCATGTTTTCCCACAAAAAATGTTCCTTCAAATCTCTATACATTTTGGTGCTCCCATGGTGTATAGAGAAATTTGAACTATGAGAATCATCCAACAATTCCCTTTTTAGATCTAGTATATCGGGAAAACAAAGTCTCTTCCCAAACTTCAAATTTCCATCTTCATACACAAAGTCCCGCAATCTCTAATCATTCACAACTTTAATCTTCTTTTTAAACTCTTCATCACCAGTCTGAGAACTCTATCCTTTCTAGTAAAGATGGTTTGGAAACCATTTGAAAAAGCATTCATTTTTCACCTTCCATGGTTATTCCCATATCCATCTTTAATAGATTCATGTATATAGAATCCTTTTCAACTCTCATCTTATTCAAAACTCCATGATCCTTTCTACTCAAAGCATCTACCACATTAGTTTCCTTCCTCGGGTGGTAGTGTATAGTGAAATCATAATCCTTGAGTAGTTCGAGCCATCGCCTTTGCCTCATATTGAGTTATTTATATGAGAAAATATACTTCAAACTCTTGTGATCAGTATATATCTCACATTTTTCACCATATATATAGTGTGTCCATATCTTCAAAGAAAAGATTACAGCTGCTAACTCAAGATCATGAGTAGGATAGTTTTTCTCATGAATTTTTAGCTGTCATGATGCATAAGAAATAACCCTATCATTCTGCATAAGGACACTACCAATTCCTTTCTTTGAAGCATCGCTATAAATAACAAACCCATCATTCCCTGATGGTAGAGTCAATATTGGAGCATTGACTAATATTTTAATAAGTTCTTCAAAACATTCTTCACACTCTTTTTTCCAAAAAAAATTATCCCCTTTATGTGTGATCTTGGTTAATGGGTTAGCCAATCGGAAAAATTCTGGACGAAACATTGATAATAACCTGCTAAACCAACAAAACTGCGTACCACAATGATACTCATCGGTGCTGGACATTCATGGATTGCCTTTTTCATTGAAGGATCAATAGAGATCCCATCCTTAGAGATAATATGGCCAAGAAAAGAAATCTCCGGAATCTATAATTCACACTTGCTAAACTTCCCATATAATTCATGTCTTCTAAGAGTCTTTAGAATAATTTGTAATTGATTTTAAAGATATTTGTAGCTTTTAGAGTATACCAAGCTATCATAAATAAATACCACTACAAAATCATCAAGATATTATTTGAAAACTATATTCATCATATCAATGAATACAGAGGGTTCATTAGTCAATCCGAAAGGCATTACTGTAAACTCGTAATGCCCGTACCTGGTTCAAAATGTTGTCTTCGGGATGTCTTCCTTCTTCATGCACAACTAACGGTATCCAGATCAAAGCTCAATATTTGAAAAGTATTGAGATCCATGAAGTTGGTTGAATAAATCGTCAATGTGAGGTAGGAGATACTTGTTCATTATTGTTATTACATTGATCTCCCTGTAGTCAATGCACAACCTCATAGATCCATTTTTCTTCTTAACAAAAAGTACAGGGGCTCCCCATAGAAAAACACTAGGGAGAATAAGTCCCTTATTACTCAATTCCTCTAGTTGTTTCTTTAATTACACTAATTCCATAGTGGCCATTCTATAAGGGGTCTTCAATATGGGCCTTGAACCAGGAATTAAATCAATGGAAAACTCAATTTCTCATTCTGGAGGATGTCCAGGTAAATCTTTTGGAAACACATCAACATATTCTTTCACAACAGGTACACCCTCTATTTGAACATTACTTTCCTCGCCCATAGTCATTTCATTCTCTTCCTCCCCAATAATTGAATTTAGTTGAGCTATTGGGGGTGGATCTAGATAAGAATTAGGTGGTGACGATTCTTCTCTAAAGATAAGGTGTTCTTTATCATTGTCATCAAAAATAGTAACCTTCTTCTTCTTACAATAAATTTTTGCATCATGGTCCGAAAGCTAATCAATACCGAGGATTATATCAAATTCAATCATGGGTATGATGATGAGATCAGCAGATAAAGAAAATTTATATGATCTAATGGGGACTAATTCACAAAACATTATGGTGATGATACTTCCCTTAAGAGTTTTATTGACAACTCCCTTGTTAAATCAAATTGGAAATATCTAATTTTCATAGAAAACCAGGAAGATATGAAACAATGAGATTATCTGGAATCAAATAAACCATTTTCTGAACTTGAGGAAACCATTAAATTACCTGCCACCACATCTTTCGGGGCTTCAACCTCAACAGTATTGATTGCATAAGCTTGGCCTCGATCCCTTGTCCTTTTCTGAGGTAAGTTTCCCTAACGTTTAGGATATTCATTTTCATAATGTCCCATCTCCCTGAAATTGTATCATTGAACATTGGTAGCACCTTTCTTTCCCTTACAATCACAAGCTAGATGGATTTTCTGTCCACATTTGTAGCATACTCCTTTTCTTTTTAGATAGGAACCATGGTGCTTCCTTCCATAATTATCACATGGAGAAAATTCAATTCTTCCCTTCTTCCTTGTTTCCTTATTTCCTTTCCCATAGTGTTCAGCAGATCTCTTCTTCTCTTGCTTTGATTTAAAGTCATAAGACTTAGATAATTCATTTTCTGTCTTGATAGCACACGAGACAATATCTTCGTATAATGAGAAGGATTGTGATACTAATTCTCAATGGAGAAATGGTTTTCAACCATCAAAGAAATAATCAATCTTACTTCTTGGGTTACATATATAATCTGCGGCATGCCTCGCTAAACTTGTAAAGTTAGCCTCATACTTTGCGATATTCTCATCCTCTTTTTGCCTCAGACTCAGAATTTTGTCTTTCCATATCTGCTTGATGGTCATGAGGAAATTATTTTTCTAAGAAAAATTCTTTAAACTCCCTCC
Organism: Viscum album; assembly: GCA_963277665.1. NCBI lineage: Eukaryota > Viridiplantae > Streptophyta > Magnoliopsida > Santalales > Viscaceae > Viscum > Viscum album. The sequence goes on from OY728157.1 coordinate 1,897,097,394, forward strand.
ATTCCATATTTTATACTTCATCATCTTCCTTTGTGTTTTGAATCACTGACCACCATTGATCAGCATCTCTAGTGAGGCGGTAAACTACCATGAAAACATTTTCCCTTTCATTACTCCCCTAGGCGTGGAATATTTTCTCTAAGTAATTTATCCATTTCTCACCTAATAATGGATTTTTAATCCCATTTAATATTTTTGGTTGTTTCCATATTAAGTGGTATAACATTGATCCTCCGCGTTGTGGATCAGGGTGCTCCATACGGGTAATGTTATTATTCATAACCAGTGTGAGTTTTCCCAGAATGGTGATAAGTTGATTAGCACCAGTTGTATCACTAGCCCCACTATAATTATCTTGAGTAGGAGGGAAATCCCTACATGGAGTATGTGAATTGATACGGTTTCCAATCCTTCTAATAGGCACCATTTCTAAACAATGGCATAAACTAGATTAGTTTATGAATCGAAATACATAATTCAAAACTTATAAAAAACTTAACATAAATTGAACAGTTTTTGGATATAATAAAATATCTTAAAAAATGTTTTCTTTGAGGAATTATATACTCATAAACCCTTCATAATGGTTTATAAAGAAAATGAGAATTATACAAAGCATATCCCTCGAGATTGTCGTAACCAAGAGTGCAGAAAGGCCCGTTGTCATGCACCAGTTTTCGTTTGAGTATAGTTCAGAGTGGTGTTTTCAGGTTTTACCCCTAGGTACATTTGTACCAGAGCCGCATCTACTTGCTCGTATCCAGACAGGGATTTATTTCCCAGAAAACTCACAAAATCTCTACAATACCATAATTCTAGGAAGTTCTTCTATACTAATCCTCAAAGTCCATCTTAGGTATATGTGCTCTAATCATAGATTATCTAAATCTAGCATCTAAGGTTTGTACTAAACTTCCTCGGACACCAACTATAATGCCTCGACCCTATTTACCTAGATTCGGTGCATTATTACATAACATTGGCATGATCACGAGGAAATCATGTCTCGAAAGACCGATAAATTTAGTATTATTGGAAACAAGATTCATACGTAAGTTCAACTATACAGCTTGAAGAGAAGTACAACACGAATATATTTCATTAGAAACATCCAAGCCTCCTAGATTATTCCTGCAAGTCACTCATAACTAACTTTTTCAAATCCTGGGAAAATGAAACATAAGAAAGGGGTGAGCTCAAATGCTCAGTAAGGGTAAGCAATACAGTGGAAGATAACATAAATATTAAGCATGGTGAATAATTGAAACCACATGACTTTACCAATAAAAAACATGAATACTTTTATGGAAGGAATATGAGATGAGTAAATAATTCCAAAATAAATCATAATCATGGGTATTCTACTAGACGAATGACCACATGAACCAACAATATTATTTTCATAATGAGGGAATGTATAAAGCTGGAAATTCTGAAACATTTTTTCAAGGCCTCGGTCAAGATGTCTAAAAATGATTAAGGCCTCGTCCAAAACCATGTATCAAAATTGGGAAACGGCCTCAGTTAATTCCCCATCTAGTTGTCTCATCATACCTACTAATGCATCAAGGAGCTATATCGGGCTCCACCCATCACTTACTAAGTCCAATACATTCCTCATATGAAAAAGGTTTAATCATATCATAAACATTCGTATTAAAACTAGCATATGAAATTTCAATACTTTAACTATAAACCTTGAATGGTATAAAAATACAACATCCACAGTCAAACATATCACAAAAACTTCAATACAATATGGATGTTTTGTATCATAATAAATCAACTTCTAATAAACTTAAAATCCATCAAAGGATGTTGATATAGATGAAATCAAAACCTTTTTAGAAAAATATCTCTTTCTATTTTGAAATAATTTAAGAATCACATAATTATAAAGAAAACATTTATTTTGAAAATATTCTTATAATACTGTAAGGGAAGCTTTGATAATGTTAGAACGGTGAAAACCAGCCACACCCGTCGTATAAGTTAAAAAAACATTATTACCTTAAATTTGTCGAAAAGGTCAAAAAGTACCTTATTTGGAAAATGATGAAAAGATTCCATTAAAACACATAAGGGTATAAATTAATTTAACCCATTGTCTAGTAAATAGTAAAAAAAAAATTGAAATACATTTTTAAGAAACATGGATGTGGATGATAAAGAGGTTTGAGTAGATAATTATGTATAAACAACCTCGGATAATGAAGAGATTGTAGAATTAACCCGTACCTTGTACTTTTTCGTAGTCTATGGTAGGTCAACCTCCTGTATAATAGTGAAATAATTGTTATTAAATTATACAAGAATAATATAAATTAATATTATATCATATATGATCTTTTAACATTGCTTTGTTAATAATATCTTAGTATTATTCTTGTTTCAGGTGTTAACAGATTTGTTTTCCTTTATATTATTTGTTATGTGAGTCATATTTGTTATGGATGGGATTTATCTTATTCATATATAGAGTTATATCAATTATTTAAACATTATTTTTAATCATAAAATGGAAATTAGTCTTTAATGGATACGAGGGGGAATGAATCTCATCACGTTCGTGGAGACGGTAATCCGTATGTACGCACGAGCGACAATATCATTCTTTTGATATTAAAATAATATATAATTGAATGGTATATAATATATAAATAATAATTATCATGTTATATTCATTATTTACATAAATTACACATCATTATTATACCCATCCAAATAATAATGTATTGAATAACAATTACACCACGACGTGGTGACGGTAAGTCATACGTACGCATGTATGGTGACATTTCAATCAAAGGATGGATAGAATAATGAATATGGTTATACCATATTTATAATAACATCATAGTATATATAAGATACTAGAGTTATTATTTTATAAATGAAATAACAAATAAAGAAGAAGAGGAAAAAGAAAAGAACTTGAAAGAGGGTGGTGAAATTATTACCTCTTCTTCAGGTTCTTCCTTTTGATTTGATCAAAAGAGATCTTTAAAATGGATTTCTGACTGAAGAAAGGCCCTTAAGATGAAGTGAGGGAAGTTGAGAGGATATTTGGGCAGGGTTGGATGAGCCAAATGGCTTTGAAGGTGTGAATTAGAGAGAAGGGGGAGTGCCCTTTTATAAGAGGGGTGAGGGGAACCTTAGGAAAAGCTAGAAATATTATTTTATAATAATATCATTATCGATTTATAATGACTCCAAAATGGAATATATAAAGTATAAGGTAGGCATGAGTCTAAAACCACTCAACCAATAGGTTTTAGATAGGTTTGGGTCACTATATTAACTTTATTATTCATATTAAACTCTTAGTTAAATAGTTTGACATTTACCATGTCTCTTTGTATTTTTATATTATATGGTTAATTAACTTACTATATAAATCCAAGAGAACCCCAAGTGGTTCATTAATGATACACCTATCATTATATAAGTCCTTTGGATGATCCTCATATTTTTACGAATAGAATATCTGTAACGACCCGAAATTTTGAATAAATCTTGTTTCCTAATTTTGTGGGTTATTTTATTTTTCATACTCAACAAAACTGTTTCATTTGATAACATGAGTATAATTAAAATGAGACTGTTGGGTTTTGACTATTATATGACCGTTAGTCAGTATAACCATTGAAAACTGAATGTTGTGACTTTTTTCTCTAGATACAAGTGACCTTGGTTAATTAATATACAAAGGAGATTCGATGGCCTCATCCAGTAGTCTCGGGCCAATCGAAGCCCATCTAACAGAACTTTGGAAGGAGGTAGCACCACTGGGATTTTCTCTAGACCAAACCCAAGTCGAACTTCATCGTGTGAAGCTATAACAGAATCGTCTTTGTGAGAAGTTCAAACTGATAGAAATTACTACTCGTGTGATGTTGGCCGAGCCTCCCTCAGATTCTCTCACCTTAGCACGCTTTACACTTAGGTCATATGCTGGTGTGATAAGGGGCTATGTAAGGAGACCGTAACTGCCTTGTGTAATCCTTTGTTTTAAATAAAAAAATTTATTTCTTCTTATGATGATGTTTATGAATTTTCAAATGTCCGGATAAATATAGTATGCATATTTTTTATGAATTTTAGAGAAAGAATATTTTAAAAAATGTATATTTAAACCTTAAATAATTAAAAATGTGTAATGATTTTCAAAAAATGGTCTTATAGAATTATGTTCAGTACGAAATTTAGAGTCTAATAAGACAAAATTAATTTTTTATGAATAATAAATTAAGAATAGTGATTTTATGCTTAGGATTTTTAATGTGACCAAATGGATTAGTAATCTCACTTAAAGAAACTATTAATATACTCTAGGCACCTTGATTAAGTAATGTGATTCAATAAAATGGTTAAATAACTGTTTCATAAATTATTATTCAAGTATTAGTTTTTTCGGGTGAATAGTGTTTTTTAATTAAAAATTAAATTAAAAATATTTAGAAAATTATTTTTAAAAAATGGGTTTCATTTTTGAACTCAGAGCATCGATATTATGTTAAGGTAATTTTTGGGGATTTTTCTGAGAAAAATGAATTTTCGGTGAATAGTGTATTTATTTAAAAACTAAATTAAAAAAATTTAAATTTTTTTTTTATAAAATGGAGTTCATTTTCGAAATCAGAGCATCAATATTTGGTTATGGTGAAATTTTGGGATTTTTCTGAGAAAGTTGAATTTTTCGATGAATAGTGAAAATACAGTTTTAGGGTTTCAGTATGTTTAATGACATCATAACAGTGTCATGATGATGTCATGAGATATTTTAAGGGTTGGCCGACCAAAGGTGATGAATTATTGTATGGGGGGACCCATGTGGCCAATACCATGGGCAAAAACCATGGGCAATCCCATGGTTTTGCCAAAACCACCAATGAGGTGTCCCTTGGCCATTAATGCCTTGTCCCCTCACTTTCCCTATAAATACCAAGTAATCCTCTCATCCATTCAACTCCCAACTCTCCCCCAACGAATATCTGGTCTCATTACCTCCCAATGAGTCCTCCCAAGGTGCCTCCAAGCCCTCAAGGTCCCAACCTTTGAGTTATAAGAGTTACGTTTTAAGGTAAGGGATCTGATCTCTCTCTTTCTTTTCAAGTAATCTCTTTTATGTCATTTCTTTGATTCTCCATGCTCTTATGTTGAAGGATGTTCTTTTATATTAATATTAATTCCATTTTCATGTTCATATGATGAGATACCCCCTCTTTCTCTCATCATTTCATTTTAAGAATGTTAAAGTGGCGCCATTAGGCTGCCGAATTTTTAAGGGATTATTTCACCCTTCTCGTTTTCAAGATCTATTTTCATGTCAAGTATTTCATGTTCCTTTTTATTATGTTGGGGTATGATCTATAAATCTGTCATACTGATCTTTTATGTTCATATGATGAGAGTCCCTATTTGATCTCATCAATTCATTTTTGTTGAAGTTTAAGTGACGCTGTTAGGCTGCCGAATTTTCATAAGAGACATCTAATTTTTGTCTTCCTTCCATCTTTTTCATTTCAAATGGTATGTCCTTAAAATTTCATTACCATGTTCATATATCATTAATTTTCTATCCCTATTCTGTTTTATGGGTCATTTATGAATGTTTGACACAATTCCCCTCTCTTTTCAATGTTTTCTAAAACCCCAAAACATAGTCGTTATGCTGCAGAATTTCCGCCTCAAAATGTCTCTCTCTTTTTCTAAAGTTTTTTTATTTTATTAAGTTAATAATCAAAGATCCCTCTTATATAGGGGTATTTACATATTTACCAAGTTGTTCTATTTTAAATTCTGGGATTTACATACATGAGACATGCTTTCCCTTTCCGTGGGTTTAAAGTGACATTAAGATCATGTCTTTAAAGCAGTTTTTAAAACGTTATTATTATGAAATGAAACCCATTTTATTTATGAAATATGGGTTGTTTATGAAATTATTTATGATGATATATGTGTCTCACATGATTATAAATACAAATTTAATGGTGCGCCCTGATAGCACTCCAATGCATTGGGTAAAGACTTAATCTCTAGAGATGACCATTTAGACTGATACCTTGGTGAATAACCTTGGTAATTTTTATTGACACCTTGGGGATGAAGCTTGGTGAAACAGAAATGATTGTCCTTGTTAAATGTTGTAGCCACATCTTCAAGTTATGAAATACATTATTTTTATTATGATATGCCTCATTATTTCATTCTCATGCCTTAATGTTATTTTCATGACTTTATTGATGTCTCTCAGGTTGACATGTTAAATGTTTCCCTTGTTTCCCTTATTGGGCGTTCTGCTCACCCTTTCTTTTGATGTATGTACCCAGGTTATGAGACGTAGTAATGAACCTTGGATGAACATAAGTATAATCCTTTCAAGTGTTTAAGAAGAATGTTTTTGTGTTTCATGTATTATGTTCCTGGTTTCCAAGACACTAAACCTTAAAGATCCTCAGTTTTTTATAGTGTAATGAAAGTTTATGTGACAAAAAGGCGGGATGCTATAGTTGGTATCAAAGGATGGTTTAGTTATTTGTGGAAATTATGATATGAAAACTTTAGGAAGAACCCTATAGAAAAGTTTAAATAAAGTAAATCTTCCTAGTATTTTGGTGAGTATTGAGTAAGGGGTTGCCAAGCAAATACATCCATGTCTCGATACGAGCAGGTAGAGGTGGCTCCAGCACAGATGTACATAGGGGTAAAACCCAAAAACACCGCTTTGAGATAGACTCGAATGGGAACTGGTACACGACAATAGGCCTTGCTGCACTCTTGGTTACGACACTCCCGAGGGATAGGCTTTGGTAAATTCATAAGCTTAGTATGAACCATTATTAAATGAACAAACATAAAATAAAATAAAGATTCACATAAGAATATATGATCATGGATAACCTAGTTTTAAACCTAGGGGATCACAATATAGGGTATACTTTTCTTCTAAAAGTTATCCTTATATGATTTAAGTTCCTTTTCATGATTATTGGCTAAGTATTTAAGCCCCTAATTATACTTTATTTTCTTAGTTAATGGTGGGAAATGGAAAAACAGGTCCCAACAACCAATGTGATAGGAAATTTGATGATTGCCTTATTAATATGACAGAGATGATTTGGGGATTAAAAGATTATTATTATTTTAGAAGATGTTCACTATTTTGGGGACCCTATTTGATCGAGGTAAATAGATTACTACGGTATTTCCGTTGAGGAGTAAAGGTTGACTTATATTTTGAAGAATCGATGAATTTAAGGTGGATATATAGTAATTTAGGTTACTTATGGAAATGATTAACCTATCTTGGGTAAAATATGTTTAGGTTATATACTTTTGTTATAAGATGTTAGGAGTGGTTGATTTTGTTTGGAGATGAACAATGATGTTTATTTTGGAAGACTATGTTATCAAATCCTTCTTGTAATTGGGTTTCAATCTTAGTTTGGTTTATTTTGAGGAATTATAAGAACAGTCATTTATGGAATGGTCTATGATGAACTTTGGGTGGTACCATGAAACTTTGAATATTTAAAGTAGTTTTCCTTCCTCTAGGTTTCTTTCTTTTGGAAGAGTCTTTTTCTTACCCTTTTTGTTTTTGGGATAATGTTTAAAGATATAAGAAATAGATAGTTAATCTTTTGTGGATTATGTGATTCTCTATAAGATAATTCTTCTGCTTTGATGAGACCAAGTAATTTTGAATGCTCATCGTTTGGAGAAAATATTAGTTTCGGTAGAAACATATTAAAGGATGATACTCTAATGGAAGGTATTTATATTTCCTTCTGCTTTTATTCTATGTAGTAAATGAATTCCTCAAAATTATTAAAAGGAACGTAAAACAAAAACGTTGTTGGTTTAAGATTACTACTGGGTAATCAAAGACCGTTTACAGACATCATAAGTTTGTGATTTTCTTGTGGTTAACTTTCTCTTAATCGTGTTTTCTATCACTCTCCCTCAGAACATGACCCTTTGTTTTTTCTTCCATATCCATGTTTTCCTACATGGAATCCTAGTATGGGTTAACTCGGGTGGATTTTGTACTTCCTTTTCTTTCTTTAAAAGTAATAGTGTTACTGACTCTTTTTCCGATTTGGGAATTTCAATGAAATTTCAAAACCCAATTTTAAAAATTGCAAGGACGTAATTTCTTAAGGGGGGAAGATTGTAACGACCCGAAATTTTGAATAAATCTTGTTTCCTAATTTTGTGTGTTATTTTATTTTTCATACTCAACAAAACTGTTTCATTTGATAACATGAGTATAATTAAAATGAGACTGTTGGTTTTGACTATTATATGATCGTTAGTCAGTATGACCATTGAAAACTTAATGTTGTGACTTTTGTCTCTAAATACAAGTGACCTTGGTTAATTAATATAGAAAGTAGATTTGATGGCCTCATCCAGTAGTCTCAGGCCAATCGAAGCCCATCTAACGGAACTTGGGAAGGAGGTAGCACCACTGGGATTTTCTCTATACCAAACCCAAGCCCAACTTCATCGTGTGAAGCTAGAATGGAATTGCCTTCGTGAGAAGTTCAAACTGATAGAAATTACTACTCATGCGATGTTGGTCAAGCCTCCCTCAGATTCTCTCGCCTTAGCACACCTTACACTTAGGTCTGATGCTGGTGTGATAAGGGGCTATGTAAGGAGACTGTAACTGCCTTGTGTAATCCTTTGTTTTAAACAAAAATTTTGATTTTATCTTATGATGAATTTTATGAATTTTCAAATGTCCGGATAAATATAGTATGCATATTTTTGATGAATTTTAGAGAAAGGATACTTTAAAAAAAATTTATGTAAACCTTAAATAATTAAAAATGTGTAATGATTTTCAAAAAATGGTCTTCTAAAATTATCTTCAGTATGAAATTTAGAGTCTAATAAGATCAACATAATTTTTGATGAATAGTAAATTATGAGTAGTGATTTTATGCTTAGGATTAGTAATGTGACCAAATAGATTAGTAATCTCACTTAAAGAAAGTATTAATATAATCTAGGCACCTTGATTAAGTAATGTGATTCAACAAAATGGTTAAATAATGGTTTCATAAAATATTATTCAAGTATTAGTTTTTTCAGGTGAATAGTGTTTTTTAATTAAAAATTAAATTAAAAATATTTAGAAAATTGTTTTTATAAAATTCAATTCATTTTTGAACTCATAGCATCGATATTATGTTAAGGTAATTTTTGGGGATTTTTCTGAGAAAAATGAATTTTTGGTGAATAGTGTATTTATTTAAAAATTAAATTAAAAATATTTAGAAAATTATTTTTATAAAATAGGGTTCATTTTTGAAATCATAGCATCGATATTTGGTTAAGGTGAAATTTTGGGATTTTTCTGAGAAAGTTGAATTTTTTGATGAATAGTGAAAATACAGTTTTAGGGTTTCGGTATGTTTAATGACATCATAACTGTGTCATGATGATGTAATAAGATATTTTAAGGGTTTTTAGACCAAAGGTGATTAATTATTGTATGGGGAACCCATGTGGCGAATACCATGGGCAAAAACCATGGGCAATCCCATGCTTTTGCCAAAACCACCAATGAGGTGTCCCTTGGCCATTAATGCCTTGTCCCCTCACTTTACCTGTAAATACCATGCCATCCTCTCATCAATTCGACTCCTAAATCTCCCCCCAAAAAATCTCTCGTATCATTACCTCCCAATGAGTCCTCCCAAGGTTCCCCCAATCCCTCAAGGTCCCAACCATTGAGTTTTAAGAGTTACGTTTTAAGGTAAGGGATCTGACCTCTCTCTTTCTTTTCAAGTAATCTCTTTTATGTCATTTCTTTTATACTCTATGCTCTTATGTTGAAGAATGTTCTCTTATATTCATATTAATTCTCTTTTCATTTTCATATGACGAGATACCCCCTCTTGCTCTAATCATTTCATTTTAAGAATGTTAAAGTGGTGTCGTTAGGGTGTCGAATTTTTAAGGGATTCTTTCACCCTTCTCGTTTTCAAGATCTATTTTCATGTAAAGTCTTTCATGTTACTTTTTATTATGTTGGGGTGTGATCTCTAAATCTATAATAGTGATATTTTATTTTCATATTATGAGAAACCCTATTTTATCTCTTCAATTCATTTTTGTTGCAATTTAAGTGACGCCGTTAGGCTGCCGAATTTTCATAAGAAAATCCAATTTTTGTCTTCCTTCCATATTTTTCATTTCAAATGGTATGTCCTTCAAATTTCATTACCATGTTCATATATAATTCATCTTCTATCCCTATACTGATTTATGGGTCATTTATGAATGTTTTACCCATGTCCTCTCTCTTTTCAATGTTTTCTAAAACCCCGAAACATAGCCGTTATGCTGCAGAATTTCCACCTCAAAATGTCTCTCTCTTATTCTAATGTTTTTTTATTTTATTAATCTAATACTCAAATATCTCTCTTCTATAGGGGTATTAACATATGTACCACGTTTTTCTATTTTAAATTCTGGGATTTACATACATGAGACACGTTTTCCCTTTCTGTGGGTTTAAAGTGACATTATGATCATGTCTTTAAAGCAGTTTTTAAAACGTTATGATTATGAAATGAAACCCATTTATTTTACGCTATATGGGTTGTTTATGAAATTATTGATGATGTTATATGTGGATCTCATGATGATAAATACAAATTTAAGGGTGCGCCCTGATAGCGCTCCAATGCATTGGGAAAAAGCTTAATCTCTAGAGATGACCATTTAGACTGATACCTTGGTGAATAACCTTGGTAATTTTTATTGACACCTTTGGGATGGATCTTGGTGAAACGGAAATCATTGTCCTTGTTAAATGTTTTAGCCACATCTTCAAGTTATGAAATATGTTATTTTTATTATGATATGCCTCATGATTTCATTCTCATGCCTTGAAATTCTTTTCATGACTTTATTGATATATCTCAAGTGCACATGTTAAATGTTTCCCTCGTTTCCTTTACTGGGCCTTCTGCTCACCCTTTCTTTTGATGTATGTACCCAGGTTATGAGATGCAGTAATGAACCTAGGATTAACATAAGGAGAAGCCGTTCAAGTGTTTAAGAAGAATGTTTTTTTTCATGTATTAAGTTCCTGGTTTCCAAGACACTAAACCTTAAAGATCCTAAATTTTTTATAGTGTAATGAAATTTTATGTGAAAAAAGGTGGGATTCTATAATATCAATTAATAATATAATATTTGCTTTAAAAACTCTTTTATGTCAATTTTGGCACTATTTAGTATTTTGTTTTTGCTAAATTTATAACAGCATAATTACTTTGAAAAAGATTCATCTAACCAACCATAATATGTCATATTAACATAGAAAATTAGTGCAATTCATAAAAAGTCTCAAATTACATTTATTTGGATATTTATAATATACAATATTTTAATATTTCATTAATTAGGTAATTACTGCATCACCATTGTGTCATAAAAAAATTAAATTATTTAATGTCAAAAAATTATAAATAAAATACAATTATGTAGGAAATATTTTTATATTTCTAATGAGTATGTATAATCAAATTTATCTTTTGTATAACGCTATATTAAAAATGTTTTAGTTATTACAGTTTGATTTTAACTCTTTTAACTCTTGTTTGAATTAAATAATAATAAATGTCCTAATCTAATCCAAGTAGACCAAAGAGGTTCATATTTTTTTCCTAAGGTTGTTTTTGGTCGATTTATACTTATCTAATAAAATTAAGACATGTTTTAGGGTAGTAATAATATCATTTTTACCCTTAATTACCATATTTACTTTTAACCATGGCAAATAAAAGTAAAAAGTTACTATTCACCAAAAAATATTTTTATCTTATTGACTCAAATTTTACTCCTTTATGTTAACCATGTCTCTCGGATTTGAGAAATTACACTCACAGAAGCAGAAAAATTAAGTTTAATGTGAATTTACAAATTCTCCTAGGAGATGGGAAAAAGGCGGTGAAAAGTGCCAAAAACAATTTATTTCTAAAATTATTTTAAACTGACTCCAATGAATTAAATTGAACTTATATATGTATTATGTATCTATTTTGACCTAAAATAAATTTAAATAAAACAAATTATTATTTAAATAGAAATTCAGTTTTAAACTATAACTCAGTGTTTTTCACTGTTAATCAAAAATTGAAAGCTTTTAGAAAAATACCAAAATTTCACCCTGGGCTAATTTCGATATTCCGAATCCAAAAATATAGTCCATTTTGAAAGAAAAAATTTATAAAATTTCAAAAGGTGGTTATTACTATTCATAACGACTAGTTTGATTGGTCACGGTGTGTTAGAATCACAAAGTTGCGTATAATGCAAGCTATTGCATTATTCAAATAGAAATGTATCGTGGAAGCCTGGGGTGTTACAGATCAGAATAACGTTGCTTCTTTTTCTAGCTTTAGGAAACAAACTATGAAATTTTGTCCAGGGCTTCACCAAATCCCAACTTAGAAACATTTAGATTTAAGTAGAAAACTATCACCCTCATCAACTTTATCTCTTGGATAGTTATTATTTCATTTTTTACTTGAGTCTTATCCCCCATGTCTTCTGGACATGCACATATGTTTCTTGAACTACTATGAGTAGTAGCCATCCCATACCGGGTACCAGTGATCATTTTGGGATGAATTTAAAGGATAACACCAACCACTAGTAGATATTCTTTTCTTAAATTCAATTACACATTTCCTTCAATGCATGCTAAAATTATTTTAAATAATAAAATGTTGGGTTCCCCTTATAAGTATTATCAATAAATTTTACCTTTGATTATAAATATATTATGTGTATTTATTTTTTATACAAAATGAAAATTTTATGAACATAATAGGATGGATATTAATCCAAAATGGATGCACAATAATCATATGACAAAATTGAATGAATATTGAGTTAAATAGTTTATCGAGTCCTCAATAGAGGATGCATACAACCCTACTCAAATCCTTTGACCATGTTTATGTTGTTTTTATTCAATAAACATTAGTCGAGAAGAGTTGGAAGAACATTTTATTTTTCACAAAATATATCAGATCTATAAATGTTTGACTAAACGTGGGAAAAACTGAATGTGCACACTGATTTGGATGATATTGTGGTTTATGGATCATTTGATATGAATACCAGTGTAAATTAAGATGGGATCATATATAAGAAATGAAATTGGAAATTTAATATGACTTTCATGACTATCCAAATTTGTTTTATAATTTAGATAGTTGTTCTAATAGATAAATGTATACAAATTGTACTAAATACCCAACAGTTTTAGCTGTATTTAAGTTATATAATTTGAAGTCTAGTAGCAGATGGAGTGAAATCAGCTTTACAGAACTACTTGGTCTATTTAATGATATGATACTAAAAGGAAATGAACTTCCTTATCGAACATATGATTCTAAAAAATATAATTTTAATGGGCGTGATCTCTAAAAAATGCATGCTTTTCCAAATGATAGCATATTATTACTCAATGATCATGAATCACTTATAAAATTCCCTAAGTTTGGCATTGATCTATACAAGAAAGATTAATTAGGACATTATAAAGTTGCATGGTACTTTCCTATCATTATATGATTTATAATATATATAGATATCAAGAAATCGTGAGACAATTGGCATGTCATGAAGATACAATAATTAAATATGGGAAACTACGTCGTCCAGAATACTCTCCTTAGTGGAATAAAATTGATTCTGAGTATCATGAATTTGTGACTGAGTTGGGAAACTTTTATCTTGCTACATATAGAGATAGAATAAATCATTTTGGGGCATTGGGTAGTACTCATTATTCATATCCAATCATGTTGGTAAATTGTATCCTACTGACATGGTTATCCATGAAGTATAAATACATTATATTGACTCTACTTATATCTAGACCAAAAGAACCTGATAATGACATTGATGTCTATTAGGATCTATTGATCAATGATCTAAAATTGATGTGGTATACATGTATTGGAATGTTTAATTCTCATACAAGTGAATAATTCACATTGAGGTTCATGTTATAGGGGATGATAAATGACTTTCCTACTTATCGAAATTATCCATGATATAGAATTAATGAAATGTTGGGGTGTCCAATTTTTTAAGAATTTACACAAAAATTTCGCTTGAAACATTCTTCAAATACTGTTTTTTTAGTACATTGGAAATTTTTACCCCAGAAACATAAATACTAATTCTATGTGGCAACATTCTATAGGAATACTAAATAAGTCACAACATTTTATCCACTAATGAGTGGTAAACTATACAATAAAGTAAAAGATATTGACTCAAAGTGTGTGTTACGAGTTTAAAATGGAATTTTAGTAAAAAGGAAAAGTGACATAATCAAAACCAAGAAAACATATTTTGATTTTTTTATACATAAGGGAAATGATCCATAAGTCATTTTTGACATGTAGTAGTTAGCCACACCTCAATCAAGCACTTGGTGTGACTGGTATGACTCCAACTGTGTTTTATATTTAAATTTGATGTTAATTTTAGTAAAAAAGTTAAGTAACATACTCAAAACTAAGAAAACACATTTAGGATAATTTTATACTTTAGTAAAATGATCCATGATTCGTTTTTTATGTGTATGGTTCAACTGCACCTCAATATGAAACACAATGTGCCCATTATGACTCCATGTGTATCTTTTTATTTCAAATTTCCATTAATTTTAGTAAAAAAGACAGTTGACATACTCAAAACTGATAAAATTCATGCATATTGTTTTGATACATTAGTAAAATTATCCATATCTTATTTTCTACATGTGGTAATCAGCCAAACCTCAATCTGATACATCATTTTTATGGTATAACTCAAATTTTCCGTTATCATATTAAAATTGAGATTTTAGTTCCAAAAATCATCCACTAAATAAAAACTAATAAAACACATTAAAATTGTCTTGATATTTTATAAAAATTATTCATAATTCATTTTTGACATATAGAAATTAATCTCACATCAAACTGACACATGATGTAACCAGTATGACTCAAAGTGACTCTTTCTAGTAAAAAATGATATTTTAGAAAAAAAGAAAAGTGACATACTCAAAACTAATAAAAAATGTTCATATTTTTTAGAAACTCCTTTAAAATGATCTATAAGTCGTTTTTGATATGTAGAAATTATACATACCTTAATCAAATTCATGATGTGACTGGAATGACTCCAAGCCTGTCTTTTTATTTAAAATTTTCATTAATTTTACTAATAAAGACAACTAACTTACTCAAAATCAAGAAAATATATTTGGATTATTTGAAACATTAGTAAAATGATCCATAAGTCATTTTTGATGCGTAGGAATCATCCCAACCTCAATAAAATACACAGTGTTCCCAGTATGACTCTAAGTGTGTCTTTTTACTTAAAATTGACATTAATTTTAGTAAAAAAGACAAGTGATAAACTCAAAACCAAGAAAACACATATATATGGTTTTTATAATTTATTAAAATGATCTATAAGTTGTTTTTTTATCTTTATTAATCATCCTCGCCTCAATGAGATACATGGTATTCCCAGTATAAATCAAAGTGTCCTTTATCAATTTAAAATTGAAATTTTAGTTTAAAAATCGTGTCACTCACTAAAAACCCAGAAAATGCACATATATTTTCTTGATAATTAATTAAAAAAAATTAATCAGTATTTTTTTATTAGTAGGTATTATTCTCACATCAAACTAAAACATGATATGACCAGTAGACTCAAATTGCATGTTTCCAATTTAAAATGACATTTTAGTAAAAAAGAAAAGTGACATACTCAAAACTAATAAAACAAATCTGTATTGTGTTGATAGTTTAAAACAACAATAAATAAGTCTCTTTTTATTTGTAGGAATCATTCACACCTCAATATGATGCACGGTGTGACCGGTATGAATTCAAGTATGTCTTTTTATTTAAAATTAACATTAATTTTAGTAAAAAAGAAAAATGACATACTAAAAAGCAAGAAAACACATTCATATTGATTTTATAATTCGGGAAAACATCCCATAAGTCACTTGTGACATATAGGAATCATCTTCACATAAATCTGATAAATTGTATGCCCATTACAACCCAAAGTCTACATTATGAGTTTAAAATTGAGAATTTTGTTCAAAAAGTGTGTTTCTCACTAAAGGCCAAGAAAACTAACATAGATTTTATTGATAATTTAGAAAAATGATTCATATGTAAATTTTGATGTGTAGGAATTAGTATCACATAAAATTGACACAATATGTTACTGTTATGACCCAAAGTGCATGATTCCATTTCAAAATAACATTTTACTAAAAAAACACACGTGACATACTCAAATATAATATAACACATGCATATTTTTTTAATAATTTAGTAAAATTATACATAATTCATTTGTTACATATAGGAATTAGCTTCACCTCAATATGATGCGCGGTGTTACTGATATGACTCCAAGGTTGTCTTTTTATTTTAAATTGACATTAATTTTAGTAAAATGACGATTGATATAATCAAAAATGAGAAAAAAATATTCGAGTTATTTTGAAACATTCATAACACAATAAATAATCCATTTTTATGTTTGTGAATATGAAACACCCCAGTTTGATACATGGTGATCTTGGTATGAATCAAAGTGTCTCTTACTAGTTTAAAATTGACATTTTAGTACAAAAAGTGTGACACTCATTGAAAACTGATCAAACACACCAGGATTATCTTGATAATTTAGGAAAAAAATTCATAAGTCATTTTTGATGTGTTGGAACTGGTCTCGCATCAAACCAACACATGATGTGACTGGTCTGACTCAAAGTGTGTGTTTCCAATTAAAAATGACATTTTAGTAAAAACAAAAGTGACATACTCAAAACCAAGAAAACACATTGAAATTATTTTTATACTTTAGTAAAATGATACATAAGTCATTTTTGATATGTAGGAATCATCCTCACCTCAATCTGATGCATAGTGTGACCAGTATGACTCCAAGTGTGTCTTTTTATATAAAATTGACATTAATTTTATAAAAAAAGGCAAGTGATATGCTCAAAAATGAGAAAATGATATATTATTGTTTTTATACTTTAGAAAAATGATCCATAAGTCATTTATGATGTGTAGGAATAATTATCATCTCAATATGATACACTATGTTCTTGGTATTACTCATAGTGTACGTTATTAGTTTGAAATAGAAAGTTTTGTTAAAAAGATTTTTCACTCACTAAAAACCAAGAAAACGCACTCATATTGTGTTAATAATATAGGAAAATGATCCGTAATTCATTTTTTACATATAGAAATTCATTTCAAATCAATATAATACACGATGTGTTTGGTATAACTCAAAGTGTGTGTTTCTTGTTTAAAATGATGTTTTAGTAAAAAAAATAAGTGGCATACTCAAAACATAACAAATGGATTCGTACTATTTTGATACTTCATAAAAATTATCCATGATTCATTTTTTGATTTATAGGAATCATCCTAACCTCAATCCAATACATTATATGACTAGTATGACTCCAATTGTTTATTTTTATTTAAAATTGCAATCAATTTTTGTAAAAAAGACAAGTTACAGAGTCAAAAATGAGAAAATACACTTGGATTATTTTGATACTTTAGGAAAATTATCAATAAGTCATATTTGATGTGTAGGAATTAGATTCACATCACTCCAATATATGATGTTCCCGGTATGTCTCAAAGTTTGTATTATTAGTTTAAAATTGAAAAATTAGTTAAAAATGTGTGTCACTCACTGAAAACCAATAAAACACACTCAGATGATGTTGATAATATTTTAAAATGGTCCATAATTCATTTTTAACATACATAAGTTGAACGCATTTAAATTTGACACACAATGTGTTCAGTATGACTCAAAGTGTGGGTTTTCAATAAATAGTGTCATTTCAGTTTAAAATGAACATCACATCCCCAAAACCAAAGAAAAGAGATTAGACTTTTTTCTAATCATTTTATCTATTATTACATAATTAATTTTCTTTTAAATTATATCTTATACTTATTTAGTTAATTTTCATAGAGACAATTCATGAAGATAAATAAGAAATTGTGTGATGTGTAAGAATCAACCACAAATCAATCCAATACATGGTGTTCCTGGTATGAGAAAAAGTATATGTTTTTATTTTAAAATTTAAACTTTGTGTTTAGTTTATTTCTTTATAGTATTTATAATGAAATAATTTTTTTTCTTATACTGGGAAATTCTTTTTCTTGACAGAGGGTTGTTTTTTCAGCAATAGCATTATCGGGGCTTGGGGACAAAGATAAAGGAACATTGATTTTTTTGAATGTATATGGTAATTGGTGCTTACTCATGTAATTTTGAAATCCAATATTTTAAATATTTATAATATACTTTTTTTCTTGTATTTGTGTGGTAAATTATATTTTATTTAAAAAAATTCAACATGTATTTTCTATTTTTTTCTGATATTTTTACTAATGTAGTGTGCAGTAATTTTAAAAACACACTACAGAATTATGCCCTTTTATCAGCACTATTACTATCACTGAAAAGGTCCCCTTTATCAGGTATTTCAATATCATTGATAAAACAGGTCCTTTATCAGTGCTAAAGAAAAACATAGATAAATAGGGTCCTTTATCAGGGCTTAGAAACACTGATAGAGATTGCCTTTACCAATACAAGGTCCCAACCACAAACATTAAAAAATCTTCAGTTTTAATCAATAAATTATTTTATTTCACATTGAGGATCATTTAGGTTTATAGTTTTAGATAATGAATCCATAATTCATACATAAGAACTCAAATATTACAAAGTATACAGTTATAATCAATATCCATTTTTTCACCAATGGAAAATTTTTTATAATAATGGTAATTTCATATCATGCTCAAACATCACAATTTTCCCCTTGATAATATATTTCTCTCTGTTATCCATTAAGTCTTATGAAAATAATTTTAAAACATATTATGAGCACAAAAATCTATGTAAGGGATATAAAACGAAATTAAATGGTTAGTTGCGTAAAAAAACACGAAAACCCATGAAAAATACTTTTCTTGAATGCATAAAATTTTTCCCATAAAGGTAAACAAAATTACTTTAGAAAGGTCATTTATTTTACCTTATGAAATTAAATTATTCCCATTAAAACTAATTATAAATCATAGAAAATTTATGTTGGTACCTTGGTACATCTTTATATAGAACCCTTATAGAACCCTTAGAGATTAGAATAACCATATGGCCAAATACCAATATAATTCTTCATAGAAAAAAAATCATTACCCAATAAATTTGTAGATATATCTAGGTGCACCGATAATTTATGTTATAATGGACTAACGCATTTATATTTGGGTGAAACCATCATTTATAATTTCCAAGAACCAAAAAATGAATAAAATATTTCAAATATCATTTTAAAAAGAGAATCATTTCAAAAAAAATCCCCTTAACACTTGAGAAACACTTGAATTTAAACCCCATTAAAAATGACATTAAAAAAAACTAAATATCATTAAAATAGATAATTTTTTGATATATAATTTCAAAGGGGATGTATATACACCTTATAATATAATAATGGTGCATAACATCAAGATTTCATCAATGAAAGGAAATTGAGATGAAAACTATTACCTTTAGTCTGAATCATCACATACAATATTTATCTTCCAAAATATTAAACATAGTTTAATTATTTACAAGATTTATAACCTTTTTAAATCTTTTTATTCCTCTAATATCACCTATTCTCCAGTTATAACAAATACGAAATTATTTATTTTCATGTCGGGTGTTTTGACAATATTCCACCCATGAGTACAAAATGACTTTGGTATGATATCAATATTCAAATTGGTCATTATTACATAATCTTCAGAATAATATTCATGAAATAATAATCAATTTTATACATAAATTATAATTTTAAATCTATTTATTACATATGGATATGAAAAATGAACCATGTCACAATCGTGGAGATGGTAAGCCATACATACGCATGAGTAACATTTTCATTATTAAATAATAATTATGGAAAGAAGGTATGAATTATTTTAAATTTACATAATGATAATATATAATTAATATTATATTAATAATTTAAATGAGATTTTATATATCATCCATGTGATGTGGTGATGGATAAAAAATCACATCACTTCGTGGAGGTGATGGTTCACATGAACGCATGAACGCTGTTATTATTTTTATGTGCATGGAAAGGTAAGGAAGTAAATGATATATATTATATTTTAATAATATATATATTTCATTAATAACATATATAAACATTAATTCAACCATTATAAGAATTATTGAGAAATAGTGATGAAAAATGAATTACATGGGTTTGCGAGGTGGTAGTCTTCCATACATACAGATGATGAATTCTTTTGCCAATTGATAGAAGTGGGGATGTATTTCGGTGATGATATTAATATAGTGACATCTCATTATATTTATGATATTGTGTTTATTATTTAATCATTTTTGAATAATATTTTAATGATTTATAATAAGAAACAAAAAAAGGAAAACTTAATTAAAAACGATATATATCCTTCATACAATCTCCCTTGATTAACACCTTAAGACCACTAAGGGTAGTTTTATACCTAAAATAATACCTATATAATGGAGGGATTATAGTTAGGTATTTTTATAGATATTTTCCAAAAAATGGTTTTTATTTATGATTAAATGATAATAATTGATTCCATTTTATAAGATATGGGGAGGGACACTCTTAGAATTCTTCAACTTATTAAAATAATATAAATTAATTTTATAATACAAGTTGAAAAAAAAATGATTATTTTTATTATAAAATGATGGTGGGTAAAAATTAATTCATAAAATTAATATTATACACGTTTTTATTATTTTTTAAACCTTATCTTTTTTTTCTTAAACCCTTATTGAACCTCTTTAACTCTTACCTTGACAACATGTGTTTTTATGCTTTGAAGGTTAATATAATTACTATAAAATGCCAACATAACAATAAATTTACCATTGATGAAATTTTTATCCTTATCCAAATCATTTTGACTAATGTTATATTTTTATGAAATTTATATCATTTAATAAAATATTATTTATTTTAAAATATCATTAATGTCAATTTTGACACTATTAATTACTTGACATTTAAAAAATATAATAACAACATGATTAATTTTAACCAATTATTATAAAAAAATAACTAACATGTAAAATTAATCTATAAAAAAAATTATGATATTAATTATCCCAAGTTATATTTATTTTAAAAAATTTAATAACATTTATTTTTTCCATTAACTAAACAATTATTGCGTTATCATTGTGAAATCCTTAAATTTAATTATTTATTACATAAAAATAAATTTCCATGATAAATATAAAAACTTTATATTTCAAAATGCTGTTTATAGTTGAATATATCTTCTAAATAACCCTATTTTAAAATTTCTATAATTATAAAAACATAAGTATGGCATCTTTGATTAGTCTTTGAATAAGTTATTATAAAGGTTATATTCTTATAAAAATGTCTATAAATAGTCACCTAACCAATACACTAATTATCATGTACAAAAAATACTCCTCCAATAAAATTTGTTCAAGTTTTAGGTTTATTTTAATTTTTTCATATTATTTTTACCCTTAATTACTCGATTTACAGTATAATATGGTAACAAAAACTACTAAAGTTACTCTTAATATTGTTTGAAAAATAAAAGAAACGAATTTTCTAAATTTATAATTTTTTATTCAAAACATGGAATCCATTTTTACAAATTAAAAACACATAAAAATCATAAATTAATTCAAAATTTATCCCATTGATAGGGTGAGAAAACGGGTTTTTGAATTGAAAATGATCAAAAGAATAAATTTTTTTTATATATTAATTAAATGTGAAATTTATTTCAATTACATAAATTTGTTTAAATTATATAAAATTTATCTAATTATAGTGTTAAACCTATCCTAAATATAATTTAACACCTCATATTATTTAGATGAAAAGGTTGATTTCAATAAAAATCCAGTATTTTTTACTATTCCTAAAAACATGAAACTTATCATAAAAATTCAAAAAATTCAACCAAAGTAAATTTTTTATATCATTAATTAAATTAATGATTTTATTTTTTCTAATATAATTTATAAAAGTTTTAAAAACTAGATTTAAAACAAGTGCACCATCAAAATGTTGTAAAATTGCATTTTTAGAAAAATACATCCTTCATGAGTAAAATTGGATTTGTTCTTATATCATGTATTAAAAATAATCATAGGATGAGTTTTAAATATTAGATTGAATATATTATAAATTTCATTAATATAATCCAACAATATTTATTTTTTCATTTATTAGTATAAAATGCACTTGTGCACATTTAAATAGTTTTTTAGAAAAACAATTCCTTCTATTTTAAAAAGTGTTTTGGTTTAATTTATAATTAATTTGTTAATGAATTAATTATATATACATGTTTAAACCATATTTTCATAATTAATTTAATATTTTTCATACCCTTTATTATAATAGATAGGTTATAACAGTAACATTTAAAATTTTAATATTTAGTTGTTCATTTAAGCTTGATATGGTGTATCATGTATGCTACCGAGCATAATATTTCCTTTTAAACACATAGGATGTTACATTTACCCCCCTTAAATAAATTTTATCCTTGAAATTTTAATATAACATTTGTAATCAAGGTTTGACTATACAAAATACCTTTATTGAAATCCAACTTTAGAAAAAGGAATAATAAAACTACTGGTTTAAAATAAAGAAAGGTGAATATTAAGGTCACCTTAGGTAACACATACTAGGGTTCCATGTAGGAAAAAATGGACATAGAAGTGGAAATAAACTATCATGTTCTGATGGAGAATGATTATAACATGGACATTATAGAGGTAAAAATCATAAAACCATAAATATGTGACGGGTTAAATGGTCGTTGATTACTTAGTAGGAAAAGTAAATGGATAAAGATTTCATTTCAAAATCCTTTTTATAGAGTTGAGGAATTATTTTACTACATGGAAAAAGAACATAACTAAATATACTTACTTTAAAAGTTATGTTTCGTCCATTAATTAATTTCCACCACAAAATCATATTTTTATCCCAATGATGATCATTTAAAATTAATTTTTCAGGATTAAAGCATTAGAATTTACTTTTATAGAATCACATAGTCCACACAATATTAACTATATATTTATCATGTCTTGAAACATTAAAAAACCAAAATAGTTAGGATAAAATAGGATAATTCCCTAAATAGAATAAACCTTTATTTGATGAAAAACAACATTAATCTCTAAAATTCAATAGTAATTCCCAAAGTTAAACATACATCATTTGATATATAATTTTCCTTAAAATTCTTCAAAATAATCCAAACTATGATTGAATCCTAAAATATTTAATGATTTGATCACATACTATTCCAAGATATATTTTAACATTTGTCTCTAAATAAAATAAATTTCCCATGAATACTTATACTAAAATGTAATTGTCTTAATAATCTTCAAGATACACTAACCATTTCCATATATAACCTGAATCACCATGAATTAATAATAAAATAATATATGATTACAAAATATAATTCCACCATTATTCCTTAAATAAAATTACATAGTACTCTATTTACCTCAATCATAAAAGGGTTCCACAAATAGTAAATGTGTTCTGAAATAACATTAATCGCATAATTGTCAAATCATTTTCCAATCCCAATGTTTTCTATTCTATTAAACATATGTTTCAAAAATCAACTTATTCTTCATCCATAAAATCATTTAACTAAAAATAAAATTCATACTTATTGGGACTTCACGTAGGCTAGTATAAGGAAATGTACCCTTTTTACCCTTCGGTTTTGGGGTGGATCCCCACATCATTTTCTAACACAATGGGTTGTCACCCATCCTAAAAGTTTTCCTTTTTTATAAAACTATATAATTCTTATAAAATTTCCAAAATACGATAAAATCCTGAAAAATAACCATAAAATGTTTTAACCTTAATTTCTTTCTTATACCTATAATTTTTCATCCAAAAATGTAATATCCCAAAATTACCTCAAAATTTATCAAGAAGATTAGGAGTCAGGCTAGCCTGCACCCAATAAAAGAAATTAAAAATTAAAAAGTACAAAGTGCAGATCAAAGAGACGTTATAAAAAGGTGAGTATAGCACTTGCCATGATAATCAGCCTGAACAGGACTACTACAGAACTCAGTTGATATGAATAACTAACTCGAGCTCACCTCAGAAATTTCTCTCTTGGAGAGAGCATTCGCAACTTGATTGGCCTCATGGTAGACATGTAGAACATCAAGTGAAAGCGACTCTGCAAGTTGTAGGAATTCAACCCAAGCTGGTAACATCTTCCATGGCACATTCCTTGATCAATTTCTAAGGATCTGAATTTTAACAGAGGAGTCTGATTGAAGACATAAGTCTGCCATCCATACTGAACATCATATCTAATTGCCTTTATCATAGCCTAGAGCTCCGATTCAAGTGAAAACCTTTTTCCAATGAAGTGGAAGAAACATCCTTTAACGGAACCTCTATGATTGCGGAAGACTCTGCCGCATCTGGAGGGTCCGAGAGCACCTGCAGCTGCTCCGTCAACATTTACCTTCAACCATCGAGAAATAGGTGGAATCCATAAAACCTGTTTTAGCATCAACGGTTTCCCCGCCCTGCCAATAACACCAAGAGATCTCAATAGCACAAGATCATAGATATCATTTTTCATCGTCACATTGTGAATTTGGGAAGAATTATAGACCGCACGATGAATGGTCAAAATACCAGCATGAACAGAGGGTAAAACATTATTGAATATTAAGTCATTTCTTTCCTTCCATTAGAAAGATATCAAGCTGGCTGCAGCTTCCAAAAGAAGGCCATGAACCTGTTCACTGCACTTGGCCTGTAAGATGGATTGTAGCAGCTCCCCAACCAAGGTATAGTCACACCAACAATGAAAACTTTCCTTCACATAAACACATAACTTTCAGGAAAATTTACAGGAGACAAAAATATGGGAGATAGATTCATCCACCTCCATAAAAAACACACATCAAACAGCCAGGTGAATTCTGGCCCGCTACAGAAGAGCCTGTAGCGGGATCCTCCCCTTCCAGATTTTCCAAATCAATACTGAAGAGGTTGGGGGAATAAATGATTTGTGAAAAAATAAAACCCAAGCAGGAGGTTATAAAGAGGAACCACAGACAGACCTATAATACTCCTTCATGATGAACATACCATTCAAGTTCTTCATCGAAACCAACGTGTCGCAATCACTGTAATAGTACCTCGAGATTTCGAGGCCAATCTGACTAGGAATCCGGTCTTGGTTTGATGAGCTGCTATGAAAATCACCAATGGAAATCTCTTTTAAAAGAGGAAGGACATCAATAACATCACAAAGGGGCCATGACAACCTGGGAGTAGTCCAGAAATTGAGCAGGGAGTGCTTACAAACAATCCATTTCGAACTGACCATCAGCTCAATATAGGCCTGCTTTAATGCATGCAAAACAGATTAATAGAGGTAATTGGAGTATCCGTTATATAGTTTCTTAGAAAAATGAATTTTAAGAAACTCCATGGAATCATCTGACTTTGAAATTAGATTCTAGGTGAGCTTACTAATCAAGGTTTCATTGAACAATATTATATCTTTGACACCCAGTCCACCAATGTGAATTGGTTTCACACAATCTTTCCAAGTAACAGTGACCATATTCGTCACATGAATCGAGCCAGTCCAAATAAAGTTTCTGATTTTACAATTAAGCTCCTTAATAAGGATTCTAGGCCATCGGTACAAAGAAAATGAGTAGACGAACATCGATGTAATCACAAAATTGACCAAGAAAATCCTCCCATCATATGACTTTTTTCCCTTCCAACTTTCTAATTGATTTGTGATTTTCAGAGAAATATTTTAGAAATAACACCTTTTAACTCTACCCAAAAAGAGAGGCACCCCAAGATAAATGAAAGGAATTTCACCCTTTTTAACGCCAAGTTTCACGGTAACTCTAATTTGTTTCGATGCAGTAAGTCCTTCACCAAACATAACTGATGACTTTCTCCAGTTACTGAAATGTACAAAAACTTTCTAATAATGTGAAAAAATGCCTTCAATTGATGATATGGTTTATTTATCAGCTTTCACATAGAGAAAAATGTCATCGTCATAGAAAATATGTGAGGGATCACACAAATCCCATCCAACTTTCATCCTCTAGTACCATCCAAAATTTGCAATATTTCTAATGCACCAGCTTAAGTAATCCTCTAAAAATGCAAAAACCAACCCAGAGAGAGGATCACCTTGCCTGACCCCTCTCGAGCATTGGAAGAAGCCCTTGGGAGATCCATTGATAAGAATTGAGAGTCTTTCACTTGAAATAATGGATCCAATCAGATCAACAAATCTTTGTGAAAACCCATGAATTTTGAGGATGGTAAATAGAAAGGTCCATCTGATGGTGTCGAAAGCTTTAGAGATGTCAATCTTCAGGGCCATGTTACCATCCTTTTTCCATCTTTTCATGTCATTGACGCACTCAGAAGCAATGAAAAGGAATTTCTGAATGTTCCCTCCGGGAACAAAACCATACTGATTTGGAGAAATAAGTTCCTTTGCAATACATCCTAGACAATGAGTCATGATCTTTCTAATCATCTTTGGTAGGGTGTTACCAATAGAAACAGGCCTGAAATATTTAATATACAGGGCATTCTCTTTCTTGGGAATCAAAGAAACAAAAGTCGAGTTTATACTAAAAGGCATGTAAGATGATCTAAAGATTTCACTTATAGTATTGGAAACCTCAATATGTATAATTTCCCAGAAAAACATGAAAAATTTATTAGAAAAGCCATCAGGGGCCGCCACACTATCAATATTTATTGAGAAGAGGGCATCATGTATCTCTTTGGCATTGGGGATGTCAATAAGATTTCTGTTTTGATCCTCCTGAATTGAGGGGCCAAAACATTGAATGATTCTATCAGAGTATCCCTCATCATGATATGAATAAAGCTTCTCAAAATAACTTACGACAACATTAGAAATATCATTCTTAGATGAGAGGAGATTAACCTCAATATTAAGGGCTTGAAGACTTCATCTGGCCCTTTTATCCCAATTCATGCAGTGAAACAGCTGTTAATTTCTATCCCCATCTTTCAACCATTTTACATTAAACTAATTCTGTGCCAAATTATCCTTTAGATCGAAAAGTTTATCCAGATTTTAAGTATCCTAAATCTCATCTTGTGTAGGAAATTCCTGAGGCATATTAGCTTTTTGACAATTTGATAGATCAATTTCAGCCTCTCTGATGTCATTTTCAATGGTTTCAAAGGATTCAGTTCTCCACTTCTTCAGACTGTCCTTGACCAGCTTTAATTTGGAACAAATAATATGAGAGGGGCTACCCAAGCACCCAATTTTCCAAGCCTCCAGGACAACTTCTCTACTACCAGGAATAACTAGCAAAGCATTATTGAACTTGAAGGGGAGAGGCACAACCCTTAAAGATCAAAAACAAACATCAACTAGAATAGGGTTATGATCAGAATGTAATCTCGGAAGGGTTATCCTAGAAACATCAATTGACACATTCCTATCATCAACCAGAGCAATAAGTCTATCCAATTTGCTTGCCTGCCTCCCATTAATAGTGTATCGACTCCATGTAAAATCAGCTTCAGAAAGGGGCACCTCAGAGCGACCACATTTATCAATAAAAGATGAGAGATCAGTAGCTGAGATACGACAAAAGGCATGACCGGTTTTCTCCTCATGCTTCAAAACAGTATTGAAATCACCAAGTAAGACCCAGCTGGTTTCATATTCTCTGAAATCTCAACTAAGTTTCTCCAAAAAGAATGTATTCTTTTGTAGAGATTGAAAGAATATAAAAAAGTCATGGAAATTAATGCATTACTAGAGCAACATGTGAGAGTAATAGATTTCAGGTCAGTTCTAATAAAATTAATGGAAACACTGTCATGCTTGAACACCCATAAGGTTTCGGGGCTTCCATCAATTTGATTATTTGCAACAAAGGATTAACCCAGAGTCACCCATTTGAAAGACCTCCAGGATTCAAACTTCATCCTTGGTTCAGAAACACCAATTAGTAAAGGTATGTTGGTCATAATAAAATTTCTAAGAGACCTGGACGTGGGAGGATTCCCAATCCCTTGACAATTCCAATAAAGAATCTTCATTTTTTTAATATGATGCTTGTTCTAGGCCAATCATTTCATTTTACAATATCCCTATCAAAGAAGATTGTATCACTGGAAGTAGAAGTTCCAGTCATGAGTCCATCCGATGTATAATCATCCTCCTCTCCAGTGGGCTCATCACTGGTGAGTGGGGAAAACCTATTGATAGAGTCAATTGGGGCAGCAAGAAGACTGGCAGGAAGTACCGTTTTACAACCTTCTCCACTTGCAAGAATGTAGGGGCCTCCATTGTTTTAACACAATCAATGGTAACATTAGGGTGATCTGCAGCAATCGCCTCAGAAAAATGATTCTCAGAGTCTGGCAGAGTTCCCACAGAATCAAAAGCTTATTGTTGCACAGGAGTTGTATCATCATCAGTGTCTTTGATCGAGACCTGAATAAGAGCTGAAACTAGATCTTTCACTGGGACAACAAACTCATCAGGCTGCAGGTGCTACCCCATAGTGTCCTCATCATCATGGGTTAGTAAGGAGGTCTCGGAAGTGTGAATGTTACAATCAGTAGCAGTCTCCCGAGCAGCATGAACAGTCCCTTCAATGATAGAATTCCCACCATTCTCCCCAACCCCAGTGGCAGGCCCATTGTGGATGCCTTTAGAGCGAGAAGGCTCACATACAGTGGAAGTTTTTATCTTTCCCCTGCCTTGCCTACAGTTCTCTTCATCATGACCTCAGATATTACAGAGGTTGCATAACTTATTCTTGTTGCAATCCGAAGCAATATGTCCAAAAAGGTGACAATTCAAGCAGAACATGCACTTTCTTTCATAGTGAATTCTGAGTGTGAGTCTTTCATCCTTTGTTGTTAGCACCACCTCCTCCACTAATGTGGATAACATATCCACTTCCATAAGAATTCTGGCATAGTGACCAAAAGTGGGGTTTTCTGTCTGTCTATCCAACATGATGGGATTCCCCACCGATGAGGCAATATCCCACAGAATTTGAGGAATTCCAATACAGACAATTCAAATTCCAAATCCATATCCATATTTGTGAAAATGTGTTCTTAACAGAATTGGGATCAAAATTCCCATCCCATTCATGAATCTGTAGGAAACCAGGTTTTATGGGTATAGAACCAAAACTCCAAGCACGTCATTTATACTCATCTGAGGGGAAGATAATGTGATAAAACCCACGACGCATTACCATCATCTTCCATTCATTAAAGCCCCAGATCTCAGTAATCCTACCATTAAGATCACTAAACTTCCATGGCTTCACCAGCTTTGGTATGACAACCCGAGAAATTATTTAAAACTTACACATTTGTATTCTTTATTCAAAAGCATTTTGATTCGCCGAGACATGCGCAATTCTCCCCTTATGAATAATTCTTCTAGCAGAGGCTGATTCACACTCAAGAAAGGATTCATTCCCCATGGTTTATACTGCTTCCACAAATCTCCTTTTAGGTCTATCATTCTGAAAATCTTCATAGGGATTTTTTGCACATCGACTAAAGAGATCCTTGTGGCCAAAGCATTCATCTTCCAGACCATGAGCTGCCTTATGACCTGTGTCATCAATTTGCAATTCAGTATCATCTAGTTTAGGGTTCATATCTTTCTCCCTTCCACTCTGCATCTCAAGAAATACCACTAAATATCTAACTATCCATTACCTCAAAATAAAAGATCATATAAACCATAAAGGCTTTCCATGCCATTATAATGATGTCCACAAAGAAAATAGAATTATTCCTCAAATAACTTTTTCATGTAATAAATATAAGGGTTCCACAAAACACAAACTAAACAATTATTCCAAATTACTCCCATTATTAAATGAATATTAATACTTTTCAACATCTCACCATCTTTATATTTATCATAACTCTATAATTACTTATATGTAGACATATTAACCATTCAGAATTTTTTATAATCCTTTAACCATGATTTTCCAACTTATTATGTAATACTTCTTTCCTACAAAAAAATATGAATATATCCTATGATTTGATAAAGTTAAAACATGAACTAAGAAATAATTCATACCTTTATTTTGTCATTTTTAGTGTCCTTCTCTTCAATTTAATGGAATTAGTTATTCCTAAAAATATATCTATACAGTCATGTTGATCCTATTCATGAGCCTTCTTCCAAAGACACCGATTTTCATAATGACCATACTCCCCAAATTTAAAACATTTTATTGATAACTCATGAATTAGTTCATTCCATTTCATGGAGTTAACTAAATTTATCCTTTTTCCTTGGAATATTATTACTTTATGACCTCCTTTAACACATTTAAAACACCTTACCATACCTTTAATACTTTTTCTGAGGTGTTTATTTCCACATCCTTTACACATATGTCATTGAATATATTTACCTTTATGATCATTGTTACTAGAACTTCCGTAGGGATTTATTTCTCTCAAATATGATTCATTATAAAACTCACCAAGGTTTAAGTAAATCCTTACTCCTCATATTTAGTTTAGAATAACCAAAAGAGTTCTCATTTTAGTACCCATTTAATTCAGTTTCTTATTTAGAGAACCATCACATTTTTATTCACATACATTATTACTTTGGTTCTTACTGGATCTAGCAATTTACTAAAACCAAAAAGGTTAGTGTTAGAAATAAAATCATAATATACCATCTTATTAGGATGATAAACACTAAATTATCATTATTCATGTTATATCAAACTCATTTAATTTATATAAAATAACTATGACTCTACCTACCATACGAACCATTGTGGTTATATATAACTTATATCTTATTATTAAATAACATCCTAAAATATAATGTAATTCAGACCATATTTTGATAAAAATATAAGGACACATCCTTAAACATTACAAAATCTTCAGTTTTAGTTAATAAATTTGTTTCTTTCACATTGAGGATATTTTTAGGTTTATAGTTTTAATTATTTAGGCCATAACTCATACATAACAACTAAAAAATTACAAAGTAGACACTTCTTCACAATATACATTTCTTCCACAAAAGGAAAAAAATTTAAAATAAAACTTGGTTTAATTTCATGATCAAACATCACAAGTTTCCCCTAGATATCATTTTTGTCTCTATTATTCCTTAATTCTTGTAAAAAAATCAATCTTGGGGAGAGTAAAAAAATCTCCATAAGGGATATAAAAATGAAAGAAACCATTATTTCATTAAAAAAACATGGAAACCCATGGAAAAAACATCTCATAAAAACATAACATTTTACTCATAAAATTAAATAACATTCCTTTAAAAATATAATTTTTTTACCTTTTAAAAACAAATTATTCCCATAAAACTCATTAATAAGGATAGAAAATTCATGTAGGTACCTTTATACATCATCACATAGAAACCTTAAGAATTTGAATTAAATTATAAAGAATCACATAGTCTACAAAATATTAACTATATATTTCTCATGTCATGAAGTATTAACCAAAAAAATAGTTAGGATAAAATAAGATAATTCCATAAAAATAATAAACCATTATATTATGAAAAACTAAATTAATCTCTAAAATTAAACAGTAATACCAAAAGTTCAACATAAACCATTTTATAAATAATTTTTATTAAAATTACATAAAAAATCCAAACTAATATTGAAACCAAAAACCCATAAGTATATGGTCACATAGTCATCCAGGATAAATTTTAAGAATTATCTCCAAATAACATCAATTACACATAAAGTCTTATACCAAAAAGTAATTATCCTAATAATATTCAAGAAATTTTAACCATTTCCATAAATATCCAAAATTACCCTAAATCCAAAATAAATTATTATAATACTACAATATATAATTCAACATTTATTCTTCAAATAAAATCCCCTATTAATTTCTTTACCTCAATAATAAAACTATTCCCAAATAGTAAGCTTCTTCTGAAATAACATTAATCACTTAATCACAAAATCATTTCCCAATCCAAAGGTTATCTATTATACAAAAAACATATATTCCCAAAATCAACTTATTATTCATCCATAAAATCATTTAACTAAAAAAATTCACACAAACTGAGACTTTGCATAGGATAGTGGTAGGTGATTCACCCTTGTCTCCTTTTGATTGTGGGTTTAATTCTCGTGTCCTTTCCGGATATGATGAGTTTTCCCCCATCCTATGGGTTATGTTTTTTCTAAAACTATATAATTCTTATAACATTCACAAAATTTGATAAAATCCCCAAAAATAACCATAACATGTTTTAAACTCAATGATTATCTTATACCTCACATTTTTCATCCAAAAATGTAATAT
Source organism: Viscum album (assembly GCA_963277665.1). Classification (NCBI taxonomy): domain Eukaryota; kingdom Viridiplantae; phylum Streptophyta; class Magnoliopsida; order Santalales; family Viscaceae; genus Viscum; species Viscum album. The sequence goes on from OY728157.1 coordinate 1,897,130,002, forward strand.
CCCATAATTACCTAACAATCAATGATCATATAAACCCTAAGGGTCGTACATACCTTTATAATTATGTCCATAAAATAAATTATAATTCTTCTTAAAACAAAATTTTCACATAAAAAAATTAAGGGTTATATATAACACAAACTAAAAAAGTATTCCAAATTACCTTTGACATAAAAAGAGTACTAATACTTTTAAAATTTGAATCATCCTTATATCTTCCATAAATATTTAATTCTTTGTATGTATACATCTTAATCATTCAGAATTCTTCACAATTCCTTATCCATGATCTTCCACCTTATTCCTTGATACTTATTTCTTATAAAAATATGGATCATATCCTAAGATTTAATAATGTTAAAACATGAACCAATAAATAAACCATACCTTTAAAATGTCCTTTGTAATTTCCTCATCTTCAAATTTAATGCAATTAGGTATTCCTAAAAAAATATATGTATTGTCCTACTGATCCCATTCATGAGCCTTATTATATGAAATTGATTTTCATAATGCCCATACTTTCCACATTTAAAACATCCAACTGACAACTCAGGGAGAACTAATTTACCATTCATGGATTCAACTGAACACTTCATTTTTCCTTATTATATTATTGCTTTATGACCTCGTTTACCCAATTTAAAACATCATACCATAACTTTAATACATTATAAATTGTGTTTCATTCCATGTCCTTACAACATGTGTCATTGAATATATTTAACATTATGACCATTGTTACTTGAACTTCCATATGGATTCATTTATGTCATATGTGATGCATTAGAAAACTCACAAAGGTTCAAGTGGTTAATCATTACTCCTGATAATTGTTTTAGACAAACCATAAGGGTTCCCATTACAATTTCCATTTCATTTGGTTAATATTCTAATAAAAACCATATTTTATTTCAAATCTAGTGTTACTTTGGTTTCTACTGGATCCATCCAATTACTAAAACCAAAAATGATACTGTGATCAATAAAATCATAATATACCATCTTATGAGGATGTTAAACACTAAAATTTACTTATTAATGTTATCTCAAACTCATTAAATTTATATAAAAAACTATGAATCTCCCTAACATTCAAATCAATATAGTATATATGACTTTTATCTTATTATTAAATTACATCCATATCACTAAAGTAATCTAAAACAGCTGTTGACACCAAATGTAATGAATCAGGCTTAAACATTAAAAAAATATTTAGTTTTAGTCAAGAAATTTATTTATTTCACATTGTGGATCTTTTTATTTTATATTTATATAGAATTAGGCCATATCTCATACATAAAAACTCAAATATTAAAAATTATAAACATATCAATTTTTTCACCAAATGAAAAAAAAACATGGTTTTATTTCCTGATCAAACATTACAATTTCCCCCTTGATCTCATCCTTGTCATTATTCTCTCTTAAGTATCATGAAAAACATTATTAAACATGGTATGTGAAAAAATATCCTTAAGGGATATAAAAATAATGGAAACTATTAATTCACTAAAAAAACATGAAAACCCATTGAAAACACTTTTCTTGAAAATATATCATCTTACCCATAAATCTAAATAAAATTCCTCTAAAAAGATGATTTATTTTACCTTTTAAAAAAAATTATTCCTATAAAAACTCATTAAAAAGCATATAAAATTCATTTAGGATATTTTGTACATCATCACATAGAACCCTTATAGATTTATTGTATATTGGAATAACCGTACAGCCAACTTCCAATATAATTCTCTGAAGAAATAAATAATTACCCAATGAATTAGGGATATATATTGGCACACCCATAATTTAAGCTATAACTGGTTCCCCTGACACTATCTAGGAACACCCATAATTTTTAATTTCCAAGAACCAAACATGAATAAAATATTTTAAATATCGTTTTCAAAAGATAATTATTTCAAATAAAAGTTGGTTATCACTTGAGAAACACAAGAATTGTAAACCAAATTAAAGACTGAAATTGAAAAATAAAATAAATATCATTAAAATAGGTAAAATATTAATATATAATGTCAAATTTCTTTTATATACACCTTATAAAAGAATAAAATTGCATAACATCAAGAATCGCCTCAATGAAGGGAAATTGAGAGGAAATCCTTTACCTTGAGTCAAAATCATCACATACAATATTAATCATCTTGAATATTAACAATAGGTTAATTATTTAATTACATTATTATCTTTTAAAAGTTAATTATTTATTTTAAAACACTTATTATCATTTTATACCAATTACTTAATTATTTAAGTTCATATAGGATGTTTTGTTGATATTCGGTACTTGAGTACTAAATGACATTGGTATGATGTCAATAGTCAAAGTGGTTAATATTCCATAATATCTAGAATAATATTCATGAAATAATAATAACTTTTATACATATATTATAATTTTAAATCCACCTATTACATATGTATATGAAAAATTAACTATATCACAATCATGGAGACGGTAAGTCATACGTACACATGAGTAACATTTTCATTTTTCAATGATCATTATGAAAGAAATTAAGTACAACTAAACCTTTAAAAAATGATCACAATATAATTACAATAATATTAATCATTTTAATATACTTATATATATCATCTGTATGATGAGGTGATGAAAAACTAATCACATCGCTTCATGGAGGTGATAGTTCACACATACCCATGAATGACGTTATCATTTTTATGTGCATGGAATGGTAAGCTTGTAAGTGATATATATTATATATTATTAATAATAATTATTTAATTAATATAATATTTAAAAATTAATTCCATAATTATATCCATTCTTTAGATATGGTTATGAAAAACAAATTACATCAGTTCGTGAGGCGGTAGTCTGCAGTACACACAGAATATGATTTTGTTTCCCATTTGATGGAACTGGAGATTGATATAGGTGATGATATTAACATAATAATAGATAATTATATTGAGTATACTGGGGTTATTATTTCATTATGTTTGAAGAAGATTTTAAGGATTTTGAAGAATAAACAAAACAAAAACACTTAATTAAAAATGATAACTTTTCTTCAGACAATCTTCTTTTCTTAACACCTTAAGACCACTAACAGTGGTGTTGTGCCTAAAATAAAATCCCTATAATTTTGGAATGTATTATAAGAATATATTTTCATGGATATTGGATGAAGTAAATAGGTTTTTATGTGTGAATAAATGATAATAAGTGGTTCCCTTTTATAATATAGGGGAGGGAACTCTTGGAATTCTTAAAAATATTAAATTAATATAAGTTAATTTTATATTCAAAATGGATTAAAATGATTTATTTATAATATAGTATTATTATGTGTATAAATACATTCATAAAATGAAAATTATACAAGTTTTTATTATTTTTAATCCTTTTCTTTTTGTTTTAACCCTCATTTATCATCTTTAACTCATACCATGATAACATGTGTTTTTACTCTTTGAAGTTTAATATGATTACTAAAAAATTCCAAAAGAACCATAAATGGATAATTTATGAAATTTTAAGAAATAACCCAATAATTTTTCTATATTTTATATTATTATAAAATTTATATTATTTAACAAAATATTATTTATTTTAATATATTATTAAAGTCAATTTTCACATTATTCATTACTTGACTTTTTATAAATATCATAACAATAAGATAAACTTGAACCAATTATTATAACGCATCACTAGCATTTCAAATTAATCTAAAAAATTCATGTATGACATTAATTATCTCAAATTATATTTATTTTAATATTTTTAATATCATTTATTGGTATTTACATTAATTAAACAATTACTGCTTCATCAATGTGAAATCATTTAATTTAATTATTTTTTACATAAAAATTTTACAATAAATTTCCATAATTAAAATAAACATTTTAAATTTCAAAATAATATTTTTAGTCAAAGATATATTCTAAATTACCCTATATTAAAAATTCTATATTTATTAAAATATAAGTATGATATATTTGACTTTTTTTGAGTAAAATATTATAGAGGTTATATTTTCATAAAAATGTCCATAAATGGTAACATAAACGATCATTTAATTATTATGGACAAAAAATAAGCATCCAATAAAATTAGGGCAAGTTATTGGGAAATTTTATAACTTTTATAATATTATTTTTACCCTTAATTACCTGATTAATCCTTAATTGTGGTAACAAAAATTACTTAAGTTATTATTCATATGGGCCAAAAAATAAAATGAACCTATTTACTAAATTTTAACATTCATATTAAAAAAAATCCATTTTTAAATATTCAAAACACAGAATTTTCATGAATTAATTAAAAATAATCTCATTGATGGGGTGAGAAGACAGGTTTTTAAATTGAAAACATTCAAAATATTGAAATGTTTTTATATCCAAATTCAATGTCAAATTAATTAAAATAGCATAAATTGGATTAAATGACATAAATTTGATATAATTATACTTTTAAACCAATAATAATATAATTTTGCAATATATAATATTTATACGAAAAATATATTTTCAATAAAAATCCAATATTTTATACATTTCATCGAAACATGAAACTTATCAGAAAAATAACAAAAATTCATCCAAAGAAAATTTGTATATCCTAATTTAAATTAAGAAGTTTATTTTTTCAAATATAATTTATAAAATTGTCAAAAACTAGATTTAAAACATGTGCGCCATCAAAAGGCGGAAATCCATAGTTTTTAAAAAATATATCTTTTATGAGTAAAATTGGATTTATTATTATATCATTTATAGAAAAATTGTAATATTAATGTTAAAATTAGATTTAATATATTATAAAATTCAGTAATATAATCCAATTATATTTATTTATTTATTTATTGGTATAAAACACAATTGTGAACATTTAAATAGTTTTTCAGAAAAACATTTCCATTTATTTTAAAAGGGGTTTATTTTCATTTATAATTAATTATTCTAAAAATTAATTATATATACATGTATAAACCATATTTTAAAAATACATTTAATCCTATTCATACCCTTAATTTTAATGGATAGGTAATAATGGTAACATTTAAATTATAATATTTAGTTGTTCGTTTAAGCTCGATGTGGTGTATCATGTATGCTATAAAATATAATGCTTCCTTTTAAAAACTCATGATGTTACAATAAATGATTTTCAATAACTGATAAAATAATAGGGATTTTAATCTATATCTGATAATAAGTAATTTTTTCACCAACAATATCCTATTTTATCATGGTTAAAGGCCATATCTGTTGTAGTGATTAAGGTTAATGGATGAATTGCCATATGAGCTGACTTTGCCTCATGTTCCACATTTATAACATTTCTGGGTGGATGCATTGGATAATGTAGACACTTCCATGAAAAATATAAACTTGAATGAGATATTTATGAACATTAAACATTTCATGGTATTATCCCCATTCATTGGAAATTATAAGGAAGAGATTAGTGAGACCATCATCACATAAAAATAAGGTGAGTTGATATCCTCCCCAAATGATACCATTATTGGATACATTTCCCCAGTATTTTACTACCTATAAAGATTTATTATTCTATCAAACCAAGAAATGAATGAAAATATATGAAATTAGGCAGTCAATTTTACACCTTATAATGGCCCAAATGCTCCAAAAATACTCTATAAATGAGGCTTTGCTGGGGTCCTCCTCATATTTGTTGAAATAAGAGATATTCACAACACTATGAAAGATGTTTATGTAGGTTCCTATATTGATCATCATCCAGGAACCAATACCTCTTATAAAATTAGTAGGGTTGAGTATTTTTTGTTATTAATGACATATGATTTTATTTAATTCACCAAGAAATGTCATCTCTTCAAGATACATTCCAACATCATACATCAACCCCTGAAATTTTTATAAACCATCAAAATTTATTATTCATTTTTCATTTATGGAATAGATGTCATGAGGCTATATCCCCTAGATATATGCAGATAGTTTAAGTACATCCTTACTACCACTAATTTCTTCTCTATCTGGGCCAAGGATATATCCCTCAAAGAAGTTAGGACAACATCTATCATTAGCACCGTGAAGAAAACCTCATTACTAAATTTTGTATCCCTCATTTGATATGGATGTATAATAGAACTAATTTATTCTATTTTGAGTTGAAAATAATGAATCAACAATATAGAATTTTTTTGACCACTCATCCCTCTACCATGAAATGGAAAATGGATAGACTAGATATTTCAATAAGACTCTATTTAATATACTTCCAAAGATGGTGGATAAATACAATAATTACTAGACCACCAATCATTTTCATGATTTATTGGATTATTTCACCACAGCCCACACAACCATACAACCAACAACATATTTTCTACTATATAGGACAAAGTTAGTCTTTCCCATAAAGGTCAAACTTCCTTCACTCCACATTTCATATACAACTAGCTATAAAAATATGAAAATTATCATAAGAAACTCGACGATTTTGAAATAATATATGAGAAGAGGTTGTACAATTTTCACAACTTGGAAGTTCATCATAACGAAGTTTCATAATATTTTGATAAAAAAATTATCCTTCATTTGTTCATCTAAGGAGATATGCTATTGGTTCTCAAAACCTCATTGATACGAGGAAATAATCCTTTGAATCTCAACCCAAAGTGGTATGGGCCATATTTCATGCACAAGGTATACTCTAATTTAGCTTACTCCTTGTCCACCATGGATAGATAATGAATTAAACTTTCCACCAATTCAAGGTTTCTCAAGAAATTCTCTGTATAATATTAATGTCAGTCCATAATGGTTCTTGTCATATGACCATATACTACATGGAACCATTTTCCATTCCAAAATATGTTAAACTACACATCATAAGTCCTAGATGTATACATTTATACTACATGTCATTTCATCTTCACCAAATGACATTAAACTATATGGTCTTTATCTTCATCGCATGATATAAAATGGGAAAATAATGTATTCACCAGGAAATATTAAATTACATGGTTTTTTTCCTCACTATAAGACATTAAATTTCATATAAAATATACTTAAAACATGAATTTAAACTATATGAAAACCTCCATATCATGGATTCTAAATATCATTATATGTGTTGAAAATGCTTTCATCATGTTACCTAGTATAGTTTTGGTTATTCTCTAATTATCTTTTGTTTCTCACACTGATCATGATTCATTTGATATTAGAGTTCTAGTTCGATCACAACATTTGTAATAAATATGAGAATAATGACCAATAATGGGTAATGGTCTACCATGGATGCCCTTAAACTACTTAGAGTGTACCATTTTTTATGCTTTAATTTTCCTACATAAGATCTAGGTTTGTGTAGGAATCCTTACTGTAAAATATTCTTGTTAACAAATTATATCAATTCACTTTTTCTTTCATATGAACTAGATCAATATAATGAACTTATTTTATAATAACTACACGTGGCATGATTTTTTTCACTTTAGGATACATAGTGATTTCAGGATACTTTGTCATGGGCCCAACAGTTAATTAAAAAAATGCATCTTTTCCCATTATATGATCCAAATCTATGGAAAGAATTTTTATTCAAGAACTTTTTTATGGGTTTATTATTATCCTAGTAGGATACATAATGATTCCTGGATCTAGGACCATCAATGAATTCTATAATAAAAATTCCCACTATTAATTTATTGTAATATGACTCTTCATAATACATTATTTTCCACATGGGATAGCATTGAGGTAAAACCCAATTTTATCCCCCTGCATATGAGTTAGTTATATGCAGAAGAGGGCTCACAAGAACTGTGGATAGCTTAATAAAATGTTTTTTCCTATTTATAACATGATTTATATAGATACCCCTAGAATACTTTTTCTTTCTCCTATATATGATCTAGATCTATGTAAGAGTATTTATTATAGTGTTCTTCACTTGTTAATCTATGTTGAAACTATTATTTCCTATACATGACCTTGATCTGCATAAAGAGAATAATAAAAGAACTATGTCTGGATTGATTCTTGTTCTAACAGTATATGTAGTTAAAACTATATCCTATATCTTGGGGCTAGCTATAAATTCTACCAACCAAAATTCTCTTTCTCGTAGGTATATGATTTTCTGGTGAAGATTTATTTTCAAACCTGTACTGATAAAGGATAAAACATAAAAATTACCCCAATCCTAACATTGGTGATATATCTATATAGTTATGCTCTGATAAAAATATCATTATTTTTAGATTATTGTATTTGATTCCTTTTCACATGAAATTAAACTACATGACACATGGTCTACCCTAAATGACTTTAAACTACTCAAAGTAATCTCTTAAACATTTCTCAGTCTCCATACATGATAGCTAGAACCATGTAAAGTTTCCTGACATAGGGAAGTTCCCCCAAAAAATAGTAAAAAAATTACCTCTATATATGTATTCTATCCTGTTGTTGGTGGACTCCACTATAATATATGGGATATAAATGGATTGAATCCTGCTATCTCTGGATACAAATCTGAACCATATGTTCTAGACCCATCCATGAGTCATCATTCTTTTCCAACCGTTTCAAGAGAAACATAGTAACCTAGTCATGAAAACTCAAACCAAAAATTCATCTACCATACATTCTGAATGATTCCTTTTTATGAACCACACTCCATTATTTAATAATCATAGATTGTTGAAAATATAATTTTTTATCAATAATGATTAAATTAAACTATAAGGACACTTCCACTTGACTATACATACTATGACTTTGATGTGGCCCTGCATAAGCACCCCTGATATGGTTTTTCAAATAGAGGCATCTTCATCCTTAAAAGGAAGATCATCTAATTTCAATTTTCATTATCACCAACATAATAGAACCCATATTTCAAATATGTTCAGTGTTCATCCCTTACATACCTTCCCCACATCACTACTCCCAATCCAAGAACCTTAAGTTATTATTTAATATGTAATAACTTCATGTTCAAAAGGTTTGGGAATATTATTATCCTTTGAGTCCCATTTGGTTTATTATTCTAATTCATCAGTTCCATGCATCATGAATATAAATTTTGTACACCCACCCTTTTAGAAATACTATAGTGGCATTGGGCTCTCTATTCACCTTAGGTCAACTATCCCCTTTCTCACTATATGGATTATCTTAATACCTTTTGTTCTAAGAACTGTGAACTTAAACTACGTACACTCCCTTTTGTGGGATATTCTATAGGATCATTGGGATCTTCATTTACATTGGGTTTTTACCTCCCATTTTCTATATAGGTTTCCACACTTTATATAAGATCAAAGACACATTACCCTAAAGTTAATTTTTTTCAAAGATTTGTAACCATAAACTCGGTGTTTTTGGTCAAAGATTCATTTACCTAAACTGTATCCCCATTTATGGTCTAGATTATAATACCTTAAACTGTGGGTGAAAATACAAAGAAATTTTTAGTTTGAAAACATGTAAAGGAATACTAGAAAAAAAAATTATCCACGCTCATTGGAACCATTTTTTAGAAAAAAGCTATAATGGTTACATATCATATATCTTTGCTCTGATTATGTGATGAATCTATTTTGGTGTTGCCTATAGGATACTAGAACCCTTCTTGAGTATTTAATCCTTCTATGAACCTACTTCATTTCACAAGTATTTAAATCCTTATAAAAGTTTCATTTTATATTGATAAAATGAACATTAAAATCTGAAGAACACCTCTACTTGACTATCTATATTATTCCCATGATATGGATCTATATAATAACACCTAATATGGGCTGTCAACTTGAGTCGTATTTATCCTAAATTAAAATATCCTATAATTTACATATTCTCTAGCACCATTATAATAGAACTTGTCTTTCAATAGTAATTTATGGTTATTCCCAACATATATGTATCATCTCATTAATCCGGATTCAAAATTCCTACATTATGATTTAAATAATCCATAATCCATTTATCCAAGAGGATCTAGTACCTTCAATGTTATGAAATTATGTATCAAGATAACTTTCAAAGAAAGTGTTTGATATCTCATCCTCCAACCTTTGATTGATCCTTGTTGTGTGGCTCTAAATCACATGTCATGATGATCTAATCTTCATGACTAGAAATTGGATCCCCTGTTATAGGTTGGTCTCTAAAACCTCTATCCAAGGTAATAAAAGTGGGGAATACCTTCCACCACTACTCCCATTTATTATTGGAGAGTGTAAATATTTTTCTCACAAGATTTAATAATTAAGCTCTACTCCCATAGAGTATACGTTTCTTTCCCCCAAGATCACACAATCAGGATTTGGAACACTCTCAGAGAATGTGAACTGACTAAAATTAACAATGATGGTCATTCTAAAACTAGTATAGAAATAGAATTTAACATCGGTTATTTTTTAGTTTTAACATTATTTTTTATCTAAAATAAATGACACTAATGTTTTATGTTTTATTTTTAGCATCGTTTTACATGAAAAAATGTTAAAGACAAATTTCAACATTATTTATTATAATAATCTATGTCAAAATTTCAACCATAATCACTTTATATTTAGCTTATTCTGATTACTTACATTGAAATGGTTTATTTTTTTATAAATATTTCAAATAAAATTAATCGAATGGAAGAAAATGAAAAACTGGTGAACTGAAAAATTCCAAAAAAATTATAATAGAAAAATAAACTTAAATATTCACCTTAATTTCATTTCCAATTTGGGTATCCTTCAATTGTATATGTTATTTATTTATGATAACCTTGTTTTGAGTAAAGAACTCATGCAACAACATTAAGTGTGATTATGAAGTCATTTTATCCTCTATTGAGAAAATATAATGTGATCGATTTATCTTCTCAACTAAAATAGAGGAAGTATTATTTGATAAAAAATCATTAATAATTATAATGATAGATAAAACCAATCACCAAAAAACTAAATGATGAGATTATAATGATAAATAACATATTGAAATCTTTTAATGTGTAATTTATTAAATTATGGTGAAAATCAAAGAGGAGTAGATCATAAATGAAGAAAGGGGTATATTGAAAAGTTATATATTGTACATGAAAATGTTTTCACATGGCATAATAAATTTTATGTAAGATTTTGAAATTATAGGAATGTTCTAAAAAATTAAAACATGACTTAACACAAAATATATATTTGGGGTTTAAACATTATTTTTATGAAGACCAATGTGAAAACATTTTTTTGATGTTAGTTTTGTAAAAAATGATGTGAAAACCTTTTTAACCCAAATTTTAATAAAAATGTGGTTAAGACCTTAATATGAATGATATTTTTTCAACTTGTGTAATTTCTTTGATCATGATAAAATAATCTATGGAATCCTCTATATTGGTGACTTTTTATCTATTGATTTATATTTCATTAACTTCTCCTATGTTGTCATATAGTATACCTTAACTTTTGGTCAATGAAAAAACCCTAAATTGTGTATGTTTGGGATAAATTTATCTTACCATAAACATCATACATAATGGTCCAACTTTAATGAACTAAAACTATATGAAAATGAGAATCAACTCTCCAAGATAGAAATCTATAAACATCATCCATACTTGTCCAACAATTATAATTAAATCCAATTAAAGGGTGTTTGGAGAAAAAATCCTAATTATTACCATCTAGATATTCAATATATAAGGCCTAGGAAAACATTATGGTGATAAAATAAAGAAATATATAAATTTTTTTTGTTTCACTATATAACCCCAATAGAAGTTAAGACAAGATCACTCGACCCCTCAGTCCACAAAAAAATTGAACATCACCTTCCCAAAGTAAAACTACTCAAATCACTCCCATGTACTAAATAATATATCAAACATTTTTGAATGGGATAACACTAGTGCAATGATGATGGTACTTCTACAAATACCTATTTATGACCCAAAACCTAAAGAAATCCATCATCCGTATCTAAATGTACCAAATCTAGTGAAATGGTGATAGTTCTTATAACTATACAAGTCTGTGATCCATTTCCAAGAGAAGTTCATTACGGTTCAATAATTTTAAATGTAACATAATGTTACTATATTTCATATATTTTTTTCCCATATCCTTGATCACTTACTATTTGGGTTTTTTATGGTTTTAGGAGAGTTTTTTTGGAATTTTTAAAATTTTATAGGATGTTTCTTTATAGTTGATATGGGATATTGTGTGGATAAGGTTGGTTGAGGTGGGGATTGAACTTTTTTATGTGTTGGGATATTTTAATAGGACTTCCTTTTTAGGCACAACTATGGTGTGTATAGCTCAGTTGTGGCATGGATATTTTATATTCCACTACAAATTTAATGATGGTTTTGGCATGATATGTTGGATTTAGCATAGTCATTACCTAGGAAAATATGATCTGAAACATGGAATATGTCATGGATCTAGTGGTATGTTGGACTAGGGGTGGTTTCGGCATAGTTATTATGGTTTTTCCATGGCATTTCCTTATTTCATCCTTATGGAACATGTTCATGTGGGACTATGTCATTGTATTTTATTTTTCTTGGCTAAAAAATATTAAGACCACCCTATTTAATTCTAAACTACTCCCTTTTGAATAGATTCAAACCCTTTGGATTTTAAGCGCCCTCTGGAAGTGTTTTGTCTCTCCCAGCCTCTTATCTTGGTGGATAAAAGTTCAAAATGAATTAGTTATCTTCTTATAGTAAGTAATTATCCTATTTTCATTTGATCTATCATCCTATCCTAATTTATTCCTCCTAGAGTATATGGTGGTCTTATCTTTCATTATCATGTATGGTTGATGTGGAATTTTGTATCAAGGATCTCTTCTCACTTCTATTTATATCCATTTTCCTTGATTAAATGGTCTCCATTGGAAAAAACACATCTCATATTCATTATGATTGGATCTTTAAATATTCCATGTAGGTGTACTATATTGCTACTTTATCTTATAAATCATTATTTCTTGATAATTAAAAGACACATATATAGTTTATCTCCTTGATATATTTTCTATGAATGTTGACCTTGAATCTCCTAGTGAAAGGTTCTTTGATCCTTATATATGAATTTTAGAAATAAATAATATATTTGATCATGTTCTTGATCCATCACACTATTTAATAAATAAATGAATTCCATGTTGATTTTGATTTATTTTAAAAGATCTTGTAAAAGGTTGTTTTGATAAAAGTGAAGTGATGAGGCCTATTTTTATTTCTAAAATGAAATGTTTTATTTGAATAAATTTGATTAAAATTCAATTTTTCTCAAAGGAAGTCAAATGCTTGAATTTTTTAAATGACTATGAGACCTCTTTCCATGATTTACCCCTTTATTTTAAATGGAAATTGTTAGTTTATTTTAAATGGGTGACTTGATAACATATAAATGGGTGTAAACCCATGGTTTGAAATAATTTCAAGCCCTTAAATTGTGAATCTTCCTTTTATAATCCTTAGGGTTGTTTGGAAATGAATACTTTGTTTAATGGAATATTTTTTATTTTGATGATGCTTTGTGAAATGAAGGGGGTATGGTTACCCTTTTGAATGTTGATTTGAAGAAAGGTTTTTCAATATAAATTGATGTCGCTTAATATACTAGTTGAAACCTTATAATGATCCTATACTATTTTAATCCCTTGATGTGTCTTACTTTATTATTATGCTTCCTGATAATGGGAGTTGGAAAATGTATTATTCACTTGAGGGGGTTCATAAATGAGAGTGATATGAAAACTTTGGCCATGATCCCATAATTGATATTGATAAGGATCCCTATTGTGATCCTTATAAATTGATTATATCACTCACCTCTTTGGAATTATCATGGGAACCTTGATAGTTAGATTGTATGATCTAAATATATGAATTTTTAGTGGACTCGTACCCCATATATTGTATCCATATAGAACATGATAGGTTCAATCTACGTACATGTGTCCAGGAAAGTAAGTTTGTATCGAATTGGTTTTCTTAAGACTCATGATACGATATATAATCCAGATGATCATTCATAATTTTTTGATTGGATCGACTATCGTGGACTCACTATTATATCTTGGTTGGACCCATTCTTAATACTCGATACATTAAAACATTCATTATTATTACTTAGTAATAGAGTTTTATTTATTGATTGATCACTTCTATTGATAGAACTATTTACAAAGATAGCACACCATCACTCTATTTTAATGAATCATGTATAGATATTGATATCAGGTGCATGTTCTTACATTTTCTGATTGATATGAATTTATCTAGTGAAATGGTTTTTAAATATTGTCAAGATTTTTTTGGTTTTCAAATGATAAAATGGCATGTTTTCTAACTTGTTTTGAAAAAATGATTTTGTAAAGTTCAATATTCTATTTTAAACCAGTATCTATTGTAAACTAATTTTTATGGCCTTATTTTAATATTATAAAATTTAAATCCTTTTACTATCTTTATCATACTCCTCTTTTAGCATATTTTAATTAACTTATGAAGTAACTTCATAAAATCTTTAGTAAAATCCTACTAGAGTTTGTAGCTTACTCCCTTATTTTTTTATTTACTATTTTCAGTCTTTTTGTTCTTATAGTAGGTTCTCATGTTATAAACATATACCTTTATGTGTTAGTTCACAGTTAGTTGATGGAAAATGAATTGGGATATGGTGGGTTGTCATGGACCACTAAGAGAAGGTTTTTGTGGTTATTTCTTACCTTCAGTTTTTGTGTCATCTCATTGTACCTAATATAGTTGTTTGAATTATTTATCTTTTTATGTTTATGTGATGTAACATTTTTTAGTGTTACCTTTTATTATGGATGAAATTGTCCCCAAAGTTTATTTCTAGATTCTCAGGCACTACTCGTTAGCCCTTGGGGATCATGAATGACCTTCAGGTTAGTTGTGAATTGACTCAGATACTGGTTTAGATGTTACTTTGGGTTGATTCATTATAAATGGTATCAGAGTAGTATTTCCATAAGGGAAGGAAATTTACCTTGAAATACCTTCTGTTATTTGGGGAGAGTTATGGAAGAAAGATATTACAAACGTTTTGGGACTCAAGAGGTAATGTAAAGTGTGTGCTACCTCCTCTTCATAATCAAACTTTAATTACCAGGGAGAGTGGGTACTTGATTCTTTATTTTTTGAGTTACTTCTTTCTTGATGATAAATGAGATTTAGATACCTAATGAAAATATATTTGATTTTGGGAATTTATTATGAATTTTGGGTTGGAATGGAAAGATGACTGGGGTCACACTATACCTTCATGGTCTCGTAAGCTCTAAGTAATCGGTGTGACAGATCTGAGAGTCAATCCAGTAACTGTTTTGTGGTTGATGTCTAGTTTACCAGCCCATGGAACCAATCTGATCATATTTATACACTATTATAAACTTGTAACCCTTTACAATTATTTTAAAACTGACTTCACTCATGTAAGTTTAATTTGTAGAGTTATGAATATGGTTTATTTAATGACATTGTTTTGTTATTTTAGTATTAATCCCTTTGATTAAGTTTTTAAATACTTTTTGAAAACCAAATTGTGTCTTAAAAAAAGTTTTGTTGAGTTATTTGAGAAATATTTTCAATTTCCAAAGAGTAAGTTTTATGAAATGTTTGGTTTGGAAAATTTACTTACAAAAACTCTTTGATGATATTATAATTAAATGATTTATGAAAGAATTGTTTATTGTAATGGATTTAAAATGGAAATAGATTTGATAATATTAAAAATGCGATTAATTTTTTTGAGACTATTGATTAATTTCCAAGATATGGTAAAGGATTTTTGAAATTTTGATGGATTTATATCAAGATTTCCCATTTTTAGAGGAAAGTTAAACGTTTTATAAATGATGAAATCATATGTGTTTAAAAGTAGTGATGATTTGAAAAAACTTATTTGGGTCATGTTTGAACTATTTTATTCTCTATTTGGGTGTTTCTTTATGCTTGATTTGATGAGCTTGTGTTTCATTATGTTCATAAATTTCTCCGATAAATTTTTCTATGAATGATATAAATTAGTTTCATCAATCTGGTATTTAAATTAATCCTTCACATTTTATGGAAGTTAAATCTTCTTTTGATGACTCTACACAGACTACGAATCAAGTGGTGGAGCTAAAACCATTCTATCCTTTGGACCCCACCCTAGTATTTCTGTGTTTTCTTTTACCTTTTTATGTTTCATTAGATAATACCTCATTCATAGCAGGTTTAAGAGAAGACATCATGTCTGGTGGGCCATGTGATTTGGTTAACTAGGTATAATCTTCTTGGGGAAAAAAGTGGTGTATTATGTGTTTCCAGTATGCATCCCTATCCATTCTAATAATATATATTTTAAATCCACAAATTTTTTTGAATGGTGTGGTCTCTTGGGTCACTAAAAGAGGTTCTATAAGTTGTCCCTCTGAAAGGGGAAGTGTTTCCATGAATCATTAGCTCATGACTATGGGGTAGTAGTACTTAAAGATAATAGGTCTCTTTCCATAGGCCTTAGAGTTAATATTTTAATTTTTTGGAGGATTTGGGAGCTCTGATAGATATTGAACCAATTTGTTTTTCTAATTTTGGAGTGGAAACCATTCAATTTTTCCTTATTGTGGATTATATGTTTATGGAATCCTTTTTATTTTAGAGATCTTAGAGTATTTGTTCGGATATTTCTTGATAATTTATTAGGGACTTAGGTTTTGATTATGATGATGGATTATTTTTTCCTGATATATTTTTGGTTGTTTCTTTTGTATGTGTAATCTTGAATTGTTAAACTTCATCTTGAATGGTTTTAGTTTCATGAGGTTTACTATGATCCAGATGATGAAGAAAATTATTGTGTTGAAATTGTTTTGATTTTTGGTTTGTTGTTGTCACAAACCAAGTCAGGTTGTCTTCTAAACCTGGTTTTTTCCATGGCCCAGAGGGTGTTCCCAATCCCCATGTTCTGGAAAAAGTTCCCGGGTATCGTAAATAAATATTAGGAAGGATTTACCCAAATTTATAAACACAAAAAGAACCAAAAAATTTAAAAAACCAAATCAGATAATTTAAACCAAAATAACCGTAATGAATTTTTATAATTGAATTATAAGGTTTTAATCCAACATCAAAAAAGGAGAGAACAAAAAATTATGAATCAAAAACCAACACAAGTTAAGGGTTCATTTCCCTCAATCCACCTCCACAACATTTCACTGAGAAGATAGCTAGAAACCCGACCCATCGTCACCAGAAACCATGCCCTTACCTACGTCAATCATTACCAAGTATAATTACACCCAAAGGTGTAATTAGGTTCTGAGCCTAATACCATTAGTATGCCACCTAAGAAAATATTCCATGCACAAAACATTATAGGGTAAATAACTTGTAATATTTTATAAAAACGAATTACTAGTAACATTTTTAAGAAAAACAGCTTTAAATGAAAGACAATTTTAAAGAAATTTTTTTAAAGAGGACACCCATGATTCTAAAAATTCACAACTAAACACTATTTAATGATGAAATTAAGTGCAATATAGCCAATTATCACTAATCATAAGAACTAACCCAAGGAACTAGCTCATAGTGGGAACCTAATTACCTCGTATCTCGGTCAAATGTGATATAGTAACCGCAAAAAATTGATTTCTCATGCACGAGCCACTAGAGAGGAGAAATATCCGAAGTTATATTGGTCTCAAGTAATTTTTAATATATAGTTATTGTTTTCATAATCAATCTTGCTACACAAAATTGGGTCGTATCCACTTTTGAATCACTAGAAAACTAGTCCTAGTCTACCCACATAGATATGTGGGCTTCCCTTTGGTGCTCAAACAAGTTTCACATAACGCATTACACCAATTTCGCTTCCAAATTCCATTTTAAAATTATGAATACACCAAAATATTTCTCATTCATGAATTTCACTACTTATAAAACTCAATAAACCATTTATACAATTTATAAAAAAAATTCAAGAACACCACAAGGATTTTCCACCCAAAAATGTACCCAAAGTCCTCTTTTAAATTCAACCTCACATAAACTCCAAACCATAATATTATTTTTAGCCATTAAATAATATAATAAAACAATTTCATAATTTATAAAATCATTCCAAGGGACCCAACAAGAGTTTACACAAGTATAACACCCAATTTATTATAAAAGTCCCACTTTAAAATCAAACGCACACTTCATCCTTATTAAAACCACTTTTACACCACACAAAATGATCAATTAACATGCTAAATTAAACATTCAAGCAATATAAATTCACTAAATAATGTTGAACCATGGAACCACCTACCTTTGATGTCAAATTTCCCAAAAATCAGTGTAAATATTCCACAATACCACAAGAAATAAAAAACAAACCATGATCAAAGAGATCGAACCCAAAACCCCAAGATTAAACATTAAAGAAGAAATCCTAGCTGATATAAAAATAAAACCTAAATAAAGAGAGAATAAACCTAGAATAAGTGGATGAAACAAGGGAGAAATAAACTTAAATGATGATTCTAGAAATTTCGCCCACCAAAACCCATTTATAAATGGGTTACAAGGGAGCTTGAGGGTGTTTGGAGACCTCATATGGATGAAAATCCTAAGTAAGGAAGAAAATGGGTGGAGGAGGGGTTAAATAAAAAAGGGAAAACATAGAATAAAAATATTTTTATGTTTCTAGTTTGGGTGCATGCTTTGGTCACACGGTTTAATAAACCATGCGGCAATTGTGAAAATGATCTATCCAGATCATGGATTTACCTGGGTTGAGGTGTGTGGTCATGCGGTAGCCATGCAGCAGATTTTATCTTCTATCACATAGTTACCAGGGTTGGGCATACAGTTTACACTAACCATGTTCCAACCATATTTCTAGGTAGGTAAACCCAAAAACCTCCATTTTCTCTCAAAAATCAGAAGGTAACCTAGGGAAAAAGATAGACTAAAAATAAAAAGGAAAATATTTAAATATAAAGGCATGGATTTGATAATTCTACCCACCATGAAAGCTTTCTGCCCATAGAATGTCAACTCTAACCTTGATCGAGAAATAATAAAAGATACTCTTTCTCAACCCATGAATACCACTCCCAAGTCTCAAGAACATAATTCCCATGTTGCCAAAGGACACGGACAAATGGAATAGACTTTCCCTGAATCACCTTTATTTGGGAATCCATTATCTGCACCATCCATTAAAACACTGATAAATTAGTCTCTATATCCAACTCTTCCTAATTCAACACTTGGGATGGATCTGGATTATACTTCTTTAGTTAGGATACATGAAATTCATCATAAATTGACGTCAAATGAGAAGGAAAAGATAACTTGTATACCACCTTCCCAATCTGCTTGGTGATTTCAAAAGGCCTGACATACCTCAATGTTCTCTTTCCCTACTTCCTCAAATGGTGATGACCTAAGAAAGGGGATACATTCAATAATACTTGATCACCCATGGAAAACACAATATCTTGACTTCTCTGATAAGTATAAAATTTTTAGAAAATATGAGCTATCGATAACTGCTTCCTAATCAACTTGATTTTCTCTTATGTCTTCTGTACAAGGCTCAGACCCAAATGTGAGTTCTCACCCACCTCATCCCAACATAGAGGTGGCCAAAATATTTGGAAATAAAGTGCTTCAAATGGACCCATTAGAATCAAATATTTGTAACTGTTATTATAAGGAAACTCAACCAATCCCAGATGGATATCCCACGATCCTCTAAAATACAAAACACATGTGTGAAGAATGTCATCCAAAATTTGGTTTTCCCACTCTTTATGACCATCCATTTGAGGGTGGTATGTCATACTCATCTTATTATACAAACCTAATTTCTTTTAAATGACTTCTCAGAACCAAGAGGTAAAATTATGGTCTCTATCTTAAACAACAACTAACGGAACCCTGTGAAGCCTTACCACCTTCTATGTATACAACTAACCTATATCATCTACTTTAGTTTTATCTATAATCAGAATAAATTGGGATTATTTGGTTATGTGATCAATCACCAACCAAATGGTGTTTTCTCCCTGAGGATTACGAATCAAACCAACAATAATATCCATGGAAACCTCATCCCACTTCTAGGTAGGAATGGGTAACAGTTGAAGCAAACTAGATGGCCTTTGATGCTATGTTTTTACCTATTGACATGTATTACACATCGATACAAAATAAACTATGTCTCACCTCATTCATGACCAAAAAAACTGTTAAAAACATCATAATACATCTTGGTAACTTGGAGATGAATGGACCACTATGATTGGTGGATATCCTATATCACCACCTTCTTCAAGGACAATGGCACCACTAAACATCCCTTAAACCACTAGACTCCCTGAGGAGATGAAGACCAATCATAATATATCTCCCCAACATGAATAAACTACATAGACCACTGACATAGCTTATCACTAGGTTGTTCCCACTGAATCATCTCCATATCGGAAAGATTTAAATGAACTATCCTCAAGAATGCACCCCCACTCTCCTCCTTGGTCTCCAAATGCATCTTGGAAAAGATCCCCATTAGAGTCCACTCATCACTGGACTTCCTCAAATCCTACACTTCCACTTTTCTACTCATATATTTGGCCACCACATTACCCTTTCTCGGGGTATAAATAATTTCAAAGTCAACCCCCTACAAATACTCGATCCAACGGTTGTAATGTCCTGGTTCCAGGTGTTGCCGAGAGGTTCCCTAAAACTGGTTGGTCACATGGCCTCAAGCACATTTCCCGAATTCTAGAGGCTACCGACTAGTATCAAGGGCCTTGGGTGTGATAGTGGGGAAACAATTCCCTCATGGGAAGATTAGCACGGCCAAAATAAACAGATAACAGTAGCAGAAGTGGTAATTACCATACAACAGCGAACAACAGAAGATTGATAGTAAATAAAAAATTGAAGTATATATATAAATAATGATTCATGTCACAATATCTAGGAAAGTATCCATACAATTCACAATTCTGAAATACATTACTAAACTAAAGTAAAAAAAAGAAAAACAAGTAAACAACTCCAACAGAATCACATGCCTCATCTAGGTCTCATGCTCTCCTGCTCCATGGAAATCATGTACGTGAAGTAGAAGGGTGCTTTCCCTTATCTATACATACATAAATATAATCTATTTGGGCCCAACAGCATGACCCAAATAGGGTATGAGAAGAATCCCCGTAGGAAACCAACCAAATATCTATGCCTAATAGTCAATGAATATATATGGAAAGTAATAAGAAAAATAAGCAATAAACAAGGGTGTACTCAAAAGTAAATAGTCTTACAGTTTCAATTACATTCATTTACATTCATCAATTATTCAACCAAAAAAACAAGAAACCCTTTGGGATGTTCTCATAACCTATCCCCTATGGTTCAACCAATCAATCGTAAGTAGCCCTCTGGGTAAGTTCTCATAGACTTACCCCTCTGGTTCAACTTATACAAGGATACAACGACATCCTGGGTAAGCTCATGTGGTATAACACCTTTTTTATCATGAAAACAAAGACTCTTTGAGGAATCACTCACTGTCAATTCCCCCTATATTATTTTAATGATATACTATAGACAATCTGAGGAAGCACTCAACATAAATTCCCCAAGTGGTCTCTTAACGGTAATTATAGACACTCTGAAGGATCACTCAACATAAATCCCCCCTATGGTCTCATAACAGTAACTGTAAACACTCCGAGGGAGCACTAAACGTCAATCCCCCCTATGGTCATGCAGCATGATAGAGATTAATAGACACTCTGGGGAATCCCTCAACTTCAATTCTCTCTATGGTCTCACTACACCAGGTTCCCACATCCCTATGTAAATAAATCGTGTACAATTGATGTTCAGCTGCCAAAGTAAACCTAAAAGTAATACTTGTCTAAACAGTTACAAATAATATCACATCATCAGATAAATCACTCAATCCTAAAAACACTAGGCTTGGAAAGCAAGCAACCTAATAGGAAAAACTAGACCACACGATCAATATCAAATTAAACATGGGAAACACCTCCATAGCATGGAAAAATAACTCTATTTACAAAGAAGATCCCTAACTCAAGAAAACAAGCATAATAGGCATCGACAGGGTCAAATTACATAAACATTAAACAACCCAATATAGAGTATTGGGAACTTTTGCACATTATATTCAAAGACTAGCTATGGAAAGTCACAAACCACCTACCTCGGCATTGTACGATCGATAAACTCCATCTTGGCCCTTGAATCATCCAATATTGACATAGATCTATAAAAATGTCAACATTTTCAACCAAGGATATCTCAAGAAAGAGGATAAATCAAGGAATGAGGCTCTTGAAAAGGGAAGAGCTCACCTTGAAGATTCCAATGCAATTGACGGCGATTGATTCAGAGAACAGATGGTCAATCAGGGTCTCAAAGAATAATTTTACCCTACGGTTTCTCATTTATGAGACGAGTCGAGAAGAAAGCATTTCTTCCAATTAGAAATGACCCCGGTTTGATATAACAAATAAAAAGAAATATATATGTCGTGTCTTTTAAAAGTACACGATGTGTATATACCTTTATAGGGCCCTGCTTTAGGCAGTCTCCAGGTCACACCACATGGCGATGCACTCGACCGTTACATGACCAGTACATGTTTACCTGCAACAACTGGGTACAAAGCATGTACTCCGAAGTACACGGCATGTACTCCTTAAATTTACATATTCTCCTCTTTTTTTCAAAAACACTAAAAAACCATACCTAAAAAAAGGTCCAGGTTCTTACAAACTTCCCCCTTAAGGAAATTAGTCACAAAATTTCCCTAAGAAGGTGGTGAAGAAGAAGAAGAATCCTCAGACAACTCCGGCCACTACGATCGTACGTTGGTCTCTCTCTCCAAAGTCTCATCATGTACTCTCTTGTGCTCCTATAGAACTTGTACCAGAGAAACATATTGGCCGCAGATAATATTTTCACTACCATCAACAATCTGAATATGATGCTCTTCAAATGAGGTGTCCACCTCCAACTCAACATCCTTGGGTTGAAAAACGTGAGATGGGTCTTAGAAGTAACGTCGAAGCTGAGAAAAGTGGAAGAAATCATGAATATCCTGGTACCTTTGAGGTAACTGCAACCTAAAGGAAACTAGCCCGGCACTCTCCAATACCTCAAATGGCCCGACGTATCTTGGTGAATTCTTAACCTGAATCCTAATCCTCTAGGATCCTAACCGTGGTGTGACATACAGGAAAACCTAGTCTCTACCCTCAAACTCTAGAGGTCATCTCCTTTTATCAGCATAAGAATTTTTTTGTGATTGTGTAGTGTCCATCCTCTTCCAAATCAACTCTATATGCTTTGTGGTCTCCTGGAAAAGATGAGTTCCCAGCATAGCTGCCTCTCCTACCTCTAGCCAACATAGGGGTGATCGGTATGGCCTATCGTAAAAAACCTCATAAGGTGCCATCTGAATAGCTACTTTAAAACTATTATTGTAGGAAAAATCTACAATATGTATCTATTTCTCTTATGAACCTCCAAAATCTAGGACGCATGCTCAAATCATGTCCTCCAACACCAGTATCATACACTCAGACTGGTCATCTGTCTGGGGATGGTAAGTTATACTTAGAAGTATATGTGTACCCAAAGCCCTCTATAGTCCCTGCCAGACCCGAGAAGTAAAATGAGAATCCCTGTCTAAAACAGTGGAGTGTGGAACCCCATGTAAATGTACAATCTCTCAGATTTACAACCTTCACATCTCATCAACAGTGAAGTTCTACTTGATCGGTAAGAAGTGTGCATCCTTCATCAGTATATCAATGACAACCCAAACTACATCATTCCCTTAAGGCGACCCCATTAATACTTTCATGATATCCATAACGAAATCATTCCACTTCCACCTAGGAATTTTTAACTACTGAAAAAGCCCTGCTGGTCACTGATGCTCTACTTTCACCTGCTGACAGGTGGAACACCTCATCAAAAAAACATCAACATATCTCTTCATACCTAACCACCACTACTGATGGTGTAGATCTCGGTACATCATGCTGACACCAGGATGAACTGACCAAAATGAAGAATGAAAATCCTAAATAGGCTCCTCACATATGTCTGCAGACACCCATACGTGTCCATGGAAGTGCAAGATTTCATCCTCACCCACAGTCCATCCAGGAATAGGGTCCCCTCTTAACACACTCTCCCATAGGACTTGGCATTTAGTATCTGATAGTAGCCTCATTCACACTCCCTCAAGTAGAGTAGAGGTAACAACTACATAAGAAAGAAATATATTTCCTTGTATATCATGCACCTCTAAATGAATCTCAGAGAATAGAGTCATACACTTACAATCACTATTGGCCTCCTGACCTGCATGTATCTACATTCTCCTGCTCAACCCATTAGCCGCTGCATTGCCTTTCCCAGGTGTATAGGCAAGCTCAAAGTCGAATGACTAAAGGTGTTCAACTCTCCTTTGTTGTATAAAGTCATATTGTGTTGACTGACGAAATACTTGAGACTTTTGTGGTCATTAAAAACAACAAAGTTCCCTCCCGTAAGATAATGTATCCAATAGAGTAAATCATAAACAACTACAGCCTACTCCGGAATGTGCATCAGGTAATTGATCTCATGTTTCCTCAACTGCCGAGACCCATATGCAAAGACTCCTTCCCTCTGCATAATAACTGCTCCCAGTACGATACCTGATACATCACAGTAAAAAATATATCTCTTTCTCGGCTATAAAAAAACTAGTATCGATGCTGAATTCAACCTCCCTTTCAGCTCCTGAAAGACTGAATCACAGGAATTTGTCCACAGGTACTTCTTACCCTTCTTAGTCAGGCCCATCAGTGGTGCTACTAAGCATGAAAATTCCTATATAAAACGTATGTAGTAACCAGGAAGACCTAGAAAACTTCATACCTCAAAGAAGTTCTCCAGCTGCTCCCAGGAAGCTACTGCTCTCACTTTCTCTAGGTCTACTAATACTTATGTCCCTGAGATAACATCACCCAAGAAGTGAATATGGACCATCCAAAAGAGGAATTTTGAGAGCAAAGCATATAACTGATGCTCCTTCAGTGTACTCAAAATGATCTTAAGATGTGTGTCATGGTCGTGTCGAGTGTGAGAGTACACCAAGATATCATCCATGAAGACTAACATGAAATAATCCAAGTATGGATGGAACACCTAATTCATTAATACAATAAAAATGTAGGCACGTTCATGAGATTGAATGTCATAACCACATACTCATATAGACCATAACTACTCTGAAAAGAAGTAAGAGGTATATCAAATGGTCTAACATGAAACTGATGATAACCGGATCTCAAGTAGATCTTCAAGAACACTTGGACTCCTCGAAGATGATCAAAGAGATCATCAATCCTCGATAAGGGATATCGTTTCTTGACCATCAACTGGTTCAGCTTCTAATAATCCACAAAAATTATGAGGGTACAGTCCACTTTCTTCGCAAACAGGACAAGTGAACCCCAAGGAGATGTACTGGTTTAGATGAAACCCTTTTCCTATAACTCCTATAACTGCTTCTTGATCTCCTGTAACTCTAGTTTATCCATCCTATACGGAGGAATGGGCACTAGTTTTGTTCCTGAAAAAATTTCAATAGAAATTTCTACCGCTCTCTCTGAATTCAAACCTGAAAAGTTCTCTAGAAGGACATCCCTGAAACGATCCACCACTAGAGTAAAGTCCATCTATGAGGTTCCTTGATCATCCAGATACAAACTATCATTCTGGTTTGTATCTCCTCCCAACACATGATGCTTAGGTCCTGCTCTTCTCACCTAGACATCCCATTCGCCATTATGTAGAAACAAAACACCCTCTGGTGACGTGAAACTCACCCTACAGGGATTGAAATCAACAAAAGACCAATAGGTAACTAAATAGTCCATTCCAAGTATAACATCATATCCTGTCATCTCCAAGACATAAAGGTCACATAAGAAGTGACACCCACCAACCTCAAGAGGGAACTCCTTGCACTGACATACACTAGCCATTCTAGTCCCCAACAGAGTGTCTAGTGTCAAGATATTAGTACAATTAAAGATAAATAGCCCAAGGATCTCCACAACAGGGACAAGTATGAAACTGTGGGAAACCCCTGTATCAAAAAATACAGAAGCTAAAACTGAGGAAAGTAGAATTATGCCTCGAAATGTAGAGGGTCTGGGATCCTGCTTCTGCTGGATTAGCTCCACTCCAAATTTCTAGCTGGTAATGCGGCCCTATGATCCTGCCTGACCACACTGAGCTGGCCTACCCGATTGTCATTGAAATCCTGCCGACTGGATACCACCGTCGCAACCTCCACCTCGACCTGAATGGCCATAAGAACTCCAGTTCCCAAACTAATGAGAAACTGGTGGTGCTACTCTTGAACAAGGATTCATAGTGGAACCCCTTTTACCAGATTTTGAAGAGAAAAACTGATAGAACAGCTGACGATGGAACATCTTGCCACAAGATTGGCACTCCACTGGGTATCTCAGGTAATGTGGCCTCATATGCCCACCTTTCCCACACTGTTGGCATACCACCTAGATACTGGAAGGCATATCTTTCCTACTTAGATCTCCACATGTAGACTCCTTATGGTGCTTCCTAATATCATTCAGAGAAGCAAAAACTCTGGATGCTAAACCACCCTGGCCCAGAGCTCCAGAATCCCTTAGGTTGTGCTCGGGGATCAGTTCTTGGTTGACTATGGAAGATATGGTCATCAACCTAAATATGTTCACTTGATATTTGATTTTATTCCTAAGACCATCCTTAAACTTCCTTGCTAGGAAGAGCTCATCACCCCTGATAATGGGTGTGAAACACTGCAACAATATAAAGCAAGAAGAATACTCCATGACCAAGAGAGTACCCTGCTCCAAACTCATGAATTCTCAGGCTTAATCGGACCTCAAAATTTCCTAGTAGAAGTTTTCATAGAAGGTATATTGGCGCTCAACCCAAGCCATAACATGCTGGTGTCCTGCCTATGAGATCACAACCCACCATCTCTTGGTGGAATCCCGAATCATATACGTAGCGAGCTTCACCCTCCACTCTGGAGGCATCTCTAGATGCTTGAAGATAGATTGCATGGCTTCAAACCATGACTCAGTATCCTATGGTCTCCATCCCCTAAAAGAAGTGGGAGGATGCTGCTACTAAAAGACATGTGTCAAGTCTACCATAGATAGGGAAGGATGCTATGTTCCTTGAAAGTTCTTCATAAATCTCATGAATCCTTCTCGGAACTATGCATCGACACCTATATCCAAAATGACGGTTATTTACAAGACGAATATAATGGGATGTTTTACTATTAATCACTGATTTACCATTTTTGGTGTTTGGACACTGCCCTGAATCTGGCGTACAAGTGAAGGACGTCGCAGTTGAATGACTATGAAAGGTCAATCACAAACCTTAGTTCAAGATTATCAAGGACCGAAACTTAGAAGTGCAAGAAAGGAATAGGAGAAGGAAATAATTCAAGTTTTTCAAAATAGGGATACACTGTGTGTTTGACCCCAAAATGGCGTGTTCCTTTAAGAATTCACATGGGCATGTACTTCTGCCAACCCTGGTCGTGTAACACCTCATACACATGGCGTGTTCTCCCAAGACACAACGTGTACTTGAATCATTTTCCCCTGCCTGAGTTTTTCTACATGAATAACCTACATGGTTCTCCTAGAAAAATACTACACATCATGTTTATGCTAGAAACGTCATGAACTAGAAGGATTTAACCGACCTGTGTCATTAGTCACACGGGTGGATACATGGGTTACACTACATGGTGTGTTCAAGCTTGACACGACATGTATAACCTATGTTTCATCCATATGTGTCATTAGTCACACTATTGGACACACGGTCCCTAAAAAACAGCATTTATGTCAGATGCATGGCATGTTCCTCCAAGGATTTCCTAACCCCGAGTCTCTTCCCACATAGCCAATGACATGGTTAGAGACTACACAGCTTGTACATACAATACACAGCATGTACTTAAGAAAAACAGTTCTTTCCCAAACAGAAAGATACATGGACTGTATTCAGCAATACACACCGTGTATTCAGGGTTTTCTGGATAGTAAGACTCAGAAACTACTTTGTAACCCATAAAAACACTAAAATGAACATTAAAGTGCCAAATTCTATTCTGTGAGGGCCCATTCTCCCTGTGAATAAAAGTTTTCCATCTTATACATATCATATACAAGAATAAAAGTGCAATAATCCACAAAATTCCAATCCATGAGGACCCAGAACACCTCATGAACCAAAGATTGGCATTCATTCAAATTATAACTTACACAATCTAATACCTTATCAAATAGAAGGTAATATATCAAAAAATATGTCACAACATCTTGCATATTTAGCAAAACATCTATCACAATAACATGTAATTAGTAATGCAACCTAAATGGCATGGAAAGAATGCATGACATATGATATCTAAAAAGTGCCTATATGATGCATGAGATGGAA
Organism: Viscum album; assembly: GCA_963277665.1. Lineage (NCBI taxonomy): Eukaryota > Viridiplantae > Streptophyta > Magnoliopsida > Santalales > Viscaceae > Viscum > Viscum album. Next base: position 1,897,158,614 of record OY728157.1, read on the forward strand.
TACCCTCATATCCTCAGGTTTCAACAAAAATAAAACCTAAATATTATCAAATTCAACAACACAAAACATGTGAATCACCCAATGGTGAAATCAAATCAACTGAAAAATTGTAAACCAAAAAAATTGCAATAATTGAGGTAAATTAGCTTTTCCCTATAAACTGGTTAACTACTTCCGGGCATAGCTTGTTACCAACTTCCTATTATGTCCTATCCCTGAAAATGGGCTCCAAATAGTTTTTCAAGAAGAAAATAGTTCTTCTATTACCACTTTGTAATGTCTTGGTTCTGGGTGCCACCCAGAGGTGCCCCGTACCCGATTAGTCACGTGGTCTCAGGCACATTTCCCTGATTACCAGAGGATGCCGACTAACAGCGAGGGCCTTGCGTGTGATATTGGGGAAACTATTCCCTCATTGGTAGAGAAACATAGCGGAAGTAAATAGATAACAGTAGTGGAAGCAATAAATAACATACAATAGTTAAAAGTTGAAGACTGATAGTAAATAAACAACTACAACATATATATATATATATATATATATAAGTAATGATGAATGTCACAGTATCAAGGAAAGTATCCAAACGAGTCACAATTATTAAATACTATACTAAACCAATGTGAAAAGGAAAAACAAGTAAACAACTCTTACAACATTGCAAGTCTTAGCATGGTCCCATTCTCTCCAACTCTATAGAAATCAAGTACCTGAAGTAGAAGGGCGCTTTCCCTTTTTTATACCTACAACAATATAATATTTTTGGGCCCAAAAGCATTACCCAAACAGGGTGTGATATGAATCCTTGTAGGAAACCACACAATGATCCCTGCCTAACAGTAAGTGAATATATATGGCAGGTAATAAGAAAAATGAAGCAATAAACAAGGAAGTACTCAAAATTAAAAAATCCTACAGTTTCAATTACATTCATTTACATTCATAAATTATTTAACCAAATGAAAACAATAAACCCTCTAGGAAGTTCTCACAGCTTATCCCCTCCGGTTAAACCAATCAATATCAAGTAACCCTTTGGGTAAGTTCTCATAGCCTAATCCCTCTAGTTCAACTTATATAAGGATACAATGACCTCCTAGGTAAGCTCGCATGGTCTAACCCATTTGGTATCATGAAAACAAAGACTCTATGAGGAAGAACTCACCATCAATTCCCCCTATAGTATTTTAATGATAAAATTTTGACACTCCGAGGAAGTACTCAACATCAATTCCCCAAGTGGTCTCGTAACAATAACTGTAGACACTCTGAGGGAGCACTCAATGTCAATATCCCCTCTGGTCCCATAATGGTAACTATAGACACTCTAAGGGAGCTCTCAACATTAATCCCCCCTATAGTCTCCCAGTGTGATAAACATTAATAGACACACTAGGGAAGCCCTCAACGTCAATTCCCTTTATGGTCTCACTACACCAGGTTCCCACATCCCTATGTAAAGCCATCGTCCACAAATTATGTTCAATAGCCAAAGTAAACCTAAAAGTACTACTTGGCTAAATAGCTACAAAACATGTCACAGTATCAGATAAATCACTCCATCCTAACAACACTACTCATGGAAATAAAGCATCCTAACAAGAAAAACTATACCATGTAGTCAATATCAAATCAAACATGGGAAAACACCTCCATAACTTAGCAAAATAACCCTATTTACAAAAAAGAGCCCTAAATTAAGAAAAAAAAGCATACTAGGCATCAAAAAGATTAAATTCCTAAACATGCAATACCCCAACATAGGGTATTGGGAACTTTTTCACATAATATTCAAAGACTAACTATGTAAAGGCACAAACCACCTACCTCAACATTGTACGATCGATAAACTCCATCATCGGCACTTGAATCATCCTAGAACGATGTAGATCTACAAAAAAGTCTAAAACGTTCAACCATGTATATCTCATAAAAGAGGATAAATCAAGGAACAAGGCTCTAGAAGAATTAATAACTCACTGTGGCGATTACAACACAATCAATGACAGTTGATTCAGAGAATGGACCGTCGATCAGGGGCTTGGAGAATAATTGCACCATACGATTGCTCCTGGATGAGACAAGTTGAGAAAAAGGCATTTCAAAAAATTAGTAGTGACCCTATTCTCATATAAAAAAATAAAAAATAATTATACATAGCATGTATTTTAAATGTACACGGTTTGTATATGCCTTTAACAGGCCCCACATTAAGTGGTATTTAGGGCACCTCACACGCCCTTGTACTTGGCCATTACACAACTGGTACATGGTCACCCATGGTAACCAGGTACACGGTGTGTACTGCTAAGTATACGGTGTGTACTCCTTAAATTTTTAGATTTTATTCTTTTTATAAAAAACACCAGAAAAGAAAAACCCATACCTAAAAAAATGTCTGAGTTCTTATAATGGTGCTACCTCAAGTTCAAGTCTTTCTGGGTGAAAATGTACGATAAAATTTTATGGTCATAATAAACAACAAATTTCCACCCAAAAATATAATGGCGCCAAGTCTTCAAAGCTTGTATAAACTCTTCAAATTTCATTTCATGGGTCGGGTAATTCTTTTCATTTGGCCAGAGTTAGCGAGAACCATACGCCACCACATGATCACCCTGCATAAGTAAATACCTGAATCCCATACTTGAAGCATCATATTAAACCATGTAGCCCTTCATAGACTCTGGTAAGATCAATATAAGTGTGGTATTCAACCACTACTTTATCCCCTAAAAGTTGTCCTCATACTATGGGATCCAATCAAACTGCACTCCTTTTTGAGTGAGTATAGTCGTGGACGAGACAATCTGAGAGAAATCCCGAACAAACTGCTTATAATACCATGCCAGGATGAGAAAATTCCTTATCTTGAACAAATTATTTGGCTTCTACCATGAAATAACTTCACTAATCTTCTTAGGGTCCACCAAAACCCCCTTCACTGAAATCAAATAAACCAGAAACTTCACCTCCTTGATCTAAAAGTTTCACTTTGAAATATTGGCATATAGGTGGTGATCTCATATAGTGACTAAAATGATCCTCAAGTGATGCTCATGCTTCTCCTTAGATCCATAATAAACTAGAATTTCATCCAAAAATACCACAATTGAATAGTTTGATACTGGTGGAATACCCTATTCATGAGTTCCATAAAACCTATTGAAGCATTGGCCAACCCAAAAGGCATAACCAAATTCTCAAAGTGGTCATACCTGCTTCGAAAATACATCTTCGGGATGTCTACCTCTCTCACTCAGACTTAGTGATAACCTGAATGCAAATATATCTTGGAAAACAACTTTCCTCCTTCAGTTGATCAAATAAGTCATTGATTTTGGGAAAATTTAATTTATTGTTAATAGTTACCATATTCAGCTTCTGATAATCAATGCACAGTCAAAGGGATTCATAATACTTCTTCACGAATAGAACCGGAGCATCCCAAGGAGAGATGATCAAGTGAATGAACCATTTGGATTCCAAATCATCTAGTTATATATTTAATTCTCTCAATTACATGGGGTCTATATGATATCAGGTAAGAGATATCGGTTGTGTTCTCAACAACAAATCAATTGAGAACTCCACATCCTGTACTGGTGGTAAGACCAGAAAATCATCTGAAAATACCTCTGGGAACTCATCCACTACTTGAGATAGTCCACCCTCAAGACCACCAACATCTTCCTCTAACATGATCAAAGATAACTGAAAGATAATATTTCCCAACTCTAGGAGTGGAGGTCCTGCATGACCCAATTGAGTATCTAATTCCCTAAGAAATACCTGAGGCCTCCCATCCGGTTCCATGAAACTCACCCACTACCTAATACAATCGATATGTGCATAGAAAGGAACCATACAATCCATTCCAAGGATCAGATCAAATAGGTCCATGTCAAGGAATAATAAATCCCACTCCATCTCAACCCCTGACATGGAGAGCACACAAAATGGACACTTGATACCCCGTTACGTCTTCCTACCCAACAACGTTACTAACTCCATTGTAAAAGATAATAGCTCTGTTGGAAAGTTCAATAGATCTAAAATACAGGTAGTGATAAAAGAAACTAATGCCCAAGTATCAAATAAAATAGCTACTATAGTATATGCAATCAGAATGGTACCTAAAACTGTTGAGGGGCCTACATCTTTTCCCACTGGTGCGTGATCCATAGCATGAAGATTACCGACCTCTTCTTAAGAATGAAATCTCTCCTATGGATCTTCCTTGAACTGGATATTTCTCTAAGGAGACCCAGTCCTTCCACTATGACTACCAAACTGATACCCCACTGTCTAGGATCGCTCTAACTGAATAGACACTCCCCCGGTAGCCATAGATACTACCATACTCTGGTATGGGCACATCTCCATACATAAACAATATAAGTGCCACATAATTCCATAGTAGTGTCAAGTTCTAGGAGGATATGTGCAGTCAGTTTGAGTGTACCCTTCCCACCCACACTCGTGTCACACAACATATCTCACATCAGAAGCAATGGAAGAAAACTGCCTGGATGGATGGCTAGAACTACCACCTCCTTTCATCCCTTTATCATTTTGATTCCTCTTTTTCTCTGACGAGATGCCACTACCCACAGCTGACACCCCTATAGAAAACCTATAATTTCTTATCTTTACAATTTAAACTATGAAATCATGATCAACTATTTCATAGTAGAATCCCATCTTGAACAAGAATACATGATCGTAAATTTCTGGTCACAACCCCTTCTCAAACTTTTGAGATTTCATATATTCATTAGAAACAATATCAAGTGCATACTACACTAGATTATAAAAACTATTAGCATACTCCATTAATGACTGATATCCCTGGGAAAGATCCATAAACTTCTGGGATCTGGCATAGGCTAGGACCTTGTGACAATATTGTATGTTGAATATGGTCTTGAAATCCTTCCAGCTCATATTCTCATACTTCCCAGCCTAAAGCACTGATTACTAGAACCTTTAGCTGAGATACTCTAGGAAGAACAAATAACATTTCACCCTGACTTCCTTGGGTGTTTTAATAAACTCAAACATCCTCTTTATCTACTCGATCCATTCATCTGCTTCTTGCGGTTCAGCATTTCCCCGAAAATTAAGAGGCGTGTTCTTGAGAAACTCTTAAACTTTTTTCTTCCTAGGACCAGATTCATCCTCTCCTACAAAAGTAGTAGTAGGATCCACTACCTATCCTAGAGGATGTACAACTTGGACCACATCTTCCACCAACCTTCGATCAAGTGGTGATGGATAAATCTCTCTATATTCCACCCATGGTTGCAAGGGAGCTCTTCCGGGAGTCATGTTACTACAAAAAGAAAACTTAACCGGAGAAAAAATTATTACAAAAGTTCTGAAAATTTCATAAATAGTATCAAATATAAATAAATTAAACTTTCCATGATGATAAAATGACAAAACCACTTCACCCCCATTCAGTTTCCCCATGCAGCCTGTAGCCTGCACATCCCACCTAGAAGAAGAGTCAAATAAAAGTCTCCACATACCATGGAGACTTGATCTTTGTCCCGAGGTGTTCTAGTCATGAACCCTAATCATATCCATAACCATGAGCCCCAAAAATCCTATCTCTTTTCTAACCCAAATCAACCCAAATAAAATAAACCAATGATCTAACCTAGCTCTGATGCTATTTTTTCACAAACTATGCAAGGTCATCATCTAAACTGGCACTAAACCCGGTGTGTGGAATGTCCCAAATGGTATTCCCAATCCCCATGGGCTGGTACAAGTTCCTGGGTATTTTAAATAAATATTGGGAATGATTTATCTAAATTTATATGCACAAACACAGTATCATAATGGGATAAAGTGACATGTTGTTTTCATGCTACACCATTTTTTTGAATATCTAAATTTTAGGGAGACCAATTATAGATATCTAGTTATTTTAGGTTCCTTTTGATCATTTTATTATTACCTTTGGTAATTTAGAGGTTATTTTAATATATGATGGTCTTGGAGTTTTGATATTTTACCCATTTTTGGGTGAGTCCTTCTAGTATGAGGACTTCTCACCTCACAAGATGAGTAAGAGAGTTATATTTTTATCATATTTTTATATCATTTGGAATAGAATGTATTTGCAGATAGAATGTTCTATGGTGTTGAGAATATAATATAATATTAAAATATTTCAGGTTTATTTTTATCCCTTACCCTTGATCAACTATTAGTTGGGTGTTGTTAAATGTTTTCATATTTTTTTGGAAAAATTTAATTTTATAGGAAGTTGCATCATGGTTGATATTGGCTTCTACGTGGATAAGAATAATTGTAGTGTGGAGAGAGATGGATATTGTGTGGAAGATTTTGAATCCATTTTCTTTTCTGGAATATCTGTAGAATTGATATATTAGCTAGGGTGTGGATATTTTATATGCCACTGCCAATTTCAGTGTGGTTGCGGAGTGGTGTGTGGGCTATTTCGTAGTCCTACCCCATGTAAATAAGATCTATAACATGGACTATGTCATGGATCTAGGAGAAGATTAGACCATAGTTGGTTGTAGCATAGTGTTTGTAGTAGTATCATGGTTTGACCTTCTATCAACCTTGTTTCAACATGTTCATGGAGAAATGTGACATTGTATGTTATTTTTTCTAACATAAAAAACATGAGACCCCATATTTATTATTAAAATACTCCATTTTAAATGGATTCAAACACTTTGTATTTTTTGATATTTTTGAAGTCATTTTGGCTCTTAGAAACTCTTATCTTGGTGGATCAAAGTTATTATTAATGTGGTAATCCTCTTCCAAAAATCTCTTCTCCTCTTGGCCTTTGAACCCTTCTCTTATCCTGATTTATTATTCTTAGAGGCTATGTTGTCTTTCTTATTCATTTTATCAAGGATGGTTAATGTTGAATTATGTATCTAGGATCTTTTCTCACTTTTATCGAGATCCCTCTTCCTTGATTTAGTGGTCTTCATTAGAGGCTACACATCTTGGATTAATTGAAGTTGGATTTTTAGATATTCCAAGTCAGTGTTTCTATATTATTATATCATCTTGTAATTCATTGTTTTGGGTTAATTTATAAACAAACACTCATATATATATATATATATATATATAATCTTCTTGATATATGTTCTATGAATATTGACCATGAATCTCCTTGTGAAAGCTTATTTTATCCTTATCTATGAATTTTACATAGCATGGATAGATTTGGTCATTATATTGGTTATTATCATTTTTTAATAAATCGGTGATTTCCATATTGATTTTGATTTATTTTCCAAGATCTTGTAAAATGATTTTTTTGGTAAAAGGGAGTGAATTTGAAAGGTTTTTGATTTCTAAAATGAAATGTTTGATTTGAATGAATTAAGTTGATAAATGAAATTATTTTCAAAGGGTTTTAAATGATTGAATTTTTTAAATGGCCAATATTCCTCTTTTTTAATTTAGAAATTTATTTTAAATGGGTGATATTGGATGATTTGAAATGAGTGAATTGATGACATAGAAAGAGAGTGTAAACCCATGTTTTGGAATGACTTCAAGCCCTTAAATTGTGAATCTTATTTTTTGAAGACATAGGGATGTTTTGAAAAAAAATGATTTATTTAAAGGAAAAATTTTAATTTTGATGATTATTTGTGGAAGGAAGTGGGTATGGTTACCCTTTTGAATGTTTATTTGAAGAATGTTTTTTGAATTTAAATTGATGTCGCTTGATGGTTGGGATTTAACTTTATGATGATACTATCTTGTATTAATCCCTTGATATAAATTACTTGATTATTATGATTCCCATTAATGCGTGTTGGAAAATGGATTATACACTTGTGGGAGTTTGAGGGTGAGAGTGATATGTGAAGTGAGGTAATGATACAATTATTGAATGTTGGGGGTATGAACCCATGATTGGTATTGAAAAAGATACATGTCATGATCCAAATAACATGATTATCTCATTAATATTTTTTTACTGTACATGGTAACCTAGATAGTTAGATAGTATAACCAAGATATATGATTTATTAGTTGACTCACACCCTGTCTAGTGGATCCATAGAGAACATGATAGGTAAAGGATATGGATTTGTGTCCATGAAATAGGGTGTGTGTGGAACTGGTTTACTTACATCTTGTGAGACTAGATGTAATCTTGATGACCAATCATGATTTGTTAATTAGCTTGACTAAGGTGGACACAATATCATATCATTGTTGTACCCATGACATCATTATATATTAAACTCAATACATAATAGTGTTTATTGTCACTACTTAGAATTGGTGTTTCCTTTCTTGATTGATTACTACTCTTAATAGATCTATTTGCTAATATGATGCACCTTGACTCTATTGTATTGAATCTTGTACATCTTTTGATATCATTTTCATGTTCTTAATTTTCCTAGTTGGTCTAACTTTATCTTTTGAAATGGTTTTTAGATATGTTAAGAAAAAATTTTGTGTTCAATTGATAAAATGGAATTATTTTTAAATTTGGATAAATCAACGATTTTAGAAAGTTTAAACATATATTTTAAACACAACTCTATTGTAAACTAATTCCTATGAATTTATTTTCTTATTCTGAAATGTAAAGCCTCGTACTCACTTTATTTTACTAATATTTTATCGTATTTTATTTACCTAATAATTTATATGCATAAACTCTTTGGTGAAATAGTATTGGGCTTTATATATCACACCCTACTTGTATCATTTGGCGGTTGTTGTATTAACATTCTTATAGTAGGTTCTCATGTTCTCATTATATTCCTTTGTGGGTTTGTGCATGGTTTACCAAGGGAATTAGACATGGGACGTGGTAGGTGGATGTGGATAACCAAGAGATGGGTTTTTTAGTTGTGTATTACCTTAAATTTTGTATCGTTTCATCTTACCTGATATAGTTGTTTGAATTATTTATATATTTATGTTTCAATGATGTAACTCTATTTAGTGTTATTTTTTATTTTCAGTGAAATCATTCCCAAATATTATTTCTAGATACCTAGGTTGTAGTCCCTAGCCTATGTATATTATGAAATCCATTTGTATTAGTGTAAAATCAACAAAGATACATGTTGATATGGTTCCCCAGGTTGGTTCATTATATGTAATATGATTTAGTCTTGTTCAAAATTTGAGTGATATCACTTTATTTAGATGTTTAATTGAATATTAAGTCATTTAAATATGTTTAAGAAAATTAATATTCAATAATAATTCATATAATGAGACAAAAATTTGTTTTATAGGTAAATATAAGAAAGAATAATTCATAGAATTGGAGTCTCTTTCTTTTTCTTGGATAGTAGGAGTAGTTTTATAATGAATTTCCTATGAAAATATAAAGCTAGCTGATTGATTGTTGATATTTTTCAACATTACATTGAAGTTATTCAATCCTTTTGTCTTTATCTCCATCAATAAGAATAAGTATCTCTACTTCCACAATAGCATCTCTCTCTTTTTCTTCTACTTCCACCATGATTTTTTTAGGAACTACTAATTTTTCATTGGTAGTATCTAACTATTTTTGAGATTTTTGACTTCAAAAACCTTCCCTTAGATCATGTGTTATTATTCCTAATCTACCTCCTCATAGTTAGACTCATTTTGAAGTTTTTTATCTTAGTGAGTAGGGGATGGAAATGTTAAACTTTATCTTAAAATAAGTTGTTTTGATATTTCTTTTTCCTATTGATGTTGCACAATTTTCCTCACAACATGATAAATCTCATAATTTTTTAACCCCATGAAGCATAAGATGATAAATGGCTAGAAAAGGTATTATAATTGGTTACCTAGGTCTAAAACGGGAGTATAATAGATTAATTTCAAGAATCTCATTCATACTCATTGACGCAATAATCTAGTAAACATTTTATTATCCAAGTAATAATATGTTCCAATCATAGGAGCCAGTATATATTCATGGACCAGACCAATGAGGTTGGGTCTAGTCTCAGCAACTCTTGGATGGCTTAGCTCTAGTAATATATGTAAATATTCATCACTAAACAATTTGGACATTAAAATAGGGTCCCTAGTTTCCTAAGTCTATGGTTGAGTGACTAACTAGAATAATAAATAATTCTTCAGTTGACATAAATTGGGGATATAATCTGAGTGTGATGTTTTTAGAAACATACTTTTAGTTTTCTAAGAAATCATCACAATTGAAAATCCACACTTTTAGGGATAACCATGAGTATTTCCTATTGAGAAACCTATACTAAGTCTAAAGGTACCTAGCATTCCCCTTCTGATTGGATCATAAGTTCAAGGGGCTCATCCATCCTAATTTCTTCTTGAGTGTCTCCAAGAATAGTTGTATGTAAGAAAAATTAATATAAGTTACTATGAGGAGAGATTTGGTTTATTCTCACCAAATAGGTTGGTAAATCATTGTTGCGTAATTTTTAAACCAATTATATTTTTTTATCCCTTTACATCTTAGACATGTTAAGATTGTGATTCTCTTATTATCCCTTTATTATAATATGCATGTAAATGCAATCAATAATAGTATGGAACAATATATTTTTAAAAGGTTTCCTCCTCAATAATATTATCTACTCATTATCTTGTATGGTGATGACTGGTACACAGATTCTCCACTATAATGAGATACCAAATATAGTGGTTAGAAAAAAATATTTATAAAAATTTTAGTACCCTACACATTTGGAGGGGAGAAGGAAAAGATCCTTATTCCCAAGATTAGTGAATTCCTAGTCTCACTTACATATCCTTTATGTTTATTTATATTGATAGTTTATATGGTCTTCAAATTCTTCTAAAGATACTTTACAATATCAAGAAATTATTCCAACAATGTGACTCATATTGAATGTTGTAGTTTTAACTTTTTATTCAAATAGTTCAATTACTTGCATAGTGGAATGAAATAAAATCTTATTATTATTCAAAGAAGAAAACAAAACTATTCTTTTTTCCTTCTCTTTTTTCCTTCATCTAGAACATATCCATCTGATACTTCACTTCTCTATCTAGTACCTATTTTTCCAAACCTTCTTCATTTTATATTATCAGTCTGATACTAGGTTTCCAATTCCAATTATTTTGATACCTTCTTCCTCTCTCATAACATCACTTCTTTTTCAAATATTTTTTTGTCTAATGCTTCCTACTTCACCTGGTACATTACAAATCTATTTGCTCATTTTTCACTATCTTGTACATATCTTTCTGGTACCTCTACATCTGATACTTCAACCAAGAATAGAACTTCTATCAAGATTCGTGGAAGGTACTTTACTATGGAACTTCACTTCTTCATTAATGTAAAATTTTGTAAAAAATCACATAATCTTTTTATAGTGCACCTTCTCCCCCATTATATTGGCATGGTTTTCCCAAGAACTCTGAGAGAAGCGTGAACTCAAATTTAAATTTCACACTTCTAAATTTGAATATCCCACTTGATTATTTATTCATTTTAATACCTTATCAATTCCTAAAAGATATGAGTCAATGATATTCATAGGAACTCACCTTATATCTTAGTTTCAACAACCTCTTCAATATTTATTCACATGTTATCTAGAATTAAGATTCATCCTTCATAATTATAAAGTCTTTAAATGACCATATCACCATTATCATGATTAATATATTTACAAAATATTTGTAAATATCTTCAATCCTTTGACTATTAATTTTTATAGGAACTTCTCTATCTGGTAACCTCATAGGGTTTTTCTTTTTCCAGTCATCCTTTATTTGGTATAATTCATATTTTTATATACGAAATACTTTGACTAATAGATTGATTCAAATTTCTATATCCAATAAATATTCTTTGGAACATATCTATAATGAAATAATTTGAAATCCCTTTGAACTTCTCTATACGGGGATCTTCACATGTTTTTTATGTCAAATGGATTTGTTAGGAAACATTTGTCTAGTGAACATTACATGGAAACTTTTTTTTTGTTTTATTCCTTTGGAAACCTTTATCTGATGCCCTATTTATATTTTCTTTCATCCAGAGCTTCCTTAATAATTTATTTTTCCAATGATCTTCATGTATTCCTTTCTTCTAATTAGTTTTTTAGGAAACCTCTATATAATCATTTAGAAACATCTTCTTGATAAAGTATGTTCGGTGAATCATAATTATGAATCAGATGGACTCAAAAAGTTCATCCTAAAAACTTTATGCTCCTCTCTATCCAATAAAACTTCATTAATAGCTTTTATAAGAGTTAAAAAAATCTTCATTCAATTAATTTAATCTAGAATCATTAAATATTCAAGTAATCATGATATTTGAGTACTTTGAAGATCAGAAAATCATCCCCCAGTTTATCCCTTTTTCATAGAGGCATTTAATCTTTAAAACTCCATATTTGAACCATAGTTAAAAGGAATATTGTTTAATAAATGAGGCACACCTCACTAATAATCAACTGATGTTTTTTAAGATATATTTTCCAAATGTAATTCTGAATTTATTATGGTTACCATTTGGTTTTATCCTTCATCTATTAACCACATTCCGATCAACTATGTCTGATCACCACAATCTATTGGACTATGTCCAATAATCTTATCTTTATACTTTCATTCGTATTTATCCATTAGATACATTAATATCTATCTAGAACATTCTATCTAGAACATTAAATCTAGAAACTTCTTTATGAAACTTCTTCAGGAAACATCATAATATTGTAAACACAAGTGCTTATCTAAACATTCAATAACATATTTGAGACATAAATACCAGCTCATCAATCATTTTAATTTTATCAAATATTCAAATTATTATTATTATTTATTCATTGATGATATCATTTAACTAATGAATTCCAAATCTTCCAAAGGTAAGAACAAAAAAATATCTTCTTTTAAGATAACATGACTTTATAAATTCCCTTTCGTCTTTAACAAGCATGGATACTTTAACAAATCATAGATGAAACTTCTTTTTAAAAAATCTTCAATATATTAACATCCATGAACTATTTCATTGAAAATCAATGCCAAAAAATACATCCCACACACAAAGTGTTCTCTTCAATCTCAGTTTTTTATTTTTTGGAAATACCTTCAATAAATTAATATATAAATATTTGAATCTTTACCTTATTTTTCTCCCCCTTTATATTCAAAATTCCCATTTTCATTTAAATTTTTATCCAAATTATTGATAATAAAAACAATGTACTTAGTGAAACAGTATCAATTCATTCATATGAAATGCATCATTAACCATTTCAATCAAAACCTACATGATCCATGATCGATGTAGAAAATAGGAGGATTTGATTTACACAAAAAAGTTTTCACTTGTCAATTGATATTGATATAACATGAAATTAGAACTCAAAACCTTATATTCAAGGGTTTTGTGATTATATTTTAGGATTAAGATATTAATTTTTATAATGAACATATGTAGAATAACTCAACCTGAAACTCCAACACTCAATTCAACAAACAGATTAAAAACATTAAAGTAGAACCAGTAAGATAAGTATCCATAGAAAACATTCATACTTAAAATTTTTGTATTTCAATAATTAATATAATTTATCCCCCTTTTTGATTAAATTTTTATCTTCAGTAACCAAGGATGATAGTTTAAAGAATGATGTACCTTTTTTATCGTGAAATTTATTTAGGCATATCTTAGAGAGATCGCATTTTTCATGAATTAATAATTATATATGATTATTCAACATTCTCTCCTTTTCTTCACCTTAAAGTGACATTCATTATTATCTTCATAATTGTTTATATCTTCAAAGGATGCATCTTATGATTTTCATGTATATATAAATAAAAAATAGATATTCTACATGTGGCTATAGAAACTTGACAATTTCCACATCTCTACTAAGGATTATATTCATTAATATATTATTTTAGAATTCCAAAAAAAGTCATATCAAACCACGATGGAATATTCTACACATTTCTATTATAATTTTATATAAACCACTTCCTTAAATATTTATCAAAGATGGTACTATTATAAATTTTTTTAGTATACAAATTTTGGAATTATTTTAGGATGACAACTTCTTTATCTTGGTTATCCAAATTTGTTTTCCATTTCTCATTCTCAGGTTATCCCCTCGAGTTCATGTCAACCTTTAATTCCTTGTATCATGAAAAAAAATACAATACATAAATTTTAAGGGAATAAGGTGGATATTACTTTCTTATTTAATGTGAAGAGAAAGGTTCAGATAATTTTCTCAACCAATTTGTTCTATCTCTTCCATTATTCATGCTTATATATCTATTTTTTAAAACTGATTTTATTTTTGCTAGAATTGATCTTATCACATTTTCTTAAACTTTTTTTCAAATAAATTTTTTCTAATCATCCATCATGTGTAGTGTGTTGTGAATTCTTCTTAAAGACGCCTTTATTTTTGGAGGAATTATTAAAAAAATCAGTATGTCATGTTTCTTGAATCTATCACACAAAACATATTTGACACAAGAGTTGTCTTATATTGATAGACTCTAATGAACAAAGTATTATTCATGGAGAATCTTTTTTTTCTTTTATTTTTCACAATATTTTACTTTATATTCTTTCATTTTCCTTTTTCTCCCCAAATTTTCTGGTCGTATTACTAAAATATCATTAGGCACATTGGTAGTGTGTTTCGATTATCCATGTGGCTACTTCAAATTTTATTTCATCTTATTATTTCTTTTGGATGATACAATCTGATTAATATTCTTGGATTTTAAATCCAACCACATCCAAAAATTCCTTCTTGATATCTCCATAGGGGAATTTTTTTTACAATATTCTTATACTTACATCCAAAGAGTGCTTCTTCTTTCTTAACTAACATTTATGGTTTTATTTTGTTATATAATTTTAATACATGAAGATATGATCGTGTGAAAATCTTGTGACCACCATTATTTTATACATCTTAGATATGTTTATTCTTTCTAAATCTATTTTAAGTATACATATTTTATTAATTTGTGTATGTTACTTATTAATCTCTGGTTTTCTCCCCCTTGAGATGAGTTTCTTCTATGCCTTTTCATTTAGAGGATTCTACCAAAAATATAATGTGTAATTCTAAAATCTATTTCAATATTAACATAGATCTAAAAAACTTGACCATCTTATATTAACTACATGATTGTTTTATGTTTTATTTACAACTTTTTGGGATATTCATAGAGAACCATCTTCCTTACTCTTTCTTCCACCAACCATGGACATGGTGGAAGTCATCTCATCACTTTTATTCATTCATACTTATATAATTTTTTTTCTAACTGGAAATATTTGTAAAAATATATTTATAAACATTATTATGAGATGATATGGATGGAATATATTTCTACAAAGCTTCTTGAGATGGATCATTAAATTATTTCATGATATTATTATCACATGTTAGTGGTTTTTTAACATTATAATACTCTATTGATCATTGTGTAGTATAATTAACGTTATCATTCTTTTGTGAATAATCAATATGTGTCTTCTCAAGATTTACTAACTTGACTTACAATTCTAGAAATCACGTATTGTGGGTGTTTTTATTATCATAAAACATAATAACCTTCTCTTAAAAATACTTCTTTACTATCTCAACTTCTTCTTCATGTAAATTAACTTTATTAAATAATAACGAGTCAATTTATTTGATCTTCTTGGATTTTACTTCTAATTGAAAATCATTGAAATCAACTTTGTGTTTCAAATTTTATTCAAGTAAATATTTATTTTCTTCAATATTAATCTTGAATCCATATTTTTTTCAAATTATTTGATCCATTTATTTTCAAAATTTTAGGAACGTATTTCAATCTTAAGCATACTTGTTTTAAAGGATCCAACCAAATTTGATATCTTTATACATTCTAAACCTTATTCTTGAAAATCCTTCTCTATATAATCTACTTAATCTTCAAGATGGGTAATATATTCCTACACACTTTTAAAGACTCTAAAATAAATTAGATATAGGTTCATCAGAATACAATATACAATATCTTTTAATCTATTAACTAATATATCTTGAGAAATTATAGATATATCATCACCACCAATTATATTTGTTTTCTATTATAAGGATATTTTATTTAAGAATTTTTTACTTACCTCATAATCACTTAACTTCCTTAATTCACATGAGGTAGGAATTGTTTCCACCTCCTTAGTGGTAACATGAACAACTATTCTTCACTTTCAATTATAAATATGTCTTTATTGTTAACATGTTATGGAGAACTTGAATTTCTTTCTTTATCTTGGATCAAGAGGGATAAATTATTCAGCTTTATTTTCTATTTATATTCCAAGTTCATCAAGGTATTGGTAGAAATAGAGTTCCACTAAAAGATAACTGAATCTTTAATAACAATTCACTTCATATTAAATATAGGAAAGTAACACAAATCCTCCAAAGAGAATAATTTAAAAGTATAGAATTTAGTATAGGTGAAACTAGCTCTTATACCCTTTTGAGGACCACCTCAAGATATTCTCAACATAGGGAGTGGGTGAATCAGTGTTGGGGAAATCTTAAACCAATTATAATGTTTTATCCCTTTATCTTTTATAACAATTAGGATCTTGATTCTATTATTTTATAATCCTTATCGTATATAATTATATGAAAGAAATTAAATAGTGTAACATGTTATTTTTACAAGTTTCATTAATTAATAGGAGTAGTTAGTACTTTACATGTATGGTGATTTCTAGTACATGTATTCTCCACTATAATGAGATATAAAATATGGTATTTGGATAGAAAAAAATCCTTATCCCAAGCATGGTTCCCTATACTTTATGAGGGAGATAATAAATATTCATCATACATGTACTAGTTAATTCTTAATCTATCTTAAGCTCCTCACTACTTCATTATACAAATATTGTATACTGTATTCAAAATATTTTTAGATACTTCACAACATCAAGAAATTTTTTCACCAATTTGAATTATGTTAAATTTCATTGTGATGTTTTTTTATT
The DNA here is from genome assembly GCA_963277665.1 of Viscum album. NCBI lineage: Eukaryota > Viridiplantae > Streptophyta > Magnoliopsida > Santalales > Viscaceae > Viscum > Viscum album. The sequence continues at coordinate 1,897,175,638 of OY728157.1, forward strand.
ATTCCACTTCTCTTAATTAAACATTAGTATGAAATAAACTCTTATTATTCTTCACATTAACAAATAGAAATATTATATTTCTTTCTCTTCTCCCTTCAACCAAAACCTATACATCTAATACTTCACTTCTCAATCAGGTACTTATTTTTCTAAACCTTCTCTATTTGAAATTTACCTTCTAATACTATTTTTCTAACACAAGTTTTTCTAATACTATTTCACCTAAAAAGGATTATTTTTATAACTTATTCTTCTCCCAAAACCTCACTTATTTGTTTGGTATCTGTTCATATAGTGCTTCATGTTTCATCAGGTACTCTATTGATCTATCTAGTTCTTCCACTCCAGTCAGTACCTATATATCTTATACCACTCCATTTAATACTTCAACCCACAATATAATTACTCTCAAGATTAATTTCTAGAACATCACTATGATATTTCACTTCTTCATTAATTCACACACCTTCAAAAACTCATGTAACTTTTTTACAGTGCACCTACTACCCTTTATATAGCCATGGTTTCTCTAAAAACTCACAGAGAAATGAGATCTCAAATTTTAATTTAATCCTTCAAATTTTTAATATCACACTAAATTATTTCTTCTTTTGACTACCTTAAAACTTCCCAAAATATTGGTTCTATTGATCTTTATAATACCTATATTTAGATCTCAGAATCAAAAACCTCTTTAATCTTCTCCCATATCTGAGATAGAATCATGATTCTTTAATCATTACTATTAATTTATTGAACATCTAAATCAACATCATCATAATTAATATCATTATAAAATATTTATAAAGATATTTAACCCTCCATCCAGTACATATTCATAAAATATTCTATTTCTGGTATCCTTTTAAGGTTCTTATTTTTCTAGTTTCCCTATGTCTGGTTGATTTCATATTTGTATATTCGAAATCCTTTTTATAATAGCGTCATTCAGAGTTCTCTATTTGAAAGTTTTTCATATAAAAAAATTTCTGATAGACTTCCTCATTCTCCCTTTTAACTTCACTATCTGATAATATTCACTTTTTTCTTTATCTAAGAAATTTTTAAGAAAATTTATGTCTGATGAACTTTACTTGGAAACTTCTATTTGTTTCCTTCACTTAGAAACCAATTTATTATCCCTATTTATATTTTATTTCATTTAGATATTCTATAATAATATCTTTTTCTAATTATCTTCATATGTTTCCTTTATATGATTAATTTTAAATTAAACCTCTATCCAATCAATCAAAAACTTATATCTAATAGATTTTGTTTGATTACTTGGAATTCTATGTCTGATTAACTCACCAAGTTTATCCTATAGTCTTAATACTCCTGTTAATCTGATAAAACTTCATCCAAAACTTTAATAATAATTTAAATATACTTAATTTATCTAATTTAGTCTAGAATCAATAATAGATTCATGTAATCATGAAATTAGAGTGCTTTTAATATCATCAAAGAATCACCTACTTTAGCTATCTTTCATAGAGAATTTTATTATTCTAAACATCATAATTGAATCATATCCAAAAGTCATTATTATGTTCAATCAATAATCAAAAAACACTAATAATTCACTTAAATTATTCTATATATCTTTTTCTTATAGAACTACGAATTTATTTGAGCTACAATTTAGTTCCACCCCCCATCTGATCACCTCGGTCTGATCAACTCTGTCCAATCACTTCATTCTTCTGGACTCTATCCAATCATCTCAATTTTATGCATTCATTTATCATTTTACATTATATCCATTCATATCTATTGGGAACATTCTATATAGTAAATCCTTATGGAAACTTCATAATGATGTAAACATTAGTGATTCTCCACAAATCTGAGCACAATTTTGTGATATAAAGACTATCTCATCAATCATAATACAATTAAAAAATATTTAAATGACCTTTCAACTTTATGTAGTTAATATATCAAGTAATGAATATATTCTAAATCTACTAAAGGTAAAAACAAAAACATATTTTCTTCCAATATAATAAGACCTAGGAACTTACTTCTCTTCTTGACAAGCATGAATAATTCAACCAAATTTACATGAAAAAAATTCTTAAAAACCTCTTCAATGTATAGACATCAATTAACTCTTTCATTGAAAACCATTGAAAACCAATTAACATTAATAATAAATATAAATCACACACAATTTAGGATTATTAGTTAATGCAATGAAAAAAGAGAATTAATTCAATGGGTAATTAAGAAATATAACTTTATGAAGTGATACACTAAAATAAGTGACATTAGCTATAGGGTGAGTGGGAATCTAATCAACATCCATTATGATATCTATAAAACTCAAGCCAGCTGAGGTTTTGGATTATGCATTCAGGTTAATATTGAGTTCACTCTCCCAATGATTCATTCTCACTATTTCTTCTCTAAGTAAAATTTTAATTGGGATTATATTTTCATACTATTGATGATTGAAGGATACCTAATTTCTAAGAGTTAGGATAGTGACTGAATGAATCAACATATTATCTAGAAGCCATGGTAAGCTCCTCAAAATAAACATACAACGCGATATATGAATATTTTACCTACTATTCTGGGAAGAAGATCATGTGCTAACAGCCTCTATTATTATCATCTATGTATTCCCATAGGATAAAATTCAACCATATGGGCTATAGATTTGGGAATTTGGAATACCCCAACCAGATCAAAAAATACCCTTTTCATATTCTTCTGCATGTTGACCAATCCTATCACATTTTCCTCTATGTTCAGCTCAATATTAGGAACAAACATTGTACCATTGTTAGTGTATTCTGGAGATACAAACATCAAACAAGTTTCATCCAAATCCTATAAGGAATAAGAATATTTTAGTTACAATTTTAACAGTGATATAGTAAGGGAAATATTGGTATCTTTAAAACCTCTTCCTAATGATTATATATTATGTCATCATAACTTTCACTACTTGAGTCCAACCCCAAAAATTCGTATAATAAATTATAATGAAGTGAAACATCATTTTATGATTAAATTATGTCTTCTTGGTCCTTAATGTGCTTCTCAACATCCTTAGGCTATTCATTAAAATAGATATCTAGGGAGTCCATTACTTTACCAAGTATTTTTAGTATAATTTCTTCCACTTAGAGGGAACCCCAAATTTCCCTCATGGATAGGTAAGATATCCATATAATACACTCCCTATAAGATTCTAAATATTTAGAATAAATAATAATATAGTAAAGGGGGTTTCTTTTATACATGGATATGGGATGGTAATATGTTTTAGTTTCTTCTTGGGCATTTGAGACAATGATTCCCCCCTTAATGAAACTATCTCCACCAACATCTATTCCTTGCCTAACTATGGAGAAACCCATTTTCATGATCTTATAATCTCCACCATAAAAATTTGTTCTCCTTAATCTAAAAAAGTCGATATACCCTTAAAATTAGTACCAAGCTAACAAACTATGTGTTCAGATATAACCACATCCAAGTATCAGCACTGTTCGAGTTTCGACCCATAACAGTATAATCTAGAGGGAAATTCACTTTGATGATTGTCTCCTCTATCATTGTTAGTATCTAGAACTATTGTGTTATTATAGGGTGTGTTTTAGCATATATGATAGAGGGGGTGGGTACTTCTTCTAAACATAGTTGAATTGATGACAAAACTGGTAGAGCATATATGTTTCGCAAATGATCTTCCCATATATTTGGGACACTATAACCCCATAATTAATTGATATCATGTAGGAATGGGATCTAGGGATTTCAATTACATTGTAAAAGATAGTCCCATTTGGAGATCTACATGATTTATATAAGAAATGAACTTTTTAATTCAACTAGTTTTTAATATCTCACTCCATCAGAGTGTGTAGACTAACTTCATTGATCCTCTGGATATATGTTCAGAAATTTCCCTCAGGAATCTCCATTGGATTAATGAATTCATATCCACATACATGTGCTATTATCCATCCTCATATAACCTTTAAGGGTCTGATGACTTTGAATGGATCTCTCCCCTTTATTAACAAATGACGATATATCCAAACTAGAAATGATACTGATAAAATTAATTTTTCATCCACATTATAGCTAGTAATCTATTATAAATATTGAAACCCTTAGTCAAACCAGATCCCTAATTGAAAAATGATAGCTTCTTAGGTACAAGGGCAAGAGACCCACTAGCTAACCCAACTAGCTAGCTTGGGTGGAAACCTCCCATCCCAAGTAATGAGATTCATTTTCCCTACAAGAAAGGATAGTAGGTGTCATAATTATCAAGATTCTCATAATTTAGGAAGGTTTGGGGTCTCTTGTACTTTTTCTCTCATCTGGTCAGCTTAATGAGTTGATCAACCCATGTACTAAATAAAACATTAACTTTGGCATTGATATCCACCCCCATAACATGTCTTGATAACTGAAGAAATTATTGGGAAACCATTAGAGTTCTCTCAAAATCATCCCATATAAAAATTGTGGGGAATTCTTCATACATATTCCCAAAAATTGGGGCTTCACATATCATCTTCACTCCCAAAAACTCACACCCACCTCATCATGAACTAGGTGGAAGTGTTTGTACTTTGGATCCACCTACTAGTGATAACAGGGGTAAGTTATATACTCATATAGATGAGTGTTTAGGAAACCCACACTACTTCATATATACCCACTACTTTTTTCTCTACTATTGAATACACTACAAGTTTGATGTATCCATAATGGTCATCCCCAATCCACATCAAAGGAACCCTAAGACCTCAGATCCCAAATCAAGGACTAGATGAGTTTATGGTTACATCACCCACTTCATGATGTAATTTTAGTTTTTAACATCATCCTCTATCATATGACATTCACCTACTAAAAAATAGATCATATTTCGATACAAGAAACTCTGGTTACTCGATTTCCTTGATAAAGCTGCTAAAAACAAAAATATTTATGGGTCTTGTCACTAGGTTCTTTAGAATCTTGTTTGATGGTCTATCTTTTTTATCGAGGATTCAGAATGGGGATGTCACCCAAAAACCCAAAAACATACAGTTGTAGATTGTTTTAATAATGATAGTCTTGAAGTCTCACTCCCATAAAACCTAAAAGTAATTGATGTTTCATGTTAATATACAAGCAATGACCAATAAAAATTCTCTCAAATATATCTATGTATCTCATAGCCACCTATTGAGTAAACCTAATCTATTCCAGGGTGTCTCTTCAAAAAATACATAAATTATTGTCAAATTATGTGAAGTAAGGGATTTAACATACTAAACAACATGGTTGTTCATAGTAGACAATTATAATTCACTAAATCTCCAAGTAGGTTGAACAACTTACTCTCACATGCCTTATACAAGGAATATATATTAATTTAACCAAGTGAATGATGGAACCAAGCAATAAGATGATGTGCCTACCTTCAATCACATGAAGAAACAGATTCCTAGTTTATAATTTGAAAACCACAACTCAATCCAAAGTACACAAAATAAACTGGGATATCTTCAATATGTGAATAATTCCTGAAAGATATAGAATAAATTTTAATGAAAGGGGTGGGGGTATACATCCTATTTATAGAAATTATCTCAAAAATATTTCCTCCCCTTCATGGATCACATGGTAACCATGCAAGATCCCATCAGTTCCTCAATAAATCTCATTATCATTCTGAACAGACCCAATTATAAGGTGGTGTATTCATTTATGCTCATGAATCCAAAATAAGAAGAAAAAGAGGGGTAAATAGTCTAAATTTTGGAAAAATAAAATACCCATTGTGATCCCAATAGAATATTCTAATGGGGATATCATGTGATTGGGTTTAGCTATACACATGACTGAATAACACCTTTATATCAAATATCATAACATCTACCTCCTTTAGATTTACCTTCTCTTACCTCTTTCCATAATTTAGACCACCTACACACAATATTGTGTGATCACCAAGAAACTAAAGAATGTGAATGCCTTAGAGAACACACAATAGATATATGGATTTCCTATGATCACCTACCTGATGGACCATGTGATCTAATACCCTTCAACTCCTAGAGTTTTTCATTGAGTTCCCAAATTATTTATATAGGAAACCCACATGATTGGTATAAGGTAAACACCTTGGTTGTGGGATCCTCCACACACCTGGTCTTTATTTTCTTTCCTAAACAAACCATGAAAACTAAAATTGACATATGAATAATGAATATAATATTTTTCCATCTTTGAAGGCTTAATACCCATCCTATGATTATAAATACCCCATTTACCATCTTATAAAGGTAAATATTATGAGGATATAAGATGATATATAAATAAAATAATATGTCTAAAATGTGAAATGGGAGACATCAAATCATATATTCCAGCCTTCCAGAGATAGAAACAGGTAATTTTGGAGACTAAATGAATGATACTATGTGAATGGTAGTAGGAAACCTCTACTAAGCTATTACCATTCAAATATCACCAAATACATGATGCCTCAAACAATGCACTTTTTCCAAACCTACCTCAGCGACTCTTCCCTCCTATAAGATTCCTTTAATCATTACATTTTACTTTTGATATGATGCCAAGAAAATTATTATTGTATTGGGAAAATTACCAAGTTACTTAGTGAATTATTCCTCTACCAAGTGAACTTCCATTATTCTAGGTTAATTTTCTTCTATGTAAGGAAAAGTGCACGTAGTCATAAAATTCCAGTTACTAAGAGAAAACAAATGAACTCTCATTTTAAAATTCCTAGACCTCACCTACATGGAATGGTTAGACTCTTGTGTCACAACACATTTCCTAGCTATATTTTTGGGTAGAACAATATTTCAACCATAAATATTCCCAGTCTAGACCTCCTCTAAAGCAGCTGGGCAAAAATTGTCAGATTATGTGCATCAACACACTCCCCTTTGACCCTTTATTCATTTGATAATGGGTGTCTAAGGATTATTTTCTCTGGTGGTTTGAACCTATATGGAAATTACTACCATTTATTATCATGATAATGAGGGTTCCAATCCTATAATACCATAGACTCTCCACTTTCTTACTGATACAGCAACACTTGGTAGGCCCATGAGCCATATCTAAGTTTACTTAGTACTAAGAGGATCTATTTGGTCCAATCAATGAGATACTAAATGAAAATTGGTTTCACTTCATCGATTATATGTCCCATAATTGTCCCCTAATTTCAAGACACGTCTCAGGCTTCCTATTTAGGTTTAATTCCCATTCAAATCCAATTTTTCAATATGATTTATCTTATACCATGTCTTGTTTCTCACACTAAGAATGGCTCATGTGGGAATATAGTTCTTAGTTGGATATTCCATTAGAAAAATTCAATCACTGATCATGGGTATCTTATTTAGGTGTATGACCCAATAGATCTCTCATCTTGGGACTCTTTATTAGGTTTAATCACCAGTAACCATGTATTATCCTTCTCAAGGAGTAATATTTCTCATGTGACTTTTCTTCAAAGGGATATATTCTTGATGAAACATTCTAAGGAATCCTCCAATATGTGTAAATATTCTATGATTCTATGATGCCACACCTTTTATAAAACAGATATCCTCAAAGCATACTGTTAAACAATATGGCCAATGTTATCACAAAATAACATTAAACTATCTTTACAACATCCGAGTATCATAACATTAAAAATGTATGACAATGTTCATACCACATGATGTTAAACTAAATGGTATGTTCTTATCAGATGACCTTAAACTAAATCATTTGAACTATGCGGGGTTTGATTTATGTTTCAATAGGATACATAGGATGCCTCTCAAAATTTCAAACCCAACACCATCAGTCTTATATATCCACTCTTTTTGGTCCATATTCTTCATGATATTATTTATATCCTCCGTACACATGTATATATTACCATAAGTCTATAAAACCCATACTTTAAGGACATATTCCCCACAAATTATCCCTCTATCAGGCCAAATTTCTTTAAAAAATCATTCCCCCACTCAAAGGTCCAAATTCCCTCTTGGTCTCATTATGTTATTCTCATAAATCCATATTTCCAAAAAAACCTATCTTCACAGGGTCATATTTCTTGTGAGATAGATCCACCATCATTGGTCCATATTCCCTACAAGGTCAACTATAAAGGGATTCTCATGTATAATTCACACACCAATAATATTTAGGCATCTTCCACCTAGTCATCCTTACTGAATAATGTTAAACTAAATGCATCTATCCTTGTCAAATGACCTTAAAATGTATGTCATTCTCTGTTAAGTTGAATTGAACTATGTGGGTTATAAATCATTTCATAAGGATATGTAGGAACCCCCTTAGTGGGCCTAATACTAACACAACAAACATTCACCACCTTCTTGGATGATGATAAAATCTAGATAACCTAGCTAGGTGGATTTAAAACAATGTGACCTACAGATCGACATCGCTAAGTAGAAATATATAGAACTTCTATTATATACAAATTTTTTTCATTAATTGATAACCTCTAATACATATAAATTTTCACAGTTATGGGATTCTTATGATATGTAAAAACATTCACATAAACATAATATAATAATTTATTATTATTGTTAGGTTGACCACTCTTATATAATGATTTGGTAAAGATTCACAAACATGACTTAAAAATATATAATAGAATCTTAGAGTTTGAAATAATTCCCCCCCCCAATAAAGTGTGATAATCTTGACATCATATCCTCTAGACTAATGTGATTTCCTAGGCATCATTGATGAGAAACCTAGTGATCACCTACCTTGGGAAAGTAGGACTATAGAAAAATCTATTACTATAAATGTGGGAATCATTGGTTATTTCTGGTTCCATGAATAAACCTCATTGGAAACCATCCAATATATTAGTAGTGAACCAACATGAAGATTTTGTAGACACAATTATCCCTCCATAGTCAAGAACAAGTCCACTGCATATCAAGTAAAAAATGATGAATAAAAGGATAATATGTATTATCTCAAAGAACTTAAAAAAGGGGAAATGTAAAAAAGGTAAAATCCCACTAATTATTTTTTGTTTGGTGGAATTGGAAACTTTTCAACTTATTTCCCAAAAATAAAGGTGGTGATCCAAGAATAATGAGCAAGAACAAAAAAAATTTAGAAATAAATGGGGTAAAATATATATGGAAATTTTCAAACTTATTGATAGAAAGAAAATTCTTCCAATAATAAAAAGAAGAAATATAATTTGAAATTAAGATGAAGATTATTTTACTAAAATTATTCAATCAGAAGAAAATTCTACTAAAAATTTAATAAATTTATATAACATATTGATATATTTAAAGAAAACTCATTCAATGATGAATATAGTGAAGAGACAAACATGGATGATATATTTAAAAATGAACTTGAGGCTTGTCTTGAGAAAAATACTAAACTCAAAAGGTAAAACATTCTATTAAAAATGATGAATAGTAAAATGAAAGAGAATAAGAGTTTCTCAATATGAAAGTTGATTAAATTGAAGATATCAATATTCTCAAGATAAATATTTTATAGAAATATTGGATATTGATAATTTTTAAAGAAAATAATATTATAATGGAAGAAGAGTAAAAAAAGGAACAATCAAAGTGTCTTGTGATGGATATATACTAAAATATAGGTGATTCATATTATAAGAATCACCCAATTACATCTTATGATGTGAATATGATTCATATCATTGGATATGATATGTTAGTGTCATATGAAAACATGATATATTGTATTATTCCACTATGGTATATTAAATTATCATTTCATATCATTTTCATGTGTTTCATGCATCTACCGCATCCCTCACTATTTGTTTTTTTTATTTTATGATCCATGAGATAGATTATTTATGTTAAAATTTATTTTTGAAAATTTTAATTGATTTTCATTGATAATAATCCCATTATTAATTAAAATATAATGTAATTCATTCATTTTTTATACATTTTAAAATTTTAGAATTTATTGGAAATTCTATTTAAACATGATTTAATTGATATATTCATTTTCTAAGTTAATTAGTTTTACATCTATTGATTTTAAATAAAATTAAAAATTGAGATGTATTTTTATTTTAAAACGTTGAAATAAAATTATTTGGAATCTAAATCTAGAATTAATTCTTAAATGAATTTAATTTTTTAAGTTTGAATTTATTTATTCATTTTTAGATATAATAAAAGAACCATTGTGAAATTCTATATTCAATTTTGATATGAATTTTATTTCTAAATGGTGAAAAATATTCTATTATAGAAAATATGAATTGAATCGGTTAATTTTTATTTTGAAATGAATTTAAAATTTTTCTAGAATAAATTGTGAAAAGGAATTAAATTCAGATTTTTATTTATTTTATTACATTTCAAATTTATTGGAAAAAATACTGCACTAAAAAATATTATTTTAATGCATGTTGTAAATGTATAAATCTCAAAGTGACCTCATAAAGTAAGAATAGACACTTAAGTGATTATTCCTTCTAGTTGACTGCACATCCAAATTTTTTAATCTTTCCATGCTTGAGAAAATACAAGTGACCATAACTAATTTATGTTGCTAAAAATTCAGGGTCACTCCTGATGTGACCACATGTTTACCGAAAATAAAGTTATCATATTCTATCAGTCACCTTCTAAGTGATCGTTCCCATCAACCTATTGTAAATACAAGTGACTGCATAACCACCCTCTTTCATGGTCACTTATAGTAACCTATGTAACCCCCTCTCCATGGTCACTTAAGTTACTATGGATAACCTACGACACTAATCAAGTGACTGCATATTCATATCCACTTCTCAAGTGACCATACACGCATGAAGTTGTAATCCCTATGAAGGATACTAGGATCTAAGAAACCAAAGTCATGACTCCTTTGAAATTATCTTCCACATGAATCTAAAGTACCAAAACCAATCAATCAATGTGGGAAAAATGTGGAAACTCTGAATCCCATAACAATCAATCTAATGAAGAACCCCCAATACCCAAAGCTATATTATTGAAAACCACACTCATTGGAATTAAAATAATATAACAATAATGGATCTCACCTTTGATGCTACATTTCTAAAGATCCATAAATAAATAACCCCTAAGCCACTATGAAACTTGATAGAGAAGGAAAATCATACTCACCATTGATGCCTTGATATGTGAAGCTCACCAACACCACCTAGATTTGCGATGAAACTAGATGTCGCACACTTATGCTCAGACAATGGATGAAGATTGAAAATATTGATTCATGGTTGCCTTTAGAATCCAAAAACAAAGTGAAATGTTGAGAATGGTGTAGATAAAATAATATCTCTATGATCAGATGATGTGAACCACATCTTAGTGTGGTGTGATAAGTAAGAACTGAAGTATTTAGAGCCCAATATTTGATTATAATAATCCATGGAGGCTGACCAAAGATCACTGATTAAGGGAAACTGAAGTTTTTAAATAATTTATTGATGTGTGTATCTGTTTTATAGAATCCAAGATAGGTGAATTCATAGTATATTCTTTATGCACTGATTGTGGACATCATCAATTCCTTCCATGTGTGAACACAAGAAAATTCAATAGTGACTTCCTCAAATAGGAATCATAGCATCATAGAACCCAAGAAAGCCTTAAAATGCAACCCAAACTTTATTTTTAGATATCAATCAATAGAACCAACCCTATATGAGATAAAATGATTAATTTCTATATTTATTACAACCTATTCAATCCTTTTTACAACAAAAAGTTATTTTCATTAAATATTTTAAATTAATTTTTTTACTCATTGCTTCTATTTTCATATATGAATGTAATGATGACAAGCCCAGTTTTTAAGGCCCAATTAAACTGATATCCTAGGTCCAAGCCTAGTATTTCTTTTTTCAATACACTAAAATCAAAATCTAACTTTTGATATTTCCATTATCTTATTTGTAACGCCCCGACCCCAGCTACCCAGAGTCGGTGCATTATTACATAACATTGGCATGATCACAAGAAAGATCAAATCCCGAAAGACCGATTAGTTTAGTAGCCTTGGTAACACTAGATATATTCATAAGTTTTACATTACATCATAAAATGAAAACTACTACAACAACATAATGTTTCCAACGTCCACACTATAAACCCCTCATAATATCCCTGCAAGTCAATCATAATTTACTTCTTCACTACCTGGGAAAAATAAAACATAGAAAACGGGTGAGCTCAAATGCCCAGTAAGGATAACAATATAGCGGAACATTCAAAATAAGCATAAACATTTAAGGCAATGAATTACTAAAACAAAAGCCTTTTAAAATTGAACTTCAACATAGTATGGCAAAAGTAAAATGAAATAATGCCATTTACTTGTTCACATGGATATTCTACTAATCGAATAATCACATGCAATATCAATAACCACTTTCATAATGTTGGAATGCATAATGCCAGACTATCATAATCACATAGCCAAGGCCTCGTGCCAAGACTACAAATAAGATTTTGTCAAGGCCTTGTGCCAAGACACTAGTTTGTCTCATGAGACCTACCGATGCATCGAGGAGCTATAGCGGGCTCCACCCGTCACTTATTAAGTCCAATGCATTCCCATATGAAAAGGTTTAAACATAACATAAACATTCGTATTAAAACTAGCATACGAAATGTCAATAATTTCACCATAAACTATGAATGGTATAAAAATAGCACATCCACAGTCAAACATATCACAAAACCTTCAATACAATATAGATGTTTTGTATCATAATAAATCAACTTCGAATAATCTTAAAATCCATCAAAGGATGTTGACATAGATGAAATCAAAATTCTTTTTAAAGAAGTATCTCCTTTTATTTTGAAATCATTTAAGATCCATATAAAATAAAACATTTTCTTTGAAAATATTCTTATAAGCTTGTATGGAAAGCTTCGACGATTTTATAACGGCGGAAAATAACCGCACCCGCCGTATAAGTTAAAAAAAACATTCTTACCTCAATTCTGTCGAAAAGGTTAAAAAGGACCTTGTTTTGAAAACGACGGAAAGATTCCTTTATAAACCTCTTATAAAAAGTCAAACAAGGGTATAAATGACTTTAACCCATATTCTTGTAAATAGTAAAAATGTTTTGAAATACATTTTGAAGAAACATGGATGTGGATGATAACGAGATCCCAGTAGATTATTACGTATAAACAACCTCGGATAAAGAAGAGATTGTGAAATAACCCTTACCTTGTACTTTTCCTTGGTTGGGGTAGGTTAACCTCCTGTATAATAGTGAAATAATTGTTACTAAATTATACAATAATCATATACATTAATATGATATCATATATGATCTTTTAATATTGATTTGATAATAATATCTTAGTATTATCGCCGTTTCGGGTGTTAACTTACTCATTTTCTTTATATGTTTTGTTACATAAGTCATGTTTGTTGTATCTTATTCATATCCAGAATGATATCAAGTCCTTAAACATCATTTTTAAATCATTAAATGATAATTATACTTGAATGGATACGATGGAGAATGAATCTCATCGCGTTCGTGGAGACGGTAGTCCGTACGTACGCACGAACGCTACTTCCATTTAATTTTTATTTTAAAAGAATCGAATCCAAATGATACATAGGTATATTAATATTCCAGTATAATATAATATTTTATATATGTTACTTAAGTTCATTAACACCATTCTTTATACGTTCCATGTGTGGTATGAACGAGTCATATCATTTTAAGGGGGCGGTAGTCCGCACTTCCTCAAATGAAATTATCGTATGTATATACAACATGAAACGAATAATGGTATGAAATAAAATGGAATTACAGAAGCTTATATATAAAATATATATCATTAATATCATATTTAATTATAGTGCCATCATAATGGCCACCATGAGAGGCGGTAAGATGTATTTGAACAATCATCGTTTCGTGAGGCGTTAGTTTTCCATCCACAGAAACATTATGTTCATCATCCATTAGATGGAGTTGTGTGTATGTGTAGTTTGAATACTTCTTATAACAACATCCTAGTATATTGAGGATACTGGTGTTGTTACAAAAGAAAGGAAATAAAAAGAGTTTGGGGGTTGAAGAAGCAAAATAAATGAAAATAATTTAAGAGAAAATGTTACCTTTAATTTAGGTAACTCACTTTGGTTGGAACCAAAGGACTTCTTGAAATGATTTCTGCCTAAGGGGAAGCTTCAAGGAGGAGGAGAGGGATGTGGGGAGCTTAGTTGGTCAGAGTTTGGACGAGCCAAGTGGCTTGAGAGGTGTGAGGAAAAGAGAAGGAGGAGTGCCCTTTTATAAGAGGGGTGAGGGGCACCTTTGGAAAAGCTAGAAATATTAATTTATAATAAATTCATATTCGGTTTCCAAAGGCTCCAAAGTTTACTATTCAAAGGATGAGGTGGGTATAGGTCGAAAACAACTCATCCAATAGAATTTATACAGGTTTGGGTACTTATATTAACCTTATCTTTAAGTATTAACTCTAAGTTAATTAGTTTCACTTTTACAATGTCTCTTTGTATTTTTATATAATATGGTTAATAAACTTACTATATACATCCAAGAGACCCCCAAGTGGTTCATTAATAATTAACCTATAATAATATAAGTCTCTTGGCCGAACCTTAGATTTTTAGGAATTTAATATCAATTAATAATATAATATTTGTTTTAAGAACTCTTTTATGTCAATTTTGACACTATTCAATAGTTGATTTTTGTGAAACTCATATCAGATTGATTACTTCGAACAAAGTCAATTAAATCAATCCTAATATATCATATTATCCTATAAAATTAGTTTAATTCATTAAAAGTTTCATATTATATTTATTTGGGTATTTATAATATCAATTATTTTAATTTTTCACTATTATAGTAATTACTGCATCATCATTGTGTCATAAATTAAATAAATTATTTAATGTCTAAAAATTATAAATAAAATATCATTATGTAGGAAATCGTTTTATCTTTCTAATGAATATTTATAATCGAAAATCCAACATGTATAACCCTATGTAAAAATTGTTCTTCTAAAAGATGTAAGCTTATGCCATTTTTATTTTTATTTTAACTTTATTAATATAATGTGTCCCTACCACATACAAGTGGCTCCAAGGGGTCCCCAAATTGATCCAAGGATGCTCATGGTCGGGTATGTGTCCACCAATAATGTTAGTACATGTTTTAGGGTAACTTTGTATTATTATAATATTATTTTTTTAACCCTTATTTACCGGATTTACCCTTTAACCATGGTAAATAAAATATTTACCGCAGTAATTATTCAAAATGTGTAAAAATAAAAGTTACCTATTTACATAATTTGGACATCCTGATTCCAAATATGGAATCCATTTTACTAAATTCAAAACACAGAAGTGGCAGAAATTAATTTAAAATTAATTCCCGCTGTCAAAACAAAAAGCGTGTTTTTTAAGAGATAATAATTATCAAAAGATTGACACTTGTTTATGTTCGGTTTAATTGTAAAATTATGTCCAATGACCAACATTATATTAAATGGTAAAAATATATTCTAAATATACTTTAAAACCACTCAAAATCACAATTTATCACTATTAATTATTTTGATTAAAAAAGTTGTTTTTAATTAAAATTTAGAAATTTTCACTATTCATCAAAATATGAAAGTTATCCGAAATGTACCAAAATTTCACCCTAGGCTAATTTTGATATTCCGAATCTAAAAATGAAGTCCATTTTGAAATATTGAATATATATGATTTCAAAAAGTAGGTATTACTATTCACAACGGCTAGTTTAATTAGTTGTGGTGTGTGTTAGAACTCGAGGTTGCGTACAACACACGCTATCGCATTATTCGAAGGGAAACGTACCATAGAAGCTTGGGGTGTTACATTCTACCCTCCTTCAAATAATTGCGTCCTCGCAATTTCTAGGGTATTACTGCATAAAAAGACTCGGGTGGTTCTTTATCATAAGTTCCTTGGGTTCCTACATTGCCTCTTCCATCTTATCGCTTCTCCACAAAACTTTTACCAGACGCGTCGTCCGGTTTCTCAGTACTTGTTCTCTTGTATCAAGAATCCTGACGGGCTCTTCGCAATAAGACAGATCGGGTTCCAGTTCTAATTCCTCATAGGTGAGTACATGCGTTGGGTCAGGCATGTATTTTCTCAACAGAGATACTTGGAACACATCGTGAACTTTGGAGAGATTTGGCGGCATTGCCAATCGGTAAGCTACAGCCCCAATTCGTTCTAGAATTTCGAAAGGTCTGATGTACCTGGGACTCAATTTGCCTTTCTTACCAAAACGTATGACTCCCTTCCACGGAGATACCTTCAGGAAAACATGATCACCGACTTGAAATTCCAAATCCTTCCTTCGATTATCGGCATAGCTCTTCTGCCTACTTTGAGCTGCTTTGATGTGATTTTGGATTACTTTCACCTTTTCCACCGTTTCCTCCACCAGTTCTGGGCCTACAAGTTTTCTTTCACCAACGTCATCCCAACAGGTTGGTGTACGACATCTCTTTCCATATAATGCTTCATATGGTGCCATCTGAATACTTGAATGGAAGCTATTGTTATAGGAAAATTCTACCAGTGGTAAATATTGATCCCACATACCCTGAAAATCAAGTGAGCAAGATCTCAACATGTCTTCTAAGGTTTGAATAGTCCGTTCTGATTGTCCGTCTGTCTGAGGGTGGTAAGCAGTGCTCAAATGAAGTTCAGTATCCAGGGATTTCGGAAGACTTTTCCAGAATCTTGAAGTAAAACGGGGATCACGATCAGAAACAATCGATAGGGGTACTTCATGAAGTCTCACAACTTCATTAATGTATAGTCTTGCTAGACGTTCCAGGGGTAGATCTTCTCTTATAGCAAGAAAATGTGCTGACTTGGTAAGACGATCAACAATAACCCATATTGCATCGTTCCTTCTAGGAGTCTTTGGTAGCCCCATGACAAAGTCCATCGTAATATTGTCCCATTTCCACTCCGGTATGGGAAGAGGTTGCATGACTCCTCCAGGTTGTTGCCTTCCAGCTTTCACTTGTTGACAAACCATACATCTTGACACAAAATCAGCAATCTCCCTCTTCATGTTGTCCCACCAAAAATGTTCCTTCAAATCTCTATACATTTTGGTGCTCCCAGGGTGTATAGAGAAATTGGAACTATGAGCATCATCCAACAATTCCCTTTTTAGATCAGGTATATTGGGAACACAAAGTCTCTTCCCGAATTTCAAAAGTCCATCTTCATACACAAAGTCTCTCAATCTCCCATCATTCACAGCTTTAATCTTCTTCTGAAATTCTTCATCATCGGTTTGGGAACTCTTAATCCTTTCTAGTAAAGATGGTTTGGCAACCATTTGAAAAAGCATTGATGTTTCACCTTCCCTGGTTATTCCCATGTCCATCTTCTCTAGATCCATGAAAATTGGATCCCTTTCAATTCTCATCATGTTCAGAACTCCATGGTCTTTTCTGCTCAAAGCATCTGCTACTTTGTTTTCTTTCCCCGGGTGGTAGTGTATCGTGCAATCATAATCCTTGAGTAATTCAAGCCATCTCCTTTGCCTCATGTTGAGTTCTTTTTGTGAGAAAATATACTTCAAACTCTTGTGATCAGTATAAATCTCACATTTTTCACCATAGAGGTAGTGCCTTCATATCTTCAAAGCAAAGATCACAGCTGCTAACTCAAGATCATGAGTAGGATAGTTTTGTTCATGAATTTTCAACTGTCGTGATGCATAGGCAATAACTCTATCATTCTGCATAAGGACACAACCAAGTCCTTTCTTTGATGCATCACTATAAATAACGAACCCATCATTCCCCGATGGTAGAGTCAATATAGGAGCATTGACTAATCTTTTCTTCAATTCTTCGAAACATTCTTCACACTCTTTTGTCCAAACAAATTTAACCCCTTTACGTGTGAGCTTCGTTAATGGGTTAGCCAATCGGGAAAAATTCTGGACGAAACGTCGATAATAACCTGCCAAGCCAATAAAACTACGTACCTCAGTTATACTCGTAGGTGCTGGCCATTCTTGGATTGCTTTGGTCTTAGAAGGATCAACAGAGATTCCATCTTTAGAGACAATATGGCCAAGAAAAGAAATCTCCTGAAGCCAGAATTCACACTTGCTAAACTTTCCATATAATTCATGCCTCCTCAGAGTCTTCAAGATAATGCGCAAGTGATTTTCATGATCTTCGTAGGTTTTGGAGTATACCAAGATATCATCAATAAATACCACCACAAATTCATCGAGATACTCCTTGAAAACTCTATTCATCAGATCCATGAATACAGAGGGTGCATTAGTCAATCCAAACGGCATTACAGTAAACTCGTAATGCCCGTACCTGGTTCGAAATGCTGTCTTCGGAATGTCTTCCTTCTTTACACACAACTGATGGTATCCAGATCGAAGGTCAATCTTTGAAAAGTATTGAGCTCCATGCAGTTGGTCAAATAAATCATCAATACGAGGTAGGGGATACTTGTTCTTTATCGTTATAGCATTGATCTCCCTGTAGTCGATACATAACCTCATAGATCCATCTTTCTTTTTAACAAAAAGAACAGGGGCTCCCCATGGAGAAACACTAGGGCGAATAAATCCCTTATTACTCAATTCCTCTAGTTGTTTCTTTAGTTCGACTAACTCTACAGTGGCCATTCTATAAGGGGTCTTCGATATAGGCCTTGATCCAGGAATCAAATCAATGGAAAACTCAACTTCTCGTTCTGGAGGATGTCCAGGTAAATCTTCCGGAAATACATCTACAAATTCTTTCACAACAGGTACATCCTCTATTTGAACATTCCTTTCCTCACCGACAGTTATTTCATTCTCTTCCTCCCCAATAATTGAATTAAGTTGAGCTACTGGGGGTGGATCTAAATAAGAATTAGGTGGTGACGATTCTGCTCTAAAAATAAGGTGCTCCTTATCATTATCATCAAGAATCGTAACCTCTTTCTTCTTACAATAAATCTTCGCATCATAGTCCGAAAGCCAGTCCATACCGAGGATTATATCAAACTCAATCATAGGTATGACGATGAGGTCAGCAGATAAAGAAAATTTATGTGCTCTAATGGGGACTGATTCACAAAACTTTGTTGCAACGATACTTCCCTTAGGAGTTTTAAATGACAACTCCCTTATTAAATCAAATTGAAAATATCTAATTTTCTTAGCAAACTGGGAAGATATGAAACAATGCGATGATCCAGAATCAAATAATGCATTTGCTAAACTTGAGGAAACCATTAAATTACCTGCCACCACATCTTTCGGAGCTTCTACCTCAGCAGTAGTGATAGCATAAGCCTGGCCTTGATCCCTTGGCCTTTTCTGAGGTAAGTTATCCTGATGCTTAGGACATGCATTTTCATAATGCCCCATCTCCCTGCAATTGTAGCACTGAACGTTGGTAGCTTCCTTCTTCCCCTTGCAATCATGAGCTTGGTGGCCTTTTTCACCACACTTGTAACAGACTCCCATTCCCTTCAAGAAAGTACCAGGATGTTTCTTCCCGCATTTACCACAAGATGGATATTCAACCTTTCCTTTCTTCCCCTTATTTCCATTCCCAGATTGATCAGCAGGTCTCTTCTTCTCTTGCTTTGCTTTAAAGTCATAAGACTTAGAGAATTCCTTTTCGGTCTTGATAGCACATGAGACAATGTCTTCGTACGATGAAAAGGATTGTGAGACTAATGCTCGACGGAGAAATGGTTTTAACCCATCAAAGAAACGATCAATCTTACTTCTTGGGTTGCGAATATAATCACCAGCGTACCTCGCTAACCTTGTAAAGTTAGCCTCATACTTTGTGACATTCTCATCCTCCTTTTGTCTCAGACTCAGAAATTGTCTTTCCATATCTGCTCGATGGTCGCGAGGAAAGTATTTTTCTAAAAACAGATCTTTGAACTCCCTCCATTCCATATTTGATACTTCATCATCTTCCTTCGTATTTTGAATCAATGACCACCATTGATCAGCATCTCCAGTGAGGCGGTAAACTGCCATGATAACTTTTTCCCTTTCACTGCTCCCCAAAGCCTGAAATATTTTCTCTAGGGAAAATATCCATTGCTCAGCTACTAAGGGATTTGTATTCCCATTGAACGTTGGTGGTTGTTGTCTCATTAATCGATCTAACATTGATCCTCCACGCTGTGGATCAGGGTGCTCCATACGGGTAAGGTTATTATTCATAACCTGAGTAAGTTGTCCCAGTACGGTGATTAGCTGATCAGCACCAGTTGCATCACCAGCCCCACTATAATTATCTTGAGCAGGAGGGCAATCCCTACATGGAGTGCGTGCATTGATACGGTTTCCATTTCTTCCACTAGGCGCCATTTCTAAACAATGGCATAAACTAGATCAGTTTATGAATCAAAATACATAATCCCATACTTATAAAACACTTAACATAAATTGAACTATTTATGGATATAATCCATAAAAATGTTTTCTTTGAGGAAGTATATACTCATAATCCCTTTAAAATGATTTGTAAAGAAAATGAGAGTTATCCTAAGCATATCCCCCGGGAGTGTCGTAACCAAGAGTGCAGCAAGGCCCGTTGTCGTGCACCAGTTCCCGTTCGAGTCTAGCTCAAAGCGGTGTTTTCGGGTTTTACCCCTAGGTACATCTGTGCCAGAGCCGCCTCTACCTTCTTGTATCCAGACAGGGATGTATTGCTCAGAAAACTCACAAAATCTCTACAATTCCAAAATTCTAGGAAGTTCTTCTATACTAATCCTCAAAGTTCATCTTAGGTCCACGTGCTCTAATCAGAGTTTATCTAAATCTAGTTTCCAAGGTTTGTACTAAACTTCTTCTGATACCAACTGTAATGCCCCGACCCCAGCTACCCAGAGTCGGTGCATTATTACATAACATTGGCATGATCGCAAGAAAGATCAAATCCCGAAAGACCGATTAGTTTAGTAGCCTTGGTAACACTAGATATATTCATAAGTTTTACATTACATCATAAAATGAAAACTACTACAACAACATAATGTTTCCAACGTCCATACTATAAACCCCTCATAATATCCCTGCAAGTCAATCATAATTTACTTCTTCACTACCTGGGAAAAATAAAACATAGAAAAGGGGTGGGCTCAAATGCCCAGTAAGGATAACAATATAGCGTAACATTCAAAATAAGCATAAACATTTAAGGCAATGAATTACTAAAACAAAAGCCTTTTAAAATTGAACTTCAACATAGTATGGAAAAAGTAAAATGAAATAATGCCATTTACTTGTTCACATGGATATTCTACTAATCGAATAATCACATGCAATATCAATAACCACTTTCATAATGTTGGAATGCATAATGCCAGACTATCATAACCACATAGCCAAGGCCTCGTGCCAAGACTACAAATAAGATTTTGTCAAGGCCTTGTGCCAAGACACTAGTTTGTCTCATGAGACCTACCGATGCATCTAGGAGCTATAGCGGGCTCCACCCGTCACTTATTAAGTCCAATGCATTCCCATATGAAAAGGTTTAAACATAACATAAACATTCGTATTAAAACTAGCATACGAAATGTCAATAATTTCACCATAAACTATGAATGGTATAAAAATAGCACATCCACAGTCAAACATATCACAAAACCTTCAATACAATATAGAAGTTTTGTATCATAATAAATCAACTTCGAATAATCTTAAAATCCATCAAAGGATGTTGACATAGATGAAATCAAAATTCTTTTTAAAGAAGTATCTCCTTTTATTTTGAAATCATTTAAGATCCATATAAAATAAAACATTTTCTTTGAAAATATTCTTATAAGCTTGTATGGAAAGCTTCGACGATTTTATAATGGCGGAAAATAACCGCACCCGCCGTATAAGTTAAAAAAAACATTCTTACCTCAATTCTGTCGAAAAGGTTAAAAAGGACCTTGTTTTGAAAACGACGGAAAGATTCCTTTATAAACCTCTTATAAAAAGTCAAACAAGGGTATAAATGACTTTAACCCATATTCTTGTAAATAGTAAAAATGTTTTGAAATACATTTTGAAGAAACATGGATGTGGATGATAACGAGATCCCAGTAGATTATTACGTAGAAACAACCTCGGATAAAGAAGAGATTGTGAAATAACCCTTACCTTGTACTTTTCCTTGGTTGGGGTAGGTTAACCTCATGTATAATAGTGAAATAATTGTTACTAAATTATACAAGAATCATATAAATTAATATGATATCATAAATGATCTTTTAATATTGATTTGATAATAATATCTTAGTATTATCGCCGTTTCGGGTGTTAACTTACTCATTTTCTTTATATGTTTTGTTACATAAGTCATGTTTGTTGTATCTTATTCCTATCCAGAATGATATCAAGTCCTTAAACATCATTTTTAAATCATTAAATGATAATTATACTTTAATGGATACGATGGAGAATGAATCTCATCGCGTTCGTGGAGACGGTAGTCCGTACGTACGCACGAACGCTACTTCCATTTAATTTTTATTTTAAAAGAATCGAATCCAAATGATACATAGGTATATTACTATTCCAGTATAATATAATATTTTATATATGTTACTTAAGTTCATTAACACCATTCTTTATACGTTCCATGTGTGGTATGAATGAGTCATATCATTTTAAGGGGGCGGTAGTCCGCACTTCCTCAAATGAAATTATCGTATGTATATACAACATGAAACGAATAATGGTATGAAATAAAATGGAATTACAGAAGCTTATATATAAAATATATATCATTAATATCATATTTAATTATAGTTCCATCATAATGGCCACCATGAGAGGCGGTAAGATGTATTTGAACAATCATCGTTTCGTGAGGCGTTAGTTTGCCATCCACAGAAACATTATGTTCATCATCCATTAGATGAAGTTGTGTGTATGTGTAGTTTGAATACTTCTTATAACAACATCCTAGTATATTGAGGATACTGGTGTTGTTACAAAAGAAAGGAAATAAAAAGAGTTTGGGGGTTGAAGAAGCAAAATAAATGAAAATAATTTAAGAGAAAATGTTACCTTTAATTTAGGTAACTCACTTTGGTTGGAACCAAAGGACTTCTTGAAATGCTTTCTGCCTAAGGGGAAGCTTCAAGGAGGAGGAGAGGGATGTGGGGAGCTTAGTTGGGCAGAGTTTGGACGAGCCAAGTGGCTTTAGAGGTGTGAGGAAAAGAGAAGGAGGAGTGCCCTTTTATAAGAGGGGTGAGGGGCACCTTTGGAAAAGCTAGAACTATTAATTTATAATAAATTCATATTCGGTTTCCAAAGGCTACAAAGTTGACTATTCAAAGGATGAGGTGGGGATAGGTCGAAAACAACTCATCCAATAGAATTTATACAGGTTTGGGTACTTATATTAACCTTATCTTTAAGTATTAACTCTAAGTTAATTAGTTTCACTTTTACAATGTCTCTTTGTATTTTTATATGATATGGTTAATAAACTTAATATATACATCCAAGAGACCCCCAAGTGGTTCATTAATAATTAACCTATAATAATATAAGTCTCTTGGCCGAACCTTAGATTTTTAGGAATTTAATATCAATTAATAATATAATATTTGTTTTAAGATCTCTTTTATGTCAATTTTGACACTATTCAATAGTTGATTTTTGTGAAACTCATAACAGATTGATTACTTCAAACAAAGTCAATTAAATCAATCCTAATATATCATATTATCCTAGAAAATTAGTTTAATTCATTAAAAGTTTCATATTATATTTATTTGGGTATTTATAATATCAATTATTTTAATTTTTCACTATTATAGTAATTACTGCATCATCATTGTGTCATAAATTAAATAAATTATTTAATGTCTAAAAATTATAAATAAAATATCAATATGTAGTAAATCTTTTTAGCTTTCTAATTAATATTTATAATCGAAAATCCAACATGTATAACCCTATGTAAAAATTGTTCTTCTAAAAGATGTAAGCTTATTCCATTTTTATTTTTATTTTAACTTTATTAATATAATGTGTCCCTACCACATACAAGTGGCTCCAAGGGGTCCCCAAATTGACCCAAGGATGCTAATGGTCGGGTATGTGTCCACCAATAATGTTAGGACACGTTTTAGGGTAACTTTGTATTATTATAATATTATTTTTTTAACCCTTATTTACCGGATTTACCCTTTAACCATGGTAAATAAAATATTTACCGCAGTAATTATTCAAAATGTGTAAAAATAAAAGTTACCTATTTACATAATTTGGACATCCTGATTCCAAATATGGAATCCATTTTCCTAAATTCAAAACACAGAAGTGGCAGAAATTAATTTAAAATTAATTCCCGCTGTCAAAACAAAAAGCGTGTTTTTTAAGAGATAATAATTATCAAAAGATTGACACTTGTTTATGTTCGGTTTAATTGTAAAATTATGTCCAATGACCAACATTATATTAAATGGTAAAAATATATTCTAAATATACTTTAAAACCACTCAAAATCACAATTTATCACTATTAATTATTTTGATTAAAAAAGTTGTTTTTAATTAAAATTTAGAAATTTTCACTATTCATCAAAATATGAAAGTTATCCGAAATGTACCAAAATTTCACCCTAGGCTAATTTTGATATTCCGAATCTAAAAATGAAGTCCATTTTGAAATATTGAATATATATGATTTCAAAAAGTAGGTATTACTATTCACAACGGCTAGTTTAATTAGTTGTGGTGTGTGTTAGAACTCGAGGTTGCGTACAACACACGCTATCGCATTATTCGAAGGGAAATGTACCATAGAAGCTTGGGGTGTTACATTATTACAAATATAATTGGATGATGTCCACTTTGTTTTAATTTACTAAATAACTTCACCCCAAAATCGTACGAAACTTGATCATTGGACAAGTGTGAATCAGTTTGGAATAATTATTGATTCCAAGAAAAAATCATCAAATGCCTCAAGATGGAGACTTGTCAAGGATCCATGATTTACTAAGGATCATTGCTAAAATTAAGGAACATTTCTAAAGAAGTTGAATAAATCTATGATGCTCATTCAGAGAGTTTTGATTCATGCAAATCATCCCATGTAATTCTTATATAAATAAATAAATGTTCATGGGGATAAAAGAATTAGCTATAGATCTTTCTCACTTGTTGTTTTCTATAATCACTTGTTGTTTCTATTTTTTCTCCTCCTTTCCTTTAATTTTTGTTTTTAACTCTAGTGATGCTACACTAATACCTTAGTGATTGAGCCAAGAAGATTCCCCCAATTACCATATTAATTAATTATATATATCAATATTTTAATCTCTTATGTTATTTTTTGTATTATTTTCAAACTATATATGAAATTAGATATTCCTTATTTCATTCATTTTGAATTATTATTCAATTTTCTATTAGATAACACATAGAGGCCACTTAGGTCCTCTCCATTACTCGTGATCGTGACTAGTGGATTGACTTAAGGGTAATTATGGATCTTAGATTACTGGGATAGGGGAGTTTGCATGTTATAGTGATCCTTGAATCCCTCTAGTTAAACCAAAAATTTGAATAAAGAGTAATTGAGTGATATTTCTCTTGATTAAAGAGAAACAATGAGAGTAAAAAAAATTGAATAATGATTTAACATGGTATATTTGTGGATATCCTTGGTTAGGAAACTTCTCTTAGAATTGAATTTAAACCCAATATAGGTCAATATCTCAAACTTTTTTGCATGAAAAACCCACCAAACAAAATTAAAACACACCCATAACACTTTACTCTATGGATATAAACCTGAGTCTCACAAATAATACATTTTACTTAGGTCAAAAGTTATTTTTTTGAGTGACCCATAATAGGTTCTCATAAATTACTTAAGTCTTGTACACCATTAATTAAAGTTTTCAATAAAGAACACTCTTTAGGATTTAGCATATATGTTCCATGATATAGAACTTAATATGGGAAATATGGATGATGTTTTCATTAAAGTAAAAGCATCATGGATGGCCTAAATAATGGAAGGGTTCCCTCTATTAGAGAATACCCATTACACATGAACACTATTAAAGCTCTCCTTACCCCAGTACATTATTCATTACACAATGAAAGATATAGAACCCATTTTTTTATGGTAATCCTCACAATACGATCATAGATCTAAAGGCCATTGGATTACCTATGGAGGAAAAAATTAATTTTTTCTAGTTTTTGATCTACATCAAACTTACTCCATCATGTTTGAGGGTACTTCTTTCACAATATATGTACATTTTTCCCATTACTCCTTGAACATTGATTTTGATAAGGTATATTGGATTTTTTCATGGTTTATTTTGACTTCCAAAGATCATAGGATGATCCCCTAAAACACATCATTGGTATCAAGTCTTGTTCTTCAAGGATTAAATGTGTGAATCTATTAATATTTAAAATATTTTAATATTTCAAATCATATTTTCCATATCATGAAATATTATACCTTTTATTTCATCAATTTTTATTATTCATAACATATGAATATATTATATCATAAAGTACTATATACAGAAAATTCATGGATTCGAACTGTGGTGTATATTATGATATGAGATATCATAAACTCCATTTTGGTATAGAATTTCTAAAAAAATAGAGTACCATAACCCAATGAAAATATATTTTATATCATTATAAGAAATATTTTTCATACGATAACACTTATTATACGTAGTGATATGAATTGTATCCTACAATTCAGAGTAATGTTAGAGAATCTGATTGGTACATGTGAAGTATATCACCTATATTAGTATCATTTTAAAAATGATAATAAGATTATTATTCATAAAATAAGATATTACTAAAAATATAAAAGAAATTTTGATAAATTTTCTTGTGATTTATAAATTATATATAAATTATAAGTTTTAGGAATTTTAAAATGGTATTTTTCATGATAAATAATATATGAAAATTTCGTATTTGTTTAATTTTTTTTGAAAAATAGATAAACTATTTATTTATTAGTTTATTACATTAGTAATATTCATGATTATGAATATTATATGAATTATGGATAATTTTTATACCTTATTTATGAGATAAATTTCTTCATGGATATATATCCCTACATTACATGTCAGGTGTGATATCATAATATTAATGTTTCATTTACCTTGACCTTAGTTTCATTTAGAGTTATGATCTTAAAAAGTAGTTGTTAAATATACTTGTTAATATTTTGTTTTAGGGTTATCATGAATTGAATTCTCTTTTAAGTAAAGTCTCCCTGGTAAGTGGGGATTAGGTTCAGATTACCCATTATCCAGGAGGCTTATGCCATGTTCTATAATGGTGATGGGTTGGATATATATTACTTTGGGCTTACTCATCTAGAAATTTTCAATCTCATATAAAATTATTGATTTACATGAAGATTTAATCTACCATATGCATGATATAAATTCATATATATATATATATATATATTAATATGTTTGGATTCAACTTTTGGGTGAGTTACACAAAATTTTGGGTTGTGTAAAGAGTTACCCATTAATGTGGTGTAAACAAATTAATTTTTTGGATGGAATAGGAACTCCAAAACTAAATCATTAGAAGCATGTACTAATAAAGGAATAAAATATGAAAAAATAAAAAAAATTAATAAGATGTAAAAGATTTGATATGAATTTTATGTATGTTAGAGTCGTTATATTTTTAAAATAAATCCCCTTATAAAACCAAGTTCGAGATTCCTTCCAAAGAGGCACTTATAAAGACCTTGGTCATCTAATTAGGTTATTTCATGTCATGAATGGGTATACATGGATTAACTTGTGTAAGTAAAATGATGTTATAAGGTTACCCTATAACACCCTCTATGTTACAGTGGTGCTTGATATTATTTAATTAAAGAATATTTTGGGTGTTTCGAATATTTAGGTTGTTTTTGGATAGTTCTAGAGGCTTTGTGTAGTAACTCTATAGGATTCAAGACTACAGAGGACCAAAACATGGGATGGATTCAACAACATGGAGGTTGTGAGATACGAAGGGCCACAATATAGCTCAAAAATATTCACTATAGTGGTTATTAGGTAAAGGTCTAATCCACCTGTCATGGTCGACACCCCTATGTCATGGTCCATGGACTATGTCATAGAGGATTGGGGTGTGGGGTCGAGCCCGCTAAGCCTACGCTAGGTCAACTGTATTTCTTTCCTTAGACCACACTAAAAATATTGATTCACAAGGCCTATCAATTATGTATCACCTTAGTCTATGCTATAGAGAGTGTCTAGGGTATGTTTTTATGCCCTGGTGGCCAGGCCACACAATATCCCCAATCTAACCAGTTTTTTTATATTGAATTTACCTTTTAAAGTCTAATGTTTTTTGGATTTTATATTGTTATTGTACTATCTCTTATTTTTATGAGTTTGGTTCATATCCAAGGTGGGATTAACTACCTTTTATTTTAATTCCAATCCACCCATCCTTGTATTTAAGGAAATTATTTCATGGTAATCCCAACTTTTATCTTGTTTTCCTTTTTCTTCCTCTTCCTCTCCCATTTATCTTGGATTGGTTATCTCTTTAAAAAAACTAGTAGGGATGTTTGGATGTGTATGGGGTTTGGGATGGGTTCTAATAAGATTTTTATGTTTCTAGGACCTAACGAGGGTGTGTTCATTCTGCATTGAGTATTCACCATCCTAGACTATGAATTTCAGAATGATTTTGGAATAATTCCACCTAATTATATGTAGGTTTGTTCATGTATTTTCTTTAAATTTCATATCATTTAATTCTTAGTGGTTTAAATTATTTTTCAAAAAAATCCTATAAGGTTTATATTTGGAAAATTTGGTAAAGGTTTTGTAAGGTGGTACACTTGGAATAATGTTTTTAAAAGTTTTTTCTTGGTTTCTAATTTTTTTTTGAATTCCCAGTTCTATAGAAAATAATTATGAGGCATGTTTAAAATAGTTTTCAATGGTTAAGGGAAATTTTACCTATATGGGTCATGAAATAGGTGAAGTGTGATTATTTTAATAGAGAATACTGATTTTATAAATGTTTTTCATTCTCTATTGAAATGTTTTGTTATAATAGATGTTTGAAATAATATTCCAAATAATTTATAAATGTGGATAAAGTGGATCAACATCTTGAGTTGTTTATTAAAGGCCCATTTAGAACTTTAAATAAATTTTTATCAAACGTGTGTGTTATATGATTAATCCCCTTGTATTGATGGTATGTTATGGTTTGAGAACCCTTGTGGGAATATTTATTTTGTGGAGTTATTATTTTTTATTATAAAAAATTGTAAAAGGGGTTGTATCATATGAGGTTATAAAAGGTGAGATGAGATATATTTTAATTTTTTTATTTTGATTATTTGTAATGTCTATTACTCATATATTCTTTGAATTTTCATGGGAATTTAGGTAGACAATGTAAGTCTTGGATGTGTGTTACACTAGTAGTGTAACGCCATGACCCCAAAATCGCAAAGCCGATGAATTATTTTAATACATTGGAATGATTACAATGAATCAATTTCTGAAGGACCGATCATTTTAGTAGTCTTGTAAAATAGATTACATATATGAATTTTACATTACACATTCTAACATAATAAACAGAATAAATAATCCTTTGAAAATTTCATTATTCTCCTAGATTAACCCTACATATCAAACATAATACACTTCTTAGAACCCTAGGAAAATATAACATAATAAAGATGTGATCTCAGATTCTCAGTAAGGATAAACAATATAGCGGAAGATATCATTATTAATCATAAAATTTTATGGAAAGGTATAAAATTGAAACACAATCCGTTTAAACAAAAACATCAGCATATTATGGAAAAGATAAATCAAATAGTGTCATTTAGTTATTCAAATGGATATTCTACTAGTCGAATAATCACAAGTAAAATCAATAACTAATCTCATAATGATGTAATGAATAATGTCTGACATCTTAACCACAAAGTCAAGGCCTCATTCCAAGACCCTAAATATAAATTCTATCAAGGCCTTGTGCCAAGACACTAGTTTTTCTCATTAGACCTATCAATGCATTTAGGGGACTATATCGGGCCCCACCCATCACTTTCTAAGTCCAATTCATTCCTCATATGAAGATTTTGAAACATAACTTAAACATTTGTATTAAAACTAGAATATGAAATGTTAATACTTTAACCATAAACCATGAATGATATAAAAATAGCATATCCATAGTCAAAAATATCAAAAAAAACTTTAATACAACATAGAAGATTGTATCATAATAAATTTACTTTAAACCAGCATAAAATCTAAAAAAGGATGTTGACATAGATGAAAATAATTTAATAAATTTATTAAACCCGTTTAAGGGAAACATCCCTTTTTTACATTGAAAACATTAAAAGTCGAACAATTTATAAAAGAAGAAATTTAAAAGACATTTTTAAACAAAAATGTCCCATACCACTTTGAAATTTTTTAAAGGAATTTACATTTAAAAACAATCATATCTATATAAATAAATCATTAAAATAATTTTGAAAACATGGACATTAATTAAATAGATTTAGAAAAATAAATATTTTAAAATTTTCAAATGATGATCTAGTTAAAGAGTTCATTCTATAAAACCATAAAATATTCCTTTTGAAAACATTTTTATGAAATATGGACCTATATTATAAATACGTCCCAGTAAATAAACAATCTCGGATAATAATGAGATTGAGGAATTAACCCTTACCTTGTACTTTCATTTAGTTGAGGGTACGTTTAACCTCTTATATAATTACCATAGTATTTTATTAAATTATACCAGAACCATATTCAAATTTTTGATATCATACATGTTTAATTTATGACTCCATACTACCCATTTAATAATAATTTCAATGTTAAAGTAACATTTTGGGTAATAATCGATTTCTTAATCGTATGTGTTTTAACTTTTTATTCTTGATCATATCACATAGATCATGATCTAAATACTTAAATAATATAAAACATGATTTATATATCATATATATTCAGATTATAAATATGTATAATATATAGATATATGAAATGGGAACAACGTTCATGGAGACGGTAGTCCATACGTACGCATCAACGTTGTTTATATTTTCTTATCGAATATTATAGTAGTAAGTAAACAACATATATTTAAATATAAAACTATATATTATCTCAGTAGCATTATTATTTCATATATCTAATAATTAATCAATATATATATTTATAAATATTTTTTAATGGTGATCGTTCAAGATGAATCTCATCACGTCGTGGAGACCATAAGTCGTACGTACTCACGACTGACAATTTCATTCTATTGATGGTGAAGTGGTATTTAATTCGATTACATATATACAAAATCATTACCATGTTATATTCATTATTTAAATTGATTATACTCATTATTATACCCATTCAAATAATGTATTGTTGACTAACAAACTACACCATGACGTGGAGATGGTAAGTCATACGTACGCATGCATGGTGACATTATCATTCATAGGATGGATAAAATAATGAATATTTTTTTAAAATATTTATAATAATATATCATAATGTAGAAGTTACTAGAGTTATTATTTTATTATGGTAAAAATATATAGATTAAGTAGAAGAAGAAAATAACTTTGAAAGAGGTGATAAAATAATTACCTATTTTTTGGATATTTCATTTTAATTTGAACAAAAGGGATCCTTAGGTTAGCTTTATGCTCAAGGTAATGCCTCTAGGTTAAATTGAGGGAACTTGAGAGAATATTTGGGAAGGTTTTGGTCGATCTAAATGGCTTTGGATGTGTGAATTAAAAAAAAATGGAGGTTCCCTTTTATAAGAGAGGTGAGGGGAACTTTAGGAAAATATTAAAATATTAATTTATTATAAAATTATTTTCAGTTTATAATATCTCCAAACGAATTTATTTTGAGGATAAGATGAGGATGGGTAAAAATCCACTAATCCAATAGGTTTTAGACATGTTTAAGTAACCATATTAACCTTATCGTTTAGATTTAATCCTTGGTTAAATAGTTTAACTTTTACCATGTCGTCCTGTATATTTATACTACATAGTTAACATAATTACTATAAAATGACAAGAGAATCTAAATTGGTTAATTAATGAGATATGTAACATTATATAAGTAATTTTTTTGAAACTTATATTTTTAGGACAATTATATAATTTAATAAATTAGTATTTGTTTTGAAAACTCTTTTATGTCAATTTTGACACTATTTAGTATTTGTTTTTTTAATTCATAAAAACTTGATTCCTTCAAAAAAAAATTAATCAACCCTAACGTGTCATATTCATATAGAAAATTATATTATGTAATAAAAAGTTTCAATTTACATTTATTTTAACATTTGTAATATTATTTATTTTAATCTTTCATTAATAAGGTAATTATTTCATTATCATTGTGTCATAATTAAATTTAATTAGTTAATGTCTAAAAATTATAAATAAAATACCAGGATGTATTAAATATTTTTATCTTTATAATTAATATTTATAGTAGAATTTATCTATTGTATAACACTATATTAAAAATGTTTTAGTTATCAAAATTTAAATTTAACACTTTTAACTCTTCTTTAAATAAAATATAATAAATGTCCTAATCTTACCCAAATGGATAAAAAAAGGATATTATTTTTCCCTAAGTTTTATTTTGGTCGAAAAACACTTATCCAATAATATTAGGACATGTGTTGGGATAATTTTATATTATTATAATATTATTTTTACCATTAATTGCCCTATTAACTTTTAATTGTGGTAAATAAAATTCAAAAGTTACTATTAACCAAAAAAATATTTTCACCATGTTGAACCAAATTTTACTTACATATGACAACCGTGTCTATCAGAGTTTTAAAATTCAATTCATAAAAGTGGTAAAATTATGTTTTATGCAAATTTGAAAATATTCCTAAAAGGTGGGTAAAAGTAGTTAAAATTTTCAATAAAATTTCATATATCCAATCTTATTATAAAATTACTCAAATGACTTACATTGTAATAATATATGTATTATGTATATATTTTTAATTTAAAATAAATTTTAATTAAAAACAATTATTTAAATGAAAAGGTCAGTTTTTATGTACTATGCAGTATTTTTTACTGTTTATAAAATTTAAATGTTTTCAGAAAAATACCTAAAATTCACCCTAAGCTAATTTTGATATTCCGAATTCAAAAATGAATTCTACTTTACCAAATTATATTTTTAGGAGTGTCTAAAATAAATTTTATTATTGTTCACAAAAGTACATAAAAAGTAGTTATTTTAAGAAAATATTTTTTCTAAATATATAACTATATTAAAAAAACTTATAAATTTCATTATATATATGTTTTATTTATGTGAAAACTTTATAAATAACATTTAAAATTTATTTTTTACTATTAATATTAGAATATTTAATTGATAAATAATTCTTTTTTTGAATAATTATAATACTATTGTGTTGTTTCACAGAAACTCAATCTTGCATATAACGCAAGCCAAGTCGATGTTGCATGCAATATAAGCTATTAAATTACATTAAAGAGATAATGTACTATTAAATATTGGGGTGTTACATTCTATCCTCCTTCAATAAATTGCGTTCTCACAATTGGAAATTGTTCTTCGAAAATAAAAGGTTGAAAATAGAAAATACCTTTGTGGAAAACCCATATCATAAATAGGGTAAATAATATTTGGTCTTAATAAGAGGTAAAGGTAAATGAAAAATTCACCACCAAATTAGGATTGAAAATAGGAGAACATTAGTGGAAATTAGAGACACATAATTAGAGAGAAAATATAAATATTTATAGGGAGTGACTGAGGTCATCAATCACAAACAAGTGAACAATAAATGGAATTGAGGTCCTCAAAGCCATACATCTAAGATAATTTAAAGTATCATCAGTTCAAAAAAACATAAGGTATTAGGATAATAAAAAATTTAGATGATTTTTTTGAAGTGTAGGAATTAATTTACTATCAAGATAAGAACTTTAAGAAAAAAATAATTGATTTAATTACCTATTATAATCATAATCTCATCATTTGGTTGTGCTTCGATCTATTTTCACTTCATCCTTACACTAGGAAATGAATGTTAAAAAATGATTTTTCTTACACCTAAAGCGCATTTGATAAATCATAATGTCCACAATTATTTCCTTAATCCTCTATATGTTTACTGAAATCCAAAATTCTAGGTTAAAGTATCCAATAAATTATACTTTAACCTCAAATAAAATTTCTGTTCAACTTACTCTATTAGAAAATTTAGACTTATCTAAAATACTTTTGTCCAAACTCACAGTCAAAAAATATATATGGGAGGTAAATATAATGAATATCTCTTTTTTTCGCATAATAACATGTGAATAACTTCATCATGTATTCTCTTAAAACATGGTAACACCCTGAATTACCATAAAACCTTATTAAATACATTCATGCTTCCTTATTCCTTATACAATACTAGATATACTCATTAAATAAAAAAATTGTAATCTCCTATAATAAAGGAATAAAAAAATTAATTAGTTCCAAGATAGTCAAGAATATCCAATATAATTTATCCAAATAAATTATCTCTTATTCCAAAATCACTAACTTAGTATTAGGACCATTTTAAGGTTTATCTTTCTCTCAACCATGTATTTTTCAAAAAAAAATTAACTTGCACTTGAGTCACTTTTCCTAGTACTAATCAATATAAAATCCTTAATTAAATATTACTTAAGTGCAATCATTATTTATTTCTATAATTCATATAACTAATAAATCATTGATACAACACTGAGATGACATAATTCTTTAATCCAGAAACACTAATACATTAATTATTCCACGTCGACTATAGTAACATCTTATGCTTGAATTGATCCTTTTGATTCTTCTATGATTTATTTCATTTAGGCTTAAGACATTTATTTTTGTAATGCCCCATTTCACTACTGTTAGAACATTGAATATTAGTCTTTTCTTTCTTCCCTTTGCATTATTTTTCTTAATGACCCTTTTCTTCACATTTATAACAAACACACAGTCCTTTCAACCACTTCCCAGGGTGATTCTTTCTATAGTTAAAACTTATGGTAAAATCCTTATTTCCCTTCTTCCCTTTATCCATCTTTCTCTCTGCCGTCCTTTTTTTCTATATTCCCTTCAAATCCATAAGACTCTGATAATTATTTACTTATATTATTAACACATGATAGTATTTCTTCATATGATGAGAATACATGGGAGGCTATTCCCCTTAGAAATTTTGGCTTAAGACCATGAAATATAGTATACTTATTACTCATTCGAACATGCGAATTGGTGGGGTAGTCATTCCTTCAACTAGGAACTATTTATATACAATTTCATACATTAGATTAGGTTAGGAATCATAATTCATGATTCTAAACTAGTTAAACACTAAGAATAAATTGAATATTTTATGCATATCTGATCTCATAATCATAAAAATGGATTATTTGTGTACATATTTAATCATAAATGTTTCATAAAGGTTTGTAATGAAAATGTGAATTATCCTAAGAATATCCCCCGGGAGTGTGAGACTAGGTGCATAGTAAGGCTCATTGTTGTGTACCAGGTTACCCTGAGTCAGACCCAGAACAGTTTGTCATAGTTTTCACCCCTAGGTACATCTTTTCTAAAACCACATCCACTTTTAGTATACTGGCAGGGATTTATTTCTTAGAAGACCCACATAGTCTCTACATTACCAAAATTCTAGGAAGTTCTTCTACACTAATCCTTAAAGTCTATCTTAGGGTTATGTTTCCTAATCAGAGTTTATATAAATCTAGTTTCCAAGGTTATTTCTAAAGTTCCTCTAATACCAACTATAACGCCCTGACCCCAGAAGCCCAGATCTGGTGCATTATTTTAATACATTGGCAATATTGCAAGTTTAGCATTCTTGGAAAATAGATTACATACATGAATGTTACATTACACTTTATAACATAAAACAAAGAATAAATAATCCTTTAATAATTCCATTATTCCCCTAGCTTAACCCTGCATATCAAACATATTATACTTCTTAGCATCCTGGGGAAATTAAACATAATAAAGCGGTGAGCTTAGATGCTCAGTAAGGATAAACAATATAGCGGAAACTATCATAATTAATCATAAACTTTTATGGAAATGTGTACAATTAAAACACAATCCCTTTAAACATAAACTTCAACATAATATGGCAAAGATAAATCAAATAGTTCCATTTACTTATTCACATATATATTTTACTGGTCTAATAATCCAACGTAACATCAATAACTAATCTCATAATGATGGAATGCATAATTCTGAACATCTTAACCACAAAGTCAAGGCCTCGTGCCAAGACCCTAAATATAAATTCTATCAAGGTCTTGTGCTAAGACAATAGTTTGTCTAATGAGACCTACCAATGCATCAAGGGGCTATAGAGGTCCCCACCCATCACTTACTAAGTCCAATGCATTCCTTATATGAAAAGTTTTAAACATAACATAAACATTTGTATTAAAACTAGCATACTAAATAATAATACTTTAACCATAAACCATGAATGATATAAAAATAGAACATCCACAGTCAAAAATATCACAAAAAATTAATACAATATGGACAATTGTGTTATAATAAATCTACTTCAAACTAGTGTAAAATCTAACAAAGTTTGTTGACATAGATGAAAATAATTTAATAAATTCATTAAAACCCCTTGAGGAAAATATCCCTTTTCTACTTTGAAAACATTAAATTCACAAAATTTATAAAATAAGACATTTAAAAGACATTTTTAACCAAAGTTTCCCATACCACATTGAAGCTTTTGAAAGGAATTAACATTTTAAAAAATCATGTCCATATAAATAAATCCTTAAAATCATTTTGAAAACATGGACATTAATTAAATAGATTTAGAAAAATAAATCCTTAAAACATTTAAAATGCTGATCTTATTAAATATTCTCTTCTATAAAACCATAAAATATTCCTTTTGAAAACATTTTTATGAAATATGGGCATGGATGATAAATATGTACCATTAAGTAAATAATATCGAATAATAATGAGATTGGGGAATTAACCCTTACCTTGTACTTTCATTTAGTTAATGGTATGTTTAACCTATTGTATAATAACCATAGTATGTTATTAAATTATACCAGAACCATATTCATATTTTTGATATCATATATTCTTAATTTATGACTTTATACTACCCATTTAATAATAATTTCCATGTTAATGTAACATTTTAGGTAATAATCGCTTTCTTTAGCGTATGTGTTTAAACTTGTTATTCTTGATCGTATCACTTAGATAATGATTTACATACTTCCAAAATATAAAATATGGTTTATATATCATATATATTTAGAATATAAATATGTATAATAGATAGATATATGAAATGGAAACATCGTTAATGGAGATGGTAGTATGTACGTATGCATGAACGTTGTCTCTGTTTTCTTATCGTATAATATGGAAGTAAGTAAAAGTCCTATATTTAACTATAAAAATATATATTATTCCAATAGAATTATTATTTAATATATCTCAAACTTAGTCAATATATATTTATAAATATTCTTGAATGGTGATCGTTGAATATGAATATCATCGCGTCATGGAGACGGTAAGCCGTACATATGCATGAGAGACAATATCATTCTATTGATGGTGAAACGGTATTTAATTGGATTATATATATATAGAATCGATAAAATGTTATATTCATTATTTAAATTAATTATACTCATTATTATACCCATACAAATAATGTTGTGTTGAATAACAAACTACACCATGACGTGGAGATGGTAAGTCGTACGTACGCACGCTTGGTGACTTTGTCATTCATAGGATGG
Source organism: Viscum album (assembly GCA_963277665.1). Classification (NCBI taxonomy): domain Eukaryota; kingdom Viridiplantae; phylum Streptophyta; class Magnoliopsida; order Santalales; family Viscaceae; genus Viscum; species Viscum album. The sequence continues at coordinate 1,897,213,670 of OY728157.1, forward strand.
ATAGAATAATGAATATAGTTTTAACATATTTATAATAACATCTCAACATGTATAAGGCACTAGATTTATTATTTTAGTATGGTAACAGGAAATAAAGAGTAAGTATAAGATGAAAAGAAATTTGAAAGAGGTGATAAAATAATTACCTCTTCTTCAGGTGTTTCCTTTCGATTTTAACAAAAGGGATCCATAGATTGGCTTTATAATTAAGGTAAGTCCTCAAGGTTCAAGTGAGGGAATTTGGTAGGATATTGGGGCTGGTTTTGGCCGATCCAAATGGATTTGGAGGTGTTAAAGGGAGGTTCCCTTTTATGAGAGAGGTGAGGGGCACTTTAGTAAAATCTTGAACTATTAATTTATTATAAAATTATATTTTGTTTATAATAGATACAAATGGATTTATTTCAAGGATAAAATGATTATGGGTCGAAATCCTCTCAACCAATATGTTTTAGAAATGTTTAGTTCACCATATTAACCATATCTTTTATATTTAACCCTTAGTTAAATAGTTTAACTTTTACCATGTCTTATTGTATTTTTATACTACCTGGTTAATATAGTTTTTATAAAATTACAAGAGAACCTAATCTGGTTCAATAATGAAATATGTACCATTATCTAATTCATTTTTTTGAATATTATATTTTTAATACTGTTATATAATTTAATAAAATAGTATTTTTTTTTAAACTCATTTATGTCAATTTTGACACTATTTAGTATTTGTTTTTCTTAATTCATCACAAAGTAATTAATTTGAAATAAAATACATTGAATAACCCCTAAAATGTCATATTCGCCTAAAATATTCATGTATGGAACTAAAATTTTCATGTTACATTTATTTTAATATTTATAATATCATTTATTTTAATCTTCCATTAATAAGGTAATTACTACATCATCATTGTGTCATAAATAAATTTAATTATTTATTGTATAAAAATTATAAATAAAATACCAAGATATATGAAATATTTTCATATTTATAATGAATATTTATATTCAAAATTATCTTATGTAAAACATTATATTAAAAATGGTTTAGTTATTAAAATTTGAATTTAACAATTTTAACTCTTCCTTAAAAAAAATAGAATAAATGTTCTAATATTACCCAAATGGATAAAAAATGATCTTATTTTTGTCCTAAGGTTGATTTGGTCTAAAAAAACTTATCCAATAGAATTAGAACATGTGTTGGGGTAATTTTATATTATTATAATATTATTTTTACCTTTAATTTCCCTATTTACTTTTAACCGTAGTAAATAAAATTCAAAAGTTTCTATTAGCCAAAAAATTTCATCCTATTGAACCAAATTTTAATTACTAATGAAAAAAGTGTCTATTTTATTTTTAAAATTCAATTCACAGAACTTGTAAAATTATGTTTTATACAAATTTGAAAATGTTCCTAGAAGTTGGGTAAAAGACGTTAAAAAGTTCAATAAAATTTTATATATCCAATATTATTATAAAATGACTCAAATGAATTAGATTGGAATAATATATTTATTATTTATATATTTTTTCTTTAAAATAAATTTTAATTAAAAATAATGATTTAAATGAAAAAGTCTATTTTTATGTACTATGTAGTATTTTTCACTATTCATCAAAAATTGAATGTTTTCAGAAAAATACAAAAAATACACCCTAAGATAATTTTGATATTATAAATTGAAAAATTAAGCCTATTTTACCAAATTCAATTTTTGTTAGTGTATAAAAATAATTGTATTATTTTTCACAAAAGGATATAAAAATTAGTTCTTTTAAGAAAATAGTTTTTCTAAATATATAACTATTTTAACAAAACTTATACATTTCATTATAAAAATGTTTTATTTATATGAAAAAATTATAAATAACATTTAACATTTATTTTTTACTATTCATATTAGTATATTTAATTGATAAATAAATATATCTTTTAAATAATTATAATACTAATGTATTGTTTCGTAGAAACTCAATCTTGTGTATAATTCAAGGCATGTAGGTGGTACATGAAATATAAGCTATTAAATTACTTTAAAGAGATAACATACTATTAAATCTTGGGGTGTTATAAGTGTGGTGGCACTGAATATCTAGTTAACTTAAAGAGTTTCACCCTACTAGGGGTTTACTTGACTTAATGGCATGAAGGGGTTCCAAATGGAGATGTCTTGGTTGCACTAGGGGCACCCTAGATAGAGTGTTTCTGATGATACTAGTTATAGTGTCTTTACAGTTAGATCCCTAAAATTTTCTTAGGATTCTAGAACCTTTTTAGGATGGCTTATGGGGTCTCGTTTCACACTTCATTACATCCCTTATATGTTAATGTTTTATTAAAATTACTACTTTGTTTGTACACTTTGGCTGGTCTTATTGATATGTGGGTGCCTAATATGATCTGTTTCATTTTGGATATGATTTTGGGTTCAAATTCAAATTGATTTTCTAAATGGTTTGGGAAGTGTGTTATAAAATAAAATTCGTATTTTTTTTACTAGAAAGGGTGTTTAATTAATGTTTTCTAAATGATTGCTTCAATTTAATAGAAAATATAATAGAAATTTTATTAAAATGGGTTGTGTTATGACATTTGAAGTTTCCTGAATGTATATGAAAATATAATTTTATATTTATATTTCAAACTAGCATTAATGAAATTGAATTTTTAAAGTAAATGGCATAGTCTCTTTGGTGAAATCCTACCAGGCATGTTTTACTCAAACCATGCATACTCTATTCACTCTATAAAACTCTTGTGTGTTCTCTCTAGTGCCCTAGTTTTCATTCAGTATCATGGGGATTTTTACTCAGGTTAGAACATGATGGTCTGTTTAGATCATGGTGACTGACTGTGGATAACAAGGAGGATTTTTTGTAATGGTTTGGTTTTTATTTTACCTTTTTGGGATCATTATATATCGACTTTATAGGAAAGAACTCTCTTTTGGTTTATTTATATCTAGATCATTTCTTTATATTCAGTTATGTTTGATTACATGCATGACTTTCTTTTTTTATTACTATTGTGAGTACTTTGATTAGTTATTTATTCTTTTATATCTATTTTGATTTGTTTTTCTAGTGTGAAATTAAAATATATATTTTGGTTATGATAAATTTTTAAGTGGGATCATAGAATTTGTTAATTTGATTTTAGAGGGTGAAATAATTCCTTAAGTTTTATTATTGAAACTTAGGCACTAGTTTCTAGTCCATGGGATTGGTAACACCGTTCGGTATGAGTGGAGAATTGGTTTGGGTGTCGGTTCAAGTGAAATTTCAGGTCACTTCATTACAAATGATATCAGAGCCTAGGGATCATAAAGTCATAGGTTCTTGAAGATCCCTATTATTATTTTGGATGTTATCTAGTATGGATATAGGATTATCAGAACCTAAGATGAATGTATGGGGATATTTTCATGATCTCTTTCTCATCCTAAGTATTAATTTTCCATGGGTGGTTCATGTTATAATCTTGAATTCAGGGTTTTTTTATGGTTATTGATGTTTTTTTGACATGAGATTGCACTATTTTGATACACATTGAGTATATTGGTGACTTTTAGGGTCCCTTTAATCTTTTTGGTGAAAATGGGAAGAGATTCAGAGCTTCATGGTTAGCTTTCATAGCCTAGAAAACAATATGGAGCCTGTGTATATGATTTTATAACAATGATAGTTTCCATTTCATATTTGGAACATAGTTGGCCATCCCATGTAGCCAAACCATGCACACCTTTTCTTTCACCCTGGATTTGATGTTTTAGTTCTCTAAATTCCTAACATGAGTCAGTGGGAATAGTCCAAAACCTCCTTATTTAAAAGATAAAAATCATGTTTCTATTTTACTAATAATTTTAATGTTTTATGATATTCAACAATTTTTTTGTAAAAATTTATAAAAATAGAAAATTCTTGAAGTGACTTTGAAAACCTACCGTATAAAAAATAAAGTGATTGTAAATTAGAAGAGAAAATTTTTTCTAAGTCTTCAATTAGCCTCTTAATGAAGATAAAGTGACCATATGAATGATTCAACCTATCATGAGAATAATTGATGTGATCGTACGAAAAAATGAATTGGCTAAAAGAAGAATTTAAGTGATCTCATGAAGAAAATAAGTGACCACATGAACAGTTCAAGTTATTCCATGAAGTATTTAAGCTACTGTAATAATAAACCAAGTGACCATGCTAAGTGGATATGTCAATTGACAGTCAAGTGATTGTGGTTAGTCTTCATGGAAAGTGACCATGAACCATGCTAATTGTCTAGAAGCCATTGTAACTATGCCTAAGTGAAGACTAAGTGAACATGTCTGACTTAAACTTGTAGGTATATTTAAATCTCTAATTGATATATTTTTTAACATTTATTACAAATAGTTTTTATTTAATTTTGCAATGATTTTTAGGATTAAATTATGAATATCCTCGAATGGATAATGATAAAATCTTCTCTCTTTCTGAATTAGATTAGTCATGTACAATATACAAAGACAAGTGTGAGTGTGCATGAGAAATATTTTAACATTATACTTCACTAAATACTTCTGTGACACTTTTTTATGAACTCTTAGTGAGAAAATTATTTGAATATTTTCAAGGACATATTTTATGAAAATTTATCAAGAAACGATGATCAGATTGAGTTAATTTTGAAATTAACTCTTATCATATATTGATATCTCTATTTTAACTTACTTTTTTATTTTTATTTTTATTACTCTATATATTCATTATTAAATTCTTATTCACTATACTAAAGAGTGATAAATACCCTTTCTTTTATTATTTTAAATTTTTATCCCATGTATGGAAGAGGTTGTGTGTAACCTAACCTGTGTGAAGTTGTTTTATATCAAACATGATCCAAGTTCTGGATCAGTTTATTTTTTTAATAAACTTCTTGGTAGTGGGTGATGGTCAAGTGGACATGATAAGGTCTTTGATTGAGACTAAACCTCTTATTTTATTCCATTGTGTGTTTTCTTGTTTTTTTAGTGTGATTGAAATTCAAACCAATTATTTCTTTCCAAAACTATATAACAAAACACTAATTTGATAGTTAACTTTTATATATGTTTGATATACTCTTTTTAAATTAATTAGATCTATTAAAAAAATTAAAGTAGATTTGAAATTTTTTAACTAAGTTGTGGTTGATATTTTGAGGAATATTTTGAAAAAATTGAATTATATACTTCTATTATTTTAGTTATCTAGGTTGTTTTTATAAACTATGTGGTTTGGTATTAATATTTTTAAATAGATTTTTTAATTGGAAACATGATTCACCCCTATATCGAGTTATCCACTCTGAAAAACATTTTGTATCAAAGGTTTCATATTTCTTTATTTATCCTTTAACAATGATCAAGATCTTACCCAAAACACATAATTTTTTTTTCAAAATTTATATCTTTATGGATAATAATAAACTATAGGAATATGGTATTAACATGCCTCCCTACTTTAATGGAACAAAATATGCTCAGTGGAAAATCAAGATAAAAACGCATCTGGGCAGTATGGGATTTCATATTTGGAGTATAATAGAGGGAAAATATAAAAAACCTAAAGCTATTGGAGCTGATTAGAGCGGTTCCACTAAGGAAACTTATGATTTCCATTTAAAATATATTAATTAATTATATTATATATTATTTTAATATTATTTCAATTGAATTTATACATTCTTTACTACTTATGAAATTTGGGATACACTTCCTTTTTCTCATTAAAGAATATGAAATATTAAATAAATGCACTTGAATACCTATACTATTAAATTTCATACCTTTAAGATGATATATGATAAATCAATTTCTAAAATATATCTTTATTTAAATGAAATTTTCAATAAAATGCATGCACATAGAAAAAAATCAAAGGCAATCACAAAGTGATGAGACTTTTGTGATGCTTACCTGATTGATAGAGAGGAACCTCTATATCCATTTGAGAATCGTGTGATATAAGAAAACTTCCAATAAAGTTTATGATTGAAAAATCATGTTGTACAAGGACGAGTTCAAAGTGAACAAAAAATATGATGAACTAAAGATAAAATATGTTACTTTCAAAACTTCTGAGTCAAAAGGAAAGGATAAAATCAAATAAAATTGTTAAAGTGAGGATGAGTCACCATATGATGGTGATGAGGATATGGATCACCTAGAATAAAGATTCAATAAGTTCTATAAGAATAATAATTTCTTCAAGAAATCAAACTATGGAGTAAATATGATAGAAGAGGAAACAAGAAAAAGAAAAAGCAACCAGTATAAGTAAATTTTTATGAATGTAAGAGAAAAGAGAATATCAAGGTTGAATGTACAAAATTAAAATATAAGAAAAATTATGACAAAAAATTAAAAGGGATAAGAAAATATATGAAAGAAACACGGAGTGCCTTTAAGGATAGTTCCATTGAATCTGATTTGAGACGAAATTAAAATGTTATCAGATAAAACAAATTTTTATGATAAAAACATATGAGGTAATAAATACTATCTCTATATCTCCTTCACATATTTTGAATATATATGAAAAGAAAAATAATGATGAAAATATTACCAGTGAATATTTATTTCAATATTTAAATATACTCGAAGAAACATTCAATGAGATTAATGATAAGTATAAAAATTTAAATAAACAACATGATTTATCTGTTCATATCAAACCTAATAATGCAATTGAAAAAGAAAAAATTATTATTTATTAAAAGAGAATAATGAACTTTAAATGTTAAATAAAAAACTGAAAAGGGACATTGAAAGGTTTATAAATGGGAGAGAAAACTTCACCAATATTTTTGGTAACAAACCACACCCAAGTAAATAATTGGAATCAGATACTAGCCCGGTCAAATACAAATTTATAAGAATAATTTTATTCCTAGATCAAGATCTTCAAATTCTGTAAGTGGTTCATATTCTTGTAGATATAATAAATTTTTTATTTATAAAATTATTAATTCTACTTATGGTAAACCTATTAAAAAGTTTTGGATTCAAAAATATCATATTTTGAACTACTCTATACCCAAGAAAGTGTAGGTACCAAAATCATTTCTTATTTAAATTTATTTAGGAAACTTGCTTGAGGAGTTCCAGTAAACATCTATTGTATCTAGAGAGTGGATGTTCCTAACACATGATTTGTGTCTACTCAAGATTTAAAAGCCTTATAAAGTTGTATGGTGGATATGTCATTTCTTATTACAACACATGTAATGTCTAAACCTGGGTGCCACCCACCGGTGCCCCGACATGGTCCACTCTATGACCTCAGGCACACCTCCCCATATACCAGAGGCTGTGGACTAGCAGAAAGGGTCTAATATCAATCATGGGGAGCCTATACTCCCTTTTATTGGAGTAATACACCAACAAGAATAAATAAACAATAACAAATAAATAAAAAATGATTTCATAACTATAACAATACTAGTATAACAATATTACCAAAGAGAAAACCCATATCAAAACTAAACAGCATATATGTGATGCTAAAATATGTATCTAGTATCAAAATGAAAAATAAAAAATCAGAAAAAAATTACTCCCAAAATTTTCTTGAACCATATCTGGTTCTCTCATCCGTGCTCCATCTTGATTCATCCACCTATCATAGGGCCTTTTCCCTTATCATGTCCTATAATCATTAAATCTATTCGGGTACAGATCAGGAAGCCCAAGTAGGGTGTAAGTAAAACTTAGTAGGCCACTAATAATGGTGTCTATGAGAATATTAATTCAATAAAACTGTATGTATTTGTATAAAAAATAAGCACAATGTATATATAAATAGTTATCACATTATCAAAATATTATTTATTTAACTGAATAAACTCCCTAGGTTTTGGGGACACCTGAAGCTCAATACCTTCTTTGGCCCACACTGGAGTCTAAACTATCCTTAACGGATATCATGTCATTGAATTACATTGTTACTATCTATATCTCATCTCATATCTCAGAATGCCACTTTCACCAATCTAGATATCAATTATCATATAAATTCTATTCTTACCATTCATCATTGCATTAATTAATTAAATAATCAATTAATCATATTAATCACATTAATTAATTAAAAAATTAATTAATCTTATCATTCTCATTAATTAACACAAAAATTAATTAATCTTATCATTCTCATTAATTAACTCAATAATTAATTAATTATCTCAATCATATTCATTAACTCAATAATTAATTAATCATCTCAATTTTATTAATTAAATAATTAATTAATTAATCATCTCAATATTATTAATTAAAACAATAATTATTCAATCTTATCAATATTATTAATTAACTTGAAAATTAATTAATTATCTCAATCTTATTAATTAACTCAACAATTAATTAATCATCTCAATCTTATTAATTAACTCAACAATTATTTAATCATATCAATTTTATTAATTTACTAAAAAATTAATTAATCATCACATGATCCCATTACCCTATGATTAATTCCACAATTAATTACTCAATTCAAAAATATCAATATCCCCTAATTAATTCCATAATTAATTACTCAATTCTACAGTCACAATGTTTCTAATTAATTCTACAATTAATTACTCAATCCATCAATCCTAATATCCCATAATTAATTATACAATTAATTACTCAATTAAAAAATCTCAATATCACTAATTTATTTTGAAATTAATTAATTAATTAAATAGTCTTAATATCATTAATTAATTCCACAATTAATTACTCAATTAAACAATCCCAATATCCTCTAATTAATTCCACAATTAATTACTTGATTTAATTAATTCAATCCAAAACTCATTTTCTAAACATATAATATAAAATATGTAATTATATACAAATAATTTCAATCAAGTCTTTGGGATTTTAATTATAGACCACCTACCTCAATTTTTTGACAAACGATCGGCCAACGGAAATCCCCAAAATTTCAATGGCACAATGATGTAGAATGAGATCTGGATCTAAAACCCAAAATCAAGATAAAAAAATAATGATCCTTCAATTATAAACCTACATCTATATTACCAGGTCTGGATCCATAAAATAAGATCTATATATAATCAAAACAGAAATAGCATACCTTCTTGAATGGGATAATAAAGGAAGAGTATTGAGAAACAAAGTGGGAAAGTATTTACTAATCGAGAGGGGTGCATATCTTCACTTCGGGATTAGAATCATGAAGAATAGACCATGGGAAGGCTTGGAATCCATTCAAGAGGCTCTAAAATCCTAATTATATGAGTTTTTCTTAGTTAGGTTTGAATTGGGTGGGTTTTGGGGGTTCAGGTGATTTAAAATCTAATTTTTAGGTGAATTAAAAATTTGTGCACAGTTTCATGGGTTGGGTCACATAGTTTTCCCTAACAGTGTTCCTTAACTATATGTCTCTTTATGGGGTGAATGGTTTTTCCTTTAGAGGTTATGTTTTGAAAATCCAAATTCCATCTATATGAATACCCTCAATATGGTTTCACGTGGTTTTCTAGGTTGGTTCACATAGTTTTCCCTAACTATGTGCCAACCATGCACTTCCCTCTTTCTTCCAATTTTTTAAAATTTCACCCAAAAATACCCCAAAATAAAGCCCCAAAAAATTATTAATCAACACAAGTAAAAAAATAGCTAAAATAAATATTGATTCATCTTCATAAAATGTCATGATCTTACAATCTCTCTATCTTATAACTGCTCATCCTTGAGTTGTACTCTTAAGAATCTCGAAGATTCTGAGCCAAAAAAATCTGGCCACTAAGCCCTCAAAGAACTCATCTATCTCAAGCTCAACACCATCTTCATCAATCATAGGAGATGGGTCAGGGTGATATTTCCAAAGTTGTTACGCATAAAAAACTTCATGCATAGCACTTAATTTCGTTTTAATATCCAATCAGTATGTCACCGGCCTAATTCTCTCCATAACCTCAAATGTTCTGATGAACTTGGTCATCATCTTGTCCTATATTTGTATCTGGCGGTGACCCAATCTAGGAGATACCCAAATAAAAACTCAATCACCCTCTATAAAATATAGGTTTCACTGATTTATATAAATATATTACTTATATCTAATTTTATTAAGAGTCATATGCTTTCAAATCAACTGAACCTGCTCTGATGTCTTTTGCATGAGACTCAGTCCCAACAACTGTGACCCCTACCTCTATCCATCATAAAGGTGATATGAATATCCTACCATACATAACCTCATATGGTTCCATCTAAATATTATCTAGATATATATCTTTATTTGTAAACTCCCCCAAATCTAGTTGCTTTTCCCAATACCCTTTGAATTAAAGAACACACGCTTATAGCATATCTTCAAGCACTTATATAATACGCTCTAACTACCTATCTGTCTATGGGTGAAAATTCATACTTAAAAACCCTATTTACCAATAAACTTCTATAAAACCTACCAAAAGCATAAATTAAAACATGATTCATGATCTGAAACAATAGTTTGTGTCACCCCATGAAGATGGACTATCTCCTAAACATATAAGTATCCCAATTTCTCTATTGATAATGTCTCATGTATAGGTAAGAAATGGACTACCTTCATCAGTTTTTCCCAATAACCCAAATAGAATCATTATAGTGAGGTTTTCCAAAGGATACCCACAACAAATTCCATGGTAATTTCATCTCACTTACACTCTCAAATGGGAAATTGTTGTAGCAAACCTCCAGGTCGTTGATGCTCGGCCTTTGTCGGCTGACAGGTGTAGCATCATGTCAAAAACTCTGTTGCATCATTTTTCATGTTCGGCCACCAAATCTATTATCATATTTCACCACACATTTTGGTCAAACTTGGATGTACCTCCCACTTTGAGGCAAGAAATTATCACATCAACTTCCCCTACATACTCGTAGGTACAATAAATCGATTCTTTACATAGATGATCTCATCCTCATCTATCAACCAGTCTGAAGGTGTCTCCCCACCTTCAAGCATTCCCCACAAAGATAAAAATTTTGGATCCTCATACCACCTATCTATGATCCATATCAAAAGTGTATACTCCACTAAAACTAATACCATATTCATATTTCCTGATTATTTTGAACCACCACATGAATCTCATCTAGCAGATTTATCATCTTCCAATCAATACTAGACTCTTGAAGAACCAGAGTCTGAGTATTTCTTCTTAAATAATTATCAAAACTATTCCCTTTCCCATGCATATATTCTAGGTCAAAATCAAATGATTGCATATACTCAACTCATATCCACTACCGAAGATTCAAATATCGTTGCGATAAGATATAGTTTAAGCTCTTATGATTGGTAAAAAACATTAAACTTCTCACCCAATAGTTAATTATGCCAAAACTCGAAAGCATAAACCACCACATCCAACTCGAGGTCATGCTTATGGTAATTCCATTCATGTGGCCTCAACTACTAAGACCCATACACCACAACTCAATCTCACTACATCAATACTACTCCAAGACTTTCCCCGTAAGTGTTAAAAACACCGTATACTCTTCACCTAGATTGGGTAGGTTCAATATTAGTGGTGATGTAAAGCGCTTCTTTAACTCCTAGAAAGAACCCTCACATACTTACAACCATTAAAAATTTATCCCCTTTTTTATAAATACTAAAATAAGGGATTACAAATAGAAAAAGTATTTGATTAATCTATGATAATATATACATAATCCAATAAATCTATGGATATCAAAAACAATCTTGGGATGATCCCAAGAAACCATTTCATGTACTTTATCTGGGTCCATATACACACCTTCCTCTGAGATGATGTGACCCAAGAAGTTCACCTGAACAATCCAAAACTAACACTAAGATAGCTTGGTGTATATCTGATGCTCCCTCAATGTACTCAGTACAATTTCAAGATGTTGGTCATGATCATCATGTGTCTTGGAGTACACCAAGATTTCATCCACAAACGCTACCACAAACAAGTATAGATACATATTCAACATGATTTCCATCAAGGCCATAAACAATTTTGGTGTGTTTTCCAACCCAAACTACATTACGATGAACTCATATAGTCCATACCTACTTCTGAAAGAATTATTTGTTATATCATAAGTTTGAACACTCAATTGATGATACCCTGGTCTCAAGTCAATCTTGGAAAAGAAACAACCTCCTATAAACTGCTCAAAAATATCATCAATTCACAGAAGAGGATACCAATTTTTTATGGATATCTTGTTCAACTTCGGATAATCAAAACACAAACACAAACACCCATTATTCTTTATAGAAAACAAAATAGGTGATCTCCAAGGCGATGTACTCGGATGAATAAACCCCTTATCCAACAACTCCTCAAACTGATTCTTGAGCTCTTAAAGTTCTTTAGGTACTATTCTATATAGTGGAATAGAAACTAGTTCATCTATTTGCATGAGTTCAGTAGTAAACTTCATGTCTCTCTTAGGTGGAAGCCTTGAGAAGTATTTAGGAAACACATCCTAAAACTATTCCACTACTGGTGGAAAGACATCATATTTTTCACCTCATTCTTCCAGAATTAGACTTGCAACATGGGATATAATCTCTCCCACTTTCTAAGAAATTATCCCTACTCGGCCTACTTGGATATCCAAATCTCTATGTTGAATATAAATGTCTCCCTTATGAGACATAAAATACACTCTCATGTGGTAAAAAACAATATGGGATCATTATATTACTAACTATTCCATAGCCATAATTTGGTCCAAGCCTAACATGTCAAGAATATATAGATCACACCGAAAATGATACTCTCCAACTTCGAGAGAACATCCCTTACACAAGCATATGTCCCTAGACCGTACTCCCAACGGTGTATCTATTGTCAACATCATTCTCAAAAACTCCACCATTAGGCTCAACCCATTTACAAGTTACACAGAGATGAAGGAATGAGAGGTACTAGTATAAAATAAGGTGTTAGATAATGTAGAAGCTATGAGAATAGTACCTCTAACCATTGATGGTCCAACCTCGTTATCCATAAGTGTAGGTTTCACCGCATTCAACTATCCTACCCCTATTTCCTGTGATGTAGTGTGAGTCTCCTGAGCTGCACCACTCCAATGATGTGCGTGATCTTTCCCATAAGTATTGTGTCCACAACCTCTACCTCCATAGCCAGTAGAACTCCAATTTTCATCCTAATAAGGTGTATAATATCACATTCCTACACTCTAATTATATCTATTTTCCACATCATTACCCATATTTCATGGTTTTCTACATAAAATCTACATATGTCCCATCTTTCTACAAGATTGGAACTCCACTGGTGGTTGGGGACAATTTTTACGATAATGGATTAGCCTACCACACTTGTGTAAAATAACAAGATAAAGGTCATGTGTAATTTAATTCTCGCCCTGGCCCCTTTGTTTTCCAATCAACTGGATAAAGTTCTCATAATGACGCTTTCTGCTCTTGAAAGATGTACCTCTTTATCATCCAACAACAACCATCTATCCTTCACTGAAAGCCTCTTTTAGGTTCCCCTCAGTTATGAGATCATGATTCACCACATTCAAAAAATTATTCAGCCCGAATATGTTCACTAGGGATTTTATTCCACACGTAAGCCCATCCTGAAATCATTTAGTTAAAGTAGGATCATCTTCTACCAATGCTAGAGAAAAGTGTTACAAATATGTAAAGTGCCTAACATAATCAATCACAAACACACTCCCCTAAGTCAACCACATGAACTCATCTACTCTCTTCTTCCTCAACGTCTCTGTATAGAAGTTCTCTAAGAACTTCTCCATGAATTACTTCCATAACATTACATAATCCTATCCAGTCAAATCTTAAATTTCCCACCATCATTTCACTGATCCTCTTAGCATACTGAAAACTATCTAGACTCTATTCTAAGAGGGAGTCTCCAAGTGCTCAAGTATAGTCTATATAGACTCAATACAAAACTCATTTCCCTTAGGATCACCCTCTCGAGAAAAATTCATAGGGTTCTATAATTGAAACTCCCTTGTAAATTTATTCATTTTATTCACAACCCACTATGGGTCTCCTTCCATGAATTTCATGAACTTTTCAAAGTTAACCAGGAACTTATCTCCAACTTCTTAACCTAGAACTATTGGTACTTTAGGTTCTACCATTGAAGGATCATCTCTAGCCATGTCCTCCTATTGTCCTCTTAACAAGCATTGTTGTGGAGGCATACTCTTTACAAGACAAATATGCACCTTTGAATAATTTTCTCAAAATTAAAACATTAATGGGAAATTATGATGAGTCATAATAAATCTTTTTTCCTAAAGCACTCCACTTGGTCAAAATGAGGCACTAACACTACCCTTAACCATCCTATATCTAGGTCAAGGTAAAAAAAGAGGGTAACTCAATTTCATCATTCAAGTTTCTCATTTAGATACCAAAATACTCTCATCTTGAATCAATTTACCACTTTCAAATTCATATTAGGAACCATTTCCGATTTAATTTCACAAGTAAGTAAAAATAGTTCAAGTTCAACAACTTACCAAAAACCCATTTCCCATGCATGCCTAAAATGATGCATGTCACAAAATAATCATGAGAACCTGGTATGATGCATAAAAACTTAACTCTTGTGTCATACCAGTCCATGAGCCAATTCCTAGAAAATATTATAAAAAAATCACATCATACCATAAGTTCATCACCCAAGGTGAAATAATATTCAGTTGTAATAGCAATTAGAAATAAAAATAATCCCACCCTGGGCACTTGGGTTCTCCCTTGTAAATGGGTTAGCTACTCCTATGTACAAGCTTATAACCAAGACTCAATTATTTATAGTCTCTTGTATACCTTTCCCAAATAACAAGACAAAATAAAAAGAAAATAAAAATGGGCTTAGATACCACTTTGTAATGTCTCATATTTGGTATCATTCACCGATGCCCCGAGTGAGTTCATTGTGTGACCTCGGGTATGCCTCCCCATATACCAGAGGTTTTTAACTAGTAGTGAGAGTCTAATATCAATCATGGGTAGACTATACCCTCTTTTATTAGAGTAATACACCAATAGAAATAAATAAACAATAAAAAATAAATAAATAATGATATCATAACCAAAACAACACCAGTATAACAAGATGACTAAAGAAAAAATAATATCAAAACTAAATAGTAGATATACCATGCTAAAATATGTATCTAGTGTAAAAATTAAAGACACAAATGAATCCCAAGATAGTCTCTAATGACGTATGGTTCCCTTATCCATGCTCCATCCCAACTCAAACACCTAAAATAAGGCCTTTTCCCTTATCTTATCTTATAATCATGAATTTATTTAGGTACCGATCAGGAAACCCAAGTAAGTTGTTAGTACAACTCAATAGGACAGCGCCAATGGTGTTTCAAAAAATATACAATCAATATAAATGTATTCATTTGTACAAATAAATAAGTACAATTCACAAATAAATAGTTATCACATTATAAAATTATTCTTAATTTAACAACATAAAATCCCTAGGTTTCGGGGACACCTAAACCACAATACCTTCTTTGGCCCATACTTACGTTTAACTATTACCAAGGGATATCATGTCATACAATGCCACTATTACCATTATATATCTCATCTCATACCTTATAATTCCATTGTTACCATTCTAGATCTCAATTCTTATATGAATTCCATTATTACCATTCATCATTTCATTAAATATTTAAATATTTAATTAATCATCTCAATCTCATTAATTATCTTAAAAATTAATTAATATTATCAATCTCATTAATAGACTCAATAATTAATTAATCTTATTAATCTCATTAAATAACTCAACAATTAATTAATCAACTCAATCTTATTAATTCACTCAAAAATTAATTAATCATCTCAATTTTATTAATTAACTCGAAAAGTAATTAATTATCTCAATATTATTAATTAACTTAACAATTAATTAATAAAATCAATCTTATTAATTAACTCAAAAAATAATTAATCATATCAATATTATTAATTAACTCAATAAGTAATTAATTATCTCAATCTTAATAATTAACTCAACAATTAATTAATCATCTCAATCTTTTTAATTGTCTCAAAAATTAATTAATCATCTCAATATTATTAATTAACTCAAAAATTAATTAATCATCACAATCTTATTAATTAAATCAATAATTAATTAATAATCTCAATATTATTAATTAACTCAACAATTAATTAATCATCTCATGATCCCATTATCCCAAAATTAATTCCATAATTAATTACTCAATTTAACAATCTCAATATCACCTAATTAATTCCATAATTAATTACTTAATTAAACAATATCAATATACCTAATTAATTCTATAATTAATTACTCAATTCAACAATCCTAATATCCTTAAATTAATTACACAATTAATTACTCAATTCAACAATCTCAATATCCCTAATTAATTCCATAGTTAATTAATCAATTCAAAAATCACAATATCCCTAATTAATTCAATAATTAATTACTAAATTAAAAAATCCCAATATCCCCTAATTAATTCAAAAATTAATTACAAAATTTAATTAATTCAATCACAAAGTCTATTTCTAAACATATAATAGAAATTCTACAATTACATATAAATAATTTGACTCTAGACTTTGGGATTTGAATTATATACCACCTACCTTAGTTTATTGATGAATAATCACCCAATGGAAATCACTAAAATTTGGGTGAAAAAATGACATAGAATAAGATCTAGATATAAAACCATAAATCAATATTGAAAAAATCAAGATCCATCAATTCTAGATCTATATCCATAATACTGCATCTAGATCTAAAAAAACAAGTCTAGATATAATCAAAATTGGATGAACAACCCTTCTTGAATGGGGAAAAAAGGAAGACGAACGAGAATCCAAACAGAAAAGGATTCACATACCAAGAGGGGTTCAGATCTTCAATATGAACAATTATTTGTGAATAATGGAGGTTGGGAAGGATTTTTATCTATCTGAGAGTCTCTAAAATCATGAGGAGACGGGTTGTTCTGAGTTAGGGTCAAATCGGGTGAATTTTGGGGGTTCAGGTGATTTGAAATATAATTTTCGGGTGAATAAAAAAGTTATAAAGAGTTTTATAGGCAAGGTAACATGGTTTTCCCTAAATGTTCACCTTAACCATGAACCTCTTTTAGGGGGGTTCATGGTTTCTCCTTTAGGGTGCATGGTTTTCTGGGCTAGGGTGCATGGTTTTCCCTAATTGTGGGTCAACCATGCACTGCCCTCTTTATTCCACTTTTCTAAAATCTTAACACAAACACACCCCAAATTAAATCCCAAAAAAGATTACTCAACACAAGGAAAAAATACTACCTGAAATCAATCCCAATTCATCTTCATAAAAGTTCAAGATCTTATAACACCAAAGGAAAAATAATATGACTTCATCAGATTGATAACTCTAATTATGTTTTAATTTATAATATATTGCATTTTTATAGATTAAATTATAATATTATTAGACACTAGTAATTATGTGATGTTGTTTATCATTTCATGTTTGGAAATAATGATTGAAAAATATATGATTCTAATCAATATTTGGTCTCTACTACCTTATATAATGATAATGTTTATACAATTGATGTAGATTCTTTATTTTTTTCAAAACATTTATTACTTAAGTTCCTTTCACAAAGAATGTTGGATATGGTATAGGAGAATAGGCCACTACAACCTTCACTCTCTTATAAAGCTAACTAGGGAAGGTTTAGTTAAGGATCTTCGAAAATTGGAATTCTCAAAAGATAAATTCTATAACCCCTATCAAAAAGAGAAACAACATAAGATTTTATTCAAGAAAAACAAAGAAGTTTCAAATTATCAACCCCTAGAGTTGGTTTACATGGGATTTTTTAGACCTTATAGATTTTATAAATTAAATGGGAATCATTATTCATATATTATTGTAAATTTATTTTCTAGATATACTTGGGTATTCTTTTAACTCACAAAAGTGAATCTTGCTCCTATTTTTCAAAAATATGAAAAATTATTAGAAAATATTAATGGAATTACTATTAATACCTTAAATATTTATCATGATCATGAGTTTAAAAATAAAAACTTTGAAACATTATGCCCACAACATGGTTAAAATTACAAATTTTTGTTCTCTTTGACTCTCCAGCAGAATGGTGTTGTAGAATGAAAGAATATGACTCTTCAAGAGATTTTATAAGGCATTCTCAATGAGTATGACCTACCTATTTATTTTTGGGAAGAGGTAGTCAATGTATCCTACAATATTATAAAAAAAATTCTTATTAAACCAATTTTAAAAAACTCTATATAAGTTATATAATGGAAGAAAATCAACAGTTAATTACTTTAAAGTTTTTTGTTACAAAAACTTTATTATTAATACAAAGTAAAATCTTGAAAAAATTTCATCCAAAAGTGATGAAGGAATATTAATTGGTTATTCAACCTCTATTATATCATATAGGGTATTATATAAAAGAACCAAACTTGTAGAAGAATCTATTCGTGTAAAATTTGATGAAACATATTCATATGAGCCTAAAAATTATTTATAAAACCTTAAGGGTTATATTTATAACTTGAATATCAATACATCAACCAATACTAATGATGGTTCTATAAAACCTATCATAGAAAAATTACCCATCACTAAGGAAATATTTTAACCAAGACCTAAAGAAGAAAATGAAGTACCCAGTATGTATATCCCTAGAACTATTATAACTCATAGAGACCAAACTTTATATATTGTTTTATGAGATCTAGATAAAGGTTCTCAAACTAGAGATTCTCTTAGAAACTATATTGAAAATCAAACCTTCTTGTCATAGCTTGAACCTAAAAACATCACTAAAGTAATATATAATGAATTTTGAGTAATGAAATTTCAAGAAGAGTTAAATCGGTTTGAAAGAAACAACGATTTGGAACTAGTGGAGAGATCTAAAGACTTACATACCATTGGAACTAAATGGGTTCTTAAGAAAAGGTTATTTATTATTGTACAAAAATTAGAAATAAATTTATACCGGTCGCACGGGGTTATAGTCAAGAGGAAGTTATTGAATATAAAGAAACCTTTTCACTGTTAGAAAGAATTGAGGTTATCAGATTGTTGCTTGTCTATATAGAAAATTTAAAATTCAAACTATATAAAATGGGTGTTAAGGGTGATTTTAATAATTGTTATATTTTTTATTATTATTTTTGTTTAAAACTCCCAATATTTTAACGATTCCATTTCCAAATCATGTTTTCAAATTAAAAAAATATTTTTATGGTTTTAAACAAGCTCTTAGATCTTGGTATGATAGGCTCGACTCTTTTAAAATTTCTAAATGTTTTACAAAAGGTATAGTTAATACAAACATATTTAAAAAAGGATTTCCAAATATATTTTGGTAGTTCAAATTTATTTTTATGATATTATTTTTAGATCATCCAAAAACTCCTTATGTATAGAATTTTCAAAATTGATTTAAAATGAATTTGAAGTGATTTTAACGGTTGATTTAAAATTATTTCATTGTTTTCTTATTTTTCAAAATAAATAAAGAATCATTTTAAATAAAAGAAAATACATAAAGTATATTTTAAAACATTTTGGTATGGATAGAACTAAATGGGGTGATACTCCTATGAGTATAAGATGAATGTTAGATCTGAGTAAAACTAAAAAATTAGTTAAACAAACTAATTACAATGGTATGATTGGAATTCTAATATACTTAACTTCTATCCAACTTGATATTATTTTTAGTGTATGTTTGTGTGATTAATTTCAATAAAATCCTAAGGAACTTCATTTTCATTCTATCAAGATAATTCTCAAATATCTAAAAATTAAAACTAATTTAAGATTGTTCTATTCTAGAGGATAAGAATTTGACTTAGTTAGTTATTCATATGCATATTTTCATGGATATAAATTAGAAGAAAAAAAATAACCTCTAGAACATGTCACTTTTTAGGAAGGTCTCGAGTTTTATGGTGTTGTAAGAAACAAAACTTTTGTGTATTATTCATTGCTGAAGTTGAATACATAGCTACATGGGGTTTTTATGCACATATTACGTATAAGAAACACACATTATTTTATTATTAATATCAATTTAGATGTGTCCCTGTAAACTTTAACAATAAAAGTGCTATAAAAATTTCTAATAATCATGTATCTCACTCTAGGAAAAAACATATTTGTATAAGACATCACTTTTTGAGATATAATTTTACAAAATTAGATATTAATCTTGAGTTCATTATTATTGAATATCAGATTTCTTATATTTTTAAAAATTCATTAATTATTGAGAGAATAAATTATATAATACATAGAGTAGTAATGATTAATTATTCCTAAATATTTCGATCCAATTCTAACTCTTGTATTTGCCAAAAATCTTGTTATAATTCTTAACAACTATGATTATTAATATCTTTCTTAATTTAATATTTTTATCTAACATTGTTTCTACTCTTGTTATTAAGTAACCATGAATCATAGTTCGTACGGTCAGTCAAATGACTGTGATATATTTTTCATACAGTTGGTTAATTGATTGTGACCAATTGGTCATGCAGTCAGTATACCTACCATGGGTTTATGGTAAGTATACCTACTATTCATTATCTAAAATATCATGAGTTTATGGTAAGTATACCTATCATACCATATCTAAACTACTATGATTTTATGTTTAGTATACAAATGATGATTTATCTAAGTAACCAAAAATACACGATCATTATACCTATCACAACTGTTTATGTTTAAAAAATTTATTAAGTTGTTTTTTGAAAGATTTTCTCTAATTATATTGTTATTTTTTGTCTTAAATGATTGAATGAAATATCAAATTGGAATCTGAATTATCACACATACATTCCTTAAAAATCCTTTCTTCTTTTTATTGTACTGACTTCTCTCCCCCCTAAAACCATTTTTTCACACCGCTTTCCATTCTCTTAAATTTTAACCCAAATATATAAAGTTTTAATCATAATGAAAAAATAACAAGGATAAAAATAGATCATAATATTTCATCTCATGATAGATTTCATACTTCAAAGAAATAAAAGTAATGTCAAGGTAGCTCAGGTGTTATGGATATGACTCAGAGCCCTCATTGGTTAGATTGGAATAATTATTCCAAAAAGTAAGTTTATGAATAATGGATTTAGTCTAGTAAGTATTTGGTGTGGAAATTTATTTAAATCAAGGCTAGAGTGAATGGTTCAAGGATAATGGTAATTCATTTTATCTGAGATTGGTTAAATAGTTTTATGCCTATGTGGAATTAATTCATGGATATAAAAGAGTTACCATTCAGATGAGGCTAAATGGAGAAATTTGTGGGGTCTATTAAAAACTCAATGATAAGTGATTAAGTGAACCTAAAAATATAGAATATAATGATTATTAGATCGTATATCCTTTTAATCATTCACATTTCAAGTTTCAAAATGATATTTAGGAATTGACTGGGAACAGAGATCCCAAAAGGAAAACTATAGTGGATATTAATGTTTACATTTGGTAAATTTAATCCAATACCTCATTAATTCTAGGAATGGGGACTTAAATATCTTGAGGAACCAAGATTTATTCTTTGAATTCTTTATTAATAATGAGATTAATATAATTTTATCATGATATGTAATAAAACATATATTTCAGCTATGTAAGTATTTCCCAAAATTCAATTCTGTTCCTTATCCCAATTTTATCTCATTCAATATGGCTTTTAAGGGATTCATTTGTGGGGGGGATGTGATTTCCTCTAATGATTACTTTCTAAATCAAAAGATTTGTAATCACATGAATGTGAATTGGAACCCTTAGAGAAAAGAATGGATTGACTATTGTGACAATTTATATAAGAAATTTCATCCTATTAAGGATTTATTTATATTAATATATCAATGAATAATAGCCTAGAACTTGATGAAATAGTTGTGTATTCTTAAGATGATCCGGATGATGTTTTTGTGGAAGTGTAAGAAGAGGAAAATGAGGTGGCTGGACTTTGTGAGGAAGATAGGGTAGTTTATGAGGATATCGTGGATCCCTCTACTATAATATATTTTGATCCCATGAATCTCATTTAACATTAACTTCTCATGTGAATAAATTGTAAGATGAAGATATTATTGATACTAAAGTGTTTGTAAGTTTCTTTCTTGAAGAAGATAATAGTGACTCATGTGAGTCAGCAAGGGATGAGGAAAGTTCTAAGAAGTCTTCCACTCTAAGAGCAGTAATTGGAATCACTCCTAGACCTAGTATACAAGATAAACATTATAATTGGGATAATCCCCAAGGATCAGTAATACATGGCTTGGATTACTCAGAATCCGAATTAGATGATGATGATGATTGTGATGATGATGATGGTGATGGTGATGGTGATGATGATGATGATGATGATTGTCACGTATGTAACCTATTTTAGGGTTATTTTAAATTTATCTTCCACTCATGATTTGTTTTGGTGGTTTCCAAAGGTTTTATTGAGAATAGGTGAGTTTTCATGAATTGGGCCAAACTGCGAGCCCAATTCCAGATTTAAAAATAAATTTTGTTTCATTTATAACTTTTTCAATTTTTAATATTTTTGACTAATTCCAACTCCTAATTGTTCTCCCCTGATATATTAACCCCAAATTTAAATTTTGGGCCTTTATAAATCCATAAGCATGGGGGATTTTTGTTTTTATTTGAGAATTGGGCCAACCCGAAGGCCCATTTTCCAGTTTTAAATTGTTTCATTAATTTATTAATATCTTATTCATTAAAATGGATTTTTCGGTGATTCCACATCCATATAGACCCTAAGAAGCCCAGGCGCGACCCCATGTCATCCTCCCATAATTTGGAGCTCGATAGAGTCGAGAAAATAGTCGAAACTTTCTGGATTTCAGAAATCGTCCAGATTTTGGAGAGGTAAATTGATCCTTTTATAACTCCTTCTATTCTTAATATTTTCCATCCATTCCAATTCCTAAATGACCTAATAATTCTTGTGAGACCATCCCCTGAGTTTTGGCCGTTTTAAATTTCAGATACAAGTGTTCTGGGGAGATTCATTCTATATTTCTTAAGTAAGTTTGTCCATTTCTTTTCCCCTTTCAAATTGATTAGGGTTTCATTCTTTTTTTTAGGGTTTCCTCCCTTTTTATTGAGGTGAACAATGACCAGTGGGTAGGGGTTCTAACCTAAGGTTTAACCTTGGGTTTTATTGGTCCAATTTTCTATTTTTAGTTTTTATCTACCCTTCTTGAGGTGCGGCGGTGGTGCGTTTGTGTTTTCGCACAAAGGATTCAATGGTTTCATTTGATTTGGTAGGTGATTCCAATGTTGATGCAATATTTGTGTATTAGCATGCTGTATTTATCATATTTTCAGATTTATATAATTTTATTATTGGTACAAAAATTGGTTCTAATGATGTTTCCATTGCAATTGAATTTAAAATGCCAATTTGGTGTGAAATTGGGGGTTTTCCAAAGAAGTGTTTTGTTTGTTTATTTGGGGATGCCCTATAAAAACTTAGTTGTTTTTATTGATCTGTAATAAGGCATAAAATACTATTTATAATGTTTATCCCCTCTGGTAATTGCTGCAAATAATGAGTTTTAATTGTGCTTGTAAAGAAAGTGAAGTTTTGGTTGCACTTTTGTGTGAAAATGAAGGTTTTACAAAGAGAACACTTCTTGTTTAACATGAGGATGCCCAAAAATTGATTTGTTGTTTTAATTGATATTTATTGGGCTGCCTTTACTATTTTGGTAACTTACAATTGTGAACATCGTGTACAAGTTGGTTTCTTAAGGGGTTTTGTGTGCAAAACTACACAAGATTTTGTGAAATTGATTTATTCAAATTCAAAGAGTTTGTTGTGTGTTTTAAGTGGTAGAAAATGAGATAGCTACTGTATTTGGTGTATGTGACCAGTAATGGTGTTTTACATTAAAATGGATGTGTGTTAAATCCTGAAATTGTTTGAGCACAAAGGGGGAAGCCCGGGTACCTAGGTGGGGCGGATTTGTACTAGTACGGCTAGTGGACCGGATGGGTTTTGTCCCTGTTTCACTTAGCATTTGGATAACGACAACTCTAACTAAACTATGTGGATGATGATTGGGGACCACTAGGTTATGGGTATGTTCCCTACTAGTGGCTCGTGCACGAGAAAGGATTTTACTATGGTTACATTACACTGAGGTACGAGGTACATGGGGCCTGAGACTATCTAGTGCCTAGGGGTGTTCCCGGCTTTGTTGCTCAGTGGATTTGTGGTATTTTACCTTGTTTTTGGGTGTCTTTGGAATTATAATGCAGTATCTAATATTCCTATTTAAATGTGTTAACATTCTGAAAGTTTTATCTTGAAAAATGTTTTCAATTAAAAGTTTCATTTTGTGGAATTTTTCACCGCTTTTAATTGCATATTAAAACTGCTTGCTTTTTCACCTTGTATTGCATGCACCTTGGAATCATAGGGTGGTATCCTATTGGGCTTAGGCTCACACCCTACTTACACCCCTTGGGTGTAAGTAGACCTTTTTTTTGACCCAGGTAAAGGAAAGGCTAAGGGTGATGGCGGTTCAGGGTGTTAGTCCTCATCCTTGGGGCGGAGTAGTGGAGATGACTTGGGGGTGATGACCCCTTGTCATGTGGAGTCCATGGGGCTGTTTTGTTTCTGTTCCATTGTGTCTTTGGACCTTTTTTATTGACTCTAAACCTATGTATTCAGTTCTGGTTTTTGTTTAAACATCATTTGGTGTAAATTTTCAGATTCAGTTTATTGATTGTTTTTAATGGTTTATGATTTCATATTCGGGTAAATCATTCCCAAACCTAAATAAATGATACCCGGGCACTTGTGCCAGCCCGTGGGGATAGGGAACGCCCTTCGGGTCATGTCACGGGCTGGGTTTGGTGCCGGTTTGGGCGGCGACCAGATTTGGTTCGTGACAAAATGGTATCAGAGGTGGTTCTGGTTAACTCTTTGGGTCACGTTATTTGGGGAACAGTCGGGATAGTATAAAGTTACGATTGTTGGGACTTGGTAGTTCGGTTATGGGTAGTGTGCCTGATCACCACACCTCATGACAGGATTCGAGTCGCCATGGGAAGTCGGGATTTATCTAATTCCTTTGGTTTTCTTGGTTTGATGATGATTAGGGGAAATGAAAAGAGAGTTGGGATAATGGTCTCAGTGAGCTCGCAGGGCCTGGAAAGCCATGTGAAGCTGAGGATATTCTCTAAAACACTCTCTGTGACAGTGAAGTGATTGGAATATGGCTGCCAACCATATTTCCAAGTCACCCATTGAAACTAGTTTCCTCTCGGATTGTTTTGTGCTTTAGTTTTGAAATCCTGGCACTTTGGTTTTCTGGTGACTTGGTTTTAATAAGTGTAAAGTTTTTATGAAATGATTTTCAAATAAAGAGGGAATGGTTTGGTTTATGAAATTGAGGAATTCAATTTTCAGAATTGTTTTGAAATGTAAAATGGTGTGCTTACACCTCTTTTGAAAGAAAGATCTATATTAAAGTTGGTTTTGAAAAGTGTTTCCAATAGAGTTTTCTAAATAATAAAATGGTGTTTTAATGGGATGAGATGTTTTGATATTGATATGAATATCTTGAATGTGGGTTCTTTTCCAAATTGTTGTGTCTTTATGAAATGTTTTGTAAGATGTGAATTGGGATTTTGATCTCATTGTTAGCAGTTTTGAGAAAAAGGTTGGGTTGGTTGAGCATTTTGTTTTTGAAATGTGGAAGGAATTTTTGTTTTACCCTTTGGTATTTCGATGAGTGACCACATGCATGGGGTTATATGGGATGATGGATGGTTGATGGCATGACTGGATGACTGCTGGGATGGTTATGAGGAGGGTGCCCGGTGTGACACAAAAACATGCATGTGTGAGGCCCATGGGGTACCATTGGTGGATGCACTTACCACTGAACCATTTGTTTTCAATGAAATGTTTTTAAATAAAAAAACATGATTTCTTGATGATTTTTTTTGGGATGGTGTATATTATGTGTTTTCGGAAGATGTTGATGTTGTGGGATGTTTTGAGTCCAAGAACCCCTCCTGTTTTAACTGTGTTTTGGGTTTGGGTTTGGTCAGTAAGTTGTGTTGTAGGGACGATTAGTGGTCTCTTTTGAAAAATGTTTTGGGATGCCTTTACGGTGGTTCCCTTCATGTGTTTGGATCTGGTTTGAGGCATGTTTTGACTAATGGACCAGATTGGTTGGGTCCTTGGGTTCTCTCATTGGATAAGGTATGCCCCCATTAAGGGTTAATGCACAGCTGAAGTGCAATCCATATTGTTTCGCCATTTGAAAATCCTCCAGTTGATCAATATAAGGAATATTTTATCGATCATTGTTGATTGAGTCTACACCCATTCATTTCGTTGATTTTTGGATCCTCTTGTAGTGGTAATGTTATTGTGGAAGGTTAAAAGAAACCTTAGTTTCTAAAGTTTCATGATTCGTCAAAGGTGGAAGTGTTCTTTGGTTGTAAGTGTGGATGAGTGTCTCGATGGTGTCTAAGAGGGCCCTTGGGTTCTTCAAAGTTTCTTTGATGCATTAATTCATGTTAAACCACCGGTGTGGGAAATATGTTCACGATAGGATATTGTGGCCACTTTCTAGAATTGTGTGTTGTTTGGGGATGTTGTATAAGGTCCCTTTCCATGAATTGTTTATATCAGTTGAAATGGTCATGTTTGGTGATGCCTTATGATGTCATGTACTCGATTGACTGTATAGGTGAAAGTAGTGAAATCCTCTGAGAGTCCCTGTTATGTTGGGCAAATGTCTCCCTTGGAAAAACTTCAAAATCATCTATTTTAGAGGAATGTGAGTGTAGGTGTTCTTTACTTCTATTGTTTCTCACCTGAAGAAACAAGTTGTGATGTGTGTGTATCTTCTCATCCCTTGTTTCAGTGAAATATCGGGATAAGGTAAAGTGAGTTTGGAATGTGTTATGTCTAGAAAACTTATTTGGGACTGCGGTGTAGTTTTTGGTGGCACCGAAAAGAAGAATTCCCATTCAGTGGGTTTCCAAATATTAACTACGAGGCTGAAGATGCTTCAATCATTTGAGCTCTAGCCATAGGTCTCGGAGAGAAGCTGGCTCGTAGTCAGGGAAAATCCCAGGGCCATTTAAACCCTTGTACAAAGTCCTATCCTTAGTATGAAAGATGGGAATAGTTCAAACCTATGGTTTCGTCATGGTTGAGCACATAGTTTGTGCACGTTTAGTAGTGGCTGTGTGCTAGGAAGCCATGTAGAAAGAATTATATTCATAGTTAGTGCACAGTTTCCCAAACCATGCAGACTAATCCTGCGCCCTTCCTAAATCTTTGATTTCTTTTTGGGTCTTTCTGTGTCGGCCCATGCTGGTCGGTTAAGATGGCCAGTTCTTATGGTGGGGAGACCCACTATGATTCTCATGAATATTCCTTCATAAACATTTAATGGAAGTATATCCCTTTTACTAGAGAGTATGTTTGGGCCTCCCACTATTAGTGTCTTGATTCTGTCTCGGGAAAACAATTTAAGTTGTCTCTTATGGTGGGGAGCCCATTTGTGTCTCTTCATACGAGTAACTCATTTTTTTTTCTTTGGACTTGTCTGGGAAGTAGGTATTATCATTCGAAGATATCTAACTACCTACACATTCATTGGGTAAACATTGATATTGGAGAGCTTCCAATGGTTTAGTTATAGTAGGGAAGTGTAACCTTGTTCAATGTTGTAGTTTTTTTTTGGGTAAATTGATTGAGTATTGTTCAGATTTTATTTGAGGAGTTTTCATTTGGGATAAATCCTGAATGTACTTTATTGTTTCAGGAAAGTGGTGTAAGTTTGGTTTGTGACAGTATTCCTTCCATCATTGATCACTGGAGGTGTTTTGACCTTTGCGGGTGAAACCTGGCAAGGGTGTACCTATTGGTTTCTCAGTTGGGTTTGGTTGTTTCTTTGACCTTGCTATGACTTTCCGGGGTGGAAAGTTTTCAAGGTGGGTATAATTGTCACGTACGTAACCTATTTTAGGGTTATATTAAATTTATTTTCCACTCATGATTTGTTTTGGTGGTTTCCAAAGGTTTTATTGAGAATAGGTGAGTTTTCATGAATTGGGCCAAACTGCGAGCCCAATTCCAGATTTAAAAATAAATTTTGTTTCATTTATAACTTTTTCAATTTTTAATATTTTTGACTCATTCCAACTCCTAATTGTTCTACCCTGATATATTAACCCCAAATTTAAATTTGGGGCCTTTATAAATCCATAAGCATGGGGTATTTTCGTTTTTATTTGAGAATTGGTCCAACCCGAAGGCCCATTTTCCAGTTTTAAATTGTTTCATTAATTTATTAATATCTTATTCATTAAAATGGATTTTTCGGTGATTCTACCTCCCTATAGACCCTAAGAATCCCAGGAACTACCCCATTCCCTCCTCCCACAATTTGGAGCTCGATAGAGTCGCTAAAATAGTCTAAACTTTCTGGATTTCAGAAATCGTCCAGATTTTGGAGAGGTAAATTGATCCTTTTATAACTCCTTCTATTCTTAATATTTTCCCTCCATTCCAATTCCTAAATGACCTAATAATTCTTGTGAGACCATCCCCTGAGTTTTGGCCGTTTTAAATTTCAGATTCAAGTGTTTTGGGGAGATTCATTCTAGATTTCTCAAGTAAGTTTGTCCATTTCTTTTCCCCTTTCAAATTGATTAGGGTTTCATTCTTTTTTTTAGGGTTTCCTCCCTTTTTATTGAAGTGAACAATGAACAGTGGGTAGGGGTTCGAACCTAAGGTTTAACCTTGGGTTTTATTGGTCCAATTTTCTATTTTTAGGTTTGATCTACCCTTCTTGAGGTGCGGCGGTGGTGCGTTTGTGTTTTCGCACAAAGGATTCAATGGTTTCATTTGATTTGGTAGGTGATTCCAATGTTGATGCAATCTTTGTGTATTATCATGCTGTATTTATCATATTTTCAAATTTATATAATTTTATTATTGGTACAAAAATTGGTTCTAATGATGTTTCCATTGCAATTGAATTTAAAATGCCAATTTGGTGTGAAATTGGGGGTTTTCCAAAGAAGTGTTTTGTTTGTTTATTTGGGGATGCCCTATAAATACTTAGTTGTTTTTATTGATCTGTAATAAGGCATAAAATACTATTTATAATGTTTATCCCCTCTGGTAATTGCTGCAAATAATGAGTTTTAATTGTGCTTGTAAAGAAAGTGAAGTTTTGGTTGCACTTTTGTGTGAAAATGAAGGTTTTACAAAGAGAACACTTCTTGTTTAACATGAGGATGCCCAAAAATTGATTTGTTGTTTTAATTGATATTTATTGGGCTGCCTTTACTATTTTGGTAACTTACAATTGTGAACATCGTGTACAAGTTGGTTTCTTAAGGGGTTTTGTGTGCAAAACTACACGAGATTTTGTGAAATTGATTTATTCAAATTCAAAGAGTTTGTTGTGTGTTTTAAGTGGTAGAAAATGAGATAGCTACTGTATTTGGTGTATGTGACCAGTAGTGGTGTTTTACATTAAAATGGATGTGTGTTAAATCCTGAAATTGTTTGAGCACAAAGGGGGAAGCCCGGGTACCTAGGTGGGGCGGATTTGTACTAGTACGGCTAGTGGACCGGATGGGTTTTGTCCCTGTTTCACTTAGCATTTGGATAACGACAACTCTAACTAAACTATGTGGATGATGATTGGGGACCACTAGGTTATGGGTATGTTCCCTACTAGTGGCTCGTGCACGAGAAAGGATTTTACTATGGTTACATTACACTGAGGTACGAGGTACATGGGGCCTGAGACTATCTAGTGCCTAGGGGTGTTCCCGGCTTTGTTGCTCAGTGGATTTGTGGTATTTTCCCTTGTTTTTGGGTGTCTTTGGAATTATAATGCAGTATCTAATATTCCTATTTAAATGTGTTAACATTCTGAAAGTTTTATCTTGAAAAATGTTTTCAATTAAAAGTTTCATTTTGTGGAATTTTTCACCGCTTTTAATTGCATATTAAAACTGCTTGCTTTTTCACCTTGTATTGCATGCACCTTGGAATCATAGGGTGGTATCATATTGGGCTTAGGCTCACACCCTACTTACACCCCTTGGGTGTAAGTAGACCTTTTTTTGACCCAGGTAAAGGAAAGGCTAAGGGTGATGGCGGTTCAGGGTGTTAGTCCTCATCCTTGGGGCGGAGTAGTGGAGACGACTTGGGGGTGATGACCCCTTGTCATGTGGAGTCCATGGGGCTGTTTTGTTTCTGTTCCATTGTGTATTTGGACCTTTTGTATTGACTCTAAACCTATGTATTCAGTTCTGGTTTTTGTTTAAACATCATTTGGTGTAAATTTTCAGATTCAGTTTATTGATTGTTTTTAATGGTTTATGATTTCATATTCGGGTAAATCGTTCCCAAACCTAAATAAATGATACCCGGGCACTTGTGCCAGCCCGTGGGGATAGGGAACGCCCTTCGGGTCATGTCACGGGCTGGGTTTGGTGCCGGTTTGGGCGGCGACCAGATTTGGTTCGTGATAATGATGGTGGTGGTGGTGATGATGATGATGATGATTATGATGGGTGTATCCCACATGATAATGGTGTACCTACCATCCCTTCTATTTAGAGAGAGTTGGAAGGATATTTTATAATGGGATTTATTCTCAAAGAAGATTTTAAGTATCACCACTCAGACCTTTAGTTTAATAAGTTATTAAAGATATGTTTGGTCCTAATCCTACCAATTTTTTGAGTAACCTATAAAAAGAAATTATACATCTCCTCTTAAGGTGGATGAGTATACTACTAGTAAGCTAGAAATTTAGTTATACCATGTGAATATTAAGGGTGAGGTTAGTGGAATGTATTCTACTTCAGATCCATTTGTATAAGTGCCTTATTTAGCTCCCTATACACTTTTGGTGACCACTAATAATTTTAATGAATTGAAATCAAATTTGATGGGTGGGTAGAAATATCTCTTCATTAGTTTTTGAAATATAATGTAACTAGTTGGAGAGGAGGATATAACTAGGATAATCACTTTTTTTTTTCTCATCTTCAACCAAGAATCCATCTCAAAATAGAACTTATGAAAAATAATATTGGGGATTTGAGAGCTCAAGTGGGTTATTGGAAAGTGGATCTTCACGATTTTATATTAAAGTTAGATTAGATATTTTTAAATATAGTTTTCCAGTCTTATACTTTAGCTGATCTCCCTCCATCTTCCACGATACATCCTCCTGCTTCTATTTCATCTATTTTTAATGAATATAGAATCAAATAGCTTATAAGAGATGAGTTGAAAGTTGTTTTACATGAATTTAAGAATTCTATAGATATGGTGTTTTGGGATTTCAAACCCATGAAGAAAAGACTTTAGATCTTTCTAGAAAGGATTTAAAAAAATATAGAATAGATAGATACACAATAAAATGGTCCATTGAATTTTATCTAGACAGGATCATCACTAAATCTAATATGAATATCCTATTTATATCCTTGGCTACTGATACTAGAATCACTCCCTTGACTCAAGACTTAAAATCCCCAGTGGAGAAGCTAAAAGTTTTAACTCCAGATCTAGAAGCCCTTATATAGAATATGGAATGTTATTTTGAGGCCATGGAGTATGTATTAAGGTCTATGAAGGATTTCACCAGATTTCTTAATCCATACCATTACACAACAAACATTTGTATTTTATCTCTTCCTTCCTGACCCATGACTTAAACATCTACTTCAACTATAACCTCATTTTTAACCATTTTGGATTATCTCATAAATAATTAGTCCAATACCTTCACCATGTTTCTATATATGTAGTTATCCTAGAACCTACTTCCACCTCTACAACACAACCTTACCCTCTTACTTCAACCTCTACTTAAAAAGGAAAGGATATTATTCTCTCTACTGAAATAAGGGATGTTCCTGATTCTTCTTCTCATTATAATTCTTAATAGGTCATCTTTTTGTAATATTTTTATATTAATGAAATACTTTTTTCTTATTTATGTATTTCCTATTATATAATTATTTTAAGTGTTTATTTCTTATTCCTTATTGTATTTTAAGATGGTATAGCTATTTGATAATCCCAAAAGGGAAAGAAATTGAGAAATAGAGAAAACTGATGTATTCAATTAATTTATTATATTTTCCATAATTTTTTATCATAAAAAAAGGTAAAATTATTGTCTTAGTTCAAACCCTCTTTATTTTAATGATCCCAAATCATGTTTCTTATGTTACTAATGAATTATTTTTTTATTATAGTTAACTATTTTTCTGGAAAATTTATAAAAATGGTTAAGACTAGAAGTGATCATGATAACCTACCATATAAACAATCAAGTGACCATGTGTTAGATGAATTAATTTTATCTAAAAATTGAACTCAAAACATGGTGAATATCAAGTGACTGGATGAAGGATTCAAAATACCATGAGAATAAGTGAAGTGATCACAAGAATAAATGAAGTTGTCGTAAGAATAAGTGAAGTGATATCATGAATAAAGGAATTGATTGTGTGAAGATTTAAAGTGATCCCATGAAATATTTAAGTTATCATAAGAAGAACCCAAGTGACTATATCAAGTGACCATGGAAAGTGTCCATGGAAAGTAACCATGGA
The DNA here is from genome assembly GCA_963277665.1 of Viscum album. Classification (NCBI taxonomy): domain Eukaryota; kingdom Viridiplantae; phylum Streptophyta; class Magnoliopsida; order Santalales; family Viscaceae; genus Viscum; species Viscum album. The sequence goes on from OY728157.1 coordinate 1,897,246,431, forward strand.
AATTAACTCTGTTAAGTGACTAATGTAGCAACCCTGACCTTAGTAGCCTAGAGACGGTGTCTTCTTTATTACATTGTCATAAGATACAAGAAATCACATCCTAAAGGAATGAATAGTTTATTAGTCTTGGTAAACTAGATACATATATGATTCCCATATTAAATTTGAATAAAAAAATACAACATAATTTTTTTTCAAGAATAATGTTATTTTATCTATAATATCATTTCATATTAGTCATAGTAAACATCATGGATTATTAGGAAAGTAAACAAAATAAGTGTGAGCTAAAATGCTCAGTAAAGGATAAGTAAAGTGGAATAAATCATTAATCAATAAGAATAATCAATAAGTAAAGGTAAATAACTAAAAAATTATTCTATTTAAATAACTTCATAGCAATAATATATATAGAATAATCAATATACCAATTTAAATAAATAAGAATACAATCCATTTAATCAATAAACTAAGAATAAAATCCATACAGAGAATATATCATTATGAGAATATCATTCATAATAATAACTAAATTCTTAAAGAATGAAATTCTTAATTATTATATTTCATGTCTCAGGTACATGATACATCTACCATCATGACCTTTCACAAGATTGTTTAAAACTGTAGGTAAAAACCTGTTTAATTCTAGCTTACAAATTTTTATCATGAGATCAATCTTTGCATCAAGGAGATATGTAATAATGGGATCCACCCATTAATACAGGTCCAAAGAATTATTCGTATATTTAATAGTTAATCTAATTCATGAATCAATATTCCTTAATATCAAAAATCTGTATTAAGTAGAGGATGCAGATTTATCAATATTTTCCCATATAAACAAATTAATTTCAATGTAGAACACACTAGTGCAGAAAACGTTTTTTACGTCGGTTATTTTTCATTTTTTACGTCGGTTTCTAGCCGACGTTAATACGTGCGACGTTATAAATAAGGTTTTTGACGTCGGTTATTTAAAAACCAACGTCAAAAACATAAAATCATGATGTTTATCACGTTGGTTCTAAAATAACCGACGTGATAAAGAAAATGGGAAGGGTTTATCACATCGTTTATTTAACAACCGACGTGATAAAAGGCCTGGAAAATGGTTTATCACGTCAGTTATTTAACAACCGACGTGATAAAAGGCCTGGAAAATGGTTTATCACGTCGGTTATTAAACAACCGACGTGATAAAGAGGGATGAGGGGGGTTTATCACGTCGGTTCATATAAAACCGATGTGATAAACCGGGGTGAGCGTGGTTTATCGCGTCGGTTCTTATAAAACCGACGTGAAAAACCGGGGGAGGGGGGTTTATCACGTCGGTTATTATATAACCGCCATGATAAACTGGCAGGAGGTGGTTTATCACGTCTGTTATTGAATAACCGACGTGATAAACCATTGTCTAGGCCTTTTATCATGTCGGTTATTGAATAACCGACGTGATAAACCATTCTCCGGGACTTTTATCACGTCGATTATTAAATAACCGACGTGATAAACCATTCTCCAAGACTTTTATGGCGTCAGTTATTAAATAACCGACGTGATAAACTATTTTACAGGCATTTTATCACATTGGTTATTAAATAACCGACGTGATAAACCCATTTTTTTTAAACAGAATGCAGTCATCTTCTCTCCACCAGAATCAACCAGAAAAAAAATCAAGAAATCGTACCACAAAAACAGAAGTAGATCAAAATTAAGCATGTACATTGATAACATATAAAACTTACCCCCTAGACATTCCCCACCCTCATTTATACCCCATGGACAGCCCTCCCCCACCCCGTTGGAGCCCTCACCCTCATGTATACCCCCTGGACAGCCCTCCCCCACCCCATTGGATAAAACTTACCCCCTAGACAGCCCCCACACTCATTTATACCCCATGGACAGCCCTCCCCCACCCCGTTGGATCCCTCACCCTCATGTATACCCCCTAGACAGCCCTCCCTCACCCCATTGGAGCTCCCACCCTCATGTATACCCCTTGGACATCCCTCACCCACCCCATTGGAGCCCCCACCACACTCCTGGACTGCCCCCCGACCCCCGGACACCCCCAAACACCCCTCGACAACCCCCCACCCACCTGAACAGCACCCCCTCACCCCCTCACCCCACTTGACAGCCCCCACCACACCCCTGGATAGCCCCAAACAGCCCCAAACACCCCTGGACAGTCCCAAACAGCCCTCCCCCACCCCATTGGATAAAACATACCCCCTAGATAGCCCCCACCCTCATTTATACCCCATGGACAGCCCTCGCCCACCCCGTTGGAGCCCTCCCCCACCCCATTGGATAAAACATACCCCCTAGACAGCCCCCACCCTCATTTATACCCCATGGACAGCCCTCCCCCACCCCTTCGGAGCCCTCACCCTCATGTATACCCCCTGGACAGCCCTCCCTCACCCCATTGGAGCTTCCACCCTCATGTATACCCCTTGGACAACCCTCTCCCACCCCATTGGAGCCCCCATACACTTCTGGACTACCCCCCGACCCCCGGACACCCCCAAACACCCCTCGACAACCCCCCATCCGCCTGAACAGCACCCCCTCACCCCACTTGACAGCCCCAACCACACCCCTGGACATCCCTTCCACCCCCCAAGACTGTCCCCCCACCCCACCAGACAGCCCTCCCAGACCGCTGGACACCCCCCAACCCCACTGAACACACCCCCACACCCTTGAAACCCCTCCCCCACAGACCCAAATCCATACCAGAAAAACCATCAAAAGTAGACCAAAACAAGAAGTAGAGAAAAATTAAACATTCACTTATATAACATTCAAAACTTACACTTTAAACATCAAAAAAAAACTAAATACAACCTAAACAACTACCAAATACACAATTAAAATGAAAATATTCAAAATTACATTTTACATTACAAACAACTAAAATTCAATCAAACCTGTAAAATAATTTGACCACTCCACTTGTACATGTTTGATGTCTTCAGTAGTATAGGGTTGAGGGTCATCAAAAAGATACAAATGAAAAAGAAGATATTTAACGTGTATAATGAATAAATCAAATTGAAATATTATGGAAATGTTTAGGAGGAAATCGTACCAGGTCAAAATTCACAACTATCCCAGTTGTTATTATTTCATACATAAATCTTAACATATAATATCTGCATTCGATGACGCCTTGTTGTTCATGAAAATTCTGTTTGAATGAGTGTAAATTCAATATATTATTTTTATGTAATAAATTAAAAAGTACAAATTATAAATGGAAATTTCTCTTCGCATTTACATATTTGATCTTTTCATTTCTTTTCTTTGTGTTTTTTCGATAGTAGACCCATGAACTGTTAGAAAATAATACGAATGGGGTAAATTTAAAATTCATTATAATATATAAAACTATTGAGAAATTGAAACTTACTTTTCCAATATATTCTTAAAACTTTCCCGCACATCACCATGAATATAGCATATCCAATAAAGGGCTTTCTCCCTTTGGAAAAAAATCCCTAACATCCAATGATCACTGATAAAATGAAATTTAATGTTAGTGGTTTTTTATGTTAAAAGATAATTAACTCTTTGAGAGAAATGTGTTTCATACCTCTCACAAAAAGGCATCATCCCACATTGTGTGATTATATTCTTTTCAAATCTTTCAGCAATATAAACCATTCTTTGTTCCTCATTCAATGCACATGCTTCAGGGGAAATCAATTGTGGGTCCATGAATCCATATACTTCTGTCAGCTCATTCCTCTCACAAATTTTATAAAGATACCTAATACAAAACATACATAAGTATACATTTTTAATAAATATAACGCAGGGAAAAGGTGTTAAGACTTACATGGAAAAAATTTGCATCACGTTTATGCCCAACTTATCTCCAGTAACAAGCTCCATGATATCAGATTTTGTAATCCCCACACTTATTTCACGTCCACAAACATGAGATTCCATTGGAAACTCATAAAAACCCAACAACAAATGTGAATATCTTGATAATCTGTCAAGACCACTGGAATATGTATCTGATGTCATAGCCTGTTGTCTTTGTTGTTGTCTATACAGTATTTCTTTACCTTTGAAGTATTCCTGTGAAAAAAAAATTGAAAAATATAGTAGTTTTCAAATGATAAAACAAATTTAATAAAAAAATAAAATAAAAGATATAACATTCATACCTCTATGGTAATGAGTCGAAGAAGTCTGGATGGCCAAACTAAAAAATGGTCGATACTCTGTCCAACTATCTCCACCTCATCTGTAGGTATTGGTACCCTAGCTGATCTATCTATAATATCATGTACAGTGACCCTCTGATTCTCTACCTCTAATTGTTGATGATGAACTGTATCTTCTATACAATATACCAACCCGTATTCTACTATATGATGTTGAGAATCATCAACATACAACTCGAAATATGTAGGAAGCTGCGGTGGAGGCGTAGGATAAAAAATGGGGTCCGCAGGCTGAGGTGGGGGAGTGGGAGCTACTGGCGGAGGTGGAGGATAAATAATGGGGTCTGCAGGGGGAGGTGGAGGAGTGGGAGCTGCAGTCTGAAATTGTCTTTGCATTTCTGCAAACAGAGATTACACTGACTCTCTAATCTTTTCCTCCATCATCGAATTAATATTTTGAACTTCAGCCTTCAACGATTCTATTTTTTTTATAAACCCCCTCAATGTTAGAAGTTGAAGCATGTGGAAACACTTTTCTTACCGATACACCTGTCAGATATCCTCTTACACGACCAGGATGTTCGGGCCTTCCCAATGCTACAAATAAAATATCTTCCCTCCCAGTAGCTGTAAATGTCCCCTCTGAACTCTGATCCTCAAGAGAGTCATGTATTAATTAATTGAACATTTCTGTAATGATTGAAACTTATATGAAGAAAAAATTTAACTTAAATAAATTAAATAGATATCTTACAATCCTCTCAGCTACGATTCTCAATTCTTCCGAAAGATATTGCCTTTTTTCCCTTCTGAGCTATCTTCCATTTTTCATGTCTAGATGGAGGGGATGGAGGGGCCACCTCTCCAGAGCTTGAAGACTCAGCTTTTAGTTGTTGAAATTTTTCTGCCATCATTTTTTCTTCCAATAATTTATACCCTCCCCGAGATAAACTATGAGGGTATACATTTTTAGATTGGATCTCCTGATTAGCTTTCCTTGTTTTCTGTAATTTAAGAATAAGAAATCATTAACAAAACATTAATAAAATCATTTATATAAGAAAGTTTATAAAAGTTTACATTGCCCTTACCAGAAATGACTCTTTTTTTCTACTTTCAAAAAACTGTCTCCATGTGTCTTCATCTATAAAAGGATATATACAACATGGATTGTCATGACTCCTATGACCATAAATGAAATTAGATGAGAGGGTTGATTTGAAATCCCTCCATCTCCTGGCAGCCAACAATAAGAATTTCTTCCTAACTCCTCCAGTGTCAGGAATATCAAATGCCATCTAATAAAGAAGAGGTTAAACATATTATATATACTAGAAACATTAAAAGAATGGTCAAACAATGACAAAAGATCTTACCAAAATCATCTCCCACAACTGAGAGATAATCGCTTTATCCACACCTCTCCAATCATCATACAGAATGCTTACTTTGGTCTTAGCCTGAGGTGCAACAAAACTCTTAAAATATTTGGCATTCGGACATCTAGGAATATCATCATCATCAAACTCAACGACTATCCTCTGATCATGTGTACGGGCAAGTGATAATTTTGGTAAACGTGTGCACCCACGTTTACCAACCTTTGAACTCTTTTTTGTAATAGGAGCATGTGAATGTTCATCCCCAGAGGTATGACCAGCAATATGCTCCTCTCCAGAATCATGTGGTTGATCATCTGAATGATCTGTCATTATCCTTCAAATCAAAAAAACAAACGTCAGTTCACAAATATACAAATTCAAATATTTTAATACTACTGTAATCAGAAAATTGAAAAGTATACTAAGTTACATAATAGTAAACATTGGTAATATGGTAAGCATGTTAAACAATGGTAAAGATAGCAAAGATGGTCAAGATGGTCAAGATGGTAAAAATGGTAAAAATGGTAAACCTGGTAAACATTGTAAACATGGTAAAGTAATTGTCAGTGAACAAAAATAAGCATTTTAAAATTCATGTAATGGTTATAAACCTGATAAAGTAAACTAAACAAACATAAAACAAACAAAAGCATATACTTATTTTATTTTAAAACATGTTTTAATAAATAAAAAACTTACAATATCTAACATTTATGGAAAAAATAAATGTAAACAAGAAATAAACATATGTTACCTGTAATTTTAGGAATGTACAAATGGATTGTTTTCCCAAATTCCTTCGTCGTGATCGTTCCTTATGGCACAAACTATGTCTTCAACATGATCATCGTTATGTTCTGGTAATATTTCCATGGAAGTAGGGATCTCACATAAATCATCATATTCATCAAGTTCATCCTCACCAACATATTGTTTTTCCCTTGTAAAACAATAGCCCACTGCATATCTGATTGATCTACTACATAGAAAATTTGTTTTTCATGTTTTGCCATTATAAAAGAATGAGCTGTGTCTTCCAATCTATTCATATTAACAAGTGTCATTCCAAATTCATCGTGTCTGACACTATTGTTACCATTAAACCATTTACAGTTAAAAACAGGAACTTTAATTTTAAAGTAATCAACCTCCCATATGTCTTCAATCACTCCATAATATGCATTTGATGCAGAAATTGGGTTTTTGTCCTTAGCACTCGAAAAATGCATGGCTACTGCAAACACCAATACACCACTATTGTGAACTGCACTTCTGTTGTCCTGAGCTTTTGTATGAAATGTATAACCATTAATGTCATAATCGGACCATGTTATCACATTTAAACATGTACCACCCACTATCCATTTTAATGTCTCTGATACATCTGATCTACCAAGAAAAGTCTTTTTAATCCATGACAAAAAAGTTTTGTTGTGCTCATTCAAAATCCACATTTCTTTCTTCTTTGGATGACATTGTTTCAACTCATTAATATGCAATGTGATATACGATTGAGCATCAGCTATGTTATTCAAGATGTATGATTCTAACTTCTTCATCTGTTCAGCTGACAATGATTTGACTTTCAAGTCGTGAATCCCCTTTCCCTCATTATTAACTCGTTCATGGAGAGATGGAGGCAAACCTATGTGTTGCGCCGCAGCCAAGTAGCTCGTACAAAACTCTGCTACCTCCTCAGAAATATACTTTTCAATAATGGAGGCTTCTGGTCGACATAGATTTTTAACATACCCCTTTAATATTTTCATATACCTTTCAAAAGGATACATCCAACGAAGATATACAGGTCCACAAAGCTTTATTTCTCGAACCAGATGAATCATTAAATGCACCATTATATCAAAAAAAGTTGGAGGAAAATACATTTCCAATTGACAAAGTATAAAAATTTCATCCTTTTCCAAAATGTTCAAAGCATTCACATCAATCTCCTTGTTACAAATTGAATTGAAAAAATAACACAACTTCATTATAGTCTTTCTGACACGAATGGGCAATATTCCACACAATGTAACTGGTATAATTTGTTGCATCATGACATGACAATCATGTGATTTCATACCTATCAACTTCAAGTCCTTTAATGAGACAAAATTTTTTACATTAGAAGAATAACCTTGAGGCACTTTGGTATCATGAAGACACTGACAGAAGCTAATTTTCTCCCTCTTCGATAATGTATGACAAGCCGGGGGAAGAAATGTCTGTCTTCCTTTAGGAGTGGGAGATAACTCCAAACGTATTCCCATTTATAGTAAGTCTAATCTTGCATTCAACCCATCTTTAGTATTTCCTTTAATATCTAACAATGTTCCAATCAAATAATCACAGATATTCTTCTCCACGTGCATGACATCAATATTATGTTTAACTTCATGATACCTCCAATATGGTAGCTCAAAAAAAAATTGACCTTTTCTTCCAAATATTTCTATCATTACTAGATTTTTGTGTCTTTCCCAATGTCACGTCAAGGTTTTTCACCCTCTCAAAATACAGATCAGGGGATAAAGGTTTTGGAGCAGTATAAAATTCTTGTGAGCCATTGAATTCCTTTTTTATTCTTCTATAAGGGTGTTCCATAGGCAAAAACTTTTGATGACCCATGTACACTGTTTTCCTCCCATGATGCAATTGACAATAGGACGTCTGTTGTTCGCAAATTGGACATGCTTTATGCCCTTTAACACTATATCCAGACAAATTTCCATACACTGGGAAGTCATTTATAGTGAACAGAAGCACTGCATGCAGTTGAAAATATTCTATTTTATAAGAATCATACGCCCTAATACCATCAACCTATAACAGTTTCAAATCATCAATCAATGGTGACAAGTAAACATCAATATCATTACCGGGTTGCTTTGGACCAGAGATCATTGTACTCAACATGACATATTTGCACTTCATACAAACTTCAGAAGAGAGGTTGTAAATTACCGATAAAACAGGCCATGAACTATGTGTGTTACTGAGTGTTCGGTATGGATTCATTCCATTTGTGCACAACCCTAGTCTGAGATTTCTAATTTCATTTCCAAATGTAGAATAATGCGCATCAATTTTCTTCCATTGTGAACAATCAGCTGGATGACGTATTTTTCCATCACATACCCGCTCTTCAGCATGCCATCTTAACCTTTTTGCATCATGTTAATTAGCAAATAAACGTTTGAAACGATTAATTATAGGAAGATACCAAAATACCTTTGAAGGGAGCTTTGTAATCTCTACATCAGCCTGTGATTTTTCTTTCACCTTATACCATGATGTCCCACATTTAGGACACTCTGACAGAAATTCATATTCATTCCTATATATAATGCAGTCATTCAGACAAGCATGTATTTTCTTGTATCCCAATCCCATCGGGCATAATATTTTCTTGGCTTTGTAATGTGGATCTGGAAGATCGTTATCTTTTGGAAGAATGTATTTCATTAATTGTAGCAGCTCTATAAAACTTCTATCACTCCATCCATGCTTCACCTTCAGGTTAATCAATCTCAACACCGCCGACAAAACCGTAAAATCTGTACAACCGGGATATAATGGTTTTTCACCATCACCATATAGACGTGTAACTGTCGGTTCTATCTCAATTTGTTCTGCTACAATATCACGAATCATTTCTTCAATTCCATCGGAGTTACCATCTTGCGAATCATCATCATCAGTGACATTCCGTCCAGTTTCGCCATGCCAAATCCAAGGGCTGTAACTCGGATTAAAACCATGACAAATCAGATGATCTTTTATCTCTCTACTTTTCAACTTCTTCATATTCAAACATTTTAGTCATGGATAGAAAAATATGTCACTACTTGGAACATTTCGTTTTGAAAATTCCAAAAAGGCATCAACACCTTCCTCAAATTCATTGCTCATTCGATGTGCCGTAATCCAACTTCGACTCATTATTACCTATAACAAATATCAACAAAAAATATATATTTTTAAGATAAGATAAATATATGTTTATATGAAAAAAATCATAATTTTAAAGTAAAACAATTTAAAATATAAAACAAATCTATAGGTATTTAAAAAAATATGCTTGAATATTATTTTTAAACAAAATATAGTTAGATATAACAGTTTTAAATTTCATTGAATCAAAGAAAACCATGACGCCTACATAGTTTAATATTGATAGCGGTTTTGATGTTTTAATATATTAGATAAACTACCTATTTAACATGTTATTAATGGTTTCTGTAGACCCTAAATCCATTTGGTAAATATTTTCACACAATTATAAAAATAAATGGAAGTGTTTTTGGGAGGAATATGTTCAATCATTTGATTTTGATGTCCCATATTCTATAACAAAAGGCAATGTGGATACCAAAGCCCTTAGTTTGATTTTTTATTCTCAAAGGGTTTGTGATGAAAAAGAAGAGTATAAGTTGATGTATATGATAAATAAAATACAACTATATTTTATTTATGGTTATGATAGAATGAATTCATACCATATCATTTAGCATCTGCTCCCACTAAAAGTAACCCTCCTCAGTTCAAAATGAATAAATTTAGATAATTATGCATGAATTCATACAAGTATTGTTGTACATAAACCAAAAAGAAGATTATTAGTACTAAAAGTAAAACTAGGAAGAAACAATAAACTCTATATACTCATGAAAGCTACTCCACAACACTTCCATGCTACTAACATCTATAAAAAACTACAAATTTCTTTTAAAAACCAAAAAAAATTGTTTATATTTATGTATGGTGGGCATAACATGTATACATAGTAAGATCCTCCCTAAAACATCTCATGAAAATGTTGAGGAAGCACACTAAAGCCCTATGAAAAAAGGAATCTAAATCATCACCTAAACAAGGAAAAATAGTTTCATATACTCACTATGGATCACTCACAAAATAATTCATATAAATAAACCTTTTCGTATAAAAATTATATATATATATATATATATTAAAATTAAGGTTCTCGGATACCACTTTTCCACTAGTTTTCCTCTCACACCCCAATGCTAATGTTATGGTCTCACCCCGCCCATAAATCATCCTACACCATGTGAAATTGTATAACTTCCATCAATGAATCATATGTATCTTAGATTATCTCATCACCATCTTATCAAAATAGTAATGAGGTGCATACTTGGAAACCACTACATCTTGTTTACATTAAATGTACAAAAATCGCAAAACATAATTATAGAATATCCGTGAAAAAAAACGAACGAAATAAATTCGTGGAAGGCTTACTTGAATGTTGCAAGTTAAGATGATAGATCTGAGAGGAGTGAAGAAGATAAACAATGAAGCCAAAATGAGTTTAACGCAGGTCGATCGACGAGCCGATTAGGGTTTACCGCGCGAGAGAGACGATCCGGCGGACTGTCAATCGAAAAATCGTAAATGACAGTCCATGGGGCTTTAATTTATTTAAAAGTTTTATAACGTCGGTTATATAATAACTGACGTTATAAACTATTTTTTTAAATTTATGACGTCGGTTATTTTAAAACCGACGTCAAAAATCCCCCGCTCTTTGGTTTTTTACGTCGGTTATTTTGTAACCAACGTAAAAAATGAGTTATGTACGGGTTTTTTACGTCGGTTATTTTAAAACCGACGTAAAAAACCCCCCCGTGCTTTGGTTTTTTACATCGGTTTTTTATAACCGATGTAAAAACGCGTAGATATCTCGTTTTTTACGTCGGTTATCTGGAAACCGACGTAAAAAACCCGATATCTACCCGTTTTTATGTCGGTTATCAAATAACCGACGTAACAAACCAAAGCACGGGGGGGTTTTTTACGTCGGTTTTAAAATAACCGACGTAAAAAATGCGTAGACATCTCGTTTTTTACATCGGTTATAAAATAACTGACATAAAAAACCCCGCGCTTTGGTTTTTTACGTCGGTTATCACATAACCGACGTAAAAAACGCATAGATATCGGGTTTTTTATGTCGGTTTCCAAATAACCGACATAAAAAACCCCACGCGCATTGGTTTTTTACGTCGGTTATAGGATAACCGATGTAAAAACTGAACAGGCGCGATTTGTAACGTCGGTTATGAAAATAACCGACGTTAAAAAGCTACTCGCCGCATTTTTTACATCGGTTATATATAACCGATGTAAAAAATGGTGACGTAAAAAACGTTTTCTGCACTAGTGACACCATATTTAAAAATGATATATGGTTTAAGTAGTAAACATATCCATGGTATGTAATATAAATATTTAGGATAAATTTAATGTTTCATGATTATAGGAATGTGAACCTTTCAAGAAAAATTTATTAACTATAAAAATGAATCGAGGAAGTAAATATGAATGATATCCTTGGTAAAAATGATCATAAACCATCTAGAGAATGAATAAGGATGGTATAATTATAGAATATCCCCAATGAAGTATATATAAAATAAAGGATTATTTTTTTTAATGAATATAATTACAATAAAAATATATTTAAAATAATTCTTGAGAAAAATATCCTTTTCATTTTGAAAATCACTTTTTGAAACATAAACCATTTTAAAAATCACTTTTAAAAACTAATAATTTCCAAAATATTAGGGAAATTTTTTTTTTATTAAAAATAACATTGTAAATTTTCAAATTAATATTCAAATAAATTATGGTCATGTTGGAGGGTAATTCTGTATATGTTGTACAAGTTAAAAAGAATATTCTTTTTACACTTTAAAAATGTTAGAAAAGTTCCTTATTCAGAAAAGAACAAGAATATTCCTCTGAAAAAAATTTAAAAAAAAAATGGTTAAAAATATCTTTAATAAATTATTTGTAAAGGGTTGAAAAAAAAATTGAAATTTTTTTTATAAAACATTTTTTTGGAAGAAAACATATTTCTGGCTGAAGAGATATATGATGTCAAATTTTATTAAAAACATTTTATAAAAAAAATTAAGTAAAAAAGAGTGGAAAATGGTACCATTACTTGAAAAAATCATTAATAAAAAGAGGATAAGATAATTAAGAGGTTTTATTATACAATTATAAACTAATTTCCTTCAACTTAAATTCGAGAATAAACAATCTCAATTAGAATGATATCGTAAAATAAACCCTTACAATGATCATAGAGTTGAAGTGATAATTAATCAATGAATCAATTATGTGTATCAAATTTAAAAACATATAAAAATTTGTAAATAGAAACTACTATATTAAAAATTCATACACATAATCTTATAATATTAATGACAATGAAGAATAAATATAACCCAATGAAAATAAATTTAGTTATGAAATTATTTACCACTTGGTAAATTCTAATTTAATTCTACTTGGTTGAATTAATTCAAATTTAAACAAAAAATACAGTGAATAATGAATTTTTCATGATATTACATGTCAAAGGGATGGTATATACACCATATAAAAGAAATTATGTGCATAGCATTACAATATGCCTCAATAAAATGAAATTGAGGCAAAATCCATTGCCTCATGATTCCTTTTTCTTGAATGTTATTTAACCTCACTTATAGTGGTTTGAATAATTTTATTAACCTACTAAATAACCATATTAATATTTATAATATCATATAATATTATTTTATAACATCTTATCATATGTACATTAATAATCTTTTGTTGTTTTCATTTTTTGGATGTTAATTGTCTTGTTTTCTCATGTGTGTTTCATCATGAAAGATCTGGTTCTTTCACGTGTTTTATAGTTATATTATCTCCACAATAATAATCATGACATTATTATCATATTTTTTTCATCAATTATAATTTTAAAACCAATAATTAAATATGGTTATAAAAAATGGACTATGACATAATCATGGAGACAGTTGGTTATACATACACATGAGTAACATTTTCATTTTTCAATGATCATTATAGAAAGGAGGTAAGTAATATTTTATATTTAAATAATGATAATAATATCATATATATCATATTATTTATTTGAATATACTAATATATATATCATACATGTGGTGTGGTGATGAAAATATAGTCACATCACTTTGTGAAGGTGACAGTCCACACGTACACAAATGATGCAATCATCAATAAGTGGGTGAAAAGGTAAGAAAGGATATTATATTTTTAGGATGATGAATATGTCATGAATATCATAATTATTTAATTTTAATTACATATAATCATTAACATTATATTTATCACTTTCCATGTAAAGCGTTAGTAAAAGAAGAATCACATCACTTTGTGAGGCGGTAGTCCACCGTACATATGAGCAACGTTATTGTATCCCCTAAAAAATAGAATGTAAAAAATGATTATATGATATAAAAACTCCATAGGTATAATTATATAATAAATATCATATATATAATTTAGATCCATTATCATACCTAACTGTGAAAGGTGGTTTTGGGAAAATGAATAACATCAGTTCGAGATGCGGTTTTGGGTAATTAAATAATTATATAAAAAATATTTTTATATTTAAGATACTTATTTTATTATTTTATCAGGTTTTAATAATAATTTAAGTAGGATGATAAAGAAATAAAATAAAAATTATCATTGAAGAACATTCCCTCTTCTTCGGGTATTCTTCTTATGTTTGCACCAAAGCCTTACTAGGTTGGATTTATGTCCAAAATAAGTCTTATAATATGATAGAAAGTAATTTGAGAACAAATTTTGATGGGTATTTTATGAAGCAAAAGGTTTTGAAGGTTTTAAGAATAGAGGATTGGGGTGGCCTTTTATAATTGAGGTGAGTGGCACACCTATAATTTTTTTAAAAGATGCAATCATACCCTTTTTCTTACAATTTTGAAGGTCATTTTTAACCCTTATCTTCATAGTTTAACCCCATATAAATCCATTTTTACTTTAATATTATCACTATTAATTTTGGTTAAAATTTAAGTTGAACTTATAAGAAATTATAATTAATTTTATTTCCAAATACATAATCCATTTTTAAAAATCCAATTCATATCTTTGGAAATTTTTAATTTAAAATTAGTCTCAGAGACGTGACAAGAAACTGGGTTTTTAAATAGAGAATGTTCCAAGGTTTACATTGTTTTTATATCAAGATTCAATAAGAAAATTGTTCAAATAACATAAATTTGATTAATTGATATATAATTGAACTAATTTTACTTTAAAACCTATTTTAAATACAATTTAACATTATAAATTATTTAAAAGAAAAGTAAGATTTCAATTAAAATTCAGTGTTTTCACTATTCCACAAAAAATTAAACAATTTAAAAAAATTACAAAATTTCACACTAAGATAATTTTGATATTATGATTTCAAAAATGAAGTTTATTTTTTCAAATAAATTTTCTAAAAGTGGTAAAAATTAATTCATATTATGTGCACAATTCATGATAACCCATCTTTTAATAAAAATATAGTTTTTCAAAAAACATTTCTTTTTATTATAAATGATTCTTATTTTATTACTAATCAATATATAAGCATAATTTTAATAATATATTTAGTATTATTCATTCCCATAAATTTAACATCTATTTTATAATATTATACGATATTTTTTTATTTAGACTAAGGGTTACGTGTTCTGCATGCTAAACTCAGCGTTGCGTATAAATCAAGCTAAACTGAGTGTTACATATAATTAAAACTATTAAAGAGGTAGAATTTATTTAAAAATAAATATATCATAAATTATCAGGGTGTTATATTTTATTCTAATATTGGTGTTGTGTGTCACATATGTTATTGAATATATTGTTTTTATTTTATAATTTTGGGTTGTTACGATTATAAGTGAAAGTATTTGTGCCTAACTGAATAATAAGTAACCATGTCTAACTTAAGCGACTAGTTATATTTAAATATCAAATAGTTATATTCTATATAATTTATTATAGATTCGGTTCATTTAAGTTTTAAATGATTGTAATGATTAAATTGTGAATATCCTTTAATGGCTAATTAGAGAATTTGATCTCTTTTTGAAGTAAAGCCACTTGTGGAAAACATATTGAGAAAAATTTGTGTGTGCATAAGACATATTATGACATTATAGTTCAATGAAACCTTCCATGATACTCTTTTTTCTGACCTCTCAATGTAATAATTGGGAGAAACTTTAAAAGGATATATTTTAATACAATTGATCAAAAAATATGGTTATATTGAGCTACTTCAAACATTCTCTCTTATCGCCTATTGGTCTATTTCTATATCTCTTTATATTTTAGCTTAATTTTTTTAGATGTGGTTGTATTACTCTATATATTCATTATCACATTATCCTAATCTATACTTGTCTTTCTTTCATTATTTTATACTTGTTATCCCATATATAATTATGGAAGAGGTTTTGTGTATCATGGACTACCAGTGTATAATTGCTTTATATTAATCCTGATCCAAGTTATTGATCATTTTATTTTTTTAATAAAATTATTAGTAGTGGGTGATTATTAAGTGTGTAGGAATAGGTCTCATATTGATACTGAACCTCTTGTTTTATTCTGAATTGTGCTTTCTTGTTTTGTTTTCTGTGTTTAAAAATTAAACTAGTTCTTATTTTCAAAAACTAAAAAGAAAAATGTAAATTTGATAGTTAACTTTAATAAGTGTTTTATATAATATTTTTAAAGTAATTAGATCTATTTAAAAAGTTAAAGTAATTTTTGAAATTTTTTTAATTTATTTTTTATTGAGATTTTGAGAAATATTTTAAAAAAATGAATTATATTATTAAATATTTTAGTTAACTGTGTTGTTTTTATAAATTGGGGGATTTACTATTAAATATTTTTAAATATAAATTTTAATTTGAGACTTAATTCAACCCCCTCTTGATTTTTCTAATTCGACAAATAGACTGCAATAGTGTGAGGATAATTAGGGCTATTTATATTGGTTTAATGTTTTTGGATGGTGTTTTTGATTGATTCATGATTCCATGTGGTTTGGTTCTGTGTGGTAAAAAATGGTGATTTCATTTTCTAAAAATTGGTTTTTGAATCGACAATGAAATTTTATGGAATGATTTTTTTTAAATCAACTTTGTAAGGGAATAAAATAATTTTAATGGCTGTGAAATATTTTAAATATGGTTTCTACTATATTTTCATTTTTTTGTGAATTTATATTGTAATATGAAAATTATGTTTTTTAAAATTTATTGATTTTTGAAACTAGGTTCCATGGTTATTTAAATTAGAAATTTTAGTTAATTTTCAATGTTTTTAAAGTTATTTATTTCATTTTAAAACGTTTGAGAATTTTTTTAGAGTTGAGGAGAATTATTTGAAATGAAAATTATATTTCTATTTTTTAGTAAATTGGAGGTTTTAAAATCATTTTTCTGTTATTGTTCCTTTTTGAAAAGTTTTCACTTTAAGGGAGATGGATTTTTGAATTATTTAATTGAAAATTTTCCAAGTGGATCAATTTTTTCATGGTGTTTGTGTCTTTGAAAAATGTTTTGAAGCCCTTGTGAAATGGTTTTTTATTTTTAAAGGAAATAATAATTTTTAAAATGTTTAGTTGTATGTTTTTATATAATATCTTATATATTTGGTTTTCTTCTCTTAGTGTATGTTGAGAATTTTTGGGTATGCTAGAAAACTGTATGGGTTATATTAAAGTTTCATGTTATTTAGTAGGTCCTCCCAAAAATTTCTTGAGAAAATGTGGAAGTTTGTCTCCGAGGATGATATAAAGGGAAAATCCTCTTGTATTCCGATTATTGGATTTTATCAGAATCTAAATGGAGTGGTAGAGTTGATATCCTTTTGATCACAGTGTTTCTTGATCCACCATCCTCTTTGTGATAGCTGAGGTTCTTTAGGGTTTGTTCTTAGATAGGTTTAATTTATTAATCTAGTATGTTGATCTTTCGAAAGTGGTTTTGGGTGATGATGGAATGTTTTGGGATGGTATTCATAGAGTTGTAATGGATTGAGGATTTTGTAGTAATTTTTTATAGGTTATTTTATGGTTCCTCATTTGTGAGGTGTTGTTAATTTGGTTGTGCGTATAACTTGATGTGTGTATTTAATCCTTTAAACTTGCATGTGATGATTTCCTTAATTGGATGTTCCTTGGTTAGGATGTGGTTGAGTCATGGGTGTATGGTTGGGTTGATTAGTATGGACATAAAACCAGTTGAGATTATGCACTGGACAATTTCGGTTAGGATAATGTTGGGTTTACCATGGGATGTTGTCCCAGGTATGAGGCCCTATATTTCCACTTCCATTCAAAATTTTGAATCGAAGTTTAAAACATTCTTTTTTTAATAAATCATGTTTTTTAGGTGTTTCTCCCTTTTTCAGGATATGGGTTGTGTTGGTCTTGGGTGGATGTTCTTGGTGATTATTATTGTTCCTTGGGTTTAGGATATTTTATGTATTTGATTTAGGAAGTGTTGGATGGTTTTTTAGTTCCTTTAGGTATTTTTTAAGGAAAACATTATTGTCCAATTAATTCACTCTTTTTTAGATTCATTGAGATATTTCCCATTGTTTCCACCATTTTAGAGTAACTTTAAATGGTGGGATACTTACCAGGTCTTTGTGCTCTTTAGATATTTTTCTTTGTAATCATAATGGTGTTATGCTTAGATGTTTATTATCATTTTGTGGAACAACTTAATAAGTTGAAGGAATTGTTGTGTTTGGTTATTTCCTTCCATAGGACCCTCTTCGGTTGTTTCCCTTCCCACCCACCTCTTAAAGTGAGGTTTTATAGTATCACCCTTCCTGTTATTTCTACTTTTACTAAAGAATTTTTGGAAAATAAATTTGAATGGTAGGGAGAATTGTGACACCCTCATATCACTTTAGTGATTTATATTATTTAATTTTTTATTATAATTATGTTTTTTATCATTTCATTTTTTTATGTTCCTAGAAGATTTGGGTGGTAACTATGTAAGCAATAGACCTACGGATTACCACACCATGGAATGGGTGATATGGAATGGAGGTCATGAGCTAAGAAGGTCCATGATAAATCTGGGAAAGATCCACTATAGAGGTGATTAAGAAAGATTCCAATCCCACTTATTGAGTTAGCATCCTTTCATCATGGTTCCTGGACTATACTATAAAGGGTTGGGGAAAGGGACCAATCCCCATCTCCAGCTTTAGTTTGGTTGTGTTTTAGTCCTTAGACCACACCTCAAAAGGTCCTCTATGATGTTTCTCTATGGTTTAGGTTCCTAGGTTGTGTTTGTGAGTGTTCATGGGGAGCATTATTTTCATGGTGGCTAGGCCACACTACATCCCCTATCTTCCTAGTTTTTGTTTAAAATTGAAATTATCATTTTTTCCATATCATGTTTTTTGGGATTTTATCCACCTCTTCCCCTATATATCATTCATCTAAGTAGGATACATGCTCATGGGATTATTTCATCCCTTCAATTTTAATTCCAAGCATCTCAACCATGGATTCAAGTGGATTTATTTATGATAAGGCCTCATTTTCTCTTGTTTTATTTTTTCTTCCTCTTCCTCCCT
This sequence comes from Viscum album, assembly GCA_963277665.1. Lineage (NCBI taxonomy): Eukaryota > Viridiplantae > Streptophyta > Magnoliopsida > Santalales > Viscaceae > Viscum > Viscum album. Next base: position 1,897,265,503 of record OY728157.1, read on the forward strand.
CATTTATCTTAGCTTTATTGTCACTTATAAAACCAAATAGGTATATTCGAAAAGAGACAGGGTTTGAGATGGGTTATAATCAAATGATTTGTCTTATAGGGCTTAAAAAATGTGGTTTTTCTTTCTTTAGAATTTTACATCATAGTAAACACATTTCAGAATGGTTTCAGAATGATTCTTCCTAATTCAAGGTATTTGTTTGTGTGTGTTTCCATTATATTCCATGTTATTTAATTCATTTTGGTTTAAATTATTATTTTTGATTAACTTAGCCTATATGTTATTGTTTTGTTGGATTTGGTAAATTTTTAAAAGGGTGTAACACCTGGAATAATGGTCTTAAATTGGTTTTCTTGGTTTCTAAATATTTATTTAATTTTCAAGGCTTTAGAAAAATCCTATTTTTATTTTTGAAAATGATTTTTGATAGTTAAGTGTATCTAATCCCATTTAGGTCATGAAATATGATAATTATGTTTCTTTTAAAAAATATTAAGGATTTAGTAAATCGTTTTTAGTATGGATTAAAAATTTTAGTTCTAAAATATGTTTTAAAAAAGAATTAAAATTATTTATAAAAGGTTATAAAGTGTATTAGCATCCCGAGTTAGTTTATTAAATGATTTTTCAGCACTTTTAAGAAGTTTTTTTCTCAAATGTGTAAGTCCCTCGATTAAGCCCATTATATTGATGGATTGTTATATTTTGATTCCCCTTGGTGGAATATTTATTTTAATTAGTTCTTATTGATTATTATATAAAATTTCGAAATTTATTTTTTATTTTAAGGGTGTAGGATGTGAGATGAGATTTACTATAATTATTTTATTTTAATTTCTTTGTGTGTCTATTACTCATATTTTCTATGACATGTCATGTGAACTTAGGTAGATAATAAAAGTTCTAGATATATGTTACACTAGTGTGGTGATGATAACTTTCTATTTCCATAAGAGATTTATTCCCTCCGAGGGTTTTACTTGATTTAGTGACTCGAAAATGTGTCGAATAGCAATTTCATAGTTTCAATACGATGGTTGATAAAGTTTTTTTTTATAACAGGTCTAGAATTATTCTAGTTAAATCCCTAGGAGTTACGGATGGTGTTATATCCTTTCTAAGATAAATTAGGTGATCTTGTTAAATACTTTGATTTCATCTCCTTCTTATTGATTGCTCTTTAGAACCATTTATCCATTTAGCCACTTTGTTATGTTTTTTTAATATGAAGGTGATTAATGTGATTGGTTTCATTTTGGATTTGATTTTTGGTTTAATTTCAAATTGAATTTATAATTTTTTTTTATGTTAGTTTTAAAATTAAATCCCTACATTTTTTACTAAAAAGGTTGTTTAATTAAGGTTTTCTAAATTATTACTTTCATTTAATAGAAAATATAAAGAAAGTTTTATATAAACTGATTATGGTGTAATATTTATTTTATCCTAAATTCATGTGAAAACAATGTTTTCTATTTATATTATAAACTTGAATTAATGAAATTTTCTTTTTTAAAAGGAAATTTTATAAAATATTTTAGTAAAATCTTGATGGGCATGATTTTCTCACATTATATATACACCATTAGATGTATGTATCTCTTATATTTTCTCTCAAGTGCCAAATATGTGGATCGGTATCCATGGGGGTTCGGTTGATTTAGACCATGATGGTAATTTTGGATCATGGTGGGATATTTTGGATCATTAGGAGGCTTTTAGGTTATGGATTGGTTTTTTGTTTTATATTTTGGGATCATTATGTATCAGGATTATAGGATATGCATCTTTTTTGGATTATTTTCATATTGATGACTTCTTTATATTTTTTTATGTTTTATTTTGTGACTGATTTATTTTTTATTGCTATTATGAATTCTTTAATTTGTTATGGATTCTTTTATATATATTTCTATTTGTTTCGATAGCATTGATGTCTAATATATGAATGGTTGATGCCATATTTATGGGTGGGAAACTATACTTTGTTAATTTTATTTTAGAGTGTAAAATAATTTCTAATATCTTTTCTTGATACATAAGAACTAGTTATTATCTAGGGGGTCAGGAATTCCCCTCAAACTAAGTGGTGGGTCAGATAAGGTTTTGGTCTTAGTGGAATCTTGAGTTCCATACCTTAACAGTTTGGGCCATGTACTTGGAGTTTTATTTTGGTTACACTAGATGGGAAACCCTAATGGTTATAATAACTAGGGGAATAAAGTTTAGTTAACCCAAATTATGGATTTATATAAAGATTTTATTTTCCCAACTATCCAAGAATCATAATTTTTATGATTAGGATGTTGTCTGACTTAAATAACTAACTTGTGAGGTGAATTCTATAACAGACTCATCAATTAGTGAAATATGGATCTTATTTCACTAAATGGATATAAAGTATAGGATAATAATTTTTAGTGGGGGTAATTTTATTAAAGGGTATTATTGAATATATATAAATCATGATACCCACCCATAGATATGTCTTTGTTATAGATTATAGATTATTTCATGATAGTAATATTGATATCCCTTTAGGAATGACCTATAAGATAGTTTGAAATTGGTATCTAAGGTTGATAATTATTCTCAAAAGGAATAATTATGAGCATATAAATGTGAATCGTATAGAGTTTAATTTCATAAAATCTGAATCATGAGTATTGGATACTAGGACTTCATCCCAAATTTGTGATGAAAAACATAGGCTTAGAGATAATAGGGAACTGAAAAAGGATGGAGTATATATTTTTATTGGTAATAGAGTAATATTTTCTACATTATAAGTCAACACTTAGGATATAACTTTACTAATTGTATTAATACAATAATCATAGAATTTTTATTATATTCCTACCATAAATAGATACTTTTATTTTGTACCATGTTTAGATAGGAATGAATTTCCATTCACTATTAAGAATAATATTTATTCTATATAAATAATGTAATTTTTTATGGAATAAAGAATATGGTAAATGGTTTATATATTCTAGATATGGATAATATTATCTATAACATTTAGAATAAAGTATCAAGGGTTGATTATAATCCCACCCATCTTTGGTATTTCTGAATTGGTAATATAAATGAGAAATGCATCCAAGACTCTATAAAGATAAAGTATTGGATTAATTTGATTATGAATCATTTTAGAATAGTGAATATTAATTATTAGGAAATATGAATGAAGAGACTTTTATTTTAAAGGAGAAAGGGATAGTGGAATATTGGATATCATACATAGTGATGTATGTGAACCAATGATTACTCAATAAAGTGATGATTTTAGGTACTTTGTTACTTTTATAGATGAATTTAGTCAGTATGGATATGTGTTTTTGATGAGACACAATTATGAAACTTTTAAAAAGTTAAAATAGTTTTATAATGAAGTATATAATCAATTTTGAAAAACTATTTATATCTTATGATTAAATATAGTGGGTAAATATTTGAGTGAGGAACTCATTGAGCATCTCAGAGATTGTAGAATTTTTCCACAACTCACTCTTCCCAGAAAACCATAGTTGAATGGTTTTTATGAGAGGATAAATCATACCTTGTTATACATGGTTTTTTCAATGATTAGTTAGTGTGACCTTCCTATTATATTTTGGAATTATTCTCTATATACTGTCACATTCCTAATGAGCCATGTTCCGTCTAAATTAGTCATAAATACTCCATATGAGATATGGTATGGGAAAAAAATATTATTTTTATTTAATAAATATTTAGGATTATGAATCACTCTTATGGTGATTTAATTATGATAATATGATCTCTAAATATGATAAATAATTATTTATTGGTTATAATAATGAAATAATGGGATATTAATTTTATAATCTTATGGATCAAAAGGTATTTGTGTCTTGAAATACTTTTTTCCATTAAAGGAAACATATAATTAGAGGTGTCAATGGGTTAAAAATTAAACTTGGTGAAGTTAAAATCCAATAAATAGGTAGTCTTACTAAGATAGAGGTTAAGATGGTTACTCAAAGATTTATGGAAGAAGAAATAACTAAATATATAAAATAACCTTGAAGGTCTGGAAAGATTAATCAATAACCTAAGAGATACTGATTTATCATGGATGATGAAGATGAGGTAGTGTTCATAAGAGATGAACCTACCACGTACCAGGATACCATTAATAGTATTTATTCTTATAAATGGTTAAAATACCTAGAACATTATATGGACTCCATGTACATTAACCAAGATGGTAACTTGGTAGATGCACCTAAAGGGGTAATACCCATAGAGTTAAAGTGGATTTTTTGTAAGAAAACTGACATTAATGACATATTTTCCACCTATAAATCATGTTTAATTACAAAAGGTTATAGGAAAATTCATGGTATTGGTGATGAAGAAAAAATTTCATATGAATCAATGATAATGTCTATTCATATTTTGTTATCCATAGAAGACCATTTTGATTATGAGATATATCAAAATGTTGTCAAAATAGATTTATTTAACACGAATTTAGTCAAGGGAGTGTGAATAATATAGCTTGAGGGTTTTTAAGTGTCAAATGATACAATTAAGGTATATAGGCTTCATTGGTCCATTTATGGTTTGTATCATGCTACTCAAAGTTGGAATATTAGAAATAATAATGCAATCAAAGAGTTTAGTTTCATAAAAGATATGGATGATTCTTGTACATATAAGAGGATTAATGGGAGTTTAGTGTTATTTTTTATATTGTATATAAATGAAATACATATTATAAAAAATAATATCCCCACACTTTACTCTGTGAATATGTGGTTGGGTAAATTCTTCTAAATGAAAGGCATGTGTGAAGCAGCCTACATACTGTGTATAAAGTTATAGAGAGATAGATCTAAAATATTTATTAGTATTAGTTAAGACACATACATCGGTATAGTGGTAAACAGATTTAGTATGGATAACTTCAAATGGGGGAAATTACCATTGTTGCATGGCATGAATCATAGGAATATCTAGGACCATTATAAGGTGTTATAAAGAATGGATAGATAATTCTCTATATGTATTCCATAGTCTCTATCATGTCTGTTATGTTGTGGACTCAATCCTATGTTTCTTATACTCTTATAATTAAAAGTAGATACCAATATAATCCTAGTTAGAGTCACTAGATTCTGGTGAAGAACATCTATAAGTACTTAAGAAGAACTAAGGATATGTTCTTGATCATTATATAAGAGGGTGAGCTTTGTGTAAAGAGTTACACAGATGAAAGTTTCCAATCAGATAGAGATGATATAAAATTTCAATAGGGTTTTTTTTCTAATTGATGGATCTATCAGTTGGAAGAGTTCCAAAAAAGAAAATATAGTAGACTGAAAAAAATATCCATAGGGAATTATTGTATCAAATGTTGTGAATAAATATTTTTGAAATAGGAATTTCATTTATAACTAAAGGTGTTTCCTAGAATTGAGGGGGTTACTAAGAAACAATGGATCCATTGATCAGGAAAAGGAACCCATGTATTTCCAAAATACAAAACACATCCTTTAAAAATGAAATATTATATAATATATTATTGATAGGTGTTATGTTAGGATCAATTGGGTAGTTATAAACAAAAATGTAGTTAATCCCCTAATAAAAATTTTAGCATGTAAAAAGCATGAGGTTCATGTAGAATATATTAGTATATTGTACATAATAGATTGATTTAATGGTTTAATAATGTACCATGTGATTATAATAAAAGGAAATCTCCATTTAAAATTAATTCAAGTCTATTGTAATTTACTTTACATGAATAGTGCAATGATAATATCCCTTAAAAGTATAACATTGATTTTTCTCAAATCAATGATCATCATAGATTATTATGTGTTGTGATGATATTCTCATATTATCATGATTAGTGTGCTAATGAGATTTTTAGTGGATACTTACAGTTTGGAATGACCTGTCAAGTATATCCCATGGAATGTCATATATTCATTAATATACTTAGGGGTCTATACTTATAATCAATCCTTCTTAACTTGTATTAGATAGATTCCTAGTATTATAACCTTTATACTTTGATACATTTCTTAAACAATCCATTATATATTAGCTAATAAAGTGTGGTTAGGTATGTTGTTGATCATTTCATAGTTGAAGATCAACCAAGATATGATTTTCCACTAGTATGATGAGAAAATAAATTGGGATATTAATTGAATTAAACTTAGGAAATGAATATACATGATTAGTTGAGTTACATATGATGTGTTTATATTATTCTTTGAGATAAAATTTATTTTCTCATATGTTGGATTAATGATATGTGAAGCATTCATAGACTAGTCATTCATTTTTAGAGAATCAAGAAAGTATGAGTTGGACTATACTAGATTGGAATTGTTCTATATATAATGGTCACTCGATGTCATGTGAAAATGGATTATATAGTTATATATATTATTTATATAATATATCCTGTGTTGGACATGTTCATATGAGATATGAGTATGTTTTATGGAGATCGCACGAAACACCTTAGTAGCTTTAGTAGCACTGACACTTTTATAGAAGTTTCTCTTCTATTACATATTTGAAATGGAGATTTTATATTTATTTTGAATACTATTATGGCCTATAAGGTTACATGTTTATGAATTTAGATAAATTTTAAGTTTTGAATAATTTTTTCCCAAAATTAAAAGAGCTTGATAAGTCATATCCAAAAGAGTTTTCGATGAATTCATAATGAGTTATAAATTTTTCCATAAATTATTTATGGAATTTTACTAAAAGAAATATAAAGATATATATATGAACTAAAATATGGATTATTCATATTATATGACTCAAATAAGTCACATCTTATGATATTTATATGATTTATATCATATGATATGATATGCTAGTATCGTAAGGCAACATGAGATGCTGTATTTTTTCACTGTCATATATTAAAATTGGTGTGAGATATCATTTTCATGGGATAAATGAATTTGATACATTCATTAATTCATTTTTTCTTTATTTTATGATTCATGGGACAGATCATTTAAATATTATACACCATTCATTAAATATTTCAATGAATAACACTCCAATAGGCTGTAACATATGGGTTTCATGAGATGTCACTTGATATGAGTGATATGGTCATTGTTCTTAATTAAATAGAGATTGTTAGGGATGGAATATATAAGGTAATATTTACCTTTTTTAAGACTAATAATTTCATAAAAAAGCTACCAAATCTATCATATCCTTGGTAAATCATTATTCACACAGTGAAGTCATTATCACCCCTTTTGATGTATGAAAATCCTTACAATGTGATCAGAGATACAAAGGCTAGTGGATTGCCCACTAAGACAGAAATAATTTTTTTATTTCTCCTTTTATATTTATAAATATTGATCAATTTAGATGGAGGTTACTACTTCAACAATATTGGTACAATGTTCTTCTTTATTCATTATATGTGGATTCTGAGAAGATAGATCGAGCTTGTTCATGGGAAATTTTTACTTATAAATGAAAAACTATAATCCCCAAAAACCCATAATATTTATGATAAAAACACTTTAACTAATATTATATATAATCATAAAAAATATGTTGAAATAAAGACTAAATAATATCAAGTGTTTGAGAATGTTTTCACAAAAAAATAAATGTAATTTTCTCTTGGAAAACTCAAAGGTGTTAAATCAATTTTTTAAAAAAGTATTGGTTTTAAAACTAAAACTAGGGGTTTTTGGGATAATATGAGTTATGTAAAATCCAATTCTACATAAAAGAAATTTTATGGTAACTTAAGAAGGAATACATCCCCAAGATAAGGAAAATGGAACCATGAAATACGAATGGATAGTAAAAAAATTGTACATAACTCATATCAATTTAGAAGATCAAAATTTAGAAGTTTTTTTTTGTTTTGTGGAATATTTGAGAACACATACTATTTTTTCTAGTAAAACATGTATTTTCCTTAGATTCAAGAAGCCATAGATTGAAGGGGGTATTCTAAGAAAAGACATGCTGGGAGAATAATTCCCTAAAATCTATAGCACAAAACAAATTTGATTATCTCAGAGAAATTTTTGAATGATGAGACTAACAAGTTCATTGTGAAAAATAATATATAACTAATATTACATGTTAGTTTTATCATTCTGAAAAAGTTATTAAATCTTAGAAGAAAATAAAGGAAGATCAGTCACTAATTATTGAAGTTGATTAAAAATTCAACAGGAAAATAAAGCCATAGATTCTTGATAGTGGTTTTTTCTCTCACATGACCTGTGATATAGAAATATTGATGAATTTGGAAGTACATAATGGAGTTTAGTTGTATTTGGTAGTGAAACCCCCTTTAAAATAAAAGTATTTGGAACTTCAAAGATTGAGGCCCGAAAATTAAAATCTAAAGATATTTTACTTATAGAAGGACTTAAACACAACTTATTGAGTGTAATAAAAAAATTGGAGATGGTAATGAAGTTATTTTTAGGAAAAAATATTATATCATAAAGTTCTTAAAAGATAGAAAAATTATCACAAATTTATAAATAATAAGTTGTAACTTATTCTAAATTAGTGATCCTAGTAACTCTTATTATTTGAGTACTAAATATGAAAATAAACCTTACCATAGAAGACTTGTACATATTGGTCAAAGGAGTTTGACAAAAATATCAAAGGAAGATGTAGTGAGAGACTTAACTCAATTAAAAAGATAAATATATGTTATTTTTGAAATATATAAAAAGGCGAACATGGTACTTGGAAATAAAAATATTTTAAATCTAATTAACTATGCCTCTTTAACAAATACACTCTAATTTATGTGGGATAATGAGAGATTAATACACTAGATTTGATAATTTTTTTATAACATTAACCAGTGAATTCACCAAGATAACTAAATTAATGTTCATGAAACATAAGTCTATAGTGGAGGAAATTTTTAAAATATTTAGAAGAAAAATTAAGAAAGAGTTACGAGACAATATTATAAATCTGATAAATGATAATTGAAGGGAGTTTAATAAAAATTATTTTGACTCATATATTTATAATAATGGGATTAAACATCAATATATTTATCCTTATACACCTTGGAAAAATGGAATTTAATAAAGTAAAAATATATGGCTGGTTGAAATGGGAATAACTATTATTGATGAATCCCAACTATTAGAATTATTTTTGAGAGAAATTATAAGTACAATTGTGATTAGTCAAAATAGATTCTTATTGATATTTGAGACAAACATGAATTATTAAGAAATAATGTATAGGAATAAAGTTTTTGGTAGTCCATGCTTTAAAATGATCAAAAATTTCAATCTATGTGTGTAAGATAAAAAGGATGAATGACGGGTTTTCATGGGATATTTATCCAATAAAAGAGGATATAAATGTTAGAATAAACTACACACAAGCTAGTAGTTTTCTATGATGTGAAAATAATTGAAAATTATCTTGATTTTAAAGAAACAGATGAAGTACATTTTCAAAAATTATCTGAATATATCATTTAAAATTTTGAAAAGGATAGTGAAAATAATATGATTATAAACTCAATCATGTTGATACTAATTATGATCAGTACATTAATGATAAAGATATTGCTAAACGTGGAAAATTAAAGTTTAAATGGATATAAAATCATATTGAATTTGAAAGAATATTTGGAAGATAGGAAGAACTAGTATAGACTATAATAAAACTGAATCTTGATAATCAGACATCTTTGATTTCAAAATTTTAACCACAATCGATTTTTATTGGTGTTATATAGAAAGAGAATATAAATTTTATGAATGATGAGGTATATTAAATTGTAAATAATGAAACTTAGTATATTATACCAATACCTAAACTAAATAATGTTTCAAAGTGGATATTCATAAAAAAAAACTCAATGTTAATGGTGAGCTCTCAAGAAATAAGGACAAATTGGTTGGAAATGGTTATTCACATGAGGAAGGTGTATAATTTGAAGAAACTCATCAAAATATTTTGAAGACTTGAGAGAATCAGAATATTTCTAGATATTACAACTCACACATACAATAAATTTTATCAATTTGAGGTTAAATATACTTTCTTAAATATAAATACTGAATAATAAGTTTTTATTTAGGATCATAAATGATTCATTCTTAAGAAAATATGGTATTATGGTGTGTAAGTTAAATAAATATTTGCATGGATTGAAATAGGACCCTAAATACTAATATTAAAAGTCTGAAAACTATTTAAATAAATTAATTTTATGAAATTAAATGTCTATAGAAACTTATATATGAAATAAATTAGAATAGGTACACTTATTCTCATTATTTAAATGGGAGATATAATTTTTGTAGGTGATAGAGAGTATACTTGTGATAAATTCTCAAAAACAAATAAATATATAATTTGAGATTCTATTTCCAAGAGATATGATATTCCATTTTGGAATTAATGGTTGAATATAAACAAAAATATATTCTATTTTCTCAACATAAATATAAAAATAAATGATTGAATAAATTTGGAATTTAAGACACAAAAAAGGTAACAACACCCATGATGTGAAACTAATAAAAGATAAAACACAATAAATTTTGAATCGGAATAACTTCATGGAGATTATTAGAATATTTCTTTATATTATAGCATCAAGACCATATATTATTTATATAGTAACATTGCGTGCTATATATAAATGTTATGACAACCTGTATATTTATTATACATTAATTCATGATTTATTACATAAGAATACACATAATAAAACCTATAAGATAGGGAATTATAGTGTCTATGGGAATTAGGTACATAGCTTAACAATATGAACATTGGATAAAACAACATTATTTAAAACTTCCTTAACATTCTCTTATAAATCATCCGGCATCTAATTCTGCATGGGATAACCTGGGGACGTACATATGGAAGTGGTGATATACAAATCCTAATAATGGACTATAAAATAATCATAACATGAATCAATTATTACATGTTAAACAATGGAACATAAATGGTACATAAAAGGTGTGATAATCATAATTATGGATAATAAGGTATGATAGAGCATGGTAACATAAAGGAAACATGGGAAATGTGGAAACAAATTTAAACATGAATTCATAAACCTAGTTCAAGTATAACTACCTATGTAATGGCTCAGACCTTTGTGGTCCATTAGATTGTAACAATATAGTGTTTGGGGTGTTCTGGGAGGCAATGGTAGATCATTTCAAGAGTTCTATAAATTTACAATTTTTTCATTGGTAGGTCGAGGCGTCGGTAGGTTAGGACATCGGTAGGTTGGGTAATTGGTAGGTCGAAGGTGTGGGTTGGTTGAGGGAATCGGTAAGACAAGGCATCGATAGGTTGAGGCATTAGTAGGTTGAGGGAATCTGTAGGCTGAGGCGTTAGTAGTTCAGGGTGTCGGTAGGTCGAAGGTGTCGGTAGGTCAAGGCGTTAGTAGTTCGAGGCATCAATAAGTCAGGGTGTCAGTAGATCGAGGTGTCGGTTGGTCGAGGTCATTTGTAGGTCAGGGCATCGATAGGTCAAGGGTGTTGGTAGGTCAGGGTGTCGGTAGTTTAAGGCATCGGTAGGTAAGTGCATCGATAGGTCGAGGGAGTCAGTAGGTCAAGGGCATCGATGAGTCGGGGCATTGATGAGTTAGGGCCTCAGTGAGTTAGGGCGTTGGTGAGTCAGGGTGTCGTTGAGTCACAGAATCAGTGAGTCAGGGGGTCAGTGATTCGGGCATCAGTGGGTCATGTCGGTGGCTCAAAATCGGTTTCTCATCGCCAATGGCTCATCATCGGTAGCTCAGCATCAGTAGCTCAGTGTTGGTTGCTTGCTATCGATGGCTTGCTATTAGTGTCTCACCCATCAGTGACTCATTTCCGGTTTCTCCAGTTTTTTTCCTCTTACACTTTCTTTGAAGTTAAATCATTTAAAAGACATATTTAATGATTTTTTGGGCTGTTTTAAATGGTATTTATCTTCTAAAAACCCAAAGCTTCCTTTGAATCCTAAACTGTGTAGTATTGGTCGTGATCCTCCTTTAATGGCCTCTAAAATCGTTTCCGCTATAGATTTTGGATTTGGCCTTTCTAAAGCCAAATATTCTCTTCCTTTGAAACCTTCTATTTTCTCTTGGTTCTCCTAGACCCTTTCTTCTACATATGATTTGTGCACCTCTGTTGTACCCCCCCCCCCCCCCCCCCGTTTGGTTCTTCCTTGGAGTCTCATACTTGTTTGACCCTCTGTTTTGGCGCAAGGAGGATTTTTTGTCACTTTTTGTTCTAGTTATGGATTTCCTTTGTATCTCTTTTAATTGTTTATCTTATGGGGTGGGTATAAGGATTCCTCCTTGGGAGAACATATGAATCCAAATTTAATGATGATAATAAGAAATAATAAATATGTTATGGGGGAGATGTTGATGATCATTTTCTTTTATCTTTTATTTTTTATATGTAATGTTAATTTCATGGGTTTTATCCCTCTAAATATAATGGTAGTTGGTGGCCTTTTCTTGTGCAATCATGTTGATTTATACTTATTTTTTATTCTCTCTTGAAATGACCATAGACATGAAATTTTATTAATCGCATATACTTGGTTAAGAGAAAAGGATTCAACAGGATCAAACATGATTTGTGATCACCATTTTTTATCGAAGTGGAATTAAAGAACCATGGTTTGATAAATCTAAATACACTCAGATTTTTTTACTGTGGATCTGTGTTTTGTGGGTTTTTTTATTTATGAGGGTTATATGTTGGTGTTGTTGGTATCATGGTTGTGGTCACATGGGTGGACATAGGGGTTAGTTCTATGAGAAGGGTGTGGTATGTGTGTGCAATGGGGTTGTGTTTTTGTTGGTGGTTGTTGTGGGATTTGTATATGAGGTGGTTTGGGAGGTGTGATGGAATCTCAGGTTGAGAGATTTATTGATTGCATAATGGATGGAATTGTATAGTAGTGGTACTGCTTTTAGTTGGTGTTATGGCTATTGGATAGTGTTGCGCAATGGGATTGCAATCTGGTTGTGTGTTGTTTGTGTAACTGAATGTATAGGGTAGGGCTGTTGTTGGTATTTTTTGAGGTATTATTATAATTAAGTAATAAAACTTATTAATAAATAATGATAAGTGGTTAAATGAAATGGTTGGGTTGATGTTTTGGTTGTGTTTGTTGGGTGGTTGTGCATGTAGGGTTAGTAGCATGGGCAGTTTTTATGTGTGGGCTGGTTGTTAATTTGGAAACCCATATGTTTGGATAAGTGATTGATTACCTATATGTAGAAACTTGTAGTTCCTTGTGATATCTATATTCACCCCACCTGTGTTGAGAACAATGTGTTGAGAACCCCATTTTTATAGGGAAGAGTGTCTTTTCCAATATCCCAGTGGGAGGATGGATGGGTGGTTATTGACTTTACCATTCTCCTTATTCAAGGAATTTATCACCCAATACTCTTTTGGAAGGTATAAATGTCTTGAAGTTTAATAATATATTTATGGTATTTGTTGTGTGAGAGGTGTTTTTTTCCCAGGTGTCTTCGTGATAAGGCCAATGTGTTTTGGGTGAGATGTGTAGTGGTTGCATCCCAGGTATCTGCGGGAATAATATGTGTGGTCTATGAACTAGGTGTGTGCGGAAAGATTTTGATATTGGGGCTTATGGAAGAGTGTGGTAGCGTTATGACGTTCTCTATTAGGGATGAGTAGTTAACCAGTGGGATGTGGTGCAGGATTCCCAAATATTTATTTTCTTGAAACTTTACTTGAATTGAGTTATTTAGTGAGAATTCCTTGGTGAGGTTGGGGTGGATAGTTTACCTTGTTAGGTTATTTTGAGTTTCTGTTGTTTTCTCGTAGGGACATTATTATGCCTCTCCCTCTTGTGCATGGGTGAATTTGGTTTTTCCCTACTGAGTATACTTACAAGCTCACCCTATGTATATAAATCTATTTTTAGGTTTCTGTAGAGATTTTGTAGTCTGTGATGGACCTTAATAGCTCGAACGTTGGGGACAATTATTGTGTCACTACTTAGTTTTCTTTTGGTATTTACTTTGGAGTATTCTTTATATTCCTTGTAGTTTTAATTTAAACATAAATTCGGGATGGGTTTTTGTTTCTTTATCTATATCTATATTGGAGTTTTTTGAGGTTGATAACTTTTATCTTCTAATATTTCTTACTATAAAAAGAGTAATGCCTCCCATTTTTTGTGATATTTGTATACCCTTGGTGTTGGTCACCACCCCGGGGCCTATTGGAGGCGGGACTCAGGGGTCATTACCTATCCTTCATCTTAAAAAATGTTGGTCATGAAAAAATGGTATCATAGGCTGATGGTTAATAGGTGGGATGGAGTTTGGAGTTAGGAACATTGAGAATTCTATGGGTTGGTAGGGAAAAAATGTTATGTGATCTTTGTGTGTGACATATGCCAGGGAATACCGGCTAAGACATGGTATTTTAGGCCCCCCTGAGATCCGATGAAAGGAATCTAAGCTTACCGAATGAATAAGTTAGGCTACACCATTTCTGGGGTATAGACCTTAGGAAAGGTAAATGCATCATTATTTATTGTATTCTTATTTTTTTGGTTGTTTTTAGGAAATTAAAATAAAAAATGAGTTAAACTGAATCCTAAATAAATTTCATTCTACTCAGGATTAGGTGTTCCTTGTTTTTCTTTCAGTTATGTCTCCCAAACATCGACCACATGTGGTACGTGCAATGGAGGGTGAGCAGGCTGACCCGGTTGACCGGCGGAGGATCAATCCAATAGAAGAGGACGATCAGTGGAAGAATATGGTTTTTTCTTTTCAGTGGTAGAATCTATGAAGGTATGTGGGTAGTGTATCATACATAGATATAGAGAGTTGGATCAATGAGCTGGTGATCACTTTTATCTTGATTTGATCTTCAACAGAGTACTAGTTTTCTTTGGCAGTGAGCCAGATGTGGGGACCATCGCATCAGTGGTTGATGATTTACCTCAGGGAGAGGAAGGATACCAATGTTTTGTGGTATGAATTTGAAATAGATTTCTGGGAAGAATTCCTTTCTTCCACGATGAAAGCCAAGAAGATTCAGGGGATACTCTCCCTCTAGTATGGGAGTGTGTCAGTGAGGGAATTGGGGATCAAGTTCAAGGATATCCAATGTTTTTATCCATATTTCTTTCCAGATGAGGAGTATTGGGAAAGGCGCCTAGCGGAGGCACTCTTCCCTTCTCTACAGTATGGGGTTACTCCATTCACCCTACCAATATACTTAGTTGTTCATAAGAAGGATGAGGTAGTAGAAGGAATGCATTTTTGAGGAGTTCTTCCATGAGATGGAAGTCACCTGAGTTATTTAAAGGGTAAGGCCATCAAAAGCAAGTCTTTGGTATCAAGGCCTTCCAGGTTTCAGTTAGCTGGGTGTTGACCCCAGCAGTTTCAGTTCTGACCCTCTGGTCCTCGTCCTTTTCCCACAGGCCTAGGGTCGGTGTGTTTTTTTAAGATTCTATAGGAACCTCCATGGATAGTTCCCGACTCATGCTCAGTACAGTGGAGGTGGGAAGGTTCAGTGCCCACCTCAGTAGTAGTTTCCAGTCATGCCTTTCCAATAGCAGGGACAATAGGCCCCTGCTCCACCAAGGGTGGATGATGTAGGAGGCTGACCTCTGGGTTCTCCTTAGGGACCTTAACAAGGGCATGATCAAGGAGGCTGACGATTGCCAAGGGGAATAGGAGTCGGTCATGGGAAGTTTCATTCCATACATACGGTAGGTCCAATAGTGTCGGTGATCATTTGAGGTACGATTAGTTTTTTTAATATGCTTCCTTCTGACTAGTTTGATTCATGAGCTTCACACTCCTTTGTTGCACCCAGTCAAACCCATTCTCTATGAATGTATATAGAGATACTTTCTATTCCCCTAGTGTTGACTACACAAATAAGAGGTCATACCAGCTTTTTTGTGGTTTTCCAGGGATGTAGACTAATGTTGGGGCCACCTCAATCTAGTGGGGGTCCCCTTCTACAATATATGCAGTCGTATGATATCATGTTTGGCATAAATGGTTGTTTTGGTGCATTTGGTTATTGACTTCTTCTATAAAAGAGTCATTTTTTTATACATGAAAGGTCGTTGTGTAGCTTTCTTTAGCAATTGGAGCTATCATATGGGCAGCCAGTGCGTGGAGCCTCTTGTTTCCTAGTTATTTGAGATGTCAGTGGGATCGATGGATTCTAAGATGGAGGAGGTTTTGAGAGTTTTCTGAGAGTTTATGGATTATTTTTTAGAGTATGTTGTCACTCTACCCCCTCTACATGATGTGGAGTTTAGGATAGACTTACAACTTAGTGCTCATCCGATCTCGATGGCTCTTTATTAGATTGCACCTTATAATTTGGGGGATTTTTGGATTCAGATTGAAAATATGATGAAATGGTGTTTCATCGGACCCAGTGTGTCATCATGGGGTGCTCTATTATTGTTTGAGAAGAAGGAAGATGGTGGTATGAGGATCTGTATAGACTATTAGAGATTTAATCTGGTAACGGTCAAGAACCATTACCCTCTCCCAAGAATAGATGATCTTTTTGACCAACTGAGGGGATCAGGTTGGTTTGCTAAGATTGATTTTTGGTTTGGGTACCACCAGTTAAGGTTGAATGAGGGTGAAATCCCGAAGACTTCTTTCAGGTGTAGGTATGGGCACTTCGAGTTTTTAGTTATGTCGTTCGGTGTTATTAATGAACCGAAAGTGTTCATGGGGCTTATGAACATTATCTTTTGTGAGTTCATGGAACATTTCATCATTCTATTCATTGATGACATCCTAATCTATTCTAAGTCAAAGGAGGATTATATCAGGCCTCTCAGGACTGTCCTAGAGCTCCTTCAGTAACACCATCTCTAAGAAAATCTATCCAAGTACAATTTTTGGGCATGAGAGGTCCACTTTCTTAGACATGTGGTATCTGAGAAGGGTTTAGTAGTGGTCCCATCAAAGTTCAAGGAATTCATTTCTTGGGAATCACCAAATAATTTGGTAGTGTTTCACAGTTTTCTCAGTCTGGCAGGCTACTACTGGAGATTCATGCCTAATTTCTCTCAGGTAGAAGCTCCATTCATGGATATGACCAGAAAAATGCCAAACATTTGTGTGGTTGAGTAGTATCAAGAATTGTTTGGCTATCTAAAGGGTAATTTGGTCATTGCTCAGGATTCCATAGGAAGGGGTGATGTTCTAGGTGTTTTTTGATGCTTCTCATCTAGTCCTAGGGTGTGTGCTGATGCAGTAATAGGGAGTGATCTCCTATGGGTCTGGGTAGTTATGTCCCAATGAAGGTAACTATTCCACCTATTATCTATAACTAGTAGCGGTTGTGTTCATACTAAATTTTTGGCGACATTACCTCATTGGAGTGGGCTTTGTGGTCTTCACGGATCACAAGATCTTGAGGTACATCTTTTCCCAGTGAGATCTGAATTTTCGGAAATAGAGGTAGATGGATTTTAACCAGGATTATGATTTTGATATATTCTACACCTTAATAAATGTTAATTTTGTGGTTGATGCTTTAAGCAGGAAGTCACAGAAGGAAGTGATTCGGGAATCTGCAGAATCTTGGAGGGAGATGGAGGAGTTAGATGCCTTGCACTTAGATGCAAAAATGGATGGTGGAAGAGAATGTCTTTTTTAGGTGACGGTACAATCGTATATAAGTCATAAGGTGTAGGAGTCTCAGTGGGGATACTCAAAGGTGGAGGTGATGCATAATCACATTGACCAGGGTGATGCTTCAGAGGGATGGTTGGAGGATGGTTAGAATCAGATGTTGTTCCGTGAGAATCTATATGTTATGGTGGAAATTCATTAAAAATTTCTTTGTGAGTTTCATAGATCAACACTATGGGTACACCAAGGAGTTTCCAAGATGTACTAGGGCTTGAGGGAATAGTTCTGGTGGCCTGGCATGAAGCAGGTAGTGGTGGAGTTTGTGGGAAAGTGCTTAGTATACCAGCAAGTGAAGGTTGAGCACCATGCTCCTGGTGGTTTTTTATGTCCCCTGGTTGTCCCCAAGTGAAAGTGGGATAAAATATTGATGTATTTCATCATAGGACTACCTGGGTCTCAGAGAGGATGCAATGTTATTTGGTTAGTAGTGGATCAGTTGATGAAATAGGCTCACTTCTTAGCGATCAATGAGTCGAGCACACTGGATTCCTTAGAAAGAAGGTATGTGGATGAGGTGGTGCGGCAACATGGGGTTCCAATATCTATCATATCATATAGGTATACAAATTTTACATCACGAGTTTGGAGTGGATTGCATCATGACTTTGGCACTCAGTTAAGCCTCAGCACTACTTTTCACCCACAAATGGATGGACAAATATAGAGGACCATCCATACATTTGAGGATATGTTGTGGGCATGTGTTTTGGAATATCATGGGTCTTGGGTGCGGAATTTTACCTTGGTATAGTTATCCTAAAATAATATCTACCACTCTTCCATTTGTATATCTCCATTCAAATATCTATACGGGAGGTCGTGTCATTCATTCGTGTGCTGGATAAAAGTTGGTGAGGTAGTTTTTCTTGGTCCAAACATAGTGTAGAGTACGATAGAGAAGGTTCGTCTTTTCAGTGAGAGGATAAAGATATAATAGGACCATAAGAAGTCGTATGATGATCGTAGGAGAAGTCCTTTGGAGTTCGAGTTTGGGGACTACGTATTCTGGAAGGTTTCCCATCGGCATGCGTAGTGTAGGTTTGGTATAGGGATTAAGCTTTCTCCCAGGTTCATCAATCCTTTTGAAGTGTTGGGACAAGTTGATGAGGTGGAATATCATCTGGAATTGATGCCATAGTTGGTGAGGGTCTACGAAATCTTTCATGTCTCCCATCTTTGTTTTTATCTTTACAATTACTATTGTGTCATTGATTGGGTAGAGTTAGATATTGATAATGACAAAACATTCATGGAGTGACTAGTAGAGATCCAAGATCATCGAGAGAAGGTTCTTCATGGATAGACCATTCCCTTGGTTTGTGTGTTGTGGAGGCATGGGGGCTTGGAGGATAGTACTTGGGAGCGAGAGATGCAGATGTGTGCCCAGTACCCGGAGTTGTTTTGAGTTTTTCTCATGTTTTTTTCTTTGTGATGTAATACTTGAACATTTTTTTTCCATGAGATTATTTCTTTACTTATTTTTTGACGTACGATAAAGTCCTGATGTATGAGGAGGGGAGGACCTAATCCCTAATCAATATCCATTGATGCATATGCGATTAAACATGTGCGGGTGATTCAGTGTATCCCAAAGTAGATAGTATCTTAACATGGGGGAAAGAATTCCATTATTCATATGTTTGGGCAGTTTGGTTTTTGGTACTAGTGTGGTAGGTCTTTTGGTTTTTGGGGGTGGAAAATATTTGAGTAGGTGTTCTTGGATGTTGATTTTTCTCTCCAATGAGGTGGTTTATCTGTGAGATGTATCTTAAGGGGTGGTTGTTCGGACCCCTCTTTCTTATGGGTTTGGTTTTGAATTATCGAGCATTGTAATAGTTTAAGAGGTATCTGATATAATGGATTGGACCTATTTGGTCCATTAATTTTTCAAAATCTAATGTTTGGGGTGTTATGGGAGGTAACGGTATCTCATTTCAAGGGTTCTCCAAAATTCTTGTTCTTCCATCAATAGGTCGAGGCATCATTAGGTTAGGATGTCAGAAATTCAATGAATCATTAGGTCATGTTGTTGGTAGGTCAAAGGTGTCGGTAGGTTGAGGGTTTAAATAGGTCCAGGAATTGGTAGGTTGAGGCGTTGGTAGGTATGGGCGTCGATAGGTCAAGGTGTTGGTATGTCGAGGTGTCGATAGGTTGAGGTATCGGTAGTTCGAGGTGTCGGTAGATCAGGGCATTGGTAGGTCAATGTGTCAATAGGTCAAGGCATCGGTAGGTTGAGGGTTTTGGTGAGTCTAGATGTAGGTGAGTCATGGTGTTGATGAGTTAGGGCATCAGTGAATCGGGCATAGGTAGGTTGCGTTTGTGGATCAGCATCGGTAGATCAGCATCGGTGGATCAATATTGGTAGCTCAGCATTGGTAGATCAACATCAGTGACTCACTATCGGTGGCTCTCTATCGATGGCTCATTGTTGTTGTTTTGTTGTCGGAGACTCACCCATCGGTGGCTCATTTCAGTTTTTCCAAGTTTTTCTAGTTTTTCTCCTCTTACTCTTTCTCTGATTTCAAATGATTTAAATTCCATATTTAATGAGTTTTTGGGCCATTCCGAATGGTATTTATCTTCTAAAAACAAAAATATTCCTTTGATTCCTAAACCGTGCAGTCTTTGTCATGATCTTCCTTTAATGGGATTTGAAACTATTTCCCCCATAAATTTTGGATCTGGCCTTTATATAGTTGAATCTAATCTTCCTTTAAACCCTTCAATTTTCTATTGGTGTGCTGAGACCCTTTATTCCCTAGACGATCCATACCCCCCCCCCCCCCCCATTCGGTTCTTCCTTGGAGTCTCTTACTCATGTGACCCTCTGTTTTAGTGCAAGGAGGAGTTTTGGAAGCCTGTTGTTCTAGGTAGGGATTTCATTCATCTCTCTTTTAATTTTGTATCATGTAGGGTGGGTATAATAATGCCTCCTTATGATAATATATGAATCCAAATTTAACAAAAATAATAAGAAATAATAAATGCGGGAAGAGGGAGATATTGATGATCACTTTCTTTTATCTGTTATATTTTATCTGTAATGTGAATTGTATGGGTTGTATCCCTCTAAAAATGATAGTCATTGGTGGTCTTTTCTTGGGATTCTATGATGGTTTATACTTATTGTTTATTCTCTATTTAAATGATCGTAGACATGAAATATTATTAATCACATATACCCGATTAAGTGAAAAGGATCCCCATGATCAAACTTGATTTGTGTCTCCATTTTTTATCAAAGTTGAATTAAATAACCTTGGTTGGCTAAATCTAAATACAATGAACTTGTTTTGGTGTGTCTGTGTGTTTTGTGGGTTTTTTTGAGTTTTGTGCTTTATGAGTGTTATATAGTGGTGTTGTTAATATCATGGATGTAGACACAGGGGTGGATAGAGGGGTTGGTTCTGTGAGAAGGGTGTGGTATGTGTGTTCAGTGGGGTTTTGGTTTTGGTGGTGGTTACTGTGGGCTTTGTGTATGAGGTGATGTAAGAGGTGTGATGGAATTTCAGGTTGAGAGATTGATTGATTGTGGAATTGATGAACTTATAAAGTAGTGGGAATACTAATGGGTGGTTTTATGGCTATTGTAAAGTGTTGTGTTGTGGGACAGAAATATGGTTAGGTATTTTTTGTGTTACTGAATGTGTTGGGTGGGTATATGGTTGGTAGTTTCCTAGGTATTTTTGTAATTAACTAAGATAAGTTCTTAATAAATAATGATAAGCGGTTAAATTAAAGGTGTGGGTTGATGTTTTTGTTATGGCTGTTGTGCGGTTGTGCATGTAGGGTTAGCAGCATGGGAAGTTTTTATATGTGAGTTGGATGTTTGGAAACCCATAGGTTGGGTTGAGTGTTTTCTTACCTATAGGTATAAACTTTTAGTTACTTGTGATTTTTATACGCACCCCACCCGTGTTGAGCACTATTTTATAAACACCCCCATTGTTATGGGGGAGGGTGTCTTTCCCAACATCTCAATGGGAGGATGGATGGATGGTTACTGACTTTACCCTTCTCCCTCTTTTAGGATTTTATTACCGAAGACTCTTTGGGTAGGTTGTAATGTCTTGTGGTTTAATACCAAATTTATGGTATTGGATCTGTGAGAATTGGTTTGTTTCCCACGTGTCTTCAGGATGAGGCCTAGGTGTTTTTGGGAAATATGTGTGGTTGTTGCATCCCAGGTGTCTGCGGGTGGAATGTTTGTGGTTTGTGGCCCATGTGTTTGAGGGAAGGTTGTGACAGTGAGTCTTGTGGAAGAGTGTGGTAGCATTAGAATGTTCGTTGTTAGGGATGAGAATTTAACTAGTTGTAACTAGTGTGGGGTACCTAAATATCGATGTGCTTACTAATTTACATTACTTGAATTACATTATTTGGTGGGCATGCCTTGGTGAGGGTGGGGAAGATAGTTTACCTTGTTAGGTGCTTTTGAGTTTCTAATATTTTTTCACAGGTTCATTATTATGCTTCTCCAACTTGTGCACTGGTGACTTAGGTTTTTCCCTACTGAGTATACTTGTATTCCCACCCTACATATAAAAAATTGTTTTCAGGATTCTAAAGAGATTACGAGGACTGTTTTGGACCTTACTATCTCGGACGTTGGGGATGGTTGTTGTGTCACTGCTTAGTTTTCTTTTCGTATTTACTTTGGAGCCTTCTTTGTATTCCTAGTAGTTTTACTTTAAACATACATGTGGGATGGATTTTGGTTTCTTTATATATATATATATATATATATATATATATATATATTGGAGTTATTTGAGATTGATAAAACTTATATCCCAATATTTATTACTATAAAAAGGTTAATACCTCCCATTTTTTTGATATTTTTATACCCTTGGGGCTGGTCAGCATCTCGGGGCCTATTGGAGGTGGGACTCGGGGGTCATTATCTATCCATCTTGAATAAGGCGGGTTGTGATAGCCTATACATCATAACATGGTGGAAAAAAGTCCCATGATGGATTAGGTTCACTCTATAATCCCTTGAATGAGATCTCATAGGACTAAAATATTACCCAATACATTGGAGTTCTATATAATTCATGGTGCACCCTTCGCTTTCATATCATGTACATGCATAAGTGTGCCACATAGATCATTCAACATAGGATCATATTTCATCATATTTAATTGCATGATAATGGGTTGTAGAATAAATATATATAATTACCCTCTAAAAGGATTATAATTATATCTATTTTAATACCCTTGAGTAGAAATGATGATGGAATTCACAATAAAAAGGTTTGACCTGGAAAATTGCAATGAAATTTCGACAATATAATGGTGGTACTTAAAGTTTCATAAAATGTTTTAATCAGAGATAAAGGGGTATATCATAATTTGGAAATCAAATTTATAGTAATAGAAACATGTAATAACATATACCAATATTATTAATTAGAAATAAAAGACATAAAATGAATAATATGTTGTGATAAAGAGAAGTAGATGATCCCTTACAAAATTTCTACAGCTTAATGGGGGTATATAAAGGTTCATGGTAGAGATTAATGAAACTTAAATGGGTTTATAATCACATATAAATAAAAATATATATAACATTGATGTATAAACACATACCCAAACATGAACAAATTTAAATGAAGAGGAATGTCATAAAATTGGTGCTAGAATAAAAAAAAGATAAGGAGATCCCTTACCTTTAGAGGGTGATTCCAAAAGAATGGGAGGAGATTCTTGAGATGGAACATTGGGATGGATATAAATATGGGAGGTAATATTAAGGACATAATCCATGGTTTTTGAGTTAATATGAATGGTAAATTTGGAGGGTTTATATAAGAAAGAGAGGGGAGTTATTTATTATTTCCCAAACTTAGGTTTTGGATATTATACAAAAATAATAATAATAATCCCAAACCTTACCATGGTTTTTCTTGTGGATTACAACAAATAGAATTTTTTTAATTGTTTTATAATTCCAATGGTTGAACTCATTAAAATATTTACCTTGGTTGTTTGGAAGTGAGTCATGTTTATAAATAAATGATTTTAAAACTTTAAATATAATATAAGTCTTTGAGGATTCATAAAGGATTTATAAAATTAATCAAATAACCTCAAAAAATTATTTTAAATTTTAAACATCTATTTTTTCTTTTATACCTTATATGGTATATATTATATAAATTTTGGCCCATTATGATGTCATAATACACAACGTATACTTATATCATTTTTAATTTTTACCCAACTATTTGACTGTCTCAGAAAATTATGAAAATATCACCATTGGGTAATTTTGATATTATGATTACAAAAATAAAATTTATTTTATCCAAATAATTTTTTAAATATTTTAATTTTCACTTTTAAAACAATAATCGGCATTTATTGAGAAATGATGGTTTTTCGACAATAACAGTTTTTGAACCCTTATAACAATTATATTTGAATTTATAAAAATAATATTATAAATTATATTTAATAAATACTATTTAATAATAATATTTAATTAAAAAATACTTTATTTAAAAAACACTAATTAATAAATAAAGTTTTTATTCATTAAAACCATATTTTACCCTAAATATAATTTATGTTTTAATGCATCAAAAAACCTATTTTTTTCAAAATCCTTATTTACTCATTTATAAAGTAGAAACAAAAATATAATAATTATTATATTTAAATGATAATAAAAATATTAAAACTCTTAGAGTTACATTTTTATAGTCCTTCTTAAATTATTTTTACCCTTAATTAACTTATTTTCCTTTTACCATGGTAATAAAAATTTGCTACGATTACTATTCATATTGTCAAAAAATTATGTTGGCCTAATTACCTAATATTAATTATGATGATTAAAAATATGTAAGAAATTTTATCAAAATTAAAGCAATGATTTTTACTAATTAAATTTAAAATAAAACACACAAACATGATGGAAAGCAGTTTTCCAAAAAAATCATTTTTCAAAAGAAATATGATTTTAATTTAACTATATAAGCTGTAATATTCATTATATTAATTTAAATTAATAAATATAGATATATAATATAAAATTTTAATTTAAATAATTTATCATTAGGGGTTATTTTAATTAATTATAATGTAGAAACATTCTTTATTTTAAAACAATTTTCAGAAAATGCGTTTTTAAGCCTAAAAATAAACTTTTACTAAAATTTGGTATAAAGATGACATAAATGTAATTAATTGAATTAAGTATAACTAAATAATACTTATTTTCCCTTTAAATAAAATTAAAACAATATTGAGACTTTTATATTACTTAATTTATCAAAATAAATGACAATTTGACATAAAAATGATATTTTTCACTATTCACTAAAAAATTTATATTTTCCAAAAAAATTCCAAAATTTCACACAAAGTTAATTTTAATTTTATGATCTCAAAAATGAGGTTTAATTTTATTAAATAAATTTTCTAAATTTTTTATAAAATAATATTAATATTTTTCATAAAAATAAATAATAGTCATTTTTGAAGAAAATATATTTTGAAGAATAAAAAGACATTACCAAAAATTGACAGATTATTTACTAAAAAAGTGTCAATAAATTTTTTTTTAGTATGAAATATGTAATTAATAAATTATATAATATTAATCATATATAAAAATTTAATGGTCGTACTACAAATGTCTTGTTTAAATAATCATGGTTTTTTGGGTTTGTTGTTGGGTGACACATGCACTATCGAACATAATTTTCTCTTTTAAAAACCCAGGGTGTTACATTATTCTCCAATTTAATAAATTACATCCTTAAAATTTTAAATTTATCTTGGTATGCAATGTTTTGACACTTGAAAATATTTTTATTTAAAACCCACATCGTAAATAGGGTTTATAAAATATCCACTTGAAAATATAGAAAGGGAAGTATTCACATAAATATTTTTACAATTAGAAGAATGTTAGTGGAAAGTGAAAATATAGACATGAAAAACAAATAACTCCCAAGAACTAATATAGAGTGATAGATGAAATGGTAAGGATAAATTCATCGACCACAAAAACATAAATATATTATGGGTGAAAATACCATTAATTCATAACATGACAACATTTTTGTTTCACAACTCTTTTCCTAGAATTAATAAATTCATTTACCATCTATAATAGTAACATAAGTAAATTTATTTTCCTATCAAATATAATTTCATCCTTTAATAAATTTCCACTTGAATATCATCTTTTATCCAAATGATGAGTACTCAAGATGAATTTTTTATGCATAAATCACTAAAATAAGCTTCTAATGGATAACATAAACTTTCAAAGAATAAAAATATATTCCTCTTGAGTTTAGTAAATCAAAAATTGTTATAATAAAGTAATATAATGCTAAAAATTAATAAACCTTAATACATTAATCTCTAAAATTCTAAAAAACCCAATGTTTTATCATAGATCATTCATTAAATAAATAATCATATATCCCAAATAAAATTAATAGCCTCAACATTAAAGAATTTTTTAAACTAAAATGTTATCTCATACCCTTCATATTAAGCCTCAAAAAACGTAATATCATTCTTCTTAAATAATCCTTATTAATCCTAATGGGTATATCTACCTTAACCCAATAAACCACCAACCAAAATTTTATTAATAACCTCAAAATAAAGAAAATTATCTTCTAATATGTTACCTAAAATATATTTAATCATGCTTAACTTCCATCCCATAAATATAAAAAAGTTTTATCAATTCATTTAAACATAAGATGATACTTATACATATCATCCTAAGTCTCGATAGTTTTATCTCAACAAAAAACACATAATAAGGGTTCTCAATCTCTCAGACATGTGTTTCCCAAAATATCAACTTACCACTAAATCTCTTTTATAATTTATTTTTACCATTAAATATCTGTTTCAAATACTTAATGAAAAAATATTTTAGAATAATAATTATATGTTTCATGATTATTATATCTATAATTTCATTGATATACTAATTATACAAAATAATTCTAAAATACTAATACATAAGCACTTCAATCCTTACACTTCCACAATTTCCATAGCATGGGTCTTTTTTCATGGATGTAACCCTAGTATTATGTAATTGACTTAGATAATTACCATATTCCCCACACATAATACATTGAACAAAAAAGGGTGTTGTAGGATGTAATTTAATTTCTTCCATCATAATGTTCATTTTTTTATTGCAACAAGCTACTTTATTATTTATTTTTCCATACTTAAAATGCATTTGAGTTCCATTGTGTCATTTCCCTTGGTGCCTCTTTCCACATTTTTGAAAAATAGGAAATTGAATCATCTTTCCTTTATCTTCATTATAATTTGAAATTCCTTGATACTTCTTCCTCCTTTTTTATGACTTTTGACATTCAACTATGTAAATGTTGTTAATTTTGATTTTTGATAATTGGTATTGCATAATCACAAGATGTATTACTCGATATCCTATCATGTTAGTTATATCATTTAGGAATTCATCACATTCTCCATCACACTTGTTGTTTCCTCTACTACTCATATTTTTGTCCATTATCTAGAATAAAGAGAAAATTATGGATGAGAACTTTTAAACTATTAAATTCATAAATAGGAACCCAATAACATTAAAGGGATAATTTATAGATGAAATTTATTTCCTTAAATTATTGTAGAGACCCAAAGCTTTACGTACATGGATATTAGATTACTTTTTCATAATACTTAATACATTACAAAACAAACGCCTAATGACCGTATTAGTTTAGTGTCCTTTGAAACTGGGAGCATAATCTTCTAATCATGGTAAAAGATCTTCATCATCCCCATAAAGATCTTCTTTTTTCCTACCTAAAACCTTACTTTATATCCTGGGGGAAAAGAAAACATAAAAAGGGTGATCTCAAATGCTCATTAAGGGTAAGCATTGAGAAAATAACAACCCATATACATTTTAACTTGAAAAACATGAACATAAAGTTTAAGCATCAAAATCTTGAGCAATGACATTAAAAATGGTAGTAAGTAAGTCATAGATTATAATGGAACATCAATAATGATAATATATCATGGTAATAAAATATGTAATTGTGGAAAATCATTAATCCCGTGATATGATTTCCATAATATCTAAGGCATTGCTTCCAAGACCATCATAGTGGACAAAGTCCATTACTGAATTGGGTTTACCTGTCGTTCCATCCCTATATTACTATACCAGATTTACTTGCCGTTACAGCCATGTTTATGTCATGAGATATAAATCTTTACTCAATTCATTGGAGGAAGATATAGGTCTCACCCATCTCATAATGAAATCATTCTTACGTGTACCACAAAATAAACATAAATCATCCATCATAACCCAAAGAATAAAATGGCTTTCATAAACATCATCCCATAATCCATATAAAAAAATGGATATCATTTCATCATAAGAAAAGTGAAACCATGTAAATCATAGAGACATTATACTTGAAACATAATCATACTAAATAATGTCATCTTAGATGGAAAATAGTTTTGACAAAACACTTGAAATGAATTCTTGAGGAAAATATCCTTTTTTATTTAAAATCATTTTCTTTTCACAAAATTCCATGCAATTTTAATAGAAAATTATTTTTTTGAAAATAATCATGAAATATTGTATAGTAATATTCAAAAAAAATTAGGTTTTATGAAACATTAAAAATCTGTTCATGCCGTATAAGTTAAAAAAAACATTCTCCTCGTACTTTTGCTGGAAAAGTCAAAAAGTTCCTCGTATGGTAAACAAAAGAAAGATTCCTTCCATAACACAATGTAAAATTCAAGGAGGGATAAACATGACTTTAAACATACAAGGAAGAATATTAAACACTGTATGAAAAACATTTTTATGGACATGGATGAAAAATATAACCCCAGTAAATACTTGCGTATAAGCAATCTCGGATAAAATTGAGATTGAAAAATTATCCATTACCTTATGTACAATTTCTTCCGTATGTGTCTAATACTCCTTTATAGTGGCTTTAAATATATTATTAACTTGTAACATAACCATAATAATATTTATTATTTCATATATGATTCACTACGACTTTATATTACCCGTTCTTTTGTAAATTCCATGTTAAAGCAGCGTTTTGGGTAAAATCGTTTCATTTATCATACATGTTTCGACTTGTTGTTATTAATTATATCCTGATTTACTTAATTATAGAATATAAAAAATGATTTATATATAATATATATTTAGCATATAAATATATATGATAGATCGATAAACGGAATGAAATACATCGTTCATGGAGATGGTAGGTCGTACGTATGCATGAACGTTGTTTTCGTTTCCTTATTGAATTGAATGGAATTAAGTAAATGAAACATATATGTACAAAAATACAGTATCATTTTTATGTAATATATTTCATTATTATTTATTATTTATACTTTATAATCATAATTGAATGGTTAATCATGGAAAATGAATCTCATCGCGTTCGTGGAGACAGTAGTCCGTACGTACGCACGAGCGATGATATCATTCTTTTGATATTAAAATCGTATATAATTGGATGGTATATCATATATATAGAATCATAATAAGGTTATATTTATTATTTATATCATTTATACTCATTATTATACCCATCCAAATGATGAAATGTTGGAATAACAAATTGCACCATGACGTGGAGACGGTAAGTCGTACGTACGCACGTGTGGTGAATTTTTCATTCATAGGATGGATAAAATAACTAATATGGTTGTACAATTTTTATAATAAAATCAAATTATATAGAAGATACTGGATTTATTATTTTATAATGGAAACACCAAAGAAGGAGGAAGTGGAAGAAGAAAGGAACTTCAAATAGGTGGTGAGATATTTACCTCTTCTTCAGGTTCTTCCTTTTGATTTTATCAAAAGGGATCATTAGGTTGGATTTATGAAAAAAGTAAGGCCTCTAGGATGAAGGGATTATAGTTTAGAGGGTATTTTGGCAGGGTTTGGCCGATCCAAATGGCTTTGAAAGTGTGAATTAGAGAGAAGTGGGAGTTCCCTTTTATAAGAGGGGTGAGGGGCACCTTAGGAAAATCTTAAAATATTATTTTATAACAAATTCATATTCGGTTTATAATGGATTAAAAGTTACTTATTTCGAGGCTAGGGTGTGTATGGGTCTAAATCCTCTCAACCAATAGTTTTTAGACAAGTATAGGTTACCATTTTAACCTTATCATTTATATTTAACTCAAAGTTAAATAATTTAACTTTTACCGTGTCTTCTTGTATTCTTACACTCTATGGTTAATAAAATTACTATAAACTACCAACCGAAACCCAATTGGTTCATCAATGTCATATATATTATTATATAATACTTTTTTAATAACCTTACATTTTTAGGACCATTATATCAATTAATAATATAATATTTATTTTTAAAACTCTCTTATGTCAATTTTGACACTATTTGGTATTTTGTTATCTCTAAATTCATAATAGCATTATTATCTAGAAAAAAATTCATATAACCAACCCTAATATGTTATATGAACCTATAAAAGTAGTTTAATTCATATAAAGTCTCACATTACATTTATTTGGGTATTTATAATATCAATTATTTTAATATTTCATTAATAAGGTAATTACTGCATCATTATTGTATAATACATACATTAAATTATTTAATGTCTAAAAAATAAAAATAAAATACCATTATGTAGGAAATATTTTTAGCTTTCTAATGAATATTTATAGTCAAATTTATCTTATTTATAACCCTATATTAAAAATTTATTAGTTATTAAACATTAATTTTAACTCTTTTAACTCTTGTTTAAATAAAATAATAATAAGTGTCCTAATATAATACAAGTGGACCAAAGAGGTTCATACATTATTCCTAAGGTTGTTTTTGGTCGAATTATACTTATCCAATAGAATTGCGACATGTGTTAGGGTAATAATAAAATCATTCTTACCCTTAATTACTCTATTTTCTTTTAACCGTGGTAAATAAAAGTAAAAAGTTACTATTCACCAAAAATTATTTTTATCTTATTGAACCACATTTTAATCCTTTATATTAACCGTGTCACTCCTATTTTCTAAATTCAACTCACATAAGCGGTAAAATTTTGTTTTATATAAATTTGCAAATTCTTCAAGGAGATGGCTAAAAGACGGTAAAAATTTCAATAAAATTTTTATATATCTAAAATTATTATAAAATGACTCCAATGAACTACATTGAACTTATATAGGTATTATGTATCTATTTGGACCTAAAATAAATTTAAATAAAATAAATAATTATTTAAATAAAAATTCGGTTTTAAACTATAACTCAGTGTTTTTCACTATTCATCAAGAATTGAAAGTTTTCAGAAAAATACCAAAAATTTGCCCTAAGATAATTTATATATTCTGAATCCAAAAATGGAGTCCATTTTGAAAGTTAAAATTTATAAAATTTCAAAAAGTGGGTATTACTATTTATAACGGCTAGTTTATATAATATTTTAATAACATATCGTTGTTTCGTGAAACTCAGTATTGCGTACAATGCAAGCTATCGAGGAAGGTTTCTCTTGCGTGTAATGCAAGACAAGAATAGTGATGTGCATTCTACAAGCTAATACGGTGTTGCATATAGCTCAAGATAATCTTGGTGTAGCGTACAACAAAAGACATCAAATAAATTAAAAAGAATAATTATTATAAAATATCGGCGTGTTACATTCTACCCCCCTTAAAATGAATTTCTCCATCGAAATTCGTCGGGGTTATAAATGGTTTTTTTACTTGAAAATTTCTTTCATAGAAACCCACATCTTAAAAAGGAATACTAAAACATCATTTTAAAAAGTAACATTAGAAACATAATGGATACCCAAAGTAACTCAACACTGGGTTTCCACATAGGAGAATATAGGTGAAAATATGGATATGGAAGAGAAATCTAACCATAAAGTTCTGATAGAGAGTGGTAGAGAACATGGATATGAAAAATCCAACAATAATAAAGCCATAAATTTGTGATGATCTAAGGTTCCATTTGATTCATCGAATATGAGGTTACTAGGACAACATTTTTTGTTTTCAATATCATTTCCCTAAAGTTGAAAATTTTGAATTAGAAGAAATACTTACTTGATTTTGGTACAATCTCACCATTGGTTGTTCCATGAAAAATTTCCACTTAATATCTTAAAGAAATGAAGTTGAATTTTTCATTCGTGAAGTGTTAGCAGATCATGTCATAGAATGATGGGTCATTCCATCTGTCTCAAACAAAAGGTTAGCAAAAGTTATCAAATATACATGTTTCCATCTATGGAGAGGTTAATCATATAAGATTCCAAAAATGGACTTATACTTCATCTATCATACCGCTTAATAAAATAAAACTAGTTTTTACTAACCAGGTACTTCCGGTAGGCCAGAGGTAGACGATGAAGGCTTGTCGCTCTTTGGTTGTGGGTTTGATTCCCGTAACCTTGTCTGATGCGATGGGTTGTCGCCTATCCTGTAGGTTGTACCTTTTTCTAAAACTACATTGTTATAACATTCCTGCAATAATATTGAAAAAAATTCTATCCTTAAACAATACTCTCTTATGTCTAAATTAATTCATTTCATTCTTTAGGCTTATCCAAAATACTTTGGTCCAAGATCATAGTATAAAGAAAATGATTACTAGAAAGGTCATCTACCAAACATGTGAATACCATCATTTATCTCCCATATATCATAAGATATATCATGTTGGTCACATTACAAATATGTGAATACCTTAATCATGTATTCTCTTGAAAAATGAATACCCATTAAACTTTAGTGAAAACATGAATGCTGTCAAAAGTAAACTTTTTCCACATACCA
Source organism: Viscum album (assembly GCA_963277665.1). NCBI lineage: Eukaryota > Viridiplantae > Streptophyta > Magnoliopsida > Santalales > Viscaceae > Viscum > Viscum album. The sequence goes on from OY728157.1 coordinate 1,897,298,103, forward strand.
AAATCCCAAAAATTATTTATACTCAAACCATGATGTCACTTTGTCCTTATATCAATCATGATCTCATTAATAATATAAAACATATTATTTTCTCCTTATCCCTTCATTATGTGCATATCATCTTCTTTCTAAAAATATATCAATTACTTTTCATGGTTATCAGTATCATTCAACGTATACTTTCAAATACTCAAGGAAAAACTAACAATCCTTGATTTTTCTTTATTCTATATTACCATACATTATTCTTGATAAACATGCAATCATTCCACTACCTTCTTAAACCATTGACCGAGATTCATTATTTTATTCCTCAACACTTCTTTCATCTCATATATCATTTACAGTCTCTTCATCATCATCAACATAAATACTACCCATACGGCCATACTGATTCTCTTCATGAGATTTTCTCTTAAGGAATTGGTTTTCATAATGCCCATAAATTCCAAATTTAAAACATTTAACCGTTTTTTATGTCTTAGCAATACCATTATACTTGTCCATTGTGTTAACTGAACCTTTTCCTTTGAAATTATTGGCTTTGTGTCCTTCTTTTCCACACCCAAAGCATCTCCCAGTTCCTTTGAAACATTCTCCATAATGCCTCTTCCCACATAATTTATATGAGGGAAATTGAACTTTCTTTCCTCTATGATCATCGTGAAACACCATCTTTCTCTTATTAGCTGAGTCAAGAAACTTTCCAAAGTTGATATTATTGATCATATTATGAGATTGTTGAATAGGAATAATAACAATGTTTCGCCTTCCAATTCCCATTTCATTTGGTCGCTCATGAAGAATATCATTCCATTGTCCATAATATTCTCCATTAACATTAATCCTCCTATTTCCTGCCATTTCTTAAAACCCAAAAAGAATAGTATGAGAGGAAAAACTAGTACTAGAAAAACAACATAATACTTTCAATCTCTAAAATATTAGGTTTAATTTTATGATCATTACCATAATTATAATACTATAACCTATACTTATACATAACCTTAGGGACATCCCTAGACATACCTTAGAAATATCTCTAGGGATCTCTCTAAAGTTTTTGTATCCTAGTTTCCCAAGGTTAACTAAACCTTCGCTTTGATAACAACTGTAGAGACCCAAATCTTGACATGAATGGACAATACATTACTTTTGTGGAATACTTAATACATTACAAAACAAATTCCCAATGACCGTATTAGTTTAGTGTCTTTGGAAACTCGGAACATAATCTTATAATCATGGTGACAGATCTTCAACATCTCCATAAAGATCTTCTTTTTTTCCTACATAAAACCTTCCTTTATATCAAGGGGAAAAGAAAACATAAAAAGGGTGAGCTCAAATGATCAGTAAGGGTATTCATGGAGAAAATAAAACAACCCATATACATTTTAACTTAAAAAACATGAACATAATGATTAAACATCAAAATCTTGAGAAATAACATTAAACATGGTAGTACGTAAGGAATAGATCATCATGGAACATCAATCATGATAAAATAGCATGGGAATAAAACATGTAATTGTGGAAAACCATTAATCACATGATATTATTTCTATAGTAGCCAAGACATTACAGCCAAGACCATCATAGTGGACAAAGTCCATTACTGAATCGGGTTTACCTTCCATTCCAACCCTGTATTACTATACCGGATTTACTTTTCATTACAGCCATGTCTATCTTATGAGATATAAATATTTACCCAATACATTGGAGGGAGATATAGGTCCCACCCATATCATAATGAAATCATTCTTACATGTGCCACAAAATAAACACAAATCATTCATCATAACCCAAAGAATAAAATGGGTTTCATAAACATCATCCCATCATAACATAATCCATATAAAAAAATGGATATCATTTCATCATAAGAAAATTGAAACCATGTAAATCATAGAGACATTATACTTGAAACATAATCATACTAAATAATGTCATCTTAGATGGAAAATAGTTTTGACAAAACACCTTAAATGAAATCTTGAGGAAAATATTCTTTCTTCTTCAAAATAATTTTCTTTTCACAAAATTACATGAAATTTTAAAAGAAAAGGATTTTGTTGAAAATAATCACAAAATCTTGTAGGTGAAGTTTCAAGAAAATTAGGCATTATGAAACCATAATAATTTGTTCATGCCGTATAATAAAAAAAACATTCTCTTTGTACTTTTGATGGAAAAGTCAAAAAGTTCCTCGTATGGTAAAAAAAAGAAATATTCCTTCCATAACAAAATGTAAAAGTCAAGGAGGGGTAAACATGACTTTAAACATACATGGAAGAATATTAAACACTTTATGAAAAACATTTTTATGGACATGGATGTAACACCCCGAGATTTTATGAAAAATATTCTTTTTAATTTTATTGATGTCTTGTGTTGTATTCTAAACCAAAAGGATCTTGCACTACACGCATCCCTGACTTGGCTTGCATTACACGCAATCGCGACCTTCCACGATAGCTTGTGTTGTACGCAATACCGAGTTTCACTAAACAACAATATGTTATATAAACTAGTCGTTATGAATAGTAATACCCACTTTTTAAAATTTTATAATTTTTAACATTCAAAATGGACTTCATTTTTGGATTCGGAATATCGAAATTATCCTAGGGTGAAATTTTGGTATTTTTTTGAAAACATTCAATTTTTAATGAATAGTGAAAACACTAGGTAACTATTTAAAAACCGACTTTTTATTTAAATAATTATTTATTTTATTTAAATTTATTTTAGGTTAAAATTGATACATAATACCTATATAAGTTCAAAGTAATCCATTGAAGTCATTTTATAATAATTTTAGATATATAAAAATTTTATTGAACTTTTCACCGTCTTTTACCCACCTCCTAGGAGAATTTGCATATTTACATAAAACATAATTTTACCGCTTCTGTGAGTGGAATTCCAAAAATCTGAGAGACACGGTTAATATCAACTACTAAAATGTGGTTCAATGAGTTGAAAATAATTTTTGGTGAATAGTAACTTTTTTACATTTATTTACCACGGTTAAAAGTAAATAGGGTAATTAAGGGTAAAAATGATATTATTATTACCCTAACACATGTCCTAATTCTATTGGATAAGTGTAATTCAACCAAAAACAACCTTAGGAATAAAATATGACCATTTAGGCCCACTTTAATTAGATTCGGACATTTATTATTAATTTATTTAAAGAAGGGTTAAAATAATGAAAAACAATGTTTAATATCTAATTCATTTTTAATATAGGGTTATAAATATGATAAATTCGACTATAAATATTCATTATAAATATAAAACTATTTCCTACCTAATGATATATTATTTATAATTTTTAGACATTAAATAATTTAAGTTATATATGACACAATGATGATGCAGTGATTACCTTTTTAATGAAATATTAACATAATTGATGTTATAAATACCCAAATAAATGTAATTTGAGACTTTTTATGAATTAAAATAATTTTATAGGTTAATATTTCATATTATTATTTATTTAATTAACCCTTTTCGAACTAATCATGCTGTTATGATTTTCTCAAAAATCAATTACCTAATAGTGTCAAAATTGACATAAAATAGTTCTTAAAACAAATATTATATTATTAATTGTTATTTTATTCATAAAAATATAAAGTTCGTCCAAATAACTTATATAATGTTATATATATTAATAATTAACAAATTGGGGTTATTTTGTCTTGTTATAGTAAGTTTATTAACCATATAGTGTAAGAAAACAAGAAGACACGGAAAAAGTTAAATTATTTAACTTAGAGTTAAATCTAAATGATAAGGTTAAAAGTGTAACCTAAACTTGTCTAAAATCTATTGGTTGAGAGTATTTATACCCATATCCACCTTATCTTTTAAATAAATTAATTTGGAGCTATTAAAAACCGAATATGACTTTATAATAAAATAATATTTTTAGTTTTTCCAAAGGTTCCCTTCTCCTCCCTTATAAAAGGGAACCTACTCCCTCTCCTCCTCACACCACTTTGAGCCTTCAAGATCAGCCAACCCCTTCCAATTTCTCTTCTCCACTTCCCAAAAAACATCCTGGAGGTCCTGGTCTTCTTCAAAGACCATCTTTAGTACCCTAAGATAAGGTTAAGAAGAGGTGCTTCAAAGAAGAGATAATGTCTGTTACCGATTCTTTCAACTTTATTTCTTATTCTACTTCTTATTATTTAGTTGTTTCATTATGCAGTAATAACATCAGTATCACTCATATAATGATATTTTATTGTAAATATTAAACAACAATATTTCACCTTCTATCCATCCTACAGAAAACGAAATCACCACGTGTGCGTACGTACGGAATACCGTCTCCACGTCGTGGTGTAATCTGTTTTTGACCACCACCTTACTTAGATGGGTATAATGGTGTAAATAAATAACTATATATTATTATTTTAAAGTTATATTGATTCTAAAATATTATACATACACTTCAATAAAATTCCACGATCATGATAATGATATCATCGCTCGTGCGTATGTACGGACTACCGTCTCCACGACATGATGAGATTCATTCTCCATGTTAACCATTCATGAATGATTATAAAGTATATATAATAAGTAATAATGAAATATATGACATAATAATTCTAATGTATTTATGTATATATATATATTTATGTCATCTACTTAATTCCATTCAATTCAATAAGGAAACAAAAAACAGCATTCATGCGTACGTACGCCCTACCGTCTCCATGAACGGTGTATTTATTTCCATTATCGATCTATCATATATATATATGTATATGCTGAATATATATTATATATAAATAATTTTTTACATTCTGTAATTAAGTAAATCAGGATATAAGTAATAATATCAAGAACAACAATTCAAAACACGTACAATAAATGAAACGATTTTACCCAAATCACTGCTTTTACATCAAATTTACAAAAGAACGGGTAATATAAAGTCATAAGTAAACCATATATGATATCATAACAATGAATATGATTATTTAATTAGTCAATGACATTATTTAAATCATTATAAAGGAGGTTCGGATACATACGAAGCATATGAGACATACGGCAAGGGATAACTATTCCAATCTCACTCTTATCCGAGATTTTTTATTCATAAATATTTACTGGGGTTTTTGTTATCATCCATGTCCATGTTTTCTAAAAAAAAATTCATGTATGTTTAATGGAATTTTTACCCATTTTTGAATTTTACCACATGTTATGAAAGGAATCTTACTTTTGTTTACCACACGAGGAACTTTTTTACTTTTCCGACAAAAGTACGAGGAGAATGTTATTTTTATCTTATACGGCGTGAACAGTTTTTTACAGTTTCATAACGCCTCATTTTCCTGAAGCTTCATCTAAAAGACTGCATGATTATTTTCAAAAAAACCCATTTCTTTTAAAATTTCATGCCATTTTGTGAAAATAAAATGATTTTGAAAAAGAAAGGATATTTTCCCCAAGAATTCATTTCAAGTGTTCTATCAAAACTATTTTCCATCTAAAATGACATTATTTAATATGTTTATGTTTCAAGTATAATGTCTCCATTATTTATATGGTTTTATTCTTCTTATAATGAAATGATATCCATTTTTTATATGGATTATGTTATGATGGCCTGATGTTTAAGAATCTCATTCTATTACATGGGTTATGCTATGATGTATGATTTATGATTTTGTGGAAAATGAAAGAATGATTTCATTATGAGATGGGTGGGACCTATATCTCCCTCCAATGCATTGGGTAAAGATTTATATCTCATGAGATATACATGGCTTGAACGGTAATTTAATCTGGTCTAGTATTACAGGACTGGAACGAGGAGTGAACTCGATTCAGAATGAGACTTTGTCCACTAAGATGGTCTTGGCAGCAATGCCTTGGCTACTATAGAAATCATAACTTGTGCTTAATGGATGCCACAATTACATGTTTTATTACCATGGTAGTGTATCATGATTAATGTTACTTTATGATCTATTCCTTGTGTACTTCTAAGATTTATGTCGTTGCTCATGATTTTGATGTTTAGATTTTATGTTCAAGTTTTTTCTTTCAAATGTTTTTGGATTGTTTTATGTTCACTATGCTTACCGTTATTGAGCATTTGATCTCACCCTTTATATTTTTTCTTTTCCCCAAGATTTAAAGAAAGGTTTTAGGTAAGAAAACAAAAGGGTAAGATCTTTATGGGATATGTTGAAGATCTTTCACCACGATTAGAAGATTATTTTCCGAGTTTCCAAACACACTAAACTATTATGGTCCTTGTGTGTCTGTTTTCATTATGTATTAAGTATTCTGCAAAAGTAATTTAATGTCCATGTACGTCAAGATTTGGGTCTCTATAGTTGGTATTAGAGGAAAGGTTTAGTTAACCTTTGGAAACTAGGATGCGAAAACTTTAGTGAGATCCCTAGAGATATTTATAAGGTATGTCTAGGGATGTCCCTAAGGTTAAGTATAAGTATAGGTTATAGTCCTAGAATTATGGTAACGATATTAGAATTAAACCTAAGATTTTAGATATTGAAGGTACTCCCCCTTTATTATGTGGTTTTCCTAGCATGATTTTTTCTTCTCACACTGTTCTTTTTGGGTTTTAGACGATGGCTGGAACCCGAAGGAACCATGTTGATCAATGTGATGGACAATGCAATGATTGTCCTCCTGAGCAACCAAATGTGATGGGAGATGGAGTGAAAAATCTTATTTCTATACTTACACAAGCTATGAATCATTCTGGATTTCCAAATGATCAGAGAAGGGAACAATATTCTATTGAGTCCTTCATGAGGAAACTTCCACCATCTTTCAATGGGTCTTCTGATCCACTTGTTTCTGAACAATGGATCAGTACCATTGAAAAGATATTTTCCACACTTCGCTGTTCAGAACATGAAAAATTCATTTTAGCTGTTTACCATGTAGAAGGTTAAGCAGACCAGTGGTGGACTCTAATTAAGAATAAAAGGCCCCAAGATGAATTTGAATCCATGGAATGGGATGAGTTCAAGAACTGGTTTTTCAGTAAGTACTTCCCTCATATTCTTCAAACAAAGATGGAAAAGGAGTTTCTTGAGTTTAAGCAGAAGGGTGATGAATCTGTTGGTATATACGAAGAGAATATTACAAGACTTTCAAGGTATGCATCTGGCTTTATCATCCAACCTGACAGTAAAGTTGATCGATTTTTCATTGGATTAAAACCAAGTCTTCAAAGGGCATTAGCTCTAAGAGACTTCAGTAGCTATGAATAAATTGTGTGTTGTGCTATCAAGGTAGAACTGGAAGTTGGTGTAACATATCCATCTCATGGTTTTGACAAGAAATGAAAGATGGAGTTCAAGGAGAAATCTCAGAATAATGGTGAATAGAAGATGAATGTTTCTTTATGCTCAAAGTGTGGAAAGAAGCATGGTGGGGATTGTCTTAAAGGGACTACAAAATGTTTTAAGTGTGGAAAAGAAGGTCATCAAGCAGTTGAGTATTGAAGTAATGGAAAAAAGGATTGCTAATGATGTGAATAAAGAAAATACTGTAGATAATGCACCACCAACACTTCAATGCTTCAAGTGAAAGGAAATGGGGCATTATGCTAATCAATTCCCTAATCCAAGGGTTAATGATGATCAACGTGGGCAACCTCTGAAGGAAAAGGATAAAGGGAAGTCACATGCGATCACTATTTTTGATGTTGAGTATGACAATGATGTTGTGTAATGATTAAGTGTTTATGTAATGGGATTTCAAAATAGTATCATGGAATCTCATTTATAGTATTGTTGAATTTTTAAATATCTTTGTATTGGTCCATTGTGGTTTTCTATAAGAATATGGTACCGGTAACCATGAAAAGTGATTCAAATATTTTGGAAAGTAGATGATATGTGAATAATGAAGGGATAAGGAGAAAATAAATTGTTTGATAGTATTCATGAGCTCATGATTGATATAAGGACTAAGTGATATCATGGTTTGAGTAAATAGAATTTTTAGGATTTTGGTATGTGGAATGAATTAACTTTTGACAGCATTTATGTTTTCACTAAGGTTCAATGGGTATTCATTTTCCAAGAGAATACATGATTAAGGTATTAACATGTTTGGAATGTGACCAACAAGATATATCTTATTATATTTGGGGGATAAATGATGGTATTCACGTGCTTGTTATGTGACCACTCAAGTAATCATCTTCTTTACACTATGAGATTGGACAGAAATATTTTCGATAAGCTTAAAGGTTGGAATGGATTATGTTAGACATTATATAGAATTTTTTAAGACTAGAGTTTTTTTTGATGTTATTTATGGAATTTTATAATAATGTAGATTTAGAAAAAAGGGACAACCTGCAGGACGGGAAACAACTCATCATGTCGGACAAGGCAGTGGGAATCGAACCCACAAATGAAGTGCGATAGGCCTTTACCACTTACCACTGGCCTATAGGAAGTCCCTGTTTAGTAAAAACCAGTTTTATTATATTAAGTAGTATGATATATGAAGTATAAGTCCATTTTAGGAACCATATATGATTAATCTCACTATAGATGGACTTATGTATTTTTGATAACTTTTTCTAACCTTTTGTTTAAGACAAATGGAATGACTCATCATTCTATCACATGATCTGCTAACACATCACGAATGACAAATTCAACTTCATTTCTTTAAGAGATGAAGTGGAAATTGTCCAAGGAATGACCAATAGCGAGACTATACCAAAATCAAGAAAGTATTTCTTCTAATTCCAATTTCTTCAACTTTAGGGAAATGATCTTCAAAACCAAAAATGTTGTCCTAGTGCCCTTATATCCGATGAATCATATGGTACCTTATATCATCACTAATCTATGTATTTGTGATTGTTGGATTTTTCATAGCCATGTTCTCTACCACTCTCCATCAGAACATGATGGTTATATTTCTCTTCCTTATCTATATTTTCATTTATGTTCTCCTATGTGGAAACACAATGATTAGTTAATTTGGGTAACCATTATGTTTCATACTTTAGTTTTTAAATATTGGTTTTGGTATTCCTTTTTACGATGTGGGTTTCTATTAAAGAAACTTTCGAGTAGTAAACCATTTTTAACCCCAGCGAATTTCGAGGGCGAAATTCATTTTAACGGGGGTAGAATATAACACCTTGAGATTTCATGAAAAATATTCTTTTTAATTTTATTGATGTATTATGTTGTACGCTACACTAAAAGGATCTTGGACTAAATGCATCCCTGACTTGGCTTGCATTACATGTAATCGTGACCTTCCACGATAGCTTGTGTTGTGTGCAATACCGAGTTTCACTAAACAAAGATATGTTACATAAACTAGCCGTTATGAATAGTAATACCTACTTTTTAAATTTTAATAAATTTTATCTTTCAAAATGGACTTCTTTTTTGGATTCAGAATATCAAAATTAGGCTAGGGTGAAATTTTGGTATTTTTCTGAAAACTTTCAATTTTTGATGAATAGTGAAAACACTGGGTTACTATTTAAAAACCAACTTTTTATTTAAATAATTATTTATTTTATTTAAATTTATTTTAGGTCAAAATTGATACATAATACCTATATAAGTTTAAATTAATTCATTGGAGTCATTTTATAATAATTTTATATATATATATAAATTTTATTGAACTTTTCACCGTCTTTTACCCACCTCCTAAGAGAATTTGAAAATTTACATAAAACTTAATTTTACCGCTTATGTGAGTGGAATTTTGAAAATCCGAGAGACACGGTTAATATCAAGGACTAAAATGTGGTTCAATGAGATGAAAATAATTTTTGGTGAATAGTAACTTTTTTCTTTTATTTACCACAGTTAAAAGTAAATATGGTAATTAAGGGTAAAAATGATATTATTATTACCCTAACACATGTCCTAAGTTTATTGGATAAGTGTAATTCGACCAAAACCAACCTTAGGAATAAAATATGATCATTTAGGCCCACTTGTATTAGATTAGGACATTTATTATTAATTTATTTAAAGAATGGTTAAAATAGTGAAAATCAAAGTTTAATAACTAATTCATTTGTAATATAGGGTTATACACAAGATAAATTCGACTGTAAATATTCATTAGAAAGATAAAAATATTTCCTACCTAATGAGATTTTATTTATAATTTTTATACATTAAATAATTTAAGTTATATATGACACAATGATGATGCAGTAATTACCTTATTAATGAACTATTAACATTATTGATGTTATAAATACCCAAATAAATGTAATTTGAGACTTTTTATGAATTAATATAATTTTATAGGTTAATATGACATATTATTATTGATTTAATTAACTCTTTTATAACTAATAATTCTGTTATTATTTTCACAAAATTCAATTACCAAATAGTGTCAAAATTGACATAAAATAGTTTTTAAAACAAATATTATATTATTAATTGTTATTTTATTCCTAAAAATATAAGTTTCGGCAAAATGACTTATATAATGTTATATATATTAATAATTAACAACTTGGGGTTCTTTTGTCTTGTTATAGTAAGTCTATTAACCATATAGTGTAAGAAAACAAGAAGACACGGTAAAAGTTAAATTATTTAACTTAGAGTTAAATATAAATGATAAGGTTAAAATTGAACCCTAAACTTGTCTAAAATCTATTGGATGAGAGAAGTTCGACCCATACCCACCTTAGCTTCTAAATAAATCAATTTTGAGCTATTAAAAACCGAATATGACTTTATAATAAATTAATATTTTTAGTTTTTCCAAAGGTGCCCCTCTCATCCCTTATAAAAGGGCACCTCCTCCCTCTCCTCCTCACACAACTTTGAGCATTAAAGATCAGCCAAACCCTTAAAATTTCTCTTCTCCACTTTCATAGAAACATCCTAGAGGTCCTGGTATTATTCAAATACCATCTTTAGTGCCCTAAGATAAGGTTAAGAAGAGGCGCTTCAAAGAAGAGGTAATGTCTGTTACCGATTCTTTCAGCTTTATTTCTTCTTCTACTTATTCTTATTTAGTTTTTTCATTATGAAGTAATAACATGAGTATCACTCATATAATTATATTTTTTTATGAATATGAAACAACCCTATTTCACCTTCTATCCATCCTACAGAAAATGAAATCACCGCGCGTGCGTACGTACGGAATACTGTCTCCACGCCGTGGTGTAATCTGTTTTCGACCACCACCTTACTTGGATGGTTATAATGGTGTTAATAAATAACTATATATGATTATTGTAAAGTGATATTGATTCTGAAATATTATACGTACACTTCAATACAATTCCACAATCATGAGAATGATATCATCGCTCGTGCGTACGTACGGACTACCATCTCGACGACGCGATGAGATTCATTCTCCATGTTAACCATTCATGATTGATAATAAAGTATATATAATAAGTAATCATGAAATATATGAAATAATAATTTTACTGGATTTATGTGTATATATATATGTATTTCATCTACTTAATTCCATTCAATTCAATAAGGAAATGAAAAACAGCGTTCATGCGTACGTACGGCCTACCGTCTCCATGAATGGTTTATTTCTTTACATTATCGATCTATAATATATATATGTATATGCTGAATATATATTATATATAAATAATTTTTTACATTCTGGAATTAATTAAATCAGGATATAAGTAATAATATCAAGAACAACAAGTTGAAACACGTACAATAAATGAAATGATTTTACCCAAATCATTGCTTTTACATCGAATTTATAAAAGAACGGGTAATATAAAGTCATAAGTAAACCATATATGACATAATAACAATTAATATGATTCTTTAATAAGACAATGATATTATTTAAATCATTATACAGGAGGTTCGGATACATACAAAGCATATCAGACATAAGGTAAGGGATAATTATTCCAATCTCTCTCTTATCCGAGATTGTTTATTTGTAAGTATTTACTGGGGTTTTTGTTATCATCCATGTCCATGTTTTCTAAAAATGTTTTCATGTATGTTTAATGGCCTTTTTTCCAATTTTTTAATTTTACCACATGTTATGAAAGGAATCTTATTTTTTTTACCACACGAGGAACTTTTTGACTTTTCTGACAAAAGTACAAGGAGAATGTTATCTTTCACTTATATGGCATGAATGGATTTTTACAATTTCATAATGCCTCATTTTCATGAAGCTTTTTCTACAATATTTCATGATTATTTTCAACAAAACCCTTTTCTTTTAAAATTGCATGGAATTTTGTGAAAAGAAAATGATTTTGAAAAATAAAGGATATTTTCCTCAAGAATTCATTTCAAGTGTTTTATCAAAACTATTTTCCATCTAAAATGACATTATTTAATATGTTTATGTTTCAAATATAATTTATCCATTATTTATATGGTTTTATTCTTCTTATGATGAAATTATATCCATTTTTTATATGGATTATGTTATGATGGCATGATGTTTAACAATCCCATTCTATTACATGGGTTATGCTATGATGTATGATTTATGATTTTGTGGCACACGAAAGAATTATTTCATTATGAGATGGGTGAGACATATATCTCCCTCCAATTAATTGGGTAAAGATTTATATCTCATGAGATAGACATGGTTGGAATGGTAAGTTAATCTGGTTCAGTATTACCGGATTGGAACGAGAAGTGAACTCGATTCAGAATGAGACTTTTTCCACTAAGATGGTCTTGGCAGCAATGTATTGGCTACTATTGAAATCATAACATGTGATTAATGGATTCCACAATTACATGTTTTATTACCATGCCAGTTTATCATTATTAATGTTCCATTATGATCTATGCCTTGTGTACTTCCAAGATTTATGTCGTTCCTCATGATTTTGATGTTTAGATTTTATGTTCAAGTTTTTACTTTCAAATGTTTATGGATTGTTTTATGTTCTCTATTCTTACCCTTATTGAGAATTTGATCTCACTATTTATATTTTTTCTTTTCCCCAGGATTTAAAGAAAGGTTTTAGGTAAGAAAACAAAAGGGGAAGATCTTTATGGGAGATATTGAAGATCTTTCACCATGATTAGAAGATTATTTTCCGAGTTTCCAAATACACTAAAATATTATGATCCTTGTGTGTATGTTTTCATTGTGTATTAAGTATTCCACAAAAGTAATTTAATTTCCATGTACGTCAAGCTTTGGGCCTCTACAATGGATGAAAAATATAACCCCAGTAAATACTTACGTATAAGCAATCTCGGATAAAAATGAGATTGAAAAATTATCCATTACCATATGTCCAATTTCTTCTGTATGTGTTTAAGACTCATGTATAGTGGGTTTAAAAATATTATTAACTTGTAACATAACCATAATAATATTTATGATTTCATATATGATTCACATAGGACTTTATATTACCCGTTCTTTTGTAAATTCCTTGTTAAAGCAGCGTTTTTGGTAAAATCGTTTCATTTATCGTACGTGTTTCGACTTATTGTTCTTAGATATATCCTGATTTACTTAATTATAGAATTTAAAGCATGATTTATATATAATATATATTCATCATATAACTATATATGATAGATCGATAAACGGAATGAAATACATCATTCATGGAGACGGTAGGTCGTATGTACGCATGAATGCTGTTTTCGTTTCCTTATTGAATTCAATAGAACTAAGTAAATGAAACATATATGTACGTAAATAAAGTATAATTATTATGTAATATTTTTTTATGATTATTTATTATACATACTTTATAATCATACTTGAATGGTTAATCATGGAAAATGAATCTCATCGCATTCGTGGAGACAGTAGTCCGTACGTACGCACGAGCGATGATATCATTCTTTTGATATTAAAATCATATATAATTGGATGGTATATCATATATAAAGAATCATAATAATTTTATATTTATTATTTATATCATTTATACTCATTATTATACCCATCCAAATGATTAAATGTTTGAATAACAAACTACACCATGACGTGGAGACAATAAGTCGTACGTACGCACGTGTGGTGACTTTTTCATTCATAGGATGTATAAAATAACTAATATGGTTGTAAAATTTTTATAATAACATCAAATTATATATAATATACAGGAGGAATTATTTTATAATGGAAACAAAAAATAATGAGAAAGTGGAAGAAGAAAGGAACTTGAAATAGGTGGTGAGATATTTACCTCTTCTTCAGGTTCTTCATTTTGATTTGATCAAAACGGCTCCGTAGGATGGATTTCTGACTAAAGGAAAGCCTCTAGGATTAATGCAGGACAGTTTAGAGGGTATTTGGGAAGGGTTTGGGCGATCCAAATTGCTCTAGAAGTGTGAATTATAGAGAAGGGGAGTTCCCTTTTATAAGAGGGTTGAGGGACACCTTTGGAAAAACATAAAATATTATTTTATAATAAATTCATATTCAGTTTATAATGGATCCAAAGTAACTTATTTAGATTATAGGTTTTTTATGGGTTGAAATAATCTCATACAATAGGTTTTAAACTAGTTTATTTTACCATTTTAACCATATCATTTGTATTTAACTCTAAGTTAAATAATTTAACTTTTACTGTGTCTTCTTGTATTCTTACACTATATGGTTAATAAACTTACTATAAATTTCCAATATAACCCCAATTGGTTCCTTAATGTCATATATATTATTATATAAGTATTTTGGATGAACTTTAGATTTTTAGTAACATTATATCAATTAATAATATAATATTTTTTTTAAAAACTCTTTTATGTCAATTTTGACACTATTTGGTATTTTGTTTTCTCTAAATTCATAACAGTATTATTATTTAGAAAAAAATTCATTTAACCAACCCTAATATGTTATATGAACCTATAAAGTTATTCTAATTCATAAAAAGTCTCACATTACATTTATTTGGGTATTTATAATATCAATTATGTTAATATTTCATTAACAAGTTAATTACTGCATCATCATTGTGTCATAAATAAATTAAATTATTTAATGTCTAAAAATTATAAATAAAATACTATTATGTAGAAAAAAAATTTATCTTTCTGATGAATATTTATTGTTTAATTTATCTTATGTATAACCCTATATTAAAAAAATTTTAGTTATTAAACTTTGATTTTAACTCTTTTAACTCTTCTTTAAATAAAATAATAATAAGTGTACTAATCTAATCCAAGTGAACCAAATAGGTTCGTATTTTATTCTTAATGTTGTTTTTTGTCGAATTATACTTATCCAATAGAATTTGGACACATTTTAGGGTAATAATAATATCATTTTTACCCTTAATTACCCTATTTTCTTTTAACCGTGGTAAATAAAAGTAAAAAGTTACTATTCACAAAAAATTATTTTTATCATATTCAACCACATTTTACTCCTTGATATTAAACTTTTCTTTATTATTTTTAAAATTAAACTCACCAAAGTGGTAAAATTATGTTTTATGTAGATATGCAAATTCTCTTAGGAGGTGGGTAAAAGACGGTAAAAAGTTCAATAAAATTTTTATATATCTAAAATTATTATAAAATGACTCCAATGAATTACATTGAACTTATATAGGTATTATGTATCTATTTTTACCTAAAAAAATTTAAATAAAATAAATAATTATTTAAATAAAAATTCGGTTTTAAACTATTACTTAGTGTTTTTCACTATTCATTAAAAATTGAAAGTTTTCATAAAAATACCAAAAATTCACCCTAATATAATTTCGATATTCCAAATCCAAAAATGAAGTCCATTTTGAAAGATAAGTTTTATAAAATTTCAAAAAGTGGGTATTAATATTCATAACGGCTAGTTTATATAATATTTTAATAACATACCATTGTATAGTGAAACTCGGTATTGCGTACAATGCAAGCTATCGAGGAAGGTTGCTCTTGTGTGTAATGAAATCTAAGAATAGTTTTGCATATAATAAAAGATAATAAGTTATTGTGTATAGCGCAAGATAATCTTGGTGTAGCATACAACAAAAGATATCAAAGAAATTAAAAATAATAATTCTCATAAACTCTCGGGGTGTTGCACTTTTGAATTTCAATGCTTTAATCAAATTTATCCATGATCTATTTCCTAAAAGAGAATGCTATAGAAATTATTACTCCCTTAATAATGTTTCATAATGAGATTATGAATTTACTGAAGCATATCCCTTGGGAATTTCAAACCAGGTGTGTAATAAGACCCATTTTCATGCACCAGTTCTCAATCAAGTCTATCTCAATATAGTGTTTTCAGGTGTTACCCCTAGGTATATATATTTCAAAGCCACGTCCACTTGTAGTATCTATAATGGGATATATTTTTTTGTAAACCACTTACTTTATACATTACCCAAAATTTAGGGATGTTTTATTATGTTTAGTATTATCCCTAAGGATTTCACTAAAATTTTCTAATCCTAATCCCAAAAAAATTAGACATTCCTTTTATATAAAACTTTTACAATTTGTGTCTTTATTGCACATTAATTTTTGATTTATTACATAATAATACACATAATAAAACCTAAAATATTTATAGGTATAGTGACTTTGGTAATTAGGTATATATAATAACAACTTGATCGTGGGATACAATAACATTATATAAAACTTTCTTAACATTATCTTAGAAATATGTGGTCCTCTAATATTTTAAAGGATAACTGGGGGACGTACATTAGAAAGGGGTGAGATATAAATCCCAGTAAGGGAATATAAAAGAGTAAAAACATGAATAAATTATTACATTTTAGAAATTGGGCACTTAAATGGAACATAAATTGGTTTAGAATACTAATTATAAATAATGATGCATGATATAGCATGGTAACATAAATACAACATGGGAAATGTGGAAAAAACTTTAAACATGGAGTTATAAACATGGGTTAAGGAAAACCTCCAAGAAATCATAACATGGTGGAAAAATTACCATGATGGATTAGGTTCACTCCTTAATCCCTTTCATTATTTTTCATGAGATTAAAACGTTACCCAATGTAAAGGATATCATTATAATTTTGGGTGCACCTATCACTTTCATATCATGTACATTCATAAGTGTGCCACATAGATTATTCAACATTGGATCATATTTAATAATATTTAATTACATAATCAAGGAGTATAGAATAAATACATATAATTACCCAATAAAAGTATTATATGTTTTTATAGGTTAATACCCTTAAATATAAATAGCAATGGTATTCACAATTAAAGGTTTGGAATGGAAAAAATGTCGTGAGATTTCGACGGCATAATGGCGGTACTTAAAGTTTCAAAAAATTGTTTAGTGATATAAAAAAGTGTAGATAATCATTTGTAAATAAAATTTTAAGTGATATTAACATGTAATAACATATACCAACATTATGAATTGTAAATAAAAGGCATTAAATGAATAATATTCTGGAATAAATAGGGGAAGGATAGGATGCCTTACTAAATTTTGGAAGCATAACGGGTGTACATAAAGGTTCATGGGAGAAATTAATGAAAGTGAAATGGGTGTTACGTCACATTTATATAAAAAAATTAATTAATATTGATGTATTAAAACATACCTAAATACGAAAATTGGAAATGAAGATGCATAACATAAAATAGGTGCTTGAATAAAAAAAGAGGGAGATTCGTTACCTTGAGATGGTGATTCAAAAAGATTGGGAGGAGCTTCATGAGAGATTTGGAAGACCTAAGGAGGGATATATATATATTATTTCAGATTAATGAAATTATCCTTGGTTTTATATTGAAGATTAATGGGAGTTTGTGTGGGTTTATATAGGAAAAGGTAGGGTAGTTCTTTATTATTCCCCAAACATTAGTTTTGGACTCTATAAAATAAAAAAATCAATAACCACAAAACTTCCCATGGTATTTTCCCATTTTTTATAAAAAAGAGCTGTTTTTTCATTATTTTATAAGTTTAATGGCCTAAATCATTAAAATGTTAACCTTGGTGATGTGGAAGTGAGACATGTTTACTAATAAATTATTTTAAAACCTTAAAATATAATAAAAGTTTTGGAGGAATCATAAAGGATTTATAAAATTAAAACAAATAACCTAAAAACACATTATTTAAAAGGATAAACATATATTTAGTCTTTTATACAACTTATTTGATATATTACATCACTTTTGGGTCATTATGATGTCATAATACACACAGTATACTTATACAATATTTAGTTTTTACTTGAAAATTCAATTGTCTCGAAAAATTATGATGAAATTACCATTGGAAAATTTGGACATGATGATTCTAAAAATAATATTTATTTTATCAAAATAATTTTCTATATATTTTAATTTTCACTTTTAAAACAAGAATTAATATTTATTAAAAAATGCTAATTTTTTACAATAATATTTTTCGAACCCTTATAAAAATTACATTAAGCTTCATAAAAATTATATTATCATTTATATTTAATGTATACTATTTAATAATAATATTTAATTAAAATATACATTATTTAGAAAAAATATTAAATTAATAAAAAAAAATCTTTATTAAAACTATATTTTATCCCAAATACAATTTATCTTTTAAGGAAACAAAATTCTAATTTTTATCAAAATCATTGTTTAATCATTTAAAATATAGAAAGAAAACAAATATAATAATTATTATATTGGAATTAAAATATAAATATTTATACTCTTAAGTTTACCTTGTTTCTAATCCTTATTAAATTATTTTCAACCTTAATTAATCTATTTCCCTTTTACCATGGTAATAAATATTTACTATGGTTATTATTCATATTGTTAAAAAAATATGTTGAAATTATTAAATAATGCTAATTATTAATATTAAAAATATAGAATCAATTTTATCAAAATTAATTCATATATTCGTAAGAATTTAATTCAAAATAAAACCCACAAGCCCGATGGAAAGCGGTTTTTTGAAGAAATGCATTTTTTAAGGGAAAGATGATATTACTTTAACTCTATAACTAGTAATATTCATTATATAAATTTAAATTCATAAATATATATATAATCTAAAATTTTAATTTAAATAATTTTTAATTAGTGTTTATTTTAATTAATTATAATGGAGAAACATTATGCAATTTAAAATAGATTTCATAAAAATATGTTCTTAATCATAAAAATACACTTATACTAAAATATATTATAAAGATGATTTATATGTAATTAATTTAAATAAATATAAATAAATTATAACAATGTACCTTTAAAATCAAATTAATGTAATATTTTGACTTTTACATTACTTATTTTATTAGAAAAATTGATTATTTTAAAGAAAATGGTATTTTTAACTATTCTCTAAAAAATACATTTTTTTAAAGATCCCAAAATTTCACCCTAATTTAATTTTGATATGATGATATCTAAAATTAAGTTTAATTTTATAAAATAAATTTTTAAATTTTCTTTAAAATAATTATAATACTTTTTTACAAAAATAAATAAAAAACATTTTTGAAAAAAATATATTTTGAAGAAAAAAAGACATTTCCAAAAAATGAGTGATTATTTACTTAGAATTTATCATTAAATTTATGTTGCATTGTAAATATATATATATATATATATATATATATTAAAAAGTAGTTAGTACTATTCATACCCACAAATTTAATGTCTATGTTATAACGATCATGTTTAAATAATCATGATTTTTTTGGGTTCGATGTTGCATATCCCATATGCTATCAAACATAATTTTCTCTTTAAAAAACTCAGGGAATTTTAAATGTGATCTAATGGAATGTAACATTATAAATTAAAAGATAATCCTTATATATATCAAAAGAATTTTGAGTTATGATCTGATGTATAATAGAAGTACAGAATTGAATCTAGTTTGATTCACTAATATAAATTGGGCTATAGATTGTAATAATAGGAAATCAACATCAATAGAAACATACTTTTTGGGAGAGATTTATTTAAGTTTTAATTTTAAAAATAAACATTGTAACTTTGATCACTAATGAAGATGATTATGTTTCTTTTATACATGCATTCACATAAATTATTTGGATGAAAGATAAGTTGGAATATCTAAAGGTGAAAATTGAGAAGCTGTTAATAATTTCTTGTTATAATTATAGTGCATTTGATCTATCTAAAAAATCATATACAATACTCTATATCCAAACATATTAATATAAAATATAATTTCATTGAAGAGAAGTTTGAAAATGGATATATGAATCTAGAATATATTTCTATAAAAGATGATATTTATAACATGTTCACTAAGGCTATGCTAAAGGAAAGGTTTAAAGAGCTAAGGTTCAAAACACATGTTTAACTTGTCCCTGTTACTTCAGGATTTTTTATCATGCCTGGTATTCTTTTTTATTATATTATCAATGTGGGAGAAATAATTTAACTCATATAAAACATGTTTTTAGTAATCTAAATTTATTTTCTTGATGAAAGGGGGATAATTAGTTGATTTGATTGAGGGTTCAAATAAAATTCATAAGCCAAAAATTACTTATCACTGAGGAATGGAATTCTCTAAAACAAATTCCTTATCTAGAAGTGTGATGTTGAGATATTTATTTATAAGAAATATTATGATTTTGTTAAATTTTATGAGTCTTTAGTTTTTAAAACAAATAAAAATTAGTATATTGAATAACCCATGTAATTATTGATGGTGCGTTATATTTGTGTTCGACTATGTAAGTAAATTGGGTAAAATCATGATAAATATTTGGAGGATAATTAAGTGTATTCACTAGTCTAGAATATTTCTATCCTGAAGATGATTTAGAAGCTAATAACAAAAAGTTAAATTTCTAGAAAATTATTTGTGGATGTAGGAAGATGTGGATTCAGAAGAAGAATATTTTAAAAGTCATACTAAGTTAAAGATAATTGGTAGAGGCAAAAAAAAACAATTCTAGAAAATATCATTCTAGAAGCTAAGATGTGGAACTAGTTTATGAGAAATATAAGGGTGGTTTTGAGTAATTCTGATAATTGAAAATATTGTAAGAAATGGATGTTTATGGTGATCTTCAGGCATCATGTTTTAAAATTTGAATCCATAATTACAAGCATCAAAATGTGGAAGAAGAAGAATTTTTTGGAAGCATTCAATGATAATGATTATTTCTACTAATATGAAACTCTAAAATAATTAGAATTTTAAAAGTGTTAATGAATATTCTAGATTATAATGACTTCAAAAAGTGTAAGAATAAGTAGAATATATTTTTTTAGGTGATTATGGAGACTGAATACAAAAAATGAAGTATAAGTATTGAGAAAGTTGATGTTGAATATTAGAAATTTGGAAATAAAAGTGAAAGATGAATATGAGGAATTATATAATTGACTTGATATTCCATTCACCAAATCATGTACAATGAGTAAATTCTATTAATGAATAACTACAAAATATATCATAATTTATTTGGCATTAACTCATAAGATCCAAAGTCTATGCTTGAGTAACCAGTGTTTTTATAAGTTAAACCTAAATATACATAATAATAAATTATTAATTTGGTGGATTAAATGTTATGATGTTTATTTGTTCCTCATGATATAAATATCATGAGTATCAAGCTATGATTGAAACCAAAATTTTTGGAATCAATAAATAATATTGGTCAATAATTTGATGAGAAGTTATTTATCTCATTTGGGTTTTAGAAGAGTTAAAGAGGGAAGACCAAGCATTGAAAAATGTGGGAAATTAAAATTTAGAAACTCTTAAAGATGATGTTTAGATTTTCATGGAGGTTTTAACACTCAATGTCAAGTATAAAAGAGGAGTGTTGAGTTGAATAAGATACTGATGGGATTGAAAGATATTTTCATGCATATTCTGAATATTCATTGAATTGATGAGAAAGAGTTGAGATTTCAAGAATTAGGGTTTAGAAAGTTTGGTGATCAAGACCATTGATTTACCCCAACCATTATTTATTCTAGATGTTTTCATTATTAAATAAATTAATAATACCAACTTCTTAATTTTTATATTTAAGAAATTAATATCTCATAAGTTTATATTTCAAATGGTTAAGTTCTTGATGGAGTTGATCAGGTGTTCATTATTACTATTTTAATGGCTTAGAGGATGATCAATTATTTGGTGCATAAGAAACCTAGAAATAACACATCTTTATCATTATAGTTTGGTTACATTGTTAACTATAGGGTTTCGGTATAATAATCTTAGTGTGACCACTATTAGGAGATATTTTGGGGTAAAGGATGATACCATCCCACCTTTTTTAATAACTTTATTATATTAGTGATAAAATTTGTGTCTTGGGCTCAACCCAAACATAAAAAGTACATAGTCACCCACATTGGGAAGAACCGCATAAATTCCTATATGCCTTACGTTACATTATATTTATATTACATATGGGTAAGTATGAGAATTAAATATTGATAGGATTAGAACTATAAAAAATCAAAGAGATGAATTTCATACTGGAAATTGTAAAAAGGGTAACACTGATACCACCCCCCCCCCCTCGGTGTTACATCATATTCTTGGTAATTTCAAATACTCTCATGAAAATATTGGAAGTACCCAATGAATATATATTTATTAATGGAAGAAAAATAATAAATATTAAGATGAACTTTGAAGTCAAAAGTAGTATAATGTTTCTGGCAACTATTTAGAAGTGCTATGAAATTTAATGGGGAATACAGTGGAAGTACTTAAGTCACTTATGAAAACACTAATATAACTTATAATGTGAGAATTGATATTGGACATTTTTTATGTTTCTATATGAATAATTAAATAACTAACATTTATCTATTATTTAATTATCATATTCTTTTTTATAATATTAGAAAGTGGAAGTCCATTTTGGATGATGTACATCTACGGATTGATATGCATCTATGGATTGATATGCATAAAGTCTTATATGACTAATTTTAGGATCCTTTATCATGGATGGGGTGATTTTATTATGTGATTATCAACCTTTTTATGTGATTATAGATTTTGTGGATGGATAACAATGGTGATGGGATATTGTGGTGGTTCCATTTTCAATCACCCTCTGACTAGGGATCAAGTGGTATTACAATTTCTCTTCCCTTCTCACCCACTAATCTAGGTAAAGACTAATGATGAAATATATATATATATATATATATATATATTCCTCTAATCACCCTTAAATCTAGGTTAAAGTAGATTAGATATTCTATAGAAGATATGTGGAAGTGGGTAATTCCCACAACATCGTTGGTGCGGTATAGGTGGAGATGGGTATTTCATTTTTTATCCCATATTTGAGAATGTGATGGATGATATTTCATCTAATTTTTTGTGTTATTTATCCCCCATATATCTAAGATTTATATAGATGATAATGTACAAAATTTTATCTCTTCTCCTACCCATAGAACTAGGATTTAGAGGACCTGATATATATTTATTTCCTTAGATATGTGTATTTCCTCTAATACTCTAGTATATATCTATAGTCTTGGAGATTTGTTTTTCCTCAGAAATTAATATATATATATATATATATATATATATATATCTGCAAGATTTATAGATGTTTATTTTCACCACCACTTCAAAGATAGGTGGAAAGCTTTATTTCTTCTATAATCTCATGATTAGTGTATCTTGGGATAATTATTAGGAATAAAATATATAGAGTGTGATATCATATCATTTTTCTTTTTTAAAGATTTATTATTATATAGTGGGAATGATGATAGAAATATATGGGTATTTTCACACAAGTTTCATCATGGTTATTTTTATGCCTGATGGTGATTTCAGGTGATGTTAGTTTATAATCACTTTACATACTATATATTCATGTAGACATGATACATTTATGGGTTGGCTCACTACTTGGGATGATGACACTAAGTGTTTTTTCTCACCCATGTATTATCAATTATGTGTCTTTCACCTTATGTCCATAAATATTAGAAGATTTAGAAGATATATGATCATGGATCCTAGAGATAGGTGACTAATATGGATATATATCTCATTTTTATGGACACCTTCATGTTATTGGTTTTGGGATTACATCAATATATGATGTTTTTTTTTGTATATGGGGACTCATTTATATTATCTCGTATTATATTATAATTATATTATTATATATGAATGTGTTATACAAAAGATATTATTGATTCATTTTAGTAATTATGTATTAGATTCTGGGATAGTGGGTGATAAGTTATATTTAGAGGTAATTCCTCTCATGCTTATATGGATACCTCAGAACTAGTCGTTATCCTATGGCCTATTGGGGGAAATATTGGGTAGTTCACTTATTGGTATTATGGGATGTGACATATTAGTATTTTATTATTAGGTAGGATTTTGGAGTTACTAAATTTTAGGATTGGTTTGGTTAGTTTATACTGATTCTTACTAAGGATCTCTAGTACATGTAGTCTCCATGGAGGACTTTTCAAAAGTTTCAGTTATTGATGTATTATTGATAATGAATATTATTGTTAACGCATGACTAAGACCTTATTATGTGACCTAGGATTGTAAAGGAGGGAAACATGCATAATATATATATAGGTCATAATTTTTTTATTTTTTTATTTATTTCATTTAATCCAAGGAATAGTTTACATGGACCAAAATAGTGGTGGTTTTATTAATATACTCAACATTTACAATGATTTTGTGGTTGTAATATTTCCTAGAATATGGTGGGAATGTATTATAGAGGTTGGTATTATCACTAAACATATATATATATTTGATTATGAGTTTATATAGAGACAACTAATGATACACTATGGAATAGATCAAGATAAATAATTTTTAGAGACCCAACCAAACACAGATTGTAGTTTTGTTAGGTGGCAGTATCAAGTACTTACAGTATGATAGAGAAATTCATCAGTGAATTCTAGATTTATCTCTCTTGTTAAATGAGTTTTTTAAGCCTTTAATTTCCATATTATGTGATTATTGAGACTCTGTGGACTTTTGTTTGAATTTAGGAGTTAAACCACTGAATTTGCACTGATTATCATGCCTTCAATGGGTATTTTTAACATGTTGGATTTTTGTGATTGAAGTATCACAGTGTAAGCATCATGAAATATTGTATATTTATATTAGTTATGATCCACTTATGATAATACTTCTTATAATGTAATTTTCTATAGTTAAATGACATGTAGAATTATTTAAAAGGGAAATAGATGGTGCATTTACTTCTGGTTTCTAAGGGAACACCACATGGGAATTCACTATGATGCTTCTCATTATGGATAATACTATTTATTGATTTTGGTTATATTTAGTTATTAGGGATTAACTATGAATACTAGTGTGTGGATAATAAAAAATTTATATTGAATATTTTTGTATCATCATCACTGTTGCTTTGATCTAGTTGTGTGTTATATTAGGGCATGGACAAGACCATTTGTAGTCATTTATATATGGATAAGGACATCTATTTTATATGTGGTGATATGTATCTCAATAAACTATCAACCATTATATATTGTGGTTAGATAAAGTAGAGTGTGGTTTTGAAGATTACTTAATATTAGCTTTTATAGAGAAGTGATAAGGAAATGTCTAAGCCTTTTTTCATATATATTGAGGAAATATTAACTAACCAAGATAAGTGATAAAAAAATTCCATATAAATTCATAATAGATAATGTGGTTTTAAAATAATTCTCATTGATTGTTAGTGTGACAATAGTGAATAGGGAGGGTGGTTGATATTTTCCCTTAATAGGGATTTGGATGTGGTGTGATCATCCTATCTAGTTGATATATAACTATTAATATATGGAAGGAATATTTTTCTACACTAAGTTATTTAGGCTCTTTATGACCTAGAATTGTTACCATATGATAGAAATTATTTTCAATGAAATGAATGATCCTAGTGTGATATAGTTATTTAGAATAGTTGGGTGATGTATCATAGATATGATCTAGAATTTAGTATGTTTTTTTAATAACATGAATGATAATCCATGTTATAGATATTCCTTTCTTGAAGAAAAGAAGTGGTGAAAAAATAAATGAAGTGACTATTTGTGATTATGTTATTAATCATCTCTATTTAGATTTTAATTATTCTATGTTTTAACTTTAACATTGGTAAATCAAGGCACATTTCTTGGTTTGTCTATCATCCTATGATCATTGGTTTAATGGAAAAGGTATATAATATCCTTGTATCCTTTTTTAGTTGACCCTTGAAGTGGGTATTTATATAGGATAGAAGTTTTAAGTGATTATTTAAAATATAAATTAATTTATTGTCAACCAATTATTATGATCTTGTGAAATTTCAATTACTGGTATCTTGGATAAAAAATGATTATTGGGTGGAATATTTAGGTTGTCTTGTGAGTTTTATGGATTTGATTTTATATCAATTCATCAAGAAATAATTCTATCTAAAGGTGGGAAGGTTGAAACTCTTACTAGGATTATATGGAAATGAGTTGATGAGATGTGAAATAATGTTTTGAGAAAGCCTCAAATATTCATGAAATGATAAAAAAAATCCTTAAATTTTGAGTATGTATCATCTTTATAAGTGGATTCTTTCAGTCAATCATGTGAGTTCACAAACATGCTTAAGAATTTTATTAGATATGTTCTATTATAGGTGTGTTTTTTAGGAAACTTATGTTCATATCATGTTTAGTTGGGAAACTAAACTTATCTTAAAGGAAACCCTTATGCTGTTTAGCTTTGTGAGGATATACATATCTTTAATATGTTCTCCTAAGATGGTGAAAAAAAATCAATAGTTCTGGTGATATACCTTTATTCCAATTATTTTCTATTGATTGGTTAATGATTGGATGGTTGGTTTATTATTTAGTATTAGAAATTTTGTTAAATATTGTATTTATTGGGTAGTCTATAGTTTATTTTATATTTGAGGATGAAAGGTTCTAAGACGGGTAGGATGTGGAAATATTAAGTTTCACTTGAGAATGAATTTTTCTATGCTCAGAATTCAATTCCCACTTGAGTCCCATTGAATTTATTAATAATTTATTAAATTTAATTTATGGGTTTTAGTAGCCTAATTGATTTTCACAACAATATTTAAGAAGAAATTTAAAATTTTAATTAAAAATGTAAAATATTAAATACACCTTTAATAGTGTATCGCATTGAATAATGAACTTCTTCATTTATTCTGAAATTAGGTGTTTCCCTTAGGATAATGTTTCAGTAATTATTAGATGGTGTAAAGTAATTATGTTGTCAGTGGAAATAGTTATTATATGTTTTTAAAATAAATAATAAATTTATTTATTATGGATTTGGTATAGTTTTCTCAATATATAAGCATATTTTAGAAGCTTAGAGAGATTTTCCGGAGTTTGGGGAGGATGTTATAGCCATGGAGGTATCCACCAGAATGCATAATTATGATCAATGATCTATGGATTGGGTGTCCAAGGTAGAGTAATTTGATTCTAGCATGTCAATTTCTAGTTAAAACTTCTCCCTAATTTATTTTTCACTTGATATTTGAATCAATATATGACATTATAGTAATTTGTTTTTCTTTTTTAGGTGAATCAATTGGTCCAAGAATCCCATTAAACTAATTCATGGATTACATGAAATATTAGAGAGTATTTTATGGCTTAAATTTTATCAATTCAATTTGAGGAACCTATTTATTAAATTATGATAAAATATTTTAGGTCTCGATTTTATGGGATAAAACAAATCCAAATTCATTGGATTCATTAAAATATTATTCATATATTTTTATAAAAGATAGGTAAAATTTTTACGGTTTAATTCAATAATAAGTTGATAACTTTTTGTATGAATTATTTACGGATCCCACCATATATCATCAAATATCTCTTGATGATATGAATATAATTCCTTTGGAATTACTCCAATTAAGTAATATTTTGGGTTAAATATTATAGAAACTTTTTCTAGTGTTTCACCTTATCTCATAATTATGAAGCACTTGGATTTAAAATCATAAAAAATAAAGGCAAGATTTTGAATCAGTGGGTTGAGATCAACCAACCACTAAAATTTAGTGAAGAATGGAGGTGGTCAATGTTGGTCAAAACTTCACGAGTGGTGGAATAGATGAAACGATTGTGAGATTCTAGAAACCTGATTTTGGTGAATGATGGTCATCTAAACTGGTGATCAGATAGAAGAGAAGTGACCACATCAACTCTAGTTTATGCAGTGATGAAATGTGGCTCAAATTTACAAGATTCTTTAGATCCATTGATTAGATTAATGATAGGGTTCTACATCATCCCTTACCATTATAAGAAGTCCCTCCCCCCAATGCACAGGTCATTCAATTTATGTAATCAAACATCATATTTAGGGCTATGTAGCCACACTGAGGGTGATCTTGAGTGGTGACCCAACTAAAATCTCAGTAATCAAATCACTAGATCTGATGGCTACCATCAGAGGAATACAGTGCGTCATAACACACGGCACTAGACATTTTATCGATTAATCAAAAATTTGAAAAACTGGTGTGCCTGGGGGTGTGAGGGGCATGAGTGGGCCTTGTATGGGGGTTCCATGTGGCATCCTTAGTTGGTATTATGAAAAGGAGTCACATGAGGTAATATGTAGGGTAGGTTCGAGACACTGAAAATTTTGATGGACTCCTCTCAATGTCCTAGTACTAATAAAAAAAGTGGTTGGATTCATAGATATCTAATAACACTTATTAGAGGTAGTGGAAATTATTAAAAATACCAAATCAATATCTCTATGAAATAATAAGTTAAACCATACCTAAAATAGAAATAAAGAATATTATAAAAACATACCTTACACCATTGATTCATTGAATTATCTTTTATTTCCATCACATGGGTTTGATAAAGATCACTAGAGTGAAAATAAAAGAAAATACCTCCTCTGGAGGTATCCATAGGTCAATCTTGAATCACTCATCACAAAATTGAGATCCTTCACCCACCATGTCATATTAATGCCTCGATATAAAAAGGTGGTAAAAGAAAAGAGCTTTGAGTGATAAGTAATTTTGTTTAAGCATCAATAAAGTGAACTCACCCTATCATTATATAGAAGTGGGATTTATAAATCCTTGATTACACTCCTCAAGTGTTGTCACATTACTCATGCATTATAATGAATGAGTAAATGATTTTTCTAAATCATGCATCTCAAACATGAATGATCTACTTCCTTGCATTAAATCTTATATAACACCTCTTCCATGATATCCAACATGGAATATTTCAATCACCCAATATATTCAATCCAATGTCACTAATATACCATTCCATACAATATGGAAAGTATTAATTTACAACTTTCATGAAAGTTACACCATACAACATGACCTATCATATTTTATGACTAAGAATGCAATTACATGAAATCATATTTCATGCATTATGAAATTTTATAATCATATCCTATGATATATCCATATTCATATTATAAAATAATAGATTTAGGTAATATATCTACTGTAATCTACCACTTACCCTAAAGCCTAAAAATTTTGTCCAATTCTATCTGATATTATATTATATACAATAATTTGTGAAATTGTATCCAAAAATACATTTGGATATCTTCTAAAAGACTTTTGGAAAGTTATCATCCATTTCATGGTTCATCACATCATATCATCATCATCAGCTTTATATTTTTATTCAAAAAATAAGGTATAGGGTACAAGGTGGGAAGCCAAATCAAACCCAGGATTAGGGGGGTTTAAAATAATGGAGCACAAGGGCATCCCTTCAAATAATATTAATCCCCTCATCCTTGAGGAAGTCCGTATTGGGGATACAAGTCACTTTGGAGCCCAAGGAATCCATGGAGGGAAGATAGTATGCAACCTTGTTCCCCTCTCTCCATGTGTGTGTGATCTAGATCTTGCTGTCAAGGAGCTATTTGCACTTCCTGATTTTGTATGCAACTGTCCAAGGAGTGGATTCTATACCCATCAGATATTCATAAATAATACTTAAGTCTATTTACACTTGGTAGAGAGAAATGTTTTTCTATTTTCATAGAGTAAGCTCAGTGAGGACTATATTAGCCTCTGCATTAAGTGCGCTTCCATCACTATAGTGTGTTGTAAATACTAGGAACAGACTCCCTACTAGGTTGTGAACCACTTCGCCTCCCCGCATGTACCTTGTGATGCAAGAACCATCCGTATTTAATTTTATACCTTCAGTTGGAGGATACCACTTAATCCAATGACCTTGTGCTCCCTCCGGGGGAGGAATGGTTGAGGAAGGCCAGTCCTGTAGAATACACAAGGAGGGTTATTCATGCCATTTGTTGACTAGGGTGACCATATCGATCAGCAATAGCCTGGTTCTCATAATGATGGACTGTCCTGTAGAGGTATACCCCATGAATATTGCCTTATTATGGGCCTACCAGAGGAACCAACAACTGACACTGAGAATAATGGACCTCTCCACCCTCTCAGGGACTTTTCTTATAGTCCCCTAAAACCACCTCTTTAGAAAAGATGTGTCTCGTAGGTCCAGAGATGAGATCACCATAAAATCACCAAAGAAATTTCATAGATCTTGTGCCCATGCACCTTCAAATAAGATATGGTTAGTGCTTTCTTACCAATTTTTGTCGCAGCACTGACAATAGAAGGCAAGTTTGATGCCCATTTTCTTTATACCTTCATCGGATGGGATTGCAGAGTTCTTGATTCTCCACACAAGAAAGTTGTATTTGGTCGGGATTTTTTTGCACCACACAAGATCATTCTAGATTTCCTTTTGTACTCAGTGGGGTTGATATCCCTTGTAAGTCCTTTTTATTGAACTTCCTAGATGGTGAGGGGGTGAAGACACATTGATATGGTTCTGAGTTAAGGAGGATAGAGTCAAAGATGTCTTTCTTGTTCTTATCAATAACTACCTTGATGAAATCCGGATGTGAGCTCACATCCTTGAAGGTAATAATTGGGATCATGAAACCTAGGAAGCCAAGATCTATTGTGACCCAGTTTTGTTTCCAGAATAGAAAATTACCTTCTACCACAATCCATCGAAAGTGTTATTGGAGGCTTGGTATGAAAGGATATAATGATTTTTAGATAGGGGATCCCCGCACGCTTTTTATCTTTGTTTTGATGAAAAAGCTATGTAGCATCGTGCTTCCCCAGAGATTGTGGCCCTATACGATATCCCATGCAAGTTTGGTATGAATTCCCTTGAGCTTGTCCCTAATGCTCTTAAAATTTATCCCCCCCCCCCCTCATGAATTAGATGATCCATCATGTCCCATGAAACCGAGTGTTTTTTCCTTCTGCAAGTGCATCCCATAAGAAGCTAGCCATGACCTTATCGGTAGCTTTGATCACCCCCTTAGGCACCGAAGTGGCCTCTATATCATGCACTGGAATAATGGCCAGAACATTGTTAACCAGTGAAATATTCCCTCCAAAGGATAAGAAGTGACTCTTCCAGTTGAGGACATGACCTGTAATCGTGCTTACCACTTGATCAAAGTCCTGAATGCGCATTCTGCCTAGTGAAATGGGGGTACCAAGGTACTCCATCGGGAAGTTTCCAGGCTTCATTTCCATTCTAGTGCAAAGAATATTGGCCTTTCTTGTCGCGTATTTGTTGGAGATATAAATGTTTCTTTTGGATTGGTTGGTCACCTGACCATTCTAGTAGAAATATTCTTCAAGAATCCTCTTTATGGAGTTTGCAGATCTCTTCTTTTCATTTGATTAAATGATCATATCATCTACAAACATCAAGTGTGAGATGGGAGGAAGGTTCATTTTCCTTCAATAGGGAAGAATAATTCCATTGGATATACCTATATTCAAAAGACTGATAAGTGTGCTTTATATAAGGATAAATAGTGTTGGGGATATTGGGTAACATTGCCATAATCCATGAGTGGGATTGAAGTAGCCATGGGATTTCCCAATGAAAGATACTACCATCCATGACGAGTTAAAACATCGGAAGATAATATCTGAGGCTTTGGGTGAGAGTCCCATGAAATCTAAGTCCATGTTAACAAAGCCCCATTATAGTCTATCATACGCCTTTTTCATATCTACTTTAATGGCCATGTTGGATATGTGTGTCTTGGTGTTCAAGTCCCTCATCATTTCATGCACCAGTGCAATTTCCCCTTGAATTCAACGACCCCTTATAAATCCATGTTGTTCCATGAAGGTCCAGTATGGAAGATTCATGGCCAATCTCGTGTTAATGATGTTCGCTATGATGTTTTAGGTGAAGTTTCACAATATTATAAGTCGGTATTGTAGAATGGTGGAGGGTTCCTTCACTATTAGAATGAGTAGCATAGTTGTGGAATTTACAACCCAAGAGAGGGATCCACCTTAGAAAAATTCTTGAACTATTGCAACCATGTCTCCTTTGACTACTTCCCATTTATTCAACCACAAAGTGTGACCGCATTGTCCTTTATAGTGTTGAAAAAATATGAATATATAGATATATAAATGAAATAAAATTTAATCCCCTAAAAAAGAATCAATCCTATAAAGCTACTAAGGAATATATCATGATATCCATCAAACACATGTATCATAATATCTATGCCCACCAGTCACATCACATGCTAGCATTCATTATCATATGTTGCCTTTATCTAAGAGATGGAGTGAAAATTGTATATTAAGTATATCAATCCCATATATATAACTCATACATTATCGACTCTCTAAGTAAGGACAAGCCTAATTAATGAATACATCACATGTTATTCACCTTTATGGATGGGAACATCACATATCCCTCACCTAAATAGATAAACACGTTATATGTACAATATAAGTGTAGTCACACACTCCCCAGTCTATCTCAATTAAGGCCTAGATGCCATACCTATAATATCATAGGAAAAATACCATCTTAATTGAGCTCTAACTGATGATATGATCAGAAACATACCCAACCACCCTCTGGTTATCTAATCCTCAAGGATTGAGTAAGAAAGGTATCAAGGTATGAAGGTTCTCATGTTAGGTACCCTTCCAACCTAGGGTAGTGGAGACTCATATATGGATCATGTACTTATAGTATACCAATAAAATAGTGTATGAAACTCCATGGGGTATACTTCTTGGGTCATCTAGTGTACAAAAATACATTTTCTATCCAATAAGTATATTGTATATCTCAGAAAAGAATCAAAATCACACTAACCTTATCATTTCATCATTACCAATAATACTCCATGATGAAAATAAGTTAGTAAAAACTCAAATTCATACTTTGAGAGGTCAATTATCATTATATATCACAAAATATATATCAATATATACATATGTGCAGCCAATGTGATAGAATAATAAATTGGAAATTACCTTTTAAATGATATGTTTCATATTATTAAGACTCTTTTAAGAATACTTAACAAAACCATACATAAATTACATGTCTATAATATCATATATTATAGAATTTTAGTTCATACTTATATTTGATGGGGACCGATTGGGATGAAATCAACAATGAGGGGGGTGAATCAATGTTGGTTAATTTTAATCTTTTTAATTATTTTTATCCCCTTTATTTTTACCTATATCATTAGTTAAGGTGAAATTTTATCTTTGATCTTTCTTATCACATTCATCTTTTCATGAACTGCATCCAAACACGCACACACAAAGTGACAAAAAAATTTATAAGGTTTACCTTTAAATATGAAGGGCTAGTACTTAGTGTGAAATGGTAAACCTAGGATCACACAACCAATTAGTAAAACCCTAGGATCATTACACTATTGTATCCTAATAGTGTATATTTTTCATCTTTCACACTTTTTTAGTGAATCCCTCACTTAGGCACACCATGTTCCTTTATAAGGATATGGGGATAATAATGAAAGAGTCTATCACTAATTTAAAACTTTGATAAGTTGTTGGTGTGTTTCCTCATTCTTTTTATTCTTCCCTTTCATGATAGAGAGTAACCCTTTTCTATTTTTATTCATATAACTACATAAAAAATATTCTTGTCCTTCTATTATAAAAGGAAAAGATTCGTCTCTTCTTCTATATGAATTGAAGTGCACAAATCTATTCTTCTCTAGGTGAACTTCATGACCAACTCGGAAAGTTTTTATTCTTTCACTTTTCACTTATTCTTCCTAATGGTAGAAAAATCATACATTGCCTTTATTTCTTATAAATAAGACTTATTCTTTTCATAAATTGTGCAGTACATGTATTTCCTTTTTCCTATTGTTCCTATGCAAAGTAGAATGTACAGCTTCAACTTTTTCTTTTTCTTATTTTTCTTTTTTTTTTCTTTTTCTTTCTTCTTTGTTCTCTTCTTCTACTACTTAAATGTTCAACAATACTAAACTTAATCTTAAATTTATCATGACTTCAAATAAAATTATATTTTAGGATAATAAAAAATTTGGATCTTTCTTT
This sequence comes from Viscum album, assembly GCA_963277665.1. Lineage (NCBI taxonomy): Eukaryota > Viridiplantae > Streptophyta > Magnoliopsida > Santalales > Viscaceae > Viscum > Viscum album. Next base: position 1,897,332,559 of record OY728157.1, read on the forward strand.
CTTGACACAAAAATCTTCTCACAATGACTAGTAGTTTCATACATTAATCTATGTTTTATATAACCTATAGAATATATAAAAGATAAAATGCATTAGTGTCAGTTTATTTCTTCTATATTATTTCTCAAAAAACTATATTCACAATTTCATGTGAATTCATTAATTAAAATATCAATATTTCTCAGATATTAAAAAATCTATTTGTTTATCTTCATAACTGATATAATAACTACATGTAATAACTACCACATAATATTAGAATTCATTATCATTAAAACATTGAACCCATATTTCCTCTAAAATGCATTCATTTAAATTAATTCATGTATTCGTGATATTTATAGTCACTTGTAAATACATGTCTCTACCATTCTTGACACAAACATTATGATTTCTTCATTATTCAATATTTTAATTATTTACCTTTTATATATGATGATTAAAATGCATTAAAGATTCATATAAATATATAAATGAATTCACAAAGAAAATACAGTCATGGCCTCATACTTTTGTGGTATTAATATCCCTGTAATCATATTCTTATTTTTCCTTCATAAATCCTACCTAAATCATGATAATTAAATATTATTATTATTTATTACATTAAAAAAAATTACCCGGTGACATCTGGATTATAATCTATAGATTATATAAATTTTAGAAAAATCTCTCGCATTGATCTTCCCCTTCCATATATAAAGATCAACACTTAATAAATCCATGCTTATATCTCACTTAATTTTTTATATTTTAGTCACTATAATATGGCCTAAGAATCATCTCATAAATTTTCTCTTTAGATATTCAAATCGTCAATAATTATGTTTTTCACCCAGAATTCTATTAGAAATTTTATAAGAAAGGAAGAAACCATGTGTTGATCATCCATATAAAGAAGAACAATCAACTATGAATGTTTTACTGATTATGAGGATCAACCACATGAACAAATCAATCGATTATGCATGTATGACTGACCATGAGGATTTACCACATGAACAAATCAATCAATAGTTCGTGTCTGACTAACCGTGAGTATTGACCGTAAATACAAATGACTAACAGTATAGATCAACTTTATGAATTGGATTATCCATGTCTCTTATTATGGATCGACAACATGTACATACAATAAACCATGAATAGATCAACCTCAATAATATAGTATCGACCGTGTTCCACAATAGTCAATGGATCAACCACACTAACAATTATTTACCTGATTCTACGATTAGTGAATTAATTGTAAGAAATTATCTATCTATAAATTCTATAATTCACTCAAATTGATCCAATTCCTCCTAAAACCATATTCAACCTTCCTTAAATAACTCAAAACCTCTTAAAATATGTTGTAGATAGTGTCTCTATATCCACCAACACTTTCTATCGATTTCCTTTAAGAATAGTTCCACAATCATCACATTTAATAACATAATTCTTGGTATCTTCTTCCAACTTTCAATATCCATCATTATAACTCTATTTCAACATATTGGAATTTATTGACAACAAATAAAACACAAAAAAAGTAGTCCCCACCCCTAAAATCCATGATACTATCCACTCTAGGGTTCCATCAATATGGTTTTTTTCTTGGGTCTCCCACCCATCTATAAAAGGCATTGTACTAGTGGGAGAGACTCACAGGACATATATTCCATTATTATGACTTTACCCCCACCCCATGTGGGACTTGGAATGTATGGAGCCACACCAATTCCTTATTCATGATGGGGGAACAACGCCTAGTACACAATATCCTAGTTAAGGATAGGGCATAGACACTAGGGCAGAGTGCCACTAAACCCTGGGAAATCTACCCCTCAACATTACTAAAGGATGACTGAAATTTTCCGTAGGGTCTAATATCACATAAAGATCTATTAACACCCCTAAAATACATGATAATTTTGGGTATACGGTTCCACCTAAGTTATTTTATTCCTAGGTCACCCACCCATCTGGAAAAGGCCTCATCGTGGTGGGAGAAACTCACAGGACTTATATTTTATGCATGTGACTTCCCATCACCCGATGTGGGAATAAAAATGTATGGTGCCACACCAATTTCTTATTTAGGATAGGGTGCAGCACTTGGCACATAGTAGTCCAGTAAAGGCTGGGTCTCAAACACTAAGGGGAGCACCACACAACCATGGGTGTAATAATGATTATTGCGCATGATGGGGATTTATTAACTTATTTTATATATATATATATATAATACCCTACACATATCTATGTGCCCACTTGATAAAACCCTACCACTAAACTCTTTAGTGAGTAACATCTATAAAGTAAATAAGTTTGAATAATGGTGAGATTTATGAATCATATTTATAATGTTCTAATCCTTGATCATATTTAAACTCTTTAACTACACAACATAAAATTTTATGATGTCAACTTCTATTCTCTTCATCCAAATCCATTTTTTTCATTTTCTAAAAATCCAGTTCAAGGGTTACCGGTAACCGTACAGACAAAAGCAGTACCCAACATTCCACACACATTTCGAATTTCAAATTTTAAAATTTCCCAAAATTCAAATTTCGAGCGCAAACTTGACAAAACCCATGCCACGTTTCCACCTCGCAGATCCCTTCAAATTCAAAGTTCAAAAACAGTACACCACGTTTTCTTGAACAGTGAGCCACCAGACCACGTCGTCTTGAACAGCGAGCCACCAGACCAAAACCATCAAAGACCTATCAACCAATCTCCAATCATCTAGGTAGAAATCAATACCCAGTAATTCAAAAACTCAAAAAGAAAAACACTACCGCGAACCTCCATGCCTTGAACCGCAGCAACACATCCTTACCAAATTCGAAATACAAACACCAAACAGATGAAATATGGGAGCCCCTGACAAACCATGTCAATCCTTAAGCCACAAGAACCAATATAAGGGACCAAAGACTCCATCCAAATCATCAACACCTACCATGCTGGCGAGAGCAGCTCGCTGCATCGTTGGTCATCAGAACGAAACTCCGGTGATCCAAACCATCAACGAACCAGAAGAAACTGCAAACACTAAACAAGAACCCCAAAAATCCAAAGGGACTGATCCTACATAGGTCGGGCCACCATGAAAACCGTAAACCACTCACCCATAATATCACAAAACTCCTTGAAATCCATCGCACCAGGCCGACTAGGAGAGAAGCGATGGAAGCTAGAGCCAGAGCACAGGTGGAAGTAGGTGAGGCCTCAACAGCAAGCCATGAACAATTACAGTACTACCAAACCCTTCCACAAGACTCCTGAAAATCAATGAAAATCACACAAAATGCTTCAAAGAATAAGGATAATAAGGACCACTGCATCGGAGTGAAGACGATGCTGGATGCACCTCCGAGAACACCATAGACCGACCGAACGATACATCCCAAAGCCGTCGTGAAACCACCACAACAAACCGACTTGGAGGGCAGCGAAGGAACATTATGCCAGAGCAGTGTAATAAGTGGACTAGGTCCTCAACAGATAGACTTATCTACGCCGTGTCCAGGAGCCCTAACTGATAAATCCACCATATGTGAGAATCACACATGCAACAACACCGACGGAACAACGAACGCCAGAAGAGAGCACTGCAAAAAAAAAAATTCAGACGTAAGATGATAAAAGAAAAAAACGGGAGTAAAGAAACGAGGAAGAATAGGAAAGGGAGAATTTGGGAGGGAATAATGAGGGAGAGTGGAAAGGGGGAGACAGTGCTGAAGAATCGGTGCGAGGCCTCCACCCTCTGATTCACCACCGAGGAAACCCTAGCACGGAGAGTGGCGAGGAGAGAATCCACTTAAAGGCTCAACTTATATTCTCTTACTTAGATATATTTTTAAGTTTAATATCTTTTCCATCAAAATTTTCCTTTGAGATATTATTCTTATTAATGTAACTATATAAATTATTACTTACCAGCACATCCTATACTCATTTAGGATGAAGTGACATTCGCTATGTTACGGTAAAGAAATGTAACTCTTTACTCTTTACTTAAAAACCATAAAATTCTATCAATATATTAAGTGAAAAATCACTTTGTATTTATATTGGAGTAATCCTTTAGGAAACTGTGATATTCACTTCCTTACTGTAGCTAAATTTATTGTTTTACATTTTAACTATCACATGTCATAAACTCATTAGAATGTTAAGGACAAATCACTTTAACTTTAGACTATTATAAAATTTTATTAGTTAAATTTGAACTTATCTAATATAAAACATACTTTCACTATCCTCTGAAACACTATATTCTCTTAATAATATCATTATAAGATAAAATAATCCTTTATATTTAGGTAATTTCACTTATTTTTTTTAGTAGTAATATTTAACAAATAAACAATTTTTTCTATATCACATATTGTATTATATGTGTTTGAAGCATTTTAATCTAAAAATAAGTCTTTATTCATTAAAATATACCATTTATTAGTGGCAAGAAAACCTTCCCCCATATTTTAACAAACATCAGGATAAACCATTTATCCTGGATAAAACATTTGTATCCTTAACAATTTTTCAAAACATGTAATAGAATCTAATGAATCATAAACCATGGGTATAAAATTAATCAATTTGAAAACAAATATTTTTGAAAAGATTATATTATCTGATAATAGAAATGAGATGAATATACACATCATTTTCTTAGATTCATGTAAACTTGATAAATTCTGTTTTATTCAAATTTTTGATATAACTCTTTTATTCGACACTTGAATAAAAATTATAATCTATATCAATTATTCTATTGGTTTTGAACTCCTGTATATTTACAAAACATTTAAAATATACATTTAGTATCATATAACCTTCAAAATTAGAGAAGTGATTTCTATAACACTAATACACATCATGGGAATTTCATAGAGTCTCATAAGCCCCTTTAGGTATCTTAGAAAATTTAATATTATGGAATCATTTATCCTTACTTCCTGATTTTACTTTTATGTTTCAAATGACCTTATCTGGTTACTCTAAGAAACATTTTTGGACTCTATAAATAACTTTTATATTTTTTATTTTAACTTTTACCCACTTCTACTATCTACATAGAACTAGAACCTAAGCATCATATTCCCATTTCACATATTATAAATAGTTTTAGAATATTGGATAAACCTTTATTTAACTCCTTCACATTAGTATAACATTTCCATAATTATAATTAAATTAATTCCTTAAATATAAAAATCTTTAAGGAAACCTATAGTCTTACTAAATCATAATAATACTCAATCATATTGATAATCATTGACATACCCAATCATATTGAGTGAATTAAAATAAAATTTCTTAGGTAATTTTTTATCTAATGTCTATGAAACTCCAATTTAATCATTTTATGAATATAATAAACATTTATATTTACCTATTAAACACCTTAAACACTTGGTTACTCAGAAATGTGTTTTTATAACACATATAATTTCTCCTTATTTAAGAACTCCTCTTATGTAACTAGACATATGAGTTGCTTACATTAAGATTATCCTTCCTAAGGATTGATCTCAAAGTTAAGATTATTGATGATGATGAAATTATCTACAATATAATATTTTATCATATGAGTATCATGTTTTATTAAAATTTAATAAGGAATTTTATTAAATGATCACCCATTAAAATGTTGACCCCTTTAAAATTAATCATATCCATTAGTGGTACAAGATCTATATTTTAGTTTCAATGAGTCTATTATAGAATTCATATCACCACTTAGTTATTTAGGTAGGCTATAATCCCAACCATATCATATATGAATCCTAGATAATTGAGTGAATAACTATTTACTCGGTCTATTAAATGGATAAACTCACCTATATGTGACTCAAAAAATACCAAGAAAAATTAACCAAACCATTAGGGTCACAAAATTACTTGATTTCCTTACACAATATAATTCATGGGAACCCATCTATAGAATGAAACTACCTAGTTAAATTATCAATGTCATGAAAAGTGTTTCTTTGGAAGTAATTTAACACTGGATATTTTAGAAGTTTTATATCACTATATTATCTCATGTTATTCCCTTTGTGTATGCATGTTTCTAATTATTTATTTTTTGAATCCTATTCTATCCCCAAAATTAATATGTTCAAACCATTCTAGTACTCAAATATTTACACAAACCACAGTTGTTTTTACACACCCTATACACATATCCAAATGAATTTCATGCATAAGGTGCATGAAATTTTCTTGTAAATTTTTAGAATTATATGAAATTAAAAATACCATCATGAGTAGTATTATAAACACAAATAGATAATCCCCACCTTTCAAGAAAAATTCATAAGCCTCCATGCCAGGGGGAATTCCAACCCAAAGTCTATCTACCTTGGGATAATTTACTCAAGAGAGATTCCAATTCATCATAAATCTAATACCTAATATACATAAACTATATATAATAAATAAATTAAATTTAATAACTTTGATTAAAAACTTTGATAATGGAATAAGAAAAATAAATCTTTTGTAATCATACATAGCATATAATGCAAGGATTGAAATTTTTATAGGAAGCAATTCAACAACTATAAACTAAAGTATGCATATATTTAAAAATATAAAGAATTTATATTCAAGAATAATAAATCATGGAATAACTCTTAAATAAAATAAAAAATCACATATTTAAACATGAGATAAACATTTATTAACAATTCATCAATAAAAGTTAATAATAAAAAATTTATAATTTTATCAATTTATTATGGAAACTCAATAAACATGAATATAAAATCTTTATGTTAATTTCATAATATAAACCCCTTAATTTTATTCATTATATGGAATTTATTTTAAAGATATGATATTTCATGAAATATTAACATTTTCTATTTATATTTCTATTATATAAACTATTTTAATAAACTAAATATCACAAACTTTACATTATTTAAACCTTGATAAAATCAGTCATAAAAAACCATTTGGTTTGGTTTAAATAATATCCTAAATATTGCTTCTTAATTTGAACAATTCAAATTAAGTACTATGAACAATTCATAATCTTTAAAATATAAATACTATATATTTAGAATTATTTGTTTAATTTATAAAACCTTTATAAATTTTTTATGATTTCTAAATTAACACTATTTAATTCATAAGGCATTTCATATAATTTTGGTAAAAGGTATTTCTAATATTAACATTTAATATTGAAGAAAATTTAATAATAAATTTTTAATAAAAAAATATAATTAATTATGAAATCTATAATTAATTAATTTTTAAACACCATAATTTAAAAAATATACTAAAAATACCCTTTTTCATTATTTATAAACAATTTAAAAATAATAAAATCAAATTCATTATTGAATTTTAAGGAAAAATAATTTTTCTACATCAGTCGTATTTAATGATTTAGGATGAATCATAGGCTATGATTGATAACCCTATCAGCTATATTTTTTGACTAATACCAATGTCATATCCTGTGATATTATCATACATAAGTTTTTTATATTTTACATCCGAAGAAAAAAAGATACATATCAGAAAAAATTTATGAATTAAAAAATTTACATATTACATTAGTTTTTTATAAAAATCATATACATCCAATCATATTTTATGATTTCGTAGATATCATAAATATGTTATAATGGAGTATTTTTTTCAAATATGGGATTGAATCATAATTTATGATATTAAATATCATATCATATGGCATAGTTCAAATTCATCAGTTTCAAGTATTTCATACCTTATGATATATGGTTATTGTACACTATGATAAGTCCAAATAGAAAATTTTATTTGTATCATATTTTATTATTAGATTACTACAAAGAATTTAATTTTGATTTCTCTAATTTCTACATGATTTAACAAGTCCAAATCCATGTCTTACTCTAATACTGATACTAGGATTCATAGGCATATATTAACACATATTATTGGTAGTGAAATTTATTAAAAATCCAAAACCAAGATCTCCATGAAATAATAAGTGAAACCACACATAAAATTTAAATGAAGTGTACTATAAAGTCATACCTTACACTATTGATCCACTACACCATCTTCAATCACCATCACATGGTTTTGATGAAGTTCACTAGAGTGGGATTCAAAGGACATCCCACCTATGGTGGTATCCATGGGTTATTCCTAAATTGCACATTATTCAAATGAGATCCTTCACCCACCATGGCATGATAGTGCCTCAATATATAAGGGCGTTAAAAAATATATATTTAGGTGATAATAGATTTTATCCAATCATCAATAAATCACACTCACTCTTCCATCAAAAGGAAATGGTATTTATAAGTCCTAGAGGATAGTCCTCAAGTGTTTTCACATTTACTCATGCATTATAAATCATGAGTAAATGCTTTGGAAAACTCATGAACCTCATGCATGATTTTTCTACTCCCTTTCATTATATCTTAAGTAACTCCTATTAAATTATAGTCATCATGGAATATTTAGCCTCCAAAACTATCAAATACATTGAAATTAATATCCCATATTATATGATATGAAAATTCATACTTTAAAACATGAATATAAGTGCCATTATATGACATTACCTATCATATTTTATGATTGATAAGGTAGTTGAAATAAATAATATTTCATGAATTACGGAATTTCCCAATAATATCCTATGATATAGTCATATAAATATTATTCATTAATGGATTTAGGGGGTATATCTCTTTCACTGGGTTTTGGGTATTTTATAGATGATAAATAAAATGATTAAGTTGTCCTCTAATTAAAATTTTTTATTTCAGAAAACTAAATTTTAAGGGTGAAATGAGAACCCTCACAAAAGATATCAAATTCCAAAATAGACCACATACCAAGAGACAATATCCCCATACAACAAAACCACAAAGCATCAAACCCCATAAGATATCATGATGCCATTAAAATAAAGTTTAATCATGTTAAAACTTTATCCCTATAAAATTTTCAGTGCATAGTACTGACCTTTAATTCTGGATCATCTTTGATAAGGTCTTCAAAGTAGTACACCATTTTGTCCCATGTTTGGATAAAATCCTCCAAATTTAATTTACTTTTATTGAATCCTCTGATAAAAATGTTTTCTTTCTTGTTAAACCACCTAAAATACTCATCCTTATTGTCCATGGGAGGTAATATTTCAGCTATCTTTTCAACATCCTCTAAGTGGGACTTAATCTGTATGACCTCCTCCACCATTACTTCTCTATAGTGTAATATTAGCTCACAGGTATTTCTTAGGTATGATAGATCGCCTTCTCTTACCTTGATTTTTTCTTCTTAGCTGACCTAGATTCCATTGGTTTGGGAAAAAGGGAGTAAACCTTCCTCCCTTTGGGTTTTTTCCTCTTGGTAAAAATATATCACCTAGAATCTTAGCTACCCTTTTCCCCTTTTTCCCTTATTGGGAAATGAATTATCCTATTGATTCTCCCTTTGCACTATCCCCTGAGAATAATCTTTCACTATCAACATTTGTGGTTACCCCATTGGTTCCTTGTTACTCATCTATCTCTTCCTTATTGACCTATTTTGAAATTTTATGTTCCTTTGTTTTCACCTCGATATAAAGCCCTTCATAATGGTTGATAAGTTAAATTATGTTCAAGGCCCTCATAGAATTATGTATATTCACTACATTCAATTGTACCTCCAACTCATCTAAATCCCCTTGTGTACCAGAACCCTATCTTACTGCCTCTTCATATGAAGGGGAGTTCAATTTCCTATTAATTGGGAGAGATAAATCACCTTCATTCACCCCCTCGACTCCCCCTGGCAAAACCTGAGCCTGCTTAGGAGTGATGTCACACAAGTCACTCCTTGATCAATCATAGATAGCTTCCACCTCTGGTTATATGTTATTTTTTTCCTATTTTGTTATTACATAAATGTGTTCCCACTCATAAGGGCTCAACTGAACCACTTCAAGGTCATCATGGGTTTCAGACTCCCTCTCCTTCGCATCCTGTACTTACCTATTCTGATGCCCACTATAACAGACTAAATCCATATTTCTAAGACAATTGTAGGACATAAGGTAATTTATCCACAATTTAAAGACAACATCTTATTTCCATTGAAATTACTCTCCAATTTTTATCCATACCCGGTCTACTGACAGCTCAGAAACATCAACCTCCACACAAATGTGGGGAAAACAAGATGACATACAGACTCTTTTTTAATGTCGGATCCCAAATAAAACCCAACCAGGTTTCCAAGAATATACAAAATAGAGGGTTTTTAGAAGTTTGCTGGTAGTTTAATAAAAATTACCCAAATTTATGAAACTGAATCATCTCGCATCATATGAAAATTGAAGGTCCACCGGAGTAGATAGAAGAAATGATCGTTACATTTGTGAGGAGCTATGGACCATGTAGTAATCAGATCTTCCATCAATGTAAATTGTTTCATAATATGCCTTATTTCAAGAATCCAAACCACTACCCATTCCTCTAAACACTAGGCTCCAAAAAAATTGATCAAACTCATCAACTGAAGGATGGTGTTGTCAGAATAAATCCATCAGGGTCAGGTTAAAGAGATATGAAGTGTTATTGAACTCTGATGGCAGGATTGAAAGTTGAGGAGATCCTTGGCATAGATGTGGGACATTAGAGATAATCAAGATCTCTTTAAATAAAGGATTAAAATATATATTTGAGAATATGAGGAAAGAACACATACAATCCTTTGAGGAATATGGAAAGTGAGAACCTTACTCTTTTGATGAGGAGGGGAGATCTTGTCTATTGGTGCTTAGGGAATCGCTGAGAGCACACCAATAAAAGATTATACCTCCTCTAACATAAAATAATAAAGTTATAAGTGATTAATTAAATGTAAAAATTATTATTATTATTATTATTAAATAATAATGATTAATAATGTTTAAAATGAGTGATCAGAAAAAAGAACGGCAATTTATTATTAGAAATTGATTTAGATAAACAGATGTATGTAACATCCCAACTCAGATGACACTAAAATAGTTCTCCAAGATAGTTAGTTATGAATCATCAATAATTCCTCTCCATACTCAAGAGGCTACTGACTAGTAGTGAGGGCTAAGGTGTGTCCATGGAGAGACTATTCTCCCATATTAGAGTAAACAATAGTAGAAATAACTAGATATCATCCAAGAAGTAAATAATTAGAGTGTGGGAGAAATAATTAAACTAAAACATTACAAGTTGTAATAATAAATGAAATTATATAAAAGCAAGAATAGCCATTTCATGCATATAATACTAGTTACCCATTAGGCTGAACATACAAGTAGAAGTATGTAAAGGAAACAAAAATAAAAGTACAAGGCTAAACTACTAACTCTGAGCCAGAACACATACTTAGTCTCTATGAAACTTATGAGATACGTCAGCCCGATCAAAAGAATACACATGATCATCTCTAATCAATCTTGAATCATTGGTCCTTATACCTATCCATCATGAAACTGTTCTCAACCTGAAAATCATACATATGGTCTGTATGAACACTGAGGTGTGCATACAGGGGTGAGAAATAATCTCAATATAGGTCATCCCAATGATAAACCTATAATATGATGCCATAGGTGTATGATCATTCAATATTCTTAGCCTAGTCAAGACACAACTGAAAAAGATAAAAGTGACAGATATATATAACAGAAACAAGTCCACAACAGATTCATGGGTACGTGACCCCAATCATCTAGATACAGTGCTATATTATGTGAGTATATGTATTCTTCAAGACACACACACACACACCCATATATATATATATATGTGTGTGTGTGTGTGTGTGTGTGTGTGTGTCTGTGTGTGTGTTCTCATATAAATACTCTTATAAGTAATGTGGGAAGCCTAAACACCTCAAACAATAGAAGATCCTTGGACCCATGATCCAATCAACTGGTCATCCGATATAAAAAAATTGATTGAGCTAGATGTAGTAATACTCAATATTTGTTCCATTAATTTGATATCTAGGTTTTTTATCCTAATATAAAATACCTACTTTGTCCAATATCGAAAATTTCTCTAATCATGCTACATCACTATAGGGTAATACATGTCTTAACCCTGGGTTAACCCATACTCACCTCTAATCACTGTAAATAATAATTCCATATATTGATAGAAAATCCTATAAAGATGACACCACATAAACTTTGGCCTATGAAGAGTGTATCAATTTTGAAGCATATATGGGATGGATCCAAGGATTATAAATGGTCAACGAATCCTCTTTGTCCAATGTCAAGTAATCAAGTGTCAGACCCTCATTGGTCAGATCCAAGGAGTATAAATATCCAAGTCAACCTCAATGTGCTAGGATTATATGGGCTAGATCCAAGGTATAAATGAACAAGGAATCCCCTCGAGTCCTAGGAGAATCTCTATAGAAACTCAATAACAACTTGGGTGGAGCCCAAGGATCATGTCTATATAGCATGTCCGAGGCAGTCCCAGCAAGCTGGATCCAACGAGTATAAATCTCCTTGGAATCCAAAATAATCTAGATCCATGGAGTATAAATGTCCATCGAATCTAATGTCAAACCTAGTAGGCTAGATCCAAGGAGTGGAAAATTCCAAGGCATCCCATCATTTAAGGCTCAACAACCAAATCCTAGGAAGTACCATTGGGAATCCATGATAATATAACAATCAAACATGTAGACTCAGTAGTCAGATACCAGGAATAATGTCTCAGAATACCGAATCCATAATTAATACAGATCCAAGGAATCATCTCTATTCATCCCAAAGAGAGACGCATTGCATCAAGCTCATCATCCACCAACCAGAATGCACCTCTTTTAATCATCATTGTATTATTAGTAAACTGTTGAATGCATAAAAAAAATTTGGGTGGAAAAATGCCTAAAATCACCACTACTATCACAACCTATCAGGATTACATGTTCGTTATGGGTTCTAAGGTAACACTCACTACCATCACTACCCATACCTGATTTTCTAGCTCAGGTTCGTTCAAACATCAAGGTTACCACTAGGTCCCTCATTTCATAACACAAGAGAGGCATCTTACTCAGGATCTTCAGCAGTGAAGGTAAAAGGAGGAATCCTACATGGGATCCACTAATGGTATGTAAATAGTGTAATCTTACATAGAATCATCTAGGATGAAATGTAAGTAGAGACATCCTATAGGCAATCCTTGAGAACGATGATATCCATGTGGGTGTCTTTAATTCCTGCAAGGTTACTGAATTTAGGAATTTATAAACACAAACCCAAAAAACCACTAAACTATAGTGTAGTATAGGATATAAAAGTTTGAGGTCTGACCCAAATATACAGTTTTGGATAAAATATTAATTAAAAATAATAAACTTAAACTATTTTATGAAAGAAACTTAAACTAATTGATTGAATAAAGAGATGATGAATGGTATGGTCTTAAGAAAATAGAAAAATGTTCTAGACGATTATAAATTTTGGTTCATGATTGATTATGTAATAGAATAATGGGAAATAAATCACAAGTTTTATAATGGTGTTGGTTGAATCCAATTTTCATGGTAGGCAACCCCAAAATCACTAACGTCCCCTTTTCACAATGGTCATGTAACTTCAGGTATTTGGTGAATTGGTAACTGAAAACCATATTTAGACATAGAAAACAATATACCCAATGGTCATGGTTTGAATCATTCTCTAATCGACATTTTAAAAATATCACCCCCTCACCGATAACGCAATGGTCATGAATGATAGAACGCTGAATAGATTTTAGAAATTAGGGTTGCGGCAGATGACCCAAATGAATTTCATTTAAAAATTACCTTAAAAAATCAATCCTCTTTATTGTAATTGCTTCACAAAAGGTTGACCCCCTCATTCTAGTTATGAGGGGGTAGAAAAATAAAAAACCTATTTGCCGCATCATGGCATCAGCGGTCCTTGATCCTGGTGGTGTTGACTCTCTGAATGAATGAATTGAGTGTAGCTTTGGGTTCATATTTATATACTTACTTGGAGATTGGGTAGCATTGAATTGTGTTATAATGGAATGTAAAATCTCCATGGTGGGTCTCAAGGTCAAATATTTAAGATTATTCATTAAAAATTCTATCAAAGGATCATAATTGGGTCTATTGGGGTATTACATGACATGTAATGATATACATGACATGTAATATATAAACTTTCATTGCAGAGTAAGGTGTTGTGAATTTAGACATAAATATTCCAAAAACATATCCAGAAAGAACTAACATAATTTAAATGGAATACATGACCTGTACTTGGTCTTCCTTCTATTCCACAGATCCACTTTGGCTTAAAAAAATCCAGTGTCACGCCGCTTCGCTTCACTCTCGAAACAAAGTGCCTTTAAGATCCACTTTAAACCTATTTTCACTTTTATATCCTTCCAAAAACAAAAAATGAGTTAATCCATTCACAAATTGGAAGTAATAATCATTAAACTATAGAAATAAAGGTATTAAAACACCATAAAATTTATGCATGAGATACATATATCAAATAACTAATCTCACAACCTCATAGTCTATAAGGGTACATATTTCAAGAAAGACATCCTCCAATGAATATCTATGAAATAATTGATAAAAGAAGATAAATCATGGATAATTTTAGATAAAGGTCTCACTCTGAGGAGACAAACTGATTTTGATTAATAAAGGAATAACCTATCTGTTTAATAAAAACAAGAAACACATCCTAGGAGTCCTCAAATCATCTCAAGGGTTTCAATATAATGGTCTATGTGGAAAGATACTCATAATGGAAAAATCATGGTTCCAATTATAACTCTTGGGAATCAAGATATCAAAAATAGGAAAACCCCCTAAAAAGGGTAACAAAGGGGGAGTACATGGCGTGTCAGCCCTAACACATAGTGTGTACCCTCATGGCCCAACCTGGGATTGTAATTCAACTGGACATGGAAAGTCAAATCCCATGTACACAGTGTGTTCAACACATACAAAGAATGTAACCTACACAGGGTACCTACCCATGTACCTCACAAGTACTGGTCATGTGCTTCACCTGGTTATGTACCTTTACACAATGTGCAACACACACAGGGTCTGGTCATGTACTCCACATGGACATGTTCCTCTACACGGGTTGTTTGATCGAGTACTCAGCTACATGGATGAGTCCCAATACACATTGTGTATACCCCATACATGGAATGTACTTATAAAAATATCTTCTTCCCTAAACAAGAAGAACACACAGTGCGTGTTCTCTGAACCACATGTCGTGTACTTGGGTTTTCCCGAATGAAAAACCCCCAAACCACACAACACCCTAGTTTTATCCCAAAAAACAATAGATCAACCCAAAATGGGTAATAAGAAGGAATACTGAGGGTTTAAAACTTATAAATTATAAATCTATGGATATATATAGCAAAAACATAAAAACAGACTACCTTTGGGTGGAATTCGTCGAAGCTTCACCCATTTCCACACTCCATGGCCACCATACATTAATCCCGCTCATCCCAAGCTCTGAAGTGGTACCACTATTCCTCTCCCTCTATTTATCTATCTCTATATCCATTTATCTTTAGGTTGTGGTGAAGTATATCCCATGGTGGAATGAACGAGAATCCAGGGAAGAAGAAGAGGAAAGAGGAAAAGAAAAGAAGAAATAAGAAATAGAAAAAATAAAAAAAGGGGGGGACCAGCCCATCCCTAGTGCCCGACATGATTTTATGCCCCACCTTTGAAAAGGTCCTTATTTTGAAATCAAAAAAGAATAATTAATCATAATCCTATACTCCATTCAAAATTTATATCTCAATGAACCTACACGAATAAATTAATATTTAATTAATTAAATATTTATTATTTATTATTCCGCTAAAATTTAAATGGTTCTAAATTCAATAAAAATCCTCTATGAGGGTAAAAACCTTATTTAAGGACCAATGAAGTGGTCATAAAAATTATTATAGATTGTATTCTATGTGAGAATGACCATTTTTCCCCTTACAAGCATCTAAAAGAAAAAAAATCAATTTTCTTCTCAAAATTTCAGATTGGAAAAACATAGTTCCTTACAATCTACCCACTATAAACCTTCTCATCCCTGAGAATCCTTGGTGGAAAATCATAGGCATTCTCTTAACCAAATCATTTACAAAAAATCATCATATTGACTATGCAACAACTAGTCTCACAATTTCAACAATTGTCACCTACATAGGAGACACTTAACTACAATTGATATGGTACTATCCACCATAGGAATACCCTTATAGTCATCTCAAAAAGACAAATTTTGAGGTCAATAGATCATGAAAGAATTCAAATTTAAACTAAAAATGAGGTAAACTACCCCTAAAATGTACAATGGTGCACTCCCCATCATATGGATTACCTTATATTGCTCCTTGAGTGAAACCTCAAGAGGTTCCTTCACCAAACCATAAAATATTTTTAAAATAAAAGAAGCTCGATATAGATTTGATGCTCTCTTAGCATGCTCAGGATGATTTCAATATATTTCCTGATCATCCCTAACCCTGATTACACTAAGATTCCATAAAAAGTAATTTATATATCTCTTTAATCCACGCTCAGAACAAAACAGAATACACTTGCCTTTAACCAATACCTGACACCACGTCTCTTAACAATGCATGTCCAGGTCCAGCCAAGAGTCAACCATCTCATGTAAAAAAATCATTCTTAATTTATCCTCTTCCATAAAGATACATTCATCATTTATCACAACTCTCAAGAAACCATGCCTACGAAAATTCTTGAAAACATCAGTCCTCAGCTCTCACATGGACACTCACTAATTTACTATTTTAAATGGTACCATGTGAAAAAGGAGTGTCCCTTTACCACCAGACTCGTGATCTCATGAGTCATCTTACATAAGGATAAGATGACTGTGTTACATGTAACATCAGTCTCATTAATCTAGAATCTCCATTGTAACTCCTCTTCAAAATCAGGCACCTCACTCATGAAATGTTTTTTATTCCTCGATCACCCATCACCCATAATCATTCTAGTCATGATAATCTACCCACACTCTAACTACATTAGAAATAATATAAACATTAGTCGACTAGGATAGGTTCCGAAATAGTCCTTCCCATAGAATATATTCTTAATACCAAAGAACCATAGGTGCTTTTTCAAAATCCAAATGAATCAATATTTCTATATCATAAAACTCTAGAACCTATAGTGATTCAATCTCAAAAAAAAATCATGTCTAAAACATCAATCCCCTAAAAGGAATATAAAAATCATGCCAACCTTGCTTTTTGATTTCCCTAGAACAAACGTAACTTTGAACTATAGGGGTCAAAACTATCAACATAGCCTGCAAGGGCCTGATTCTCTCCTAGAATCCTCATAAGGAACTACTCCCTAGAGGTCATTATATTAATGTATAGGAGATACTAAACTAACAGTCACTAGGAATCCATATATGGTAATACCCCCTCAAGGTCTAGTTCGAGAAAAAAATATTGGTTCCTCTCAGCATCATACTTGGCGATCTGAATCGTTAACCACAAACAAGGTCAGTTAAGAAGAATGGAAATCCAATCTATGAAGGAAAATACTATATAGATTGTTATTAAGACTTTAAATAACCATATCTGAATAACAAAACCCTATGAGGGGTTCAACACATGGGAATCATGTTCACTATCAACCTACTAGGGTCTCTAAACCTCCCATTCATGAGGAATGAGTCATCATTTTCACTAATAAATGCCTCAACATAGATCCACATTCCCTTAAAACATAATAAAATATGCGTACAAGTTATCCAAACATAGTATAATTCCACCAAAAACCTATATGGGAAAACACCATTTAGGTTTTTGTTGAGACTTTAAATAGTTTTCCTCTATCATTAGTAAAATAAAACACTAGAATTATTATAACATGTGAATCCTATATTCAAAATATGATGCATGAGATGCCTCTTTCCCTTATTTTCTAAGATTAAAAATCAATCATTTGCCTCCTGCTAATGGAAAATATCCAGAAATCCATAATAAATAATAACATTCACACAAAATTTTCATCACTTAAAGAGAAAATCATATACAACTATAATATAAAATATTTTAATAGCAATACCATAACCCTGGAAACTAGGAATTATTACCAAAACAGGTGTTCTAGATGCACCAGTCTGATATCCATTACAGGTTCTGACACATTCATAATGCTCATGTCTACCATATCACAAATAGTAATACAATCGGGAAAAAAATAGCTCTGATACCACTTTGTAACATCCCAACCAAGATTCCACTAAATTGATTCTCTAATATAGTTCATTACAAGTCCTCAAGTACACCTCTCCATATTCCATAGGCTTTATGACTTACATTGAGGGCCTAAGGTGTGTCCATGGAGAGACTATTCCATCATATCATAGTAAATAACATTGGAAATAACTAGATATCATCCAAGAAGTAAATAAATAGAGTGTGAAAGAAATAAATAAACTAAAATATTACATGTTGTAAAAATAAATAACATGATATAAAAGCATTAACAACCATGTCATATATATAACACTGGTCACCAACAGGGATAACCATACATCTAGTAGTACAAAAATGAAACATAAATAAAATTATAAGGCTCAAATACTAACTCTGAGCTAGAACACAAACCTGGTTTCCATGAAATTTTTGAGAAGCATCATCCTAATCAAAAGAATCCACACAAGTGACTCTGTTCAGTCATGCAACCCTGGGCCTCATCCCTATCCATCATGAAACTAATCTCAAACTAAAAAGTATACATAAGGTTTGTATGCACGCTAAGGTTCATGTTTAGGGGTTAGAAATTATCTCAGTAAGAAACACCGATAATGAACCTATAATATGATTCCATAATTTTATATAGATGAAATATGCTCATCCTATCTAATACATGACTAAAAAAGATAATAGTGGCATATATAAATAATAGAAAAAATTCTACAACTGATTCTTGGGTCTATGACCCCAATCATCTGGACACAGTTCCAACTTATGTGAGTATATGTATTCATGGATATATATATATATATATATATATATATATATATATATATTCTCATATACATACTCTTATAATAAAGGTAGGAAGCCTAAAAAATTCAAACCACAGTAGATCCTTGGACCCATGATTCGGTCAAATAGACATTGTGTAAAAAAGGCATTGTTCTAGATGTCAACCACTCAATACAAGTAACATTAAGTCAATCTATGGGTCCATAATATGAATATACAATACCTACTTCTTCCAATTCTAGAAATGTCTCTGAGCAAGTTACGTCACCATAGGGAATATATGCCTTAACCTTGGGTTCAACCGTACTTACCTCCAATCACTATAAAAAATAATTTCTTATACTGATAGAAACTCCTAAAAATATAAAGCCACATAAACTATGGATTATGTCAGATATATCAAGTGTTAGACCTATATGAGATAGATCTAAGGTATAGAAATGGACAATGCATCCTCTTCATCCAATGTTAACTAATCAAATGTCAAACCTTCATAGACCGGATCCAAGTAGTAGAAATATCCAAGGAATCCTCAACGTGTCAGGCCTACATGGTTCAGATCCAAGGTATAAATGTCTGTTGATGCTCCTTTTCATCACAGAGTCTAATAAAATGAAAAGTGAAATGCCTTAGCATAAAGTGATTCATCCTTTAAAGAAAACATCAAAAATTTACAAAGGCATGAACAAGGAGTCATTTACACTTTGGTCGCGCAAGTTCCATCAAGGTCACACAAGTATACTTGCATGACGCCCAGTGGTTGCGTAGGTGACTTGCGCGCCCTCTTTGAAATTTTACCCAGGGTCTCTCTAGCCTACAAATACCCCCTGTGCCCCCCCCCCATTCCAGGGAAGAAAAATTCCAGAACCGCATATTTGAGCTCCCAGCACCCTAGTATCTTATCAAAGATTCCAAACACTTATAAGGTAATTTCTTAACTAGAACGGAAGATCTAAAGAAGGGAAGGAAGGCCTAAGTGTTGGAACTCATCAACACTTGCATGCCTAGGTGGCCAACCCTTAAGGGAAATGGCCACACTTGTGCGCCGCCTTACCCCTTCCACATAACTTGCACGCCTCTCTTCTGGAAGTCTCTAAGGGTAGTATTAAAGGCTTGAGCCAAGCCTCGCTCATGTTCTACCCTAAGGATTGACCGTCGTTCAAGCACCCATGTGTCGCACTGGTACACCTACGCGGCCAGGACTTGCGTGCCCACGCAGTACTTGCGTGCCCACGTAGTACTTGCGCACCCACGCAGTACTTGCGTGCCTCTCTTCTGGAAGTCTCTAAGGGTAGTATTAAAGGCTTCAGACAAGCCTCGCCCATGTTCTACCCTAAGGATTGACCATCGTGCAAGTACCCATGTGTCGCGCTGGTACACCAGCATGACCAGGACTTGTGCGCCCATGCAGTACTTGCGCTCCCACACAGTACTTGCATGCCCCTCTCTTTCTGGGTGCCCTTCTTTCCCATTTCACCCCTCTTACACCTATCCACCTCTCCTATTCAGGATTAAGCCTTCAGAACTCTCTTCAAATCCATTTATGGCATGATTTCCTTGTTGGCTTCCTTATCTGAAAGGAATTCTGTGGAACATCTCTCAAAACCTAGTGATTTACACATCTTTACATCACTAAATTTAGAGAGTTCATTCATTCAACCTCATCCTTTAAGATGAGAGAATCCTTAACCCATGCCTCCTTTTCAGGAGTAAGCCCCAGTCCAAATTCTCATTAATTTGGGCATCCTCCTTAGGAGTAAGCCCCAAGTCCTCATTAATTTGGGCCTCTTTTTCAGAAGTAATCCCCAAGTCCCCTAATCTGGGAATCCTCCTTAGGAGTAAGCCCCAGTCATAATTCACATAACCTGGGATTCCTTTTCAGGAGTAATCCCCAGTCTCCAATTTCCCAAATATGGGAATCCTCCTCAGGAGTAAGCCCCAACCATGGTTCTCTTAACCTGGGATTCCTCTTCAGGAATAAGCCCCAATCTCAAAGCCTACAAATATTGGATCCTCTTTAGGAGTAAGCCCCAAGTCCCTTAACCTGGTCCTCCTTCTCAGGAGTAATCTCTAGTCTTAATTTCTCTTAACCAGTCTTAATTTACTTTTGATTTGGGCTTCCTTATCATGAGTAAAACCCAATCCTAAGTCCCCTCCTAACTTGGGCATCTTCCTTAGGAGTAATCCCCAAGATTAGAGTATCCAAATCTCCATAAAGTACATGCACCTTTATGGACCTTGTTCTTGAGTTTCTTCCCTGAAGTAAAACCCAATATTCATCTATTTTGGGAAGTCATACATACATAATCCCCACATCATTGCATCTTTCATGGCACAATTTTCTGGTTTCACCAATACCTCTTGTTTCTCACACCGAGCATGACTCATGTGCGCTTAGAGTGTAAAAGTAATCATAACATCTTTCTTTGAGCCATCAATCATTCATAAATATCATACTCCCTCACTCTAACTACGTGGGTTTTGATTACTTTTCTAAATAAAGGATACGTATGTAGACCATCTACAGGTATGATCCCAACTTTGAAATAATTCATGTCCTTCTAAATGACAAATAAACTTCAAGTTCCCTACTGAGTGGCTTTAAAACCAGTATGGTTATCATAATGACCAAGAGACTTTTATGTACTGAAGGATACCATTGACTAAGAATCTCTAACATATACAGATGATTCTCTATTGATGAAGAACCAAGAATACATATAAAAGACTCTATAAATTTCCTACATATCAATCATTGATTTTCAGATATAAAGGAAATCTCATTTTATACTTGGTAATGTAATAAGGATTCAAAAACATAACTTAAATCTATAAAGAGAGTCCTGGAGTAGACAATAATTCCCCTCAAAAAGGTGTGATGAGTCTGACCTCCCATCCTCTCGACCAATGCAAATTCTTAAGCCTCATCAGTCCTCAACTAATGAGCACCTACCTTTGGAAATTAGGTCCAAATGGATATGGAATCATTGGATGTTTTTGGTTCTACGAACAAACCCGTTAGAAACCGATTGGAATGTTTAAACTTTCAATCAACAAGGTCATCCCCAATTCCAGAGGAAAAAAATGGTGAACCCGATGTGAATCCTTAACCAAGTTAAAGTGATGTTTTACCCATTTGTTAGGCCCATATTTAAACTCAATGAGAGGGCCAACAAAGCAATCAATAACATATGTGCTCATCCAAAAGATGTAGTAGCCGAAATTATCTTGATTATGTTTGTTATATCAAACAGACACTCTTTTCCAAGATCTTATGCATTACAAGAATGGCTTCTCTTAAATTCACACTAGTGAATACCTCTGCTGTGAAAACCTCTGTTGTGAATGCATCTGCTGCTACTCCTGATGGATCATTTTCCGCTCTGAGGACGACATCACCTACTCATCGTCTTTAACGTTGGATATCGAATGCACTGGTTAAGGAGTACCATCAACATGGTACCATTCAAACTTTGGAGGCTTCTCGACAATCCCTCCAAGTGAACAACTCACCCTGGTCGTCCGGACAGCGACGACCAGTGATCAAGAAGCAGGTGGTTCTAACTACCGTTTCCAATCGTTTCGGGTTGTTATCCCCAGAACACAACAACCATTCCCTCCCATATTCTGAGGAGGTGAATGAGAAGCTCCCTCAGGGCCTTAATTCAAGGAAACAGGAGTCCTTCTCGAGGGCTCCAATCAACAATCACCGCCAGACTTGTGCGGCAGTGCACCCTCAACATTATGAGGGTGTCGTCTCCAGGCGTTCGGCTCAGGTTCCTCGAACCCGAGTAGGCAAGACGAATCCCCATAGGCGACAACTGGTTAACAGTGAGCAGGTTCTCATCTCGGTCATCTCCGGAGAATTCCACCAACTATACTTGGTGGAAAGCAATGAACGGGCACACACACCCGTCTGTTTTAATTTCATTATCCAGCAGACTCATCTGGCAGCATCACGCCTATCCCGCCATGCAATTTCGGCAGAGTACTATAGACAGGAACATACACCTATTTATAAATCATCATCTAGTCAGTAGGCTCTTCTGACTACATGTGATGGAGTCGCCAACCCAATGTGTTGACCACTGGTAAACAGGTACATACATCTGCTTACACTCATTAATCCTACCAGAAGCCTCTTCTGTTAGTGTTTAAGGAGGCTTGTCGACCACGTTCAGCAGAGTGCAATCAGCAGGCACATACACCTTCTAGTATTGATCAAGCCTACCAACAGTATCGTTTAGTAGCATTTGGAGAAGTCAGTCAGAAATCTCCGGCGACAAACAGGAGGCAGACTCAACTCTCTGCCCCCACACATGAGTACTGTTAGGATTCACTAACAGGAAAAACAGGATAGGAGTAGGAACACACACCTACTCCAAGCACGGAATAGATGTATATCCCCGTTCTGGCAGCTGAAGTCACCAAGCATATTCTATAAATGGTGAAAGAGCAGAAGCAAATCCCTGCTCATATTCTGGATGCCTGCCAGGATATTATAACATCTTCAGCAGCATCTCAAGGAAAGACACATAAATATATCCCTACCAGTGGAGTGACACATCAACAGTTCACTCCGGAATAGACACACACCTCTGTTCCAGTCCAAGAGGGTTGTGGGGCGTACTCCCCCATATCATACGGACAACCAAGTTAGGCACATACACCTAGTTTGAGTGGAGATAATCAGCCTAACCTGATCATTTCTCTTGAGCAGACACATACACCTGCCAAATTGAGTAAGAAGGCATCTAAGAAGAAGACCTGCCCAGCACAGTCAAGAAATCAAAGGCCCATCTGTGACAAGGCCTTACTCGATGCTGGAGTTATTGATGCACTCATAAAACTATCTATTGCAACTCAAGATTCTTCTCTCTCAGTTCCCAATAGTGGTAACATTAATTCTGAAGGTCTGCATCAGATACTTCCCCGTGAAGGCTTGCTTCATGAAAATTCGGTCGATCGTGAAGTTTCATCTTCAGATGAGAGACACAATAATCATATGTGTGGTCATAAGACCAAGGATAAAAATGTTTCATCTTTTGTTGTAACCCACCATGGTGTTCCTCCCCATGATGATGAATTTAGCTACGAAAGTCCTCTCCGCATTAGTAGTTCGCATTGTCTAGAAAATTCTTCAGAAGAAAATGTAGTGACAAGAAAGCCCTCTTATCTTGAGGAACTTTCAAATGTGAAGCCAGTCATGTATAATGCTTTACCATTATCAGGTGAAACACTTTTTCAATTAGAAGATAGCCTGGGGTGTAGTTCATTCTCTGAACCACCCCTGGGTCGTTCATCTTCTTGTTTGATTAGTGAATTCTCAATCGATATTGTTGAATTAGATGAAGTAACAAGGAAGCACCAGATCTAGTCTAATCAGGTAGAATAATCTTCATCAAATGATAAATATGAAGTACTGAATATGAGAAAACAATTTTCAAAATGTGAAGTGCTAGTTATGTTTTGGCCTTTGGCTAATTCTTAGTATGACATTCCAAAGATGTTGATGGAAGATGGAATTCATGATATTCGTCTCAACATATGGAAAACTCTTTGTCATTTGAAAAAGAAAATATTATCTTATGATGAATAGGAAAATCATGTCAAGATAATATAAGGGATACAATGACAAATTGATTTGGAATCTCTCTCAGTTTCTCAATACCTGAAGGCTGAAAAGCAGCAGAGAGCCCTTCAGCGTTCATGCCTTGGCGTACTAAGAAGATTGTGCCAGTAAATTTTCAATGCCCCATCTGGTATTCATGTCAGGGGATGGGGTGTTCATGGAGCACTAAATTTCATTGTGCTCTCCAGTCAGCAAAGCCTACCGAAACTGGTCTCATGCAATGTTATTTCCGATGGCCGGCCACAGTTAATGGGTTTTGTTTGTAATCAAAAGCTTACCCAAGAACAGGCCTCGACTAGTTCCTCTAAAAATCAAGCATACATAGAACAAGTTGTTGAATTACTCCTACATCAAGAAAACGAGAATATTGAACATGCCTCTTGTTTAGAGCAAGCACATCATCAAGTGATAGAAGTGTCAGAAATCATCCAACGGTCTTTTGAGCCAGGTGATAAAAGTGGATGTAGGTTGATGCATCCAACTAATTTCCAGACTAAAGTCTGCAAGATCAAGAGAGATTTCAAGAAAGTATTAGATATAGCATGTCAAGAACCACCCCATCTTGCCAGACTGGGGACTCTTTTAGCCCAACCCTCAGAATAAACAAATAGGATTCGAGGATTTGAGCAAAGACAGCAGGAACAGCCCCAGTCCACCGGACTGGGGACTTTTTCAAATCCTCAATCCCTCCCTCAGAGAAAGTAAGTCTTCTCTCGATTGGGGAAGAATCCTCAAGAGGAACGAAGAACCAAATTATCAGGAGATTCCCTCTAAATTACAGTTCTTCAAGAAGTTCTTAAGGAATCAAATCAACAAAAGGCAATGTCTCATTAAGGACATGAAAGAAGACAATATCGCAGAAATGCCGATAGAAGGGATGAAATGCATTATGCATCAATCAATGTCATCAATGTTTTTGTTGTTGATCCACCAAATGAGGTTCACTCAGAGGGATCAGATAAATAGTTTCATGCTCAAGAAGTTTTACGCACAGACACAAATGAAGAAGGTGTGTGTACATGAAATCAAAGGATTACTCAGAACCTAGGTAATCCTTCAAGTAACCCACTTCCCCCTCTCTTAAAGGTGTCCAATAAGGGGAAAGGAAAGAATTAGGTTACATACCCTTCCTCTGGAGAAGGCCAATCGCTCTCACTAGAGCAAAGATTTTCACAACAAGAGGAAGAAATGAAGGAATTGAGGAGGATGAATGAAAAACTACTTCAGGGTAGTCTTCCTCTTAAGTGTGCTGGAGTTAGTCATCCAAGGGAATTTGTTGTAGCTATTGAGATGGATCAAGAATATCCTCCTCTACCAGTACACCCTCACAGGTCTAATCCTATGGGTCAAGTGCAACAACAATCGGCAGTGCTACCGTTAGTTGTAGTACCAGCCACAACATCTGTACCAGCTCCATTCATTGCACTTGTTCAGTTCCAAGCTCAACCGGATGTTTCTCAAAATTTAATCACTAATATTGAGTCATTAACAGCTCGGTTGGAATCTATGGAGGGAAATCATGCTCAAATTCAACTAGAAAATAGATCTTACCCTGAATGGGTTGATGCAATTCTTCCACCATCAAATTTTGCAAGTACCACATTCCCAATCTTTAATGGTTCAGGAGACCCAGAGCAACACTTAACACATTTTTTTTCTCATTGCGATCCTATAATGGGAACCCTTTAGCAACAAGAAGCAGTTAATCTCAAGTGTTTTTTACAGTCATTACAAGGTCCTACTTTTGTTTGGTACACAAGCTTGAAATCCCGGTCAATTACCGAATGAGAGGATCTTCATCAAAAATTCCTTCTTCAGTTCAACTCAACATTTCCAAAGACAACAGTTTTTTATCTTACAAACTGTAAGCAAAGGGAGAATGAAAGGGTCTTAGATTTCATTGCTCTCTAGAAGGGATTAACATATTCTCTAAGATTAGAACTCCCTCAAGAGGAATTGTTGCCAATCTTTGTGGAAAATTTATGTGATGAGTTTCGCACACCGTTGATCCCTGTGAAATACACAGGAGGGTTTTGAGACCTTACTTTAATCACTCAACAGATTGAAGATTATCTTATGAAGACTAAGGATAAAGCTTGTGTAATTCCATGAGCTCCAGTAAGGAGTATGGGTAAAGCAGAGACTGCTACAGTTATGCTTAAACAAGCACCTGTACCTGCTTCTACTTCAAAATCTTCATCTTCTCTAAGGGATCCACCTCCTGAGAATCAGCAATAGAGGTCGTTTTGTCAAGATGATCAAAGAGATCAAAGATGAAAACAATTTGAGGATTTGAAAATCAAAGTTTACTCTTTCAGAAATGAACAGGTTCCTGGTTACTTCATTTTGGCTCTAGAAAATAATTTGGTTCAATTGCCAAGGCCCAAGAGGCCAAACAAGGAAGGAGATGAAGACCATCCCAACTATTTCCCATTTCATCAGATATTAGGGCATCCCATTCAAGAATATTTTGTCTTCATGGATCTCCGGCATAAAATGGTCAACTTGGGACAAGTAAAACTGAAGGGTTCTTCATCTTAGGTAGCATGTGTTACTGCTATAGATCCAAAGGAGGAGGGTGAGTGGCAAGAAGTCAAGAACAAAAATGCGCAAAAATATGATGATTGGATGGTCAGAAAAACGATCAACCAAACTCATGCTATTTTGCAAACATAATTGAAGAAACAAATCTTTCCTTCTTCTATGAATTTCATAGCAAAAACCTCTTCATCAGAGGGAAAATCCTCAATGAAATGGCATAATTCAAAGAAATAATAAGAATAGGAAGAATATTAGTATGTGTCAAAGCCTAAGTTGTCTTTGACTCTGGCATATTTCATACCATCTACTTCAAAGCCACGGGCACCACCCCATCAAACGGCACAGCCTAAATTGGCTAGTCAGGCAGAGTCTTCATCGGATGAAGAGTTGATCTTCAGTTATGTTAATATGATTCAATTAACAGATCCATATGCCAGTT
Organism: Viscum album; assembly: GCA_963277665.1. Taxonomy (NCBI): domain Eukaryota; kingdom Viridiplantae; phylum Streptophyta; class Magnoliopsida; order Santalales; family Viscaceae; genus Viscum; species Viscum album. The sequence goes on from OY728157.1 coordinate 1,897,360,232, forward strand.
TCAGTTTCGATTTTAATGAGCCTAAGTTCCCTGTATCAAACAGAGGAATCAGAGGAAGTTCCAGAGGCTCAGGACACAGGGGAATACATGGATATTTCAGAGGCCACTATTACAATTCTACCCCTGCTAGAACTGTGTATGTGGCAGAAACTCGTGACAGAGCCCTTCAACGAGCTCAACAAGAACAAGTAAGTTCTTCTACACAAGGCAGATTCAGTCCGGGCACAATTATTCTGGAATATCAGTTGGAGGTTCCACCTTCTTCCTCTCCACAATTAAATAGACCTAATCAGTCTAATCTTCCAAAGCCAGGAGTATTACCAAATCTTATCCTGGTACAAGATGCATCAACTTCCAAAGCATAAACTTCTAAGGCACCTGCGAAACTACATGTTCGTGTTGGGAAACGCAAACCTTTGGATCAAAAGTATGATGTATTTAAACAATTGGCCCAAGTACCGGCCAAGTTATCAATTATGGATGCCTTGAATTTTTCAAAGGATCTTCGGGAGGCACTCATTGAGGCCTTTTCAAGTCCTCAAGAGTTTGAAACTGAAATTTTGGCAGCTGAATCCTACCATGTAGAGAATAATCCTGTAGATTTCCATGCAGTGATATCTTTCACAGATAAAGATGAAGATGATGTCGTGCATGAACATATTAGACCTTTGTATTTATCTATAAAGGTCAATGGTGTAGACATCCGAAGATCTTTCATTGATAATGGTTCAAGAGTCAACCTCATCCCCTTTCGTACACTTCAACGATTGGGCATCACAGAATCTGATTTATCTTCTTCTACATTGATGTTACAAGGATATGATAAAAATGAACAAGAACCACTAGGCGAGATTACACTCAGAACATAGTTTGGAGATCCTATATCCAATTCAGATTTCATGGTTTTTGAACAAGACTCAGCCTTCAACATCTTGCTTGGAAGACCCTGGCTACATCAACATGCGGTTATCCCTTTATCATACCATAAATGTCTCAAATATTTTTTCGATGGTCAAGTTGGGACATTGTATTGTGATAAGGCCCTGTTCAAGACATGTGAATCTCAATACATTGAGGTGGAATTCTATCACATGAAGGGACAGGAGAAATCCACAAAAAGGGAGATTACCAAAGTTAATGCTCAATATGGTTTGGAAAAGATTCCAGTAAACCCATTTACACATTCAAGCCAGACAACATGGGAGAAAATGGTGATCCACCAAGAAATGATGAAAGCTCAAATGGGGATGTCTTCATTTCATCTGCTGAAATCCATCAAGTCTACACTTCGCTAATCAGGCCAGAGTAAGCTATAGCAATGTTAGAGGTAAATGATTATGTCGATTCTCAATCCATCATCTCCTCTTTATTACCAAAAGAAGACCCTTCATCATTAATCGGGTCGGAAATGGAAGCTTCTTCTTCAAGATGTTCAAATTTTGGCGTCTCTTCTGATCATGAAAATTCTAATTCATCATCTACTATGCAAGTAGAAATAGAAGAAATAACACATATTGAAGAAAAAGAGGAAGATCTCAGGGATTCTCCTCCATCATTTGAAGAGGGTATCTCTACTACCGTGGATGAACTCAGAGAAATAAATATGGGTAAAAAAGAAGATCCATGATCCACTTTAATTAGTGTGGCTATGACTCTTGAAGAGCAAGAGATGTATATTTCCTTTCTAAAGAAAAATCAATATATATTTTCTTGGAACTATACAGAGATGCCAGGGCTTGATCCTGATGTTGCCACTCATTGGTTGGGTTTTCCAGAAGAACATCGAGGATTCAAACAAGCCGCTAGGAGAACACAGCTAGCCTATGCTTTCAAAATTGAAGCTGAAGTGGATAAGCTCATCAAAGATAACTTTGTCAGAGAAGTTAAATATCCCAAGTGGTTGGCTAATATTTTCCCAGTGAAAAAGAAGAATGGGAAAATTAGAGTTTTAATTGATTTCAGAGATCTTAATCGGCATTGTCCTAAGGATGATTTTCCAGTCCCGATTATAGAACTATTAATTGATGCAACGGCTGGCTACGAATCAATTCCTTCATGGATGGATATTATGGGTATAATCAAATCCAAATGGATCTAGAAGATGGGGAATCTACAGCCTTTAGTGCCCCTCAGGGTGTGTTTTTCTATCAGGTAATGGCATTTGGCCTAAATAATGCAGCTGCAACATATCAACGTGACATGCATCGTATCTTAAAACCCTTTTTAGGGAAGTTTGTTGAATGTTATGTGGATTATTTGGTGGTTAAATCCAAAAAACGTTCTAATCACTTGGCTGATTTGGAAATCATATTCCACAAACTTCAGCAACATAATTTGAAGATAAACCCCTTAAAATGTGCTTTTGGGGTAACCTCAGAAAAATTTCTCTTCTTTTTTATACACCATCGTGGTATTGAAGTCAATCCTGAGAAGACAAATTCAATCCTTGGTATGTCACCTCCTTGAGATTTAAAGTAATTAAGAGGACTTCAAGGACACTTAGCCTATATTTGGCGTTTAATCGCCAATTTGGTAGGAAAAAGTTTACCCTTCACCAAATTGATGAAGAATGGAATCACATACCAGTGGATTGAAGAATGTCAAGAAGCATTCGATATTCTCAAGAAGTATCTCTTGAGTCCATCAGTATTAATGCCACCTGTTTAAGGAAGACCACTTATCATCTATGTGACAGCTCTAGAGTGATCATTGGGTGACTTTCTTGCTCAGAAGAATGAGGCTAGGAATGAAAACAGCCTATACTATCTCAGTCAGACAATGCTTGAAGAAGAAACCTGATATTCAAGTATTGAGAAGTGCTTCCTAGCATTAATATTTGTAGTTCAGAATTTGAGACACTACCTGAAACATCACAAGATCCAATTGGTATCTCACAATAACCCGCTCAAATTCATCCTTAGTCATCCAATGCTTACAAGATGTATGCCAAGGTGGGCAGTTATCTTGCAGCAATTTGATATTCAATATGTGTCTCAAAAGGAAATAAAGGTCCAAGCTCTGGCTGATTTCTTGGCTGAACACCCTTCAGTGGAAGACACGTCTTCAGATATTGAACTCCCTGATGAGGAAGTCTTCTCTATTCAAGAAAGTCTTCAAACATGGGAAATGTACTTTGATGGTGCTTCCAGAAGTCCAACAGGGAGGAAAATGGATGATCCTAAGTTCAATAAAGTTGGGTTAGGAGTTGTACTCATTTCCTCGGAAAAGGCATTACTACCTTATTCCTTCTCATTATTGGGAGGCGGTACAAATAATGAAGTGTAATACCAATCTCTTATTGTAGGATTGGAGTTAGCTCTTCAAGAACAAGTGAATTACTTAAAGGTGAAAGGTGATTCAGACCTGGTAATCAAACAAGTCAATGGGGATTACACAATCAAAAATGAAGAAATAATACATTTGTATGATTATGTCAGAGAGTTAATGGTGGAATTCCCTTCAGAACTGACATTTTCTTATGTCCTGAGATCACAAAATGCCCAATATGATGCACTTCCTAATATAGCCATAGCTCTGGAAGATCCAAATCAGGACGAGACAACCATCAGTACTGACCACCATCGTACAATTTCACCTTATGTTCAAATCAGAATAGAGGAAATCAATGAAATTAGTCCCATTCCTGAACCATATGGTCATACTATAGGATGGATGACACATATCAGGGAATACCTTCAAAATGGAATACTTCCACCTGATAGAGCCGGGAAAGAACAAATCCAGCGACGTTTGGTCAATTTTACTCTTTATGATAGCCCAGATCACCCAGAGAAAATCCTCTACAAGCATGGTTTTGATGGAGTTCTCTTCAGATGCATTGATAGTGAAGAGACAATGGCTATCATGAAATAAGTGCATACATGAGTCTGTGGTTCCCACCAGTCTGGACATAGACTATCTGATCAAATTCTAAGGCTTGTATATTTTTGGCCTTCAATAATACAAGATTGTGTTGATTTCACAAAGAAGTGTCATTCATGCCAAGTACCTTCCAACTTCATTCATCAACCCCCAGAGTTGCTTTATATAGCTAAATACTCATGGACATTTGACACATGGGGAATGTATGTGGTGGGACCTTATCCTTCGGCTATAGCCAAGAAGTTTAAGTATATTCTTAATGCTACTGACTTCTTTTCCAAATGGGCAGAGGCAATACCTCTCAAAGAAGTTAGTTCTAAATGCATTGTTAGCTTCATCAAGTCTAACATCATTACCAGATTTGGTGTCCCTCATACCATATTGACAGAAAATGGCACCAAATTCTGTTCATCCGAGGTGAGGAAGTTGTATCAAGAATACAACATAAAATCCAATCATTCATCTCGGTATCATGCAGTGGACAATGGCCAGATAGAAGCTTTCAACAATACTCTGTCAAATATAGTACAAAATATGATGGATAAAGATAATAAGTCATGGCTTTATATACTCTTTTATGCTTTATGGGATTATCGAACTACCACCCACACTGCAACGCGGTCAACTCCATATTCATTGGTATATAGAACAGAAGCAGTCTTTCTAATTGAGGTTCAACTACCCTCACTCAGAGTATCCATTTTTGATCAGTCATCTACAGATGAACAATATCAAAAGTGATTGGATGAATTGGAATGGTTAGATGAGAAAATATTGTGCACCATGAACCACTTGGTAGTCTATCAGAATCGAATTGCACGAGATTTCAACAAAAAAGATTGTCTTCGTTCATTCATTCAGGGAGAATTGGTATTAGTTATCAAAAATCCAATGATACTAGGAAAGAAACCTCCCAAGCTTGAGCCAAAATGGGAAGGACCTTATTCAATACATAAGGTCTACTCCAATGGAGTTTATTCTTTAATCTCAATGGATGGAGAACTCATCACTACTCCAACCAATGCCAGATTTATGAAGAAATATTTTGTATGAACACAAAATACACCAAAGGTCCATGCATATGACTTTTAAAATATTGACCCTTTCATCCAACATGACATTAAAGTGTGCCATCATCCAATATGACGTTAAACCGTGACTTCCAATATGACGTTAAACTGTGACGTCCTAACTACATGACGCTAAACTGTACAGAAGTCCCTTACGTCCAGCAAGATGTTAAACTACATCATCATCTTTGGTCCATGCATATGACTTTAAACTATTCGCACTTTCGTCCAACATAACATTAAACTTTGTCCCTTTCATTGTCCTATATGATGTTAAACTATACAGATAGGGTCCATACATACAAATTTAAACTATTGGCACTTCCATCCAACATGAAGTTAAACTGTATCATCCCTTTCGTCCAACATGACGTTAAAATATGCCATCATCCAACATGACATTAAACTATAAAAAATTCTTTAATACATCGAACAAGATGTTAAACTATGTCCTCTTTTGTCCTCACTGTATGACATTAAACTGCACAGTCCCCTTTTTTCATCCAACATGACGTTAAACTGTATTGTCCCCATTGTCTTAGCTACAGCACGCTAAACTGTACAGCACCCTTACATCCAACATGATGTTAAACTGTGTCCCTATATTTGTTCTACATGACGTTAACCTGTATTTCGTCCCTGCTACATGACACTAAATTGTGCAGCACCAATAGTCCTAACTGAAAGACTTTAAATTGCATAGTCCCTTTATATGTCCTACATGACATTAAACTATGCATCGTTAAGGTTGTTTTTACCTCTTATTTCTCACACCAAGTATGACTCACGTGAACTTAGATAAAATTTCAACCATAACACCCTCTCTGTGCCGCTAACCACGCGTAAGTCCCAACGCCATTTTTTAGGTAATTTTCCCCAAGAACAACTTAATCACTAATTCATTATTTAATTTAACTATGCGGACATTGATCCTTGCCTTACAAGCTGGGTACGTAGGCAACCTCCCATGGTTCAAGCCCAAAATCAATATCTTCACATCGGTTCACCTCCATCTCATACAATGTTTATTCGTGAATCCACTCCCAAAATCAATATCTTTAAATTGGTTCACCTTTGTCCTTGCTATACAACATTAAATTGTACATCACCTTTGTACTGTATGACAATAAACTACAACATTATTTGATACCTTCACCTGATAGGGAATCATTATTTACATTGATTTACAATCATGTTATATTCTAAAGACGACGTGCATACATGGCAATGCTTGAACCCTTTATCTTGGGTCAAACCATCATTGCACTAAAGTCCCCTTTCACCCTTCACTTGTACAAACTAAATCTATACAAAGGGTATTTCTAGAACTACGTGGGCTTGATTCCCATCCTTATGTGATATGTAGGAATGTTCGAGTGTCCCTTGAATCCATCCCCAAGTCTTTTGGGCCTAACCCCAAATTCCACTTTCAGTCCCTTGGCTGAAATGTCCCTATGAAAATACACACTGTGTATTTCTTGTAATGGTCCGAGTTCTATGACCCTAAACTAAGATCTCTTACACTTTCGTCCCACACGATGTTAAACTATATTTCATTAACTATGTATGTCTTGATTCCCATCCTTATGGGATATGTAGTGAAGTCCAATATTTCAATTCAGGATCCAGCCACAACATGATTGTGCTTAGCATTGATCTGTGTATCTCTGCATACATTGGAAAATACCCATATTTATGTGCCATAATCCTAACCTTAAATATTTTCAGATCTTCATAACCCTTTTCTTGACTTCTAGTCACAAAAATGTCAAATTTATGAGAGTTCTTTTTCCTGACTATGCAGCACGTGCCCTTATGCGGCCTTGCTTAAACAGTCTATATAACAGACTTGTTAGCCAAAAGATACTATTATTTGACTATGGAGCCAATTCCCTTAGGTGGACCTGCATAATTCAACTCCCTAACGGGTTTGTTAAATAATGGTAACTTCATTATTGGAAAGAAAACCTATTTTTTCCTTAGTTGTCTTAATGACAATATGTAAGGATCCACAGAAAATAGCCATCCTTAACATATTCACGCCATGTTCTTTTTCATTATTTGAAAGTATTCAAGTCTATGGTTTATATTTCTCTTCCCTACGTTTGGGTCAGACCTTCGTAGGAGTGACATTTATCTAGTTCATAGACGATCTTTCTTGAAAATATCTTCTCCATATTCAAGTACCTCTCTCCATACAGCAAACTCTATGCTTTGGAAAATTTTAATCTTCATAAACTTTCATTGGATTTTTAGTAGTAGAAAGGTAAATATCTGAGAGTTCTTTTGCCTGACTATGCAGCACGTCCCCTTAGGCGTCCTTGAATAAAAAATCTACATAACCGACTTTTCAGCCAAAAGATACTATTATTTGACTATGCAGCCAATGCCCTTAGGAGGCCCTGTATAATTCAACCCCCTAACGGGTTTGTTAAATAATGTTAAATTCATTCTTGGGAACTACTTCTCCTAATTCCTTTTATCCCTTTTTCGTATCATTCCTCAGATTCAAAATTTCTTAAGTCATAGTTTACATGTTTTCCTTCATACTTGAGGGTGGTAAAAAAATTCAGATAAGTTTTCAAGGAATTGAGTCAATTTTAACCCATTCGGTCAAAGCTATTTTGACCTTAAACATTAGCATTTTTATGTCCGACATGCATGAATTTAAACTGCCCACAAAAGAAAAAGGAACTCTGAATAAAAGTCAAGTTCCAACTCACTAAACATACATTTTTTATGATTTAGGTAATATTGAGAAATTAAAATATTCAAAGTCTATAGGTTTATTTATAATAATTCTAGTAAAAATAAAACTATGCTTACTAGGCCCATTGGCTTAGGAAAAATTTAAAGTAGGTAACAAAAGAAGGCATGCATGTACAAATGATTAAAGATGAAAGTGTTTTTCATTAATGCACAAGAGATAGAAGGACATCCACAGACTGGAGTCTCTTCTCTTTTTCAATAATTAGAAGAGGATTTCAACATAACTCTTCATTTCACTTACGGCATCCCGAGATTCATTAGCAACCACCTGGAATTCATTCATTCAACTGGATACAATAAGATATACAGTGATACCAGCTCTTATTAGAACAATTGTAAAAGAATGTTCTTGAGTGCGGTTTGATAAAAAAAATTGCTGATCAAACAGTGACTCTGTTTCCATCCAAGAGACTTGGAATATGGATACATGTATTTGAGATTGGAGCATTGGAAGTAAAGAGACATTTGAAGAGAGTACTCTTTTTAGATATTGTTTCTAATGTCATGATAGTCTTATCTCCATCAACCGACAGTGGAAAACATATCATCGCATGGTTTTCCATTTTCATATCTATAAGGGAATGACATGGAGGAAAAATTTGAAAGCTCACACCATTGTTGCTACTCTTAATGCAAAGCATAACCAAAATAGAATAATAGTAGTGTGGTTGAATCTCGAGCATATAGTTCTTTGCATCTGGAACGTTGACTCCTTACAGATGACTATGGTCATATAGAGGCAAGTGAATGCTCTGTGGTAAATTAAGATGATACTTCTTCAAGTACTCGGCCAAATCTGGAAGAGTGTTATCGCAGATAGTATAATAATCATGGCTAATGATTCTCATCATATCATCAACTCGCTTGATATCCAGTTCATCAGCCGTTTCGATTCTCTTGGGATCCATTGAATCTTCACAAAAGTTGAATGAATTAACTCTTAAATGGGTTAATTTTTCATAAAATTTGTGAAGGAATTCGAAAAAAATGGAAAAGGCATTAAGGCACACAAGTCTAATCTTGGCATGCATGTATGGATGTGTCGCACAAGTATGATGTGCCGCACAGGTTTTTGGCGCGCAAGTATAACCGCACAAGTCCAAATACCTTGACAGCAGCGCGACAGTGAAGAAATAGCGGAAAACAGATTAAATTTCATGGTGAAGACAACTTGAATGGCGGGAACTCGAAAATCTGAAATTAGGTGCTTTTCACGAGGAATGGCCCCGTATATATAGGCAAGGCCGCACCCTTGCGCGCTGACGCCTGTGCGGCTCACCACCTACGCGCTGACCTCTGCGCACTCACCACTTAAGAGCCGCATGTCCCATGGTTTTCTTCTTTTCCTCAGAGTAACATCCTCTTTTATTTCGGATCCAACTCTGAGGGGGGACTTTTGTTCACGCTCCTTTTTTTCACCAAGTCTAAACAAATGAAAAGGGAAATTCCTTAGCATAAAGTGATTCATCCTTTGAAGAAAACATTAAAAATCAACAAAGGCATGAACAAGGAGTCATTTACACTTTGGTCATGCAAGTTCCGTCAAGGTTGCGCAAGTATACTTGCACGACGCCCAGTGGTCATGCAGGTGACTTGCACACCCTCTTTGAAATTACGCCCAGGGTCTCTCTAACCTATAAATACCCTCTGTGGGGCCCCCATTTCGGGGACGAAAAATTCCAGAACCTCATATTTGAGCTCCCGACACCCTAGTCTCTTCTCAAAGATTCCGAACACTCCTAAGGTAATTTCTTACCTAGTACGGAATATCTAAAGAGGAGGAGGAAGGCCTATGTGTTGAAACTCATCAACACTTGCGCGCCTGGGTGGCCATCCCTTAAGGGAAATGGCCACACTTACACACTGCCTTACCCCTTCCACGTAACTTGTGTGCCCATTTTCTGGAAGTCTCTAAGGGTAGTATTAAAGTCTTAAGCCAAGCCTCACCCAAGTTATACCCTAAGTATTGACCGTCGTGCAAGTACTCATGTGTCGCGCAGGTACACCTGCGCGACTAGGACTTACGCGCCCACGCAGTACTTGCGCACCCACGCAGTACTTGCATGCCTTTCTTCTGGAAGTCTGTAAGGGTAGTATTAAAGGCTTGATCCAAGCCTCTCCCAAGTTCTACCCTAAGGATTGACCGTCGTGCAAGTACCCATGTGTCGCGCTGGTACACCTGCGTGACCAGGACTTGCGCGCCCACGCAGTACTTGCGCTCCCCTCTCTTTTTGGGTGCCCTTCTTGCCCATTTTACCCCTCTTACACCTATCCACCTCTCCTCTTCAAGATTATGCCTTCCAAACTCTCTTCAAATCCATTTATGGAATGATTTCCTTGTTGTATTCCTTATCTGAAAGGAATTCTGTGGAACATCTCTCAAAACCTAGTGAATTACACATCTTTACATCACTAAAGTTAGAGAGTTCATTCATTAAACCTTATCCTTTAAGATGAGAGAATCCTTAACCTGGGCCTCCTTTTCAGAAGTAATCCCCAGTCCAAATTATCATTAATTTGGGCATCCTCCTTAGGATAAATCCTCAAGTCCTCATTAATTTGGGCCTCCTTTTCAGGAGTAAGCCCCAAGTCCCCTAATCTGGGCATCCTCCTTAGGAGTAATCCCCAGTCATAATTCCCTTAACCTGGTCTTCTTTTTTGGAGTAATCCCCAGTATCCAAGTTCCCAAATATGGGCATCCTCCTCAGGAGTAATCCCCAACCATGGTTCTCTTAACCTGGGCTTCCTCTTTAGGAATAAGCCCTAATCTCAAAGTCTGCAAATATGGGCATCCTCCTTAGGAGTAAGCCCCAAGTCCCTTAACCTGGGCCTCCTTCTCAGGAGCAATCCCCAGTCTTAATTTCTCTTAACCAGTCTTAATTTACATTTGATATGGGATTCCTTCTCTGGAGTAAAACCCAATCATAAGTCCCCTCCGAACTTGGGAATCTTCCTTAGGAGTAATCCCCAATATTAGAGTATCCAAATCTCCATAAAGTACATACACCTTTATGGACCTTGTTCTTGGGTTTCTTCCCTGAAGTAAAACCCAATATTCATCCATTTTGTGCAGTCATACATACATAAGCCCCACATCATGGCATCTTTTGTGGCACAATTGTCTGGTTTCACCAATACCTCTTGTTTCTCACACCGATCATGACTCACGTGAGCTTAGAGTGTAAAAGTAATCATGACATCATTCATTGAGCCATCAATCATGCATAAATATCATAATCCCTCACTCAAAATACGTGGGTTATGATTCCTTTTTTAAATAAAGGATACATAGGTATCCCATCTATGGGTACGATCCCAACTCTGAAATAATTCATTTCCTTCTGAATGACAAATAAACTTCATGTGGCCCCACTGAGTGGCTTTGAAACTAGTATGGTCATCATAATGACCAAGTGACTTTTATGTATTGAAGGATACCATTGGCTAAGAATCTATAACAAATAAATATTATTCTATATCAATTAAGAACCTAGAATACATATAAATGATTCTCTAAATTTCCTACATAGCAATCATTGATTGTCAAATCTAAAGGAAAGCTCATTTTATACTTGGTAATGTAATAAGGATTCATGAACATAACTTAAATCTATAAAGAGAGTCCCGGAGTAGACAATAATTCCCCTCAAAAAGGTGTGATGAGTCTAACCTCCCATCCTCTCGACCAATGAAAATTTATAAGCCTCATCAGTTCACAACTAATGAGCTCCTACCTTTGGAAAGTAGGTCCAAATGGATATGGAATCATTGGATGTTTTCGGTTCTATGAACAAACCTGTACCGATTGGAATGTTTGATCCTTCAATCAATGAGGTCATCCCCAATTCCAGAGGAAACAATGACCAAGGAATTCCCTAGAGTCCTAGGAGTGTCTCCTTAGAAACTCGGTAATGACTTGGTGGAGCCCAAGGAGCATGTCCATAGAGCTTGTACAAGGTGTTCTATGTAATCTGAATCCAAGGAGTAGCAATGTCATTAGCATCCAAAATAATATGGATCCATGGATTACAAATTTCTATGGAACCCAATGTCAGACCCAATGGGCCAGATCCAAGGGGTATAAAATTCAAGGCATCTTATCATGTAAGTCTCAATAAATGGATCGTAAGAAGTACCTCTGGTTGTCCCTGATATAATAATCAAACATATTGGCTCAAGAGACAAGTCTCAAGAATTATATATGGTAATCCCCACTCAATAAGAAATAAGGATCCCAGGAAGTACCTCTTTTCATCCCAAATAGAGATGTATCATGTCATACTCATCAACCACCAACAAGGAAGCACCTCTAGTCATTGTTGCTGCATCTTTAGTAAATAGGTGAATGCATAAAAAAATAGTGAGGGTGGATGAACTCCTAAACCCACCACTACCATCAGAACCACTCAGGATTAAAAGTTTATACTGGGTTATAAGGGGACACCTGCTACCATCGTTACCCAAACATGACATACTAGCTCTGGGTCATCCAAAAATCATGGCACCCATTGGATACCTCATGTCATAACACTTGATTGGCATCCAAATTCAGATCCTCAATAGTGAAGGTAAAAGGAGGAATCATATATGGGATCCTCTAATAGTAAGTAAACAAAGAAATCCTACATGGGAACTTTTAGGCTGAAATGTAAGCATAGTCATCCTATAGGGGATCCTCAGGAACAATTAATCTCATACCCTCATAGGACTTAAGGGAACATCTCACAAGGGAGACATCCTCCAAGTAAGATCTAAGTAAGTATCAGTAAATGGAGATAGCTCATGGATAGTCTCAGTTCAATGACTCACCTCTCAAGAGACAACTAAATTTGATTGCTAGAGGAAGAACCTCTCCATTTAATAAAAAATTGAAATGCCTCTTAAGAATCCTAAAATCACATCAAGGAATATACCATCGTAATATAGGGAAAAAAATATACTCAGAATAGACTAATCATGGGTCTAATTCCAAGTCATGTTCATCAATATATGAAAAATATGAAAACCCCCTAAAAGGGTAACAAAGGAGGTGTACATGGTGTTCCATCCCTAACTCATGGTGTGTGCCCTCACGACCCCACCTGGGTATGTACTTCAGCCAGACATGGCATGTCAAAGCCCATGTACATGTTGTGTTCAACATGTACATGGTTTGTACCCTATAGGGGTTACATGATTGTGTACCTCACATGGCCTAGCCTGTCCGTGTACTTCACCCGGTCATGTACCTCTACATGGGGTGCAACCCACACAGGGTTTGGTCGTATACTCCACATGATCATGTGCCCCTACATGGGTTGTCTAGTTGGGTACTTAGCTACATAGCTGAGTCCTAATATGTATAATGTACACCCCATACACAATGTGTACTTATAAATATATTATCTTCCCCAAATTTTAATAACACATGGTGTGTGTTCTCTGGACCATACATCGTGCACATGGGTTTTCCCAAATAGAAAACCCCCAAATCACCCAAAACCCCTATTTTCCCACTAAAAAAAATATATAAACCCCAAAGGAATCCTAATAATGAATAATAGGGGTTTAGAACTTATAATAGATAAATGTACATGTATATAAGGAAAACACATAAAAATGGCCTACCTATGGGCGGAATCCGCTGAAGCTTCACCTGTTTCCACGCTCCATGGCCACCGCACTTTGATCTAGATCATTTCAAGCTTCATGATAGTACCACTCTTCCTCTCCATATATTTCTCTCTCTATACCTCTCAAATTATCTCTAGTATATTGTGACTGATAACCCATGGGGGAATTCATGATAAGATAGGGAGGAATAAGAGAAAAGATGAAAAGAAAAGAAGAAAAAGAAAAAGAAAACGGGGGGTCGGCCTGGCCCCAGTGCCCAACATGAGTTTATGCCCAACTTAGGAAAAACTTCTCATTATAAACTCAATGGTGGAGATGAAATCTTAATCTAATTCTCAATTAAAAAGATACTTTTTAATGAACCTGTGCAAATAAATTAGTATTTAATTAATTAAATATTATTTTTAAATAATTCCTCTTAAATTAAAACTGTTCGAAATTCCATGAAACTCTTTTATTAGGATAAAAATATTATTCTAAGACCAATAGAGTGGTTATAAAAATTATTTGAGATCATATGATAGGGTAAAATGACCATTTAACCCCTTATAATAATTTGAAAGTAGAAAATAAAATTTTAGCTAAAAATTTCATTCTGGAAAAACAATAGTCCTTACAATGGACTCAAATAGATATGAATTTCCAAATTATAATCTCAAATTAACCTTTTAAAAATAGTAAATTTATTATTATTCATTAATAATAATATAAATAGTGTGTTTGTGTTAGAGTTTAGTTTGAATCTTAGTTTATTCAATCGAACAATATGTTTATTCAATGATTAATGAAATTTTACTATGATTGGAAATACATGTATTATGAAAGGTTGTTGACTATTATTAACATTGGAGAAGAGAAATCATTGATAAAATTATAATGACTTATCATAATGATGATATAAATTCCAAAATATTTTATCAAGTTCATTAGGAAATAATGAACTTATAAATTGGTTAAATGAGAAGAGTTTTAAAGTTAATGATAATCTAAAAATAAAGAAGTTCATATTATAATTAAATATAAGGAATTGGGTGATTAAAAGATCCATGGAAATATAAAATGAAGTATGATGGATGAAATTCAACTACTTGAATGAAAAAAGTAGTTATTAAGATAATTCTTTACTACTTAAGAAATTATTTTCAACAATGAACTCATCAGAGTTGGCTAGATGATATGAATGTGTTTATTTATATCAATACATGAAATTTATTATGAACAATAAATGAGAATAAATAATTTGATCGATAAGGATGGTAACAATGAAGAATGATGAATTAAATTAAAGGAAATGGGATAAGTATCATATATCTAATAAAGAACGACTCCCCATATGTTGAATAATATCATCAAGAGATTGAAAGTACTCGGTGAATGTCTCTTGATTTATTTAAGAATAAAGAGAAATGGTACCATGAAATTTAATGTAAAAAATATTTATAATAAAGGTTATGATCATCTATGAGATTGATAGGGAAATATATTTGATGTACCCAGTGAATATCTCTCAAATGATCTCATGATCATATCCATCATAATGATGGAATGCATAATGTTAGACATCTGAAACTTACCTTCAAGGCCTTATGCTAAGACATATTATATAAATGGGTAAGGACTAGGACAAATATCTAATCTAATTTATCACATGAGACTTACTAATGAATTTAGGGGATGTGATTCTAGGCCCCACTCATTACTTAATAATTTTAATTCATTAGTTATATGAATAAACAACACAACTTAATCAATATGACTTAAAAATAAATAACTATCCATATTGGAAGAACTGGCATACAGAATATCAATAATTTACCCAGTTGAGATGATCATAACCCATCCATAGAAATATTATGGATAGTATCATGAGATTATAACCTTGATAAATCATAATATTCAATAAATTATTCTGACATGGATGAAAATACTTTAAAAATCTCACTGGAAAATTTCTTGAGAAAAATGTCATTTATCACATTGAAATCACTTATTTAAAATATATAAATATCCAAAATATTAAGGAAAACATTTTATTTAAAAATAAAATTGTAAACTTGAAATGTAAAGTTTCAAAAAAGTATCAGTCATGATGGTGGGAAAATTTTTTCAAGTCATATAAGTTAAAAAACATCCCTTTCTCATTTTTGTAAAAAGGCTAAAAAGTACCTCATTTGGAAAATGAAAAGGATGTTACTTGTAAAACATTTCATAAAAAGAAAAAAATGGGTAAACATTTATTTAATAAATAGTTTTATAATGTTAAAATCATTTTTTATACTTTTCAAGGAAAATATGGATGTGGAAGAGAAATATTTTCATCCAAGTATAAAAACAAGGTTGGTTTTCCTTAAAATATTATTTAAGTATCTTGTGTACTTAAAGAGAGGAAATTGAAAATAAAACTTTTAATTTATATAAATAAACAAATTATAATAAAATTAATTGGTTTTAAGATATAAATATCAAATAATTCCCCCAATGGTGACTTAAACATAAATAATATTGAATAATGATGAGATTGCGAAATAAACCCTTATCATAGGTTCGACTTCCTTCTTCTGTGTATAAACATCCATTATAGTAAATATATATTAAGTATAAAAATATTTAAGAACCATAATCATATATATCATACCATATATTATTTACTTATAATCTTTTATCACCTTTTTATTAATAATTCTTTTTTAAAATCAATTTTTTGGGTAATAACTGATTTATTTTTCTAGTATGTTTTGGTTTGGTAGTTTTAGACATTTTATTTTTATCATGGTTACATCATATCCAAAATTTTAAACATGATAAAAATATCATATATTCATTATATATTTATTTATATTAATCTATAAAATATAGATATTGAAAAAATAAATTACACCATTCATAGATACGGTGGCACATATGTACGCATTAACGTTGTTTTCACTTTTTGATGGATGAAAAAAAGGTAAATAATAATTTACCTTTATAAAATCATATATATATATATATATATATTAAATATAACCTTATTACCATCTATATAAAATGTAAATGAAAAACAAATCACATCACTTCGTGGAGGGTGTAGTCCACATGTACGTAGGAGTGACATTATCATTTTTCAATTGATGGAATAGAGGGTAGATAATGGTGAATTAATAAAAATAATAAAAAATAATAATAATAATAATAATATTTAAGTATATTTAGGATACTTAATTTTTTATTTTATGATAAATACCATGTATTTATAATATATAAAATAATAAGTAAAAGAAACAAAGGTATCGGTTAAGGTGATTACCTCATCTTTGAATAAACTCCATTAGATTTCCTCTTATGGACCCTAGGGTTGCTCTTTTGGGGATACCAGAACCTCTAAAATGTGTATAAGGATTTTTGAAATAGAAATTTTTAGGTATTAGTTGATATATATTTCTGAAAGTGGTTAACGAAGATAATGAAGGGGTTTCCTTTATAATGGAGGTAAAAGACACACTTGGAATTAATAAAAATATTAAAATATAACTAAGTTATTATTAATAAAAATGCTTCCAAATGGCCATAAATTTCAATATAAGATAGGATATGGTTGATATATAATAAAATAATACAATTTTTATAGGTTTATATGGTATTTTAAATATTATATTTTGGTTTAACCCCTTAGTTAACCTATTTTAACATTAACTACAATAATGACTTTTTTATCAGAAAGGGTTATAATTTTACATATAAGTTAACAATTTGTTTATAAATAGAAAAGGGGTAACATTTTCATCCATATATAATACCCCATGTCCTATTTCAATATTTTTATGTTTTTTAATTAATTTAATAAAATATTTTTTTTATAAAATATCATTATTATCATTTTTGACAATATTCATTTAATTAGACTTTAAAGACATCAAGATAAAGATAGAATTAAAATATAATACTTTAAAAGAACACTAATATGTTTTATTAATCTATAAAATTTGTTTAACACTATAAATTACCCAAATTATATTACTTTTAATATTTATAAAATAATTTATTTATTTTTGACATTAATTGAAGAAATACAATGTCGGCATTGCATAAGCATTTAAGTTGTTTATATAAACATTAAAAATAGAAATAAATTAATATCATGAAAATAATTTCATTATTATCAAAATAAAAATTAATATTCATTCAAAATTTTCTATTATCTCTATGTGAACTCATAATGTATATTTAAAAGTAGGAGGGTGGCATTTTGAATTTTTCTTTACTTTAAATATTATATATGTCATTTTCATGGAAAAGTGTCCCTTAAATAACTAAATATTAAAAATATGGTGATAAAGGTAAAGTTAAATTCATAAAATAAGATATATTCAAGTTTTATATAAATTTTAAAACCTTATCACATTAGTTTTTAACCTTAATTACCTAACTTACCCTTTAACCAGGTGATAACTTTTACCACTGTAACTACTCAAAATGACTAAAAATAAAAGGGGCCTATTTACCAAATATGAACTTTATAATTACAAATATGGAATCCATTTTTCAAGATTAAATTTATATAAGTGATATAAATTAATTTTAAAATATGTTCACAAAACACAAGGAATATTAATTTTTATAAAAATACAGTTTTGAAGCATTAAACTGGCTTTATTCTTAATTCATGACTAGAAAAAATATTAGATGAATGATAAAAAAATTATTTAATATAATATATATATCATTAAAATTATTCACCAATATAAATTAATTTAATTAATTAATATAAAACACATTGCATGCATAAAAATAGTTTTTCAGAAAAAAATTACATTTACTTTCAAATGATTTTTATTTTCATTTATAATAAATTGTTAACTAATAAATTTATATAATCCATAAATTTATAATAATTTAGTTTTTCCGATTAGTACCTATCAATTTCAATAGGTATGTTATAATGATCACATTTAAATAAATTTTCAATAGTATATCACGGTTCATTTAAACTCGGGGTTTCATGCAACATATGCTATCAAAAAAATTAAATTTATTTAAAAATAAATATATTATAAAATATTGGGGTGTTACATTATACCCCCTTATAATAATTTCTATGTTGAAATTTAGTCACACTAATACAAACAACTAATGATACTTCTGCCTCATCACACCCTTGAGTTCCCACATAGATTCTATAAATTTATGGTTTCACCACCAAACTTTGAGAAAGTAAGTGGTATTATTTTGTAGAAATTTTTCTCTATGATCTAGAATCTCCATTAGTTTTTCCTTATAAGAGGGATCTTTCTCTAATTATATTACCTCTAAGTTCTGTAAATGTGATTGATCAGGCATTTACTTCCTCTGGAGAGTTGTATGGAATAAATCATGAACTTGGGAGAGATTTGGTGGAAGTGACAAGAAATAATATACCTTCATGATACAATCAAGAATCATAAATGGGATAATAAACCTAGGAATTATCTTTCCATTATTTCCAAATCTCATTACCTTTTTCTAGGGATATATTCATAACAATACTTTGTCACCAACTTTAAACTCAATATATCATCAATGATTATATACATAACTTTTTTGTCAACTATGAGCTATTATTATGTTATATTGAATGGATCTAACCTTATCTACCATTTCCTAAGCTATCTCAGGTCCCAATAGCTTTATTTATCCAACATCATTCTATCATGTTGGATTTCTATACATCTTTCCATAGAGGGATTTATAATGAGACATCTTAATACTTGAGTGAAATATATTATTGTATGAAAATTATACTAAAAGAAGGTATTCATCACAACCACATTTAAAATCCATATAGAAAGATATCAACCTATATTTTAGAGTTTTAATGGTACTCTAAGACTGACCATATATCTAAGGATGATAAGAAGTGATGAAACTCAAATCTATATCTAGAGATGGCTAAATACTTTACCAAAACATCAAGGTAAACCTTGAATCCCGAGAAGATACAATAGAATGAGGTACTTCATGAAGCCTTACCAATTATATAATATATATTATGGCATGAATATCAAGAAAGAAATATTCTTTTATATAAATTAAGTGTACTAAATTCATAAGGCGATTGACTTCAACACAAATATCATTATAGCATTTTGATGTTTTAAAGAGTCCAATGACAAAATCTATAGTGATGTTTTTACCATTTACATTATAATATGGGTAATGGTTATAACATCCCCTTATATTTTAGTCTCAAATACTTAAATTTTTAACATACCATACACTAAGATACATACTCTACAATATCTCTCTTTATGTTTTACCACTATAAATATTCTTTCATATCTCTATACTGATTTGTAATTACAAATGAATAGAGAATGATGAACTATGAGATTCATCCAACAACTCCTTCTTCAAGTCAGGTATATATGTGATACATAATCAACTCTTTAACATTATCATTATAACATGATCATGGTTTAAGTTAGGAACATTCCTCACCATTTTCAATAATTACGCATCTTTCTTATGCACATTTTTAATCCATCCATGGATGGATGGTTGAATATTCTTATGAGAAATATAATATCTTTATTATTTCCTCATGATTTCATGATACATTTCTAAAAATATATAAATAATGGATCTATTTCAATCCTCGTCATGGAAAAACTTTCATTTTATTTTCAACTCGGAGCATCGACCACCTTTTTTCCTTCCTAGGGTAGTAATGTATTGAGGAATCGTAATATTTAATAAAATTCAAACATATTCTTTGGAACATATTCAAATACTTCAATGTAATTATATACTTCAAGATTTTATGATTATTATATATATCACACCTTTCACCAAATAGAGAATTCCTCTATATTTTCAATGTAAAAATTACTGTTTCCAACTCAAAATCAGGAGTCGGGTAATTTTTATCATGAACATTCAATTGGAATGAGGAAACAGATATCACCATATAATTTTGTGTGAGGATTCATCCTAGTCCCTTATTTTATGCATTACTATATATCACAAACCCTTCTACGATATAGGGTAGTGTAATAATTGGTTCATTAACTAACCTTTTCTTCAGTTCATTAAAATTGTCTTCACATTCATCTATCTATAAGAACTTAACCCCCTTCTGAGTCAACTTAGTGTGTGGAATATATATTATTGAGAAATATATCACAAAGTGTCATTAGTATCTATCCAACCTAAGAAAACTATGGATTTTGGTTACTTTTGTTTGTCTAGTCTATTGCTCAATAACTTCTATCTTTGAAGGATTCACTTATATATGCTCACTTGAGATTATGTGCCACAAGAATGAAAATTTATGAATCCAAAATTCATACTTAGTAAATTTAGAATACAAATTTTTCTTACTTAGGGTCTTAAGTATAATTATAAAATGTTCATCATGCTCTTACTTTCTATTTGAATATATAATAATATCATCTATAAATACTACCACAAACTAATCTGGGTAAAATCTAAAGACTCTATTCATTAAATCCATGAAGATAGTTGGATAATTAGTAAGACCAAATAGAATTACTATAAATTCATAATAACCATGTCTTGTATGAAAGGATATTTTGGGTATATCCTCTTTATTGATCCATAGATAATGATATCAATATCAAATATAAATCTTGTAAAAGTATATATCTTCTCATAATTGATCAAATAAATCATTAATATGGGGTAGATGATACCTTTTCTTAATAGGGATCTTGTTAAGTTTTCAATAATAAATGTAAAGATGTGTTAACCCATATTTCTTCTTAACAAAAATAATAGGTGCAACCCATGGTTAATCACTAGGATGAATGAATCGCTTATCTAGATTCTCCGAGAGTTTCTTCTTCAATTCCTATAACTCAATTAGGGCAATTCTATATGAAGTATTCTAAATAATCATAGCACCATGTATGAGCTCTATTACAAACTCAACTTCATGATTCAAGGGAATACTAAGAAATTATTCAATAAATAAATCATCATATTTCTGAAAAATAGTAACATTTTCAATTTTGAGTTTATCCTTAACCATTTGAGATAAATATCCCTCATGAATCTGTAGAAAACCCTGTATGACAGAAGAAATTTTCATGGGTTTTTTAGGTTCATACTCACACTAATAGATGATTGAAGTTTGATTTTTAATATCATTTATAACTTCCCTTCCTTGAAAATTGATATGATCACTATACAGAGAGATCCAATCCATTCCCAAAATTATTTCAAATTCAACTAGAGGATGAATAAAAAATTTGCAGGATAAAAATTCCCACAAACTTCTATCGGAGAGGAGTTATATACTTGAGATGCAGTCATCCTACCATTATGAGTTTTCACTTTCAACTTAATATTTAATATTTGAGTTGGATATGTGAGACCCTTATAAAATTAATCAGATAAAAAATATTTCCTAAAACCATATCCAAATAAAATATTTTTAATCTTAGAGTGTATGATAAGTATAACTTTCACCACATCTCTAAGAAATTTCACATAAGTTGTAGTAATTTCATAATATTGTCCTTCTCCCCTTGGATTATATTATGGTAATTTCCCTTTAGGTTTGGGGAATTTTTTGGAATAGTACCCCATATCCTTATAGTTAAATAACTACACTTTTATGGATTCTCCCTTACATTTGAATTCATCATCATAATGGACATTTTCTACACACTTGAAGTAAACTCATTTTTCCTTTTAAGAACGTACAAAGGTGTTTACTTCCATGAGTATCACCTGTTGGGAAATTATTCTTTCTCTTATTCCCTGTATCCATTTTTTTATTTCTCATCCTATTATTCAATTTCTTTATATTGAAACCATAAGACTTGTAAAATTATTTCTCTATATTGATAGCACATGATACTATATTACTACTATAAAACTAGCCTTTAATATAACTGATATTTATCAGTGCTAAAAAAATGCTGAAAATCGCATATTTATCAAAGCTAAAGAAAGTGCTTATTATCTTAACCATTTATCAACACTTTTTTAGCACTGAAAAAGGGAACCTTTATCAGAGCTTTATTTTTAGAATTGATAAATATTTATTTCATCATCGCTTTTTTATCACTAATAAATATATGAATGAATAAATAAAATAAAGTAATGAAATAAATAAAAAATAAAAAATAGTTTTATTAAAAAAATATTGAAAATTTTATTAATTAAATAATTATTGATAAAAATGAATAAATTGATTATACATTATTAAATATTAAAAAATTATTAATTAAATAACTATTATAATTAATGTTATTAAATTGTATATATTAAATATATAAATATATATTAATGTATATAAATATAATTTAAATAATACAAAATATTTATACACTTAAAATTAAATAGTAATATATTTATTGAATAATGGTTTATAATTAAAAATTAATATAAATTAAAAATATTGATTAATTGCATATTACTCGACATATAATTGAATGTTGTTTGATTTTTAAATTTAATATAGATCAAATGTGTTTTATATTGATTTCACATATACATAATTAATGTATTTTTATATACAATTTGCACACACAAAACTTATTTATTTTTTCAATATTCATAAAGTGTACTTATTCTTAATTTATGCAATTTCACTCATTTTTAACATATATACATGCACTTAAAATTAGATATTCATTAATAATGTTAAAATATATTTCTAGAAAAATATTTATAAATAAATATATTTATAAATGTACATTTACTATATTTATAAAATTATATATTTTTTATTATAAAAAAATAAATTATTTTTTTAAAAGTATTATAAATAATAATTATATATATTTAAATAATTAATAAATTTATAATAAATTGACTTGAATAATGAATTTATTTACTATATTTATTTTTCTATATATTTATGAAATATATATATATATATAATTATATAAGTATATATAATGATATAAATATTATTATTTTTTTTAAATAATTCTAAAATTATACATAGTTAATTATAAAATTTTAATAAATATATTTAAAAAGGAATATATTTACTATAATTATATTTATATAAATTTATTATGTATATATAAATATTTAAAAAAATATTTATAATTATAATTATAAATCCTTTATCAGTGCTTTTTTAGTACTGATAAAGATGAGGCTTTATCAGTTCTAAACAAAGTGTTGATAAAATTGATATTTATCAGTGCTATAACTTTAGTGCTAATAAAGATTGATTTTATCAGTACTAAAAAAGCACAAATATATAGTCCTTTTACCAGTGCTTAAGTAATAATCGCTAATAAAAGGATTCTTTATTAGCGCTTATTTTTAAGCACTAATAAAAGTGTCATGATATATTTAAAAAACCCTGACCATTTGTGAACCTGTCACGATATCAGAAATTTTCTTCAGAAAAAAAACCCACTTCTGGTGCTCTTCCTCGGTGAATCAAAGCTCGAATAACACCACTTGACTGCCTCCAGTTGCTCAAACATCTCGTCTAATATCTGATGTTCTATTGTAGTTAGGGTTTCTAACAAGGGTCTTAGATTTTATTCAACCAAGAGAGGTAGGCCTTTAGATTTTATTTATGTTTTTTTGGTTTTGTTTTTGATTTCTTCTTCTATGGTTTATTTATGATCTGTTGTTTACAATTTTTTTGTGATCAATTTTTTACAGAATTATTTTTTGTTTGTTGTTTGTATTTACTGCTAATGTATGATCCATTATTTATATCTAACACTGAACCATTGATTTATTCATTTTTGTTTTGTTGCTATGTTTTATATCTTCTTACTAAATAATTTTTTCATATATATATATATATAGAAATTTTCATGTATATTCTAGTTTATTGACTACTTATTTGAGGTACATTAGGGGTTATCTAATGATTATATATATGTTGAAACCTTTCATGGACACCTTAGTGGACATGAAACTTCAGATGTTATTTTTTAGGAACCAAGTTAGTAGAGTGGTGTATGTTCTTCTATTGTTTATATGTATCATAGGATCTATTTCCTCTTAGAATTCACTATAATTCTTAGTTTTCTTATGGAGCCGATTCAAAGGTTCCATCCCCAATTAAGCACATGAGGTTTTATCACATCATGTATTCCCTTTTTAAATCATCATGGTGCATTTAGTTCAAGTTATATTTGAATATTAGGTTTTTATCTATTTGATATTTCTTATAGACTATAACTGAGTTTTTATACTGGTGTGACATTTATGTGTGTCTATATAGCTATTTAATCATTTATTTACATATTTCTTTGTCTAACAAGTATGCTTATGTCGGGTAATGATGATTTTGAGTCTTCATGTCCATTGACCCTTATGGCCATGCTATAATTTTGTTCAACCTCTTCTAATAATTGTTTCTATTTGGGGGGGGACCAAATCACATTAATGGTTTTTTACACCCAATTTTTAAACCATCATTTAGTGACTTTGAGGTGTGTTATAGGTCATATAATGATATAACATGGTGTTTTTTGGGTAATTCAGGCTAGGGTCATTACATTATCCATCTTTCAATTTACACCTGTAAAGTTCATTGATAAAATCTTTTATTATCTGCCTTTATCTTCCTCTCAATATCATATTCCTCGATATGATTCAACATATTGTATCCATCCGTGTCTTTATCTTGTATCATCATATCAGTGACATAACTAATAACATGATTCATTGTAAATATGATGCATCCCATGTGTACCTTCTATAGGCATCCTTCTCGCCCGCACTCTCTCTACATGGTTGATAATCAGGTATAAGGGATTCCAACAAATTTAACTTATATTCTTCTTATAATATAATGTGTTAGTGTTTTTACTACTTCTAGAAGTTTTCACTAGATATGAGATTCTATTTCCCCAATTTAGGTCATAAGGAAAGTGATGTAGTCAAGTAACATTCCATTATCTACAAAAATCAAATAATATTTATTACATTTTAATGACAATAGATTATGATGTTATTAATGATTATATTATATCTCCCACTATTTTTTCAAATCCCAACACCCTTATTGTTGGATTTGGAATATCTAGGTGCTTATATATTCTAGTATAAATTATCCATATTTCTCTTTTCATGCCCGAGATGAAAATAAGAGAGGGAGTAGTATCCCCATCCTTGAGAGACTACACCAAATTTAAAAATAGTAATATAGTTTTAAAAATAATGGCCTTTATCAAAGTATTAATCCTATCAAACTAAGATTTATTCCTTTCTTTCCAAATGCACCAAAATGATACAAAAATAATGGTAGTTCTCTCCCTTTTATCATTATTGTTATTCCTCAATCCATGAAACAACTGATCTAATTGATTAAATGAGATTTTCGTATTCTTATCTATCATATCAGATTTTCTTATTACTTCTTAATTGCCTATATTATATTTTCATTCTTTTAGGGGATTTATGAAAGATTTTATGTGGAGTATTTCTTTTCTTAAATTCAATTACCCATTTTCTTCAACATACTGAAATTATTTGAAATAATCAAATGTTGAGTTTCCCTTATTAGAATTGTCTATAACTTTCACTTTTGATGATGAATATATTATGTGAATTTATTTACATATTGTATAAAATTAATCTTTTATAAACCCAATATGATGTATATGAACCCAAAATGGATGCACTCTAATCATTTTAAAAATGAATATGAAGATGGAGCTAAAGAGTTTACCATGTTTGCAAGAGAGCACATAGACTACCCTTCTAAAATCCTATGTTCGTTTTTACATTATTTTTATTCATGAAAATTTTGTCAGAAAGCGTTTTAAGAAAATTTTATTTATCATGTAATAGATCAATGAAATAAATTTTGGACTAAGTAAAGAGAAAAACTTAATGTGTGCATCTAATGGGGTGATACAATGGTTTATGAATCATTTGATATGAATACCTTTGTAAAAGATCATGAATATCACATGGAAGAAATGACAATGATAACTAAAGATGAACTTTGTGATTGTAAAAGGTTGTTTGAGGAGTTAAATAGATGTTCCAAGAAACCATTGTATACTTATTGTACTAAATATACAACATTTTTATCTATATTGAAGTTCTATAATTTGAAATTTGGAAGTGGATGGAGTGGCACCATCTTTAAAGAACTACTTGGTCTTCTGAAATATATGCTACCAAAAGAAAATGAAATACCATGATGAACATATGATGCTAAAAAATGATACGTTCAATGGGAACGATCTCTAAAAAATACAATCTTGTCCAAATGATTGCATATTGTTTCTCAAGGACTATGAATCACTCATAAAATGCCCTAAGTGTGGCACAAATCGATACATGAAAAATGAATCAAGTCCTTTGAAATATGTATGGTAATTTCCTATCATTACATGGTTTAGAAGACTATATATATGCTAGTAAACCATGAAACAATTAACATGGAATGCAGATATAATAATTAAATATTGGAACCTAAGTCTTCTAGTAGATTCTTCTCAGTGGAATAAAATTGATTACAAGTTTCCTAAATTTGGAGATGAGCTGAGAAAATTTCATCTTTCATTATCTAATTATGGAATAAAACCTTTTGTTGTATAGAGTAGTACTCATAGTATATGGCCCATCATGTTGGTAAATTATAAATTTTTTCTATGGTTATGTATGAATCAAAAATACATTATGTTGTCTCTACATATATCTAGACCAAAGAAACCCGGTAATGATATTGATGTCTATTTAGATCCATTCATCAACGATCTGAAATTGATGTGGGATATAGGTGTTATAATTTATGATTCTCATAGAAGTGAAGAATTCACATTGAGGGTCATGTTGTATATAATGTTAAATGACTTCCATGAATATGGAAATTTATTAGGCTATAGCATTAAAGGAATGTTGGGGTGTCCCATTTGTGAAAAATGCACAAACTTAGTTCAGTTGAAACATTCCTCGAAGACTATGTTTTTAGGAAATCAGAAACTTCTACCTCCACAACATAAATACTGATCCTGGATGAAATCATTTGATTGGGATATTGAACAAAGTACAACACCCTCTCCAGTAATGGGTGGTCAATTTTACAAAAAAGTAAAAAATATTAACACTATTTTCGGTAAAAAAAATTTGAAAACCCTTAAAAAATCAAGTTGGAAGAAGAGATCAGTTTTCTTTGAATTACCATATTGGAATTTTTTGTATGTCATAAATTTTATTGATTTCATGCATGTAGGAAAAAAAATATTTGATGGTGTTATTGGCACATTAAAAAATGTTCCTAGAAAGATGAAAGATGAAATCAAGGCTAGGTTTTTCTTGATTGAAATGGGAATAAGAGAAGAGTTGGAACTAGTGAAGGGTAAAAGGCATAATTTTCTTCCTCCAGTAGATTACACTCTATATAGATAAGAAAAATTGAAATTTTTACTTTTCTATACTAGTGTAAAAGGTCCATAGTGGTATTCATCAAATATCAATAATGTTGTGTAAATGACTAATTTGAAGTTACAAGGACTAAAATCACAAGACTGTCATGTTTTGATGAAATATTTAATGTTTTTTGTTTTTTGTTGCATTCTTCCTCAAAATGTATGACATACATTAACCGACTCTTCTTATTTTTCAAATCCATATGCATTAAATATGAAGACCTGGTGAAATTTTCCATCATGAATAAGGAAATTTCAGTCATATTATTTGAATTTAAGATGTTCTTATCACCATAATTCTTTGATATATTTGTCCACCTGATGGTTAATTTGGTCAGAGAGGTTCAACTATGTGGTCCAGTCCATTATAGATGGATGTACCCTATTGAACGGTATATAAATATTTTGAAAGGGTATGTCAATAATCAAAGTTGTCCATAAGGTTATATTACAGAATGAAATACTGTTGAATAATATATGGAATTCTGTATTGATTACCTATCAGATGTTGAAAGCATCAGTCTCCCAAAGTCGCGTCATAGAGAACGCCTTATTGGAAAAGGTATTTCTGGAATATATGTTGCTATAATTACCTTAACATAGTAGGAGCAAGAACATCTTTATATATTACATAATAGTAAATATTCTGATCCATACATTGAATCTCACAAATATATTCTTAGATATTTGAATCCATAAAGGGTTGAAGGATTCATATTAAATACACATAATCTACAGTTTATATAATGGTTCAAAGATCAAATATGAAAATCCTAATTTAATTATTGAACGACTTTAATGGATAGCCAAAGGACCAAATTAAAATGTTATATCTTACACTGGTTTTGTAATAAATGTTTATACATTCTATAAAAAAGAACACAATGACTTCAGTCATATGAAAAATAGTGGTGTTACACTTGCAACTGAATCGATGCACATATCTAGTTCCAAGTAAAGAAATCCATTTTATAAAAATATGTCATATTTTTAAATTATTGAAAAAATATACAAGTTGTATTATATAATATTTCAAGTTTCTTTTTATCATTGCAAATGGGTTCACAATATCAATGGAGTGAAAGTTAATGAAATGGGATTTGTAAAGGTGAATTTCAACATGGAAAGGAAAGACGGCGATCCATTCATAATGGAATCACAATATGTGAAAGTATTTTATGTCTCTTATCTAACAAACCAGAATTGTTTTATTTTTCTATTGGTGACTAAAACAAATGTTGAGTTAGATGAAAATTCAATCAAGGATGGCCCTTTAATTGGGACTTCACAATCAGTTCATGTCAGTCCCAATATAAAAAATGTCATGTACATTAGAGGGGACCACAAATATGGGATTATGATTCTCGATAGAGGAACCAAATACTTTAAACCTTTAAAAATTAAATAAGGGTCAATGATAAAGTAAAAGTGTTTTTTATATATTATATTTTTTCTCATAATATTATATGTTCTCTACTATATTAACATAATCTAAATTCAATTTTTGACTACTCATGAATAAAATGTCTTCTGTACATAATGATATTACCAATCCCTTATAATAACAAACTATAATTAAGAAAACCATTTGGAAATATATAAAGGTAACGTTACAATATACTTTCTCTATTTTATGGAAAAATTATATAATTGAGTGTCGATTTAGTTTTCATTATTTTTTATAGAGTTAGTTTATTTTAGAAGATTTTTGTCCATGTGTCATGCCTTTACAAGAAGATCAATGAATTTTTCTCTACTTAGTTATAGAGGTAATATTGATGTTTGCGTAGTAAAATCTTTGTCCATAGAATTAATGTATTGTTTCATATTTATGTTTAATTTGTTTCATTTTAGTGTTACTCACATAATAATTTTTTTCTTATACAGGCGGAATCTTTTGTTCGAGTTAGGGTGCTCTGTCCATCTTTCATGTCTTTCTGTACCAAAACATCTATAGAATTCTTATCCCTTAAAACCATTTCACCCCTGTAGTGGTGATTTTATCACATTATTTCAAGTTACCTCTACTGCCTTTACAGGAAGAGAAATGATGTTAGATCTTATCAATTACAGAGGTAATCTTGATATTTTCATAGTAAAATCATTTTACATATAATTAATGTATTTTTTCATATTTATGTTTAATTTGTTTCTTTTTAGTATTACTCACATACTAATTTTTTTCTTATACATGTGGATTCTTTTGTTCGATTTGGGTGCTTTGTCTATATTTCATTCCATTCTACACCAAAACTTCCACAAACTTCTTCTCCCTAAAAACCTTTTCACCCGTACAGTGGTGCATTTATCACTTTATTTCAAGTTACCTCAACTACCTTTTTAGAAAGAGAAATGATGTTGACTCTGCTCAATTTCATAGGTAATCTTGATGTTTTCATAGTAAAATCATTATCCATAGAATCAATATATTGTTTCATATTTATGTTTAATTTATTTCTTTTTAATATTACTCATATAATAATTATTTTCATATATAGATGGATTATTTTGTTCGAGTTGGGGTTCCATGTCCATCTTTCATTCCATTTTACACCAAAACTACCACAGACTTCTTCTCCCTCAAAACCTTTCACCCCTAGAGTGTCGAAATTTATCACTTTCCTTCAAGTTCCCTCCACAGCTCAATCATAGAGGTAATATTGATATTTTCATAGTAAAATCATCTTCCATAGAATTAATTTATTATTTCATATTTATGTTTAATTTATTTCTTTTTATTATTAATCATAATAATTTTTTTCTTATACAGGTGGATTTCTTTGTTCGAGTTGATGTGGTTTGTTCGATGCTTCTCATGTATTGTTGGTAGTTAGAAAAGTAAATTCAATGAAAATCATGTTAAAATTAATAGTTAGTTTTATTTTAGACTTTGGTATGTGTATTAATCATTCACACCTCAATCTGACACACATTGTGACCGGTATGACTCCAAGTACTTCTTTCTATTTAAAATTGACATTAATTTTAGTAAAAAAGATAACTAGCATACTAAAAATAGATAAAAAATACTCATATTGTTTTTATACTTTAATAAAACAATCCATGCATTATTTTTGACATGTAAGAATCATCCATACCTCAATCTGATGCACGTTGTGCCTGATATGACTCAATGTGTCTGTTATCAGTTTAAAATCGACATTTGACTTTAAAAAGTGTCACTCATTTAAAACTGAGTAAAAATGCTCAGATGTTTTTGATAATTTAGTGCATCAATTCATAAATCATTTGTGATGTGTATAAATTGGTCTCATGTCAAACGGATACACAATGTGATTTGTATGAGTCAAAGTGCATGTTTCAAGTTTAAAATGACATTTTAGTAAAAAAATAAAAGTGATGTTCTAAAAACCAAAAAAAACATTCACATTTTTTTATAATTTACTAAAATGGACCATAATTCATTTGGGACGTGTAGGAATCATCCTCACCTCATTATTATACATTGTGTTATCAGTATGACTCCAAGTGCATTTTTATTTAAAATTGACATCAATTTTAGTATAAAAACAAACTAGCCTACTCAAAATAGAAAAAACACATTCATATTGTTTTGATACTTTATGAAAATGATCCATAAGTTATTTGAGACCTACATTAATCATCCTTACCTCAATCCGATGCACAATGTTATCGTTATGACTCCAAGTGCGTGTTTTTATTTAAAATTGACATCAATTTTACTAAAAAATGCCAATTGACCAACTCAAAACCAATAAAACACATTCAAATTGTTTAAATAATTTATGAGAATGATTCATAAGTAATTTATAATGTGTAATAATCAAAAAAACCTCAATCTGATACATAATGTTATTGGTATGAGTCAAAGTACATGTTTGAATTTTAAAATGACATTTTAGTAAAAAAGAAAAGTGAAACACACAAAATTGAGAAAACACATTCATATTGTTTTGAAAATTTAGGAAAAATATCCATAAGTCATTTGGGACATGTTGTAATTAGTCTTACCATAATCTGATGTATGGTGTGATCGGTATGACTCAAAGTACTTCTTTTTATTTAAAATTCTCATCAATTTTAGTAAAATGGCCAATTGTCCTACTCAAAACTAAGCAAACACATTCAGATTGTTTTGATACTTTATGAAAACAATACATAAGTCATTTTTGACATATAAGAATTATTCTCACCTCAATCTGATATGTGATGTGCCCAGTATGACTCAAAGTTTCTATTATTGGTTTAAAATTAACATTTTAGTTAAAAATGTTTCACTCACTGAAAACCAATCAAATGTGCTCAGATTTTCTTTATAATATAGTAAAATTATTAATAAATAATTTTTGACATGTAGAAATCTATTTTACATCAAAACAATACATGATGTGATCAGAATGAGTCAAAAGTACATGTTTTCAATTTAAACTGACATTTTAGTAAAAAAATCGATGTACTCAAAACCAAGAAAATACAATCATGTTGTTTTTATACTTTAGTAAAATGATCCACAAGTCATTTGAGATGTGTTGGAATTATCTAAACCTCAATAAAATTCATGTTGTGACCGGTATGACTCCAATTGCGTCTTTTTATTTAAAATTGACATCAATTTTAGTAAAATTAACTATTTCTATTTATTTATTTATTTATATTATTACTAACATAAGAATTGTTTTCTTATACAGGTGTGTTATTTTTTCTAGATAAAGGGTGGTTTTTTCTATAATTTTATAAGTCAATTCATGATTAAAATATAAAGGAATGTTAATTTTTTGAATTTATATAATAATTTATATTTATGTAATTGTATAAACTAATGTATAAAATGTCTATAATCTAGTGTTTTTTCTTGTGTTTTTGTTTCAAATTTTATTTCATTTAAATTCTATATTGGTACTTATTTTTTTTGATATTTGGTGTGTTTCTGGTGCAGGTGTATGATGTTATAGCACATTGTAGTGGTGTTGCAGTGTGATGTTGCAGCACACTATAGTATGGCCCTTTATCGGTGATTTTGAAATCCCTGATAAAGGACACCTTTATCAGTGTTGATAAAAGGTCCTTTATCGGTACTTTTATAAGTGAAGATAAAGGTATATTTTATCAGTTCTTTTATAAGCACTGTTAAATGGTTCCTTTTGCGGTACTAAATTAAAGCGCTAATAAATGGTTCTTTTATTAGTGTTTTTAAAAGAACTGATAAAGGACCTCTTTATCAGCACTTTTTTAGTGCTGATAAAAGACCTGGGATTTTAACCTCGCTCATATAGTCAGTTCTTTTCTAGAGCTAATAAATTCCATTTCTAGCACTATTAAATGTCATTTTTTGTATTAGTGTATGCTCATATAATGAGAATTTTTGAGAGACTAGTTCCCTTCAAAGTATTGTCTTAATCCCATCAAAAAAAATAGTCAATATTTCTCTTTGGACTATATACATAGTCCACAACATTCCTTTCTCTTCTTGTAAATTTAGCTTCATACTTAGCAACATTTTTTTCCTTTTGCCTTAGACTCAAGAATTTTCCTTCCATATCCACTCATTTTTAATGAGGAAAATATTTTTCCAATAAAATTTCATTAAAATACTTTCATTCCATGATCATTATTTCCCCATAATCCTTAGTGTTTTGAATTAATGACCACTATTTATTCACATCCTCTGATAGATGATAAACTTACATGATAACCTTATCCCTTTCATTACATCCCAAAGATAGAACAGTTTACTATAATAAACATATCCATATCTCGACTACAAATGGATTTTAAGTCCCATTGAATAATGGGGGTTACTTATGCATAATGAGGTCTAACATTTCTACACCACATTTTAGATCAGTAGGTTGCTCTATACGATTAATGTTATTATTCATAACCTAAGTTAGCTACCCTGATATAATTATAATTTTCTCAACTCTAGCTACAACCCCAAAAACACCTTCATTTTCTTTCCCAAGTGGGATATCCCTATATGGATTATGTGAATTGATATGGTTTTCATTCCTTCCACTGGGCACCATTTATAAAAAATGTTATAAACTATATAATATTATAAAATTATGAATCATAATGTATAATTTAAAAACAATTGAAACACATAACATAAATTGAAAATTTTATGCATCATAAACTTGGTTTCTTTGGGAATATTCTCAAATAATAAAAATATTTTCAAATCCTTTGTAATCGATTTCAAAGAAAATTTCAATTAACAAAATCATATCCCCTGGGAGTGTAAAAATAGTTTCACAATAAGGGAACACTCACTGTGCATTAGAATGATGGCCAAGATATACCCAAACCAACTCTTTTCAAGGTTATTATCCATAGATATATATCTATTCCAAAACCATTTCCATTTGTAGTATCTAGACAGGGATGTTAATCTAGAAAACCCACATAATCCATACCTTAACAAAACTTTATGATGTTTTCATATACTTAGACTTATCCTAAAAGTCAATCATAGGGTTATATTCCATAATATAAGATTTCATAAATCCAGTTCCCAAGGATTATATTAAACATGATCAGTACCAACTATAAATATCCTAAAACCTGTAACCCAAAGTCAGTGGTTACTTTATTACATTGGTACTAAATACAAGTGATTCATCCTAAAGGTTCAAATAGTTTAATAGTCTTGGGAAACTATATGCATTCATGAATTTTACATTACATTTTAAAAAATAAAATATATCATAGTATTTTATTAGAGAAAATAATTATTACCATTATAATAAACTTTTATATCAATCATAATAAACTTCCTATAATCCTAGGTAAAGTACACATAAGGGGTGATCTTAGACACTCAATAAGGGAATGCATATAGTGGAAGATAATAGGGCATGGATAATATGGAATGAATAAATGATAGTCCAATAATGCCATATAAATATTCACATGAGCTTGAAACTTGTTCATGAATATCATAACTAGTAAAATAATCACATGGACATCAATAAATGATTTCATAATTGTTGAATACATAATGTTGAACATTTGAAACTTACAGTCGAGACCTCATAGCAAGAAATATTATATAAATGTGTAAGTCCTTGACCAAATACCCAATATAGTTTATCTCATGAGATCTTTTAATGAATTTAAGGGATATTTAATTATGGTACCCACTCATCACATAATAATTCTAAAGTATTAATCATATAAATGAACAACAAAACTTAATCAATATTCCTTAAAAATCAATAGTCGTCTGTATTAGAAGAACTATCATATGTAATATCGATAATTTACCCTTTGAAGATAATAATAAATCATATAGAGAAATATGTTGAATGGTATAATAATATTATAACCCCAGTAAATCATAATATTCAACAAGTAATGTTTACCTAGATGAACTGCTTTCAAAATATCACTGGAAAATTTCTTGATGAAAATACCCTTTTCACTTTGAAATCACTTATATAAAATCTAATAAATTACTAAATTTTAAAGAAAAAATTATTTTAAAATAAAAATGTAATAATATAATGTAATCTTAAAATAAACACATGTTTATGATGGTGGTAAATTTCATTCATGTCATATAAGTTAAAAAAATCCTTTCACACTTTTGTAAAAAGGTCAAAAAGTACCTCATTCAGAAAACAATAATAAGGTTCCTTTTAAACCATTTTGTAAAAAGTAAAAAATGGGTAATTTTCTTTTAATAAATCATTTAATAATTTTTAAAAACATAATTTTATACATTTAGGTAAAATATAGAATGGAATTGAAAGATTCTTGACTGAGTAGAAAAACAAAGTCGGTTTTCCTTAAAAGTGTTATTTCAATATCTTGAGTACCCAAAGAGAGAAAATTCAAAGGAAAATGTGTACTTTATATAAATAACCAGAGAATAATAAAATAGATGGGTTTAATATATAAATATAAAATAATTCTTCTGATGTATAGTTAAACATAAACAATCTTGAATAATGATGAGATTGTGAAATAAACATTTACCTCAGGCTTGAATTCCTTCATATGTGTCCAAAACTCTTATATAATATATATAGATTTATTATAAATCTATTATATAACCATAATAATATATATCATACCATATATGATTTACTTATAATATTTTATCACCTGTTTATTAATAATTATTTGTTAAAATCATTATTTCGGGTAATAACTACTTTATTTTTCAGGTATGTTTTGGTTTGGTAGTTTTGGTCATTTTACTTTTATCATGGTTATATCATCTCTAAAATGTTAAATGTAATTCCCCGAAAAAAGTTACCCAGCATCAGTTCATTATTACATAACATCGGCATGATCACAAGAGATCAAGTCTCGAAAGACTGATTAGTTTAGTAGCCTTGTAAGTACTAGATACATATATAAGTTTTACATTACATCATGAAATAAAGAAAAACAGCATTGTGTTCCCTTTGAACACACGCATATCCTTATCCTATCCCTACAGGTTAATCATAATTTACTTCTTTATATCCTAGGAAAAGAAAACATAAGAATGGGGTGAGCTCAGATGCTCAATAAGGATAACAATATAGCAGAAACTATCATAAATAATCATAAACATTTAAGGCAATGAATAAAAATAAAACAAAATCCTTTTAAACTTAAACTTCAGTATAATATGTCAAAGATAAATTAAATAATTTCATTTACCTATTCACATGGATATTCTACTAGTCAAATAATCACATGTAATATCAATAGCTAATTTCATAATGATGGAATGCATAATGTTGGACATCATAACCACAAAGTCAAGGCCTCGTGCCAAGACTACAAATAAATTTTTTCAAGGCCTTGTTCCAAGATACTATTTTGTCTCATGATACCTACCGATGCATCGAGGAGCTATAGCGGGCTCCACCCGTCACTTAATAAGTCCAATGCATTCCTCATATGAAAATGTTGAAACATAACATAAATATTTTCATTAAAACTTGCATATGAAATATTAATACATTAACCAAAAACTATGAATGGTATAAAAATAACACATCCATAGTCAAACATATCAAAAAAACTTCAATACAATATGGAAGATTTTTATCATAATAAATCAACTTCAAACAAGTATAAAATCCATTAAAGGATATTGACATGGATGAAATCAAAACTATTTGATAGAAATATCTCTTTCTATTTTGAAATCATTTAAAAGTCATGTAATTATAAAATAAAACATTTACTTTGAAATTATTCTTATAATCTTGTAAGGTAAGCTTCAAAGGTGTTATAACAGTGCAGAATAACCGCACCCACTGTATAAGTTAAAAAACATTCCTACCTTAATTTGTTTAAAAGGTCATAAAGTACCTTATTTGGAAAATGATAGAAAGAATCCTTTCAAACAATTTTATAAAAAGTAAAACAAGGGTATAAATTACTTCAAACCATAGTTTTGTAAATAGTAAAAATGTTTTGAAATACATTTTTAAGAAACACATATGTGGATGATAAAGAGGTCCCAGTAGACACTTACATAAAAACAACCTCGAATAATAATGAGATTGTGAAATTAACCCTTACCTTGTACTTTTCCTTGGTTGAGGGTACGTTAACCTCCTATAAAATAGTTAAATCATTGTTATTAAATTATAAAAGAACCACATAAATAAATATTTTATCATATATGATCTTATAATATTTCTTTGTTAATGATATTTTAATAGTATTATTGTTTTGGGTGTTAACTGATTCATTTTCCTTTATATGTTTTGTTATGTAAGTCATGTTTGTTATGGATAGGATATATTTGATTCGTATAAATAGTGATAAAATGTTCTTAAATATTATTTTTAATAATCAAAATAAAAATTTTCATGAATTGTTACAATGGGGAATGAATCTCATCGTGTTCGTAGAGACCGTAATTCGTATGTTCGTACGAATGCTACTTCCATTTCATTTTTTTATTTTAAAAGGAAATAATACCAAATGATACATAGGATTAGTATCATTACAATATAATATAATATTTTATATATGTTATTTAAGTTCATTAACACCATCATTTATATGTTCCATGTATGGTATGAATGAGTCATATCACTTTGAAGGGGCGGTAGTCTTCACTTCCTCAAACGAAATTATCGTATATGTATAACATGAATAGAATAAAGGTATACAATAAAATAGAATTAAAAAAGATTATAGATAAATTAAATATCATAAATATCATATATAATTATAGTTCCATCATAATTTCCACCATAAGATGTGGTAGTAGAATATTGAACAATCATCGTTTCGTGAGGCAGTAGTTCGCCGTCCACAGAAACATTATGTTCTATACCCATTAGATGGAGGTGTGTGTAAGTTTAGTTAAACTAATTCTCATAAAAACAACCTAGTATATTTAGGATACTTTTTTTGTTATAAAATAAAGTAATAAAGAGGTTTTAGGGGGTTGGAGAAGTAAAATAAAATAAAATAACTTAAGAGGATATGTTAGCTTTAAATCGGGTAACTCCCTTTGGTTTGAACCAAAAGGCTTACTTGAAGTTCCTTTTTCCTAAGGTAAGGATTCTAAGAGTAATAGAGGGATGTAGGGATCTTAATTTTGTAGATTTTGGATGAACCAAGGGGCTTGAGAGGTGTGAGAAATGGGTTAGAGGTGAGGGATTTTTATAAGGGGGGAGGGGCGCTTCAGGAATGTTTGAAACTATTATTTTATTATATAATGATTTTCAGTTTATAAAGTTAAAAAACTAATTAAAGTAGAAGATAAGATGAATCATGTTAGAAATAAAATCATTAAATAATAATTGGATAGGTTTTGTATATTGTTTTAATTTTTATAATCTCATTTATTTAAATCATTCTTTAATGAGGTAAACACTGCATCATTATTGTTTCATAAACAATTTTATTTATTTGATGTCTAAAAATTTTAAAAAAAATACCATGATGTAGGAAATATTTTTATATTTAAAATTAATATTTATATTCTAAAATAGAACTTATATAACCCCTTATAAAAATTAGTTTACTAAAAGATATATGTTTACATCATTTTTTTCTTTACTTTAAATTAATTAATATAAAGTTCCATTATCACTCTCAAGTGGCTCCATTGGGTCCCAAAATCAACCCAAGGATTTCCATGGTCAGACATGTATCAAAAAATTGGAATAGTACACATGTTAGGGTAATTTAATATTACTATAATAATATTTGTTTACTTTTATTTACCAAATTTACCCTTTAACCAAGGTAAATAAAATATTTACTGAAGTAAATATTCATAATGTCTAAAAATAAAAGTTACATATTTACATAATTTGGACCTCCAGATTCCAAATATAGAATCAATTTTTCCAAATTCAAAACATATAAGTGGAAACAATTAATTTAAAATTAATTCCTGTTGTCAAAACAAAAAGTGTGTTTTTAAAAAATAATAACTATCAAAAGACTAACACTTGTTTATATCCAGTTTAAATGTGAAATTACATCAAATGACCTAAATTATATTAAATGATAAAAATATAATCTAATAATACTTTAAAACCACTCAAATGTATAATTTAACACTATAAATTATTTCAATTAAAATGTTGTTTTTAATTAAAATTTAGTGTTTTTCACTATTCATCAAAAATTGAATGTTTTTAGAAGAGTACCAAAAATTCACCATAAGCTAATTTTGATATTCCAAATCCAAAAATTAATTCCATTTTTAAAAATAAAATTTATACAATTTCAGAAAGTGGGTATTACTATTCATAACGGTTAGTTTGATTGGTCGTGGTGTGTTAGAATCTCGAAGTTGCGTACAACATAAGCTATTGCATTATTCAAAGAGAAATGTACTGTGGAATCTTAGGGTGTTACATTATTCCCTAATTCAATTAATTTTTTCCTAGAAATTTCAAGAAAATTACTACATAAAACGATTTGGGTGGTTCTTCATCATAAGTTCCTCGAGTTCCCATGTTGCCTCTTCCATCTTATGGTTTCTCCATAGAAATTTCACCAGACGAGTCATCTAGTTTCTCAACACTTGTTCTCTAGTACCAAAAATTATGATAGGCTCTTAACAATAATATAGATCGGGTTCCAGTTCTATTTTTTCATAGGTGAGTACATGCATTGGGTCTGGCGTGTATTTTCTCAATAGTGATATGTGGAACACATCATGAACTTTGGAGATAATTGGCGGCATTTCCAAATGGTAAGCTACAACCCTTATTCATTCTAGAATTTAAAAAGGTCTGATGTACCTGGGACTTAATTTACCCTTTTTACCGAATCATATAACTCCCTTCCATGGAGATACCTTCAAGAAAACATGATCTCCTACCTGAAATTCAAAATCCTTCCTTCAATTATCGGCATAGCTCTTTTTCCTACTTTGAGAAGCTTTGATGTGGGTTTGGATAATCTTGAACTTTTCCATTATTTCCTCAACAAGTTCTGGGCCTGCGAGTTTTATTTCTCGAAAATCATCCCAACAATTTGCTATGCAACATCTCTTTCCATATAACGCTTCATATAGTGCCATCTGAATACTTGAATAGAAGATATTGTTATAGGAAAATTCTACCCAAGGTAAATATTGATCCCACATACCGTGAAAGTCAAGTGAGAAATATCTCAACATGTCTTCTAATGTTTGAATAGTATGTTCTGATTATCCATCAGTTTGAAGGTGGTAGGCAGTTCTCAAACAAAGTTTAGCATCCAAGACCTTCTGAAAACATTTCCAGAATCTTGATGTAAAATGGGGATCATGATTAGAAACAATTGATAGGGGTACTCAATAAAGTCTTAAAACTTCATTAATATATAGTCTTTCCAGACGTTCAAGTGGTAAATATCCTCTTATAGGAATAAAATGAGCTAAATTGATAAGACGATCAACAATGACCCATACGGCATCATTCCTTCTAGGATTCATTGGTATCCCCATGACAAAGTCCATCATAATATCATCCCATTTCCACTTAGATATGGGAATAGGTTTCATGACTCCTCTAGAATGTTGTCTTATAGCTTTTACTTGTTGAAAAACCATACATCTTGACACATAATCAACAATCTCTCTCTTCATGTTTTCCCACCAAAAATATTCCTTCAAATATCTATACATCTTTGTGCTACCAGGGTGTATAGAGAAATTGGAGATGTGATAATCATCCAACAATTAAATTTTTAGATCAGGTATATTAGGAACCCAAAGTCTCTTCCCAAATTTGAAATTCCCATCTTCATATACGAAGTCGATTAATCTCCCATCATTCAAAGCTTTAATTTTATTTTGAAACGCCTCATCATCAGTCTGAGAAATTTTTATTCTTTCTAGTAAATATGTATTAGAAACCATTTGAAAAAATATTGATGTTTCACCTTCCATGATTATTCCTATATCCACCTTTACTATATCCGTGAAAATAGGATCTCTTTCAACTCTCATGTTGTTCAAAACTCCATGATCCCTTCTTCTCAAAGCATTTACCACCTTATTTTCCTTCCCCAAGTGGTATTGTATGGTGAAATCATAATCCTTGAGTAGTTTGAGCCATCTCTTTTGCATCATGTTGAGTTATTTTTGTGAGAAAATATAATTAAAACTATTTTGATCAGTATAAATCTCACATTTTTCACCATAGAGATAGTGTCTCCATATCTTCAGATCAAAGATTACAGCTGCTAACTCAAGATCATGAGTGGGATAGTTTTGTTCATGAATTTTTAGCGGTCGTGATGTATAGGAAAAAACTCTATCATTATACATAAGGACACGACCAATTCATTTCTTTGAAGCATCACTATAAATAAAAAACTCATCATGCCCTAATGTTAGAGTCAATATAATATCATTGACTAATATTCTCTTCAGTTCTTCAGAAAAAATTCACACCCATTTTTCCAAACAAATTTAACCCCTTTACGTGTGAGCATGGTTAATGGGTTATCCAATCGGGCAAAATTTTGGAAAAAATGATGATAATAAACTGCTAAACCAATAAAAATATGTACCTCAATTATACTTGTTGGTGTTGGACATTCTTGGATTTCCTTGGTCTTTAAAGGATCAATAAAGATTACATCCTTAAAGACTATGTCCAAGAAATGAAATCTCTTGAAGCCAGAATTCACACTACTAAACTTCCCATATAATTCATTTCTTCTAAGAGTCTTTAGAATAGTGCACAAGTGATTTTCTTGATCTTCATATATTTTAGAGTATACCAATATATAATCAACAAATAACACTACAAATTCATCAAGATATTCCTTGAAAACTATGTTCATTAGATCTATAAAGACAAAGGGTGAATTGTTCAATCCAAAAGGAATTATTGTAAACTTGTAATTCCCAAACCTGGTTCAAAATGTTATCTTTGTAATTTCTTCCTTCTTCACACACAATTGAAGATATCCAGATTTAAGTTCAATCTTTGAAAAATATTGAACTCCATGAAGTTGATCAAATAAATCATCAATGCGAGGTAGGGGATACTTATTCTTTATTGTTATAGCATTGATCTTCCTGTAGTC
This sequence comes from Viscum album, assembly GCA_963277665.1. Lineage (NCBI taxonomy): Eukaryota > Viridiplantae > Streptophyta > Magnoliopsida > Santalales > Viscaceae > Viscum > Viscum album. The sequence goes on from OY728157.1 coordinate 1,897,402,401, forward strand.
AATGCATAACCTCATAGATCCATCTTTCTTCTTAACAAAAAGAATAGGGGCTCCCCATAGAGAAACACCAGGGAAAATAAATCCTTTATTACTAAACTCCTCTAGATGTTTCTTTAGCTCCACTAATTCCACAATGGCCATTCTATAAGGGGTCTTCGATATGGACCTTGAACCAAGAATTAAATCAATGGAAAACTCAATTTCTCATTCTGAAGGATGTCCAGGTAAATCCTCTGAAAAATACATCAATATATTCTTATACAATAGGTAAATCCTCTATTTGAACATTCCTTTCCCCACCCATAGTTATTTTACTCTCTTCCTCCAAAATAATTGAATTTAGTAGAGCTACATGGGTGGATCTAGATAAGAATCAGATGGTGACGTTTCTTCTCTAAAGATAAGTTATTCCTTATCGTCATAAAAAATTATAACCTTCTTCTCCTTACAATAAATTTTCACATCATGGTCCAAAATCCAATCCATAGTGAGGATTTTATTAAATTAAATCATGGTTATGATTATGGGATCAGCGAATAAAGAACATTTATATGCTCTAATGGGGACTAATTCACAAAACTTTGTTATAATGATACTTCCCTTAGGATTTTTCACTGATAAATCACTAGTTAAATAAAATTAGAAAAATATAATTTTCTTAGAAAACTAGGAAGATATGAAATAATGTGATGATCCTAAATCAAATAAAGCAGTTTCTAAACTTGAGGAAACCATTAAATTACCTTCCACTATGTCTTTCGAAGCTTCAACCTCAGTAGTAGTGATTTCATAAGCTTGGCTTTGTTTCCTTGGACTTTTCTATGGTAAGTTTCCTTAGTAATTAGGACAGTCATTTTCATAATGCACCATTTATTTAAAATTGTAGCATTCAACATTGACAGCCCCTTTATTTCCCTTGTAATCATGAGCATGGTGGCCTTTTTCACCACACTTGTAACAGAATCTCATTCCCTTCAGGAAATTACTATGGTGTTTCTTCCCAAATTTACCGTAGGAAGGATATTCAACTTTTCCCCTCTTCCCCTTATTTCTATTTCTAGTGTGTTTGGTAGATCTCTTCTTCTCTTTCTTTTCTTTAAAGTTGTAAGACTTAGAGAATTACTTTTCTGTCTTGATAGCACATGAGACAATATCTTCATATGATGAGAATGAGTGTGAGACTAATGATCAAAGGAGAAATAGTTTTAACCCATCAAAGAATTGATCAATATTACTCCTCATATTACGTATATAATCTGCATCATGTCTTCCTAACCTTGTAAAGTTATCCACATACTTTGTGACATTCTCATCCTCTTTTTTCCTCAGACTCAGAAATTGTCTTTTCATATCCGCTTGATGGTCATGAGGAAAGTATTTTTCTATGAAAAACTCTTTAAACTACCTCTATTCTATATGTGATACTTCTTCATCCTCTTTTGTGTTTTTAATTAGTGACCACCATTGATCTGCATCTCCCGTGAGGTGATAAACTGCCATGACAACTTTTTCCCTTTCGCAACTCCCCAAATCGTGAAATATTTTCTCTAAAGAACTTATACATTGCTTAGCTACAAATGGATTTGTATTCCAATTGAATATTGGTGGTTTTTTTCTCATGAATCAGTCTAACATTGATCCTTTGCGTTGTAGATTAGGGTGCTCCATATGGGTAATGCTGTTATTCATAACCCGAGTGAGTTATCCCAGTATGGTGATAAGCTGATCAACACCAGTTGTATCACTATCTCCACTATAATTATCTTGAGTAATAGGGAAATACCTACATGGATTATGTGTGTTGATATGGTTCTCATTCCTTCCACTAGGTGTCATTTCTAAATAATGTTATACACTAGATTAGTTTATGAATCGCAATACATAATTCCAAACTTGTAAAACACTTATCATAAATTGAACAGTTTATGGATATAATTCATAATCATAAAAATGTTTTCTTTGAGGAGTTATATATTCATAAATCCTTCATAATGGTTTTTAAATAAAATGTGGATTATCCTAGGTATATCCCTTGGGAGTGTCATAACTAAGAGTGCAACAAGGCCTGTTGTCGTGTACCAGGATACCCCAGGTCAAGCCCGAAACTCCTTGTCAGAGTTTTCACTCCTAGGTACATATGTGTCAGAGTCACCTCTACCTGCTCGTATCTAGAAATGGATCTATTTCATGGAAAACTTATAAAATTTATACATTACCAAAATTCTAGGAAGTTCTTCTATACTAATCCTCAAAGTCTATCTTAGGGTAATGTTCTCTAATCAGAGTTTTTCTAAATCTAGCTTCCAAGGTTTTTACTAAACTTCCTCTGATGCCAAATATAATTCCTCAACCCTAGTTACCCAGAGTCAGTGCATTATTACATATCATTTTCATGATCACAAGAGATTAATTCTCGAAAGACCTATTAGTTTAGTATCCTTGGAAGTACTAAATACATATATAAGTTTTACATTACATCATGAAATAAATAAAAACAACATTTTGTTTCCTTTGAACACACTCATATCCTTGGACTATCCCTAGAGTTTGATCATAATTTTCTTCTTCATATCCTGGGAAAAGAAAACATAATAAAGGGGTGAGCTCAGATGCTCAATAAGGATAAAAATATAGTAGAAACTATCATAAATAAGCATAAACATTTAAGACTGTCACGACCCGTCCTCGGGGCCTGTGCCGTAACTACCCCAAGCCCGCCTTCCATAGGCCAGGGGCTGGAGACTAGCACCAAGGCGTAATTCCCAGTAAAAAGGGAAGGCATTTCCTTTTTAAAGTATACAACCACAATAGAGCAAGCAAGCAGAATTAAACACTAAGTAAAAACTGGGTACAATAGAAAGTGTGGTAAAGTAAGTGGGCCAGAATACAAACACAAACTGAAAGTAAAGTACAACTGAAAGAGAGTACAGCAACTGAAAAGTAAAGTTGTAGCATCGAACCGTCCACTGGTAGTCCCACCTTAAGGGTGGGTACAGATATCCTCCACAACTCCTCGGGTCTATCCGTCCGCTCCGAGTATGCCCCGCCCAGTGGTCCACCTTCGGGTACTGACCTGCTCCTCATGCCTCTACCACGATCAGCGTTGTCCATCGTCTGCAACCAACACAACGTAGTACGGGCATAGCCCGTACAAGGGTGAGTATAAGCTACTCAGTAGGGACCCCGAGACCCCTGAAGGTCAACTAGAATCCACAAGGGATAATCCACAAAGTAAAGATACAATCACGAAGTAACATCCAACACTACTTAGGTATATGCCCATACATATACCTAAGTCATCAATTCCAGTTCGGCTCCAACATTCGAGCCCCAGTACAACCCATTCCACACAGGAAAACACAACCCATTCCACACAGGAAATCAAAACGTAACCCACACAGGATATCAAGTCAAACTTATCGAAGATAAGGATTTAAAGTCAAGATTCATCTCACACACGTATACTTCTTCATAAGATGATAGAGATGATCATATATTGCCACTAATTCATCTAAGTCATAGGACCCACACAGGATCGATAGGTACTAACCTCCGTAATGACCCACAAAGGATCGATAGGTAACTAACCCCCGCAATGACCCACAAAGGATCGATAGGTAACTAACCCCCGCAATGACCCACACAGGATCGGACCCACACAGGATCTATAGGCGTTGACCCACACAGGACTGCTGATCGCTGACCCACATAGGGTATGACCCACACAGGATCTGTAGCACTGATCCACGTAGGATCGTTGAGTGTTGTAGTCATCGTCGCCGAATCCACGGAGGATTTATGCACAGTAGTCATCACCGTCGCAGTCGCAGCCATCTCTAGGGTTCCCGCACACAGCAAGATCGTTCGGGAGGGTCCGCTCCATGAACCGAGGGGCTGATACATCAACTGACACATAGCCTGGATTTGATGTATCCAAAAGTTTTGTATCGTCAACAGGAACTCAACGCGACAGACGGCAGGTCGATCAGACGCCCGGTCTGAGAGTTATTGGCTTTCTCATTCCAGGGGTCCGATTGATTTTTAAGTCAAAACCAACCCGACCGTACTCCAACTGCATCCAAACCTCAAGAGGAGTAATCCAAAAGGTCCATCTCACTTAGAGGAATCCATCCAAGTCGATGGCACGTCAATCGGACGTACGGAGCTTAAGTTATAAGTTTCTCCGCTCCGAGGGCCTGGTTGGTTTCGTGCTCGAACCAATCCGACCGAACCCAAAGTACTCCGAAACCTTGAGTGTGATATATCAAAACGACCTTCTCGATCCAAGGATCGCATCGCAGCTGAAGGTGCGTCGATCGGAGGTTTTTAGCCCAAGTTATGGGCAAAAGACCGAAAGAGGTCAGGAAGTGGGGGTTTCGGGCCCGGACCGACCCGGCCCGAGACCCCCTGGGTCGGCCCGAACCGGGTCGACCCGACCCGGGTCCGGGTCCGGCATGCTTGGGCGGGGCCCGGCCCAGTTGGCGCGGCCCGAACCGACCTGGGCACAGCCCGTCCAGCGCGCTGGCGCAGCCAGCGGCCAGGTGGCTCAGCTATTTCGGCCGAGCAGATGGGGGGGTGGTGCGCTGCCCCCTGTGTGTAACTGTGGCCCCCCATAATGGGGGCCGCTCCTTGCTAGCCAGCTGGGGGTTGTAACGCCCGTCTCTCCCCCTAACCGGCCGGCCCGCTCCGGCCGGCCGGCTTCTGCCGCCACGGGACCGGTGAGGGCCAGTCCCCCTGCTCCGACGCCGACGGCCCAGACCTAGCCGCCGGTCCCCCTGCTCTACCGCGGCCTAAGTCGTGGCCTTGTTCTATCCGGCGCGGCGCGACGGCTCCGCGCCCCTCCGCCGCGGCCCCGCTCCAGCCGCAGTGTCCTCGGGTTTTTCTGGTGCGATGCGACGGCGCCGCGACTTGGTTCGATTCAAATGCGCGGCGCGACGGTGCTACGAATCCTTGCCACTCGTCCCCACACGATGTGACGGCACCGCATCACTTTCCTTTGAACCACAACAACACAAAAAAAATAAGAGAGGAGGTTCGGCCATGTTTGTGCGGTCCGGCCCCCTCCCGTTAAACGATAGCAAGCGGTCCAATTTAACGAGGATAGATGACGGAAGGAAAATCATGAAAAGAAACGCGTAAAACTCCCACCTCAAGTGTATCTTGAATGGAGGTTCGTCGCAGAAATAACCATCACGGAAAGAGAATCTTCGCAAAAGAAGACGTCATTGGCGTCGCGGTACATGGCGTCGCGTAGTCGATCTCCGAGGATTCGGCGTTCTTCGTCAGAGATCGGTGAGTTCTTCGCGTTCTTCGCGTTCTTCGTGTTCTTAGATGAAGAAGATGAAGATCTTCATGACTCCCTTAGCTTTTCTCCCAAACCTCTCAAGCAACAAGTCCCAACCAAAATAAAATAAGTACCTCACTTATTTTGTTAACATAACTTAAGTTTGAAATTCAAAAGTTGAATTAATCCACTCAATTAATTAGCTGAAGTTGTCAAATTAAATGAACTGTTATGGAAGGTTAGGGAAGATGAAGGGGTGGGGTTCGTGTGGGCCCCACCACCCTAATAACCTCCCATGGGAAGTTGGGTGGTTTCCCCCAACTTCCACCCAAAGCTTTAAACCACTTAGTGAAAAATAAAATTGATGCTCAATTTTATTTTACCTTCCATAAATTTTTAACAACTTCTCTCGTGTAAACGCAACTCCATAAAAGGTGTTCCTAAGCAATTACCAGTGCTGTGAAGCCATCTGTGCCCTCAGAATTCGATTCCGAGCACTGGTTTAAAAGTTAGAAAAACCCGCTCATTCGTTCACTGAATGTACCTGAGGTAAACTTCGGATAGAAATTCCGGGCACACCGGGCCTCGGAATCAAGTGCCGTTATAAATCGCGTTCTTGTAAAATACCAAAGAAAATTAAGAAAAAATTTCCCTTGAATTCTATGGGTCTTTACATTACTCCCACCTCAGGGCTTTACGTCCCCGTAAAGATACATCAAAAACTAGGGGAACAAATGTGGGTACTGAGCACGCATTTGAGCCTCCCGCTCCCAAGTGCTCTTTTGGAGGTTCCCGTGCTTCCATCTGATACGCACTAGAGAAATCGACCATCCACATAGGACCCGCTCCTGTCGATCCTCAATATCCACTGGAACCTCCGTAAAAGTCGCCCCATCATCTACGCCCAACTCCCCATGGTCAATTATATGCGTTGGGTCGTGCACGTATCTCCTCAGCTGGGATACGTGGAAGACGTCGTGCACCCGGTGCAACTGAGGTGGTAGAGCCAGGCGATAAGCCAGCTCTCCAATCCTGCTGAGGACCTGGAATGGTCCGATGAAGCGTGGAGACAACTTTCCACCACGGAAAAATCTCTGTAATCTACGTCAAGGTGAGACCTGCAAGAAGACGTGGTCGCAATACTCGAACTCTAGTGGCCTCCGCCTCCTATCAGTATAAGACTTCTGCGGGCTCTGAGCTGTCCTCATCCTCTCCTGGATGACCTGGACCTTCTCTGTTGTGGCCTGGACCATCTCCGGTCTCACAAGTGCTGATTCCCCAGGGTCTGTCCATCACAGAGGAGATCTGCAAGGTCGGTCGTACAATGCCTCGTATGGTGCCATCCTGATAGTGGAGTAGTATCTATTGTTGTATGCGAACTCCACCAAGGGTAGGTGTTCCTCTCAACTGCGACCAAAGTCGAGGACACATGCGCGAAGCATGTCCCCGAGAGTCTGAATGGTCCTCTCCGTCTGACCATCTGTCTGAGGGTGAAAGGCGGTACTCAGACGTAGCTGCATCCCGAATGCCTCCTGGAACCTCTTCCAAAGCCGGGAAGTAAAGATAGAATCTCGATCGGAGACGATAGATGATGGCACACCATGAAGCTGCACAATCTCCTGAATGTAGAGACGTCTCAAGCTCTCCACTGAGCCTTGCTCTCTGATGGGTAAGAAGTGAGCCGATTTGGTGAGTCAGTCGACAATCACCCAAATGGAGTCATGACCTCTGGAAGTGCGTGGAAGTCCAGTCATGAAGTCCATAGATATGTCGTCCCACTTCCACTCCGAGACCTCCAAGGGATGCACCAAGCCTACTGGTACCTGGTGATCTGTCTTCACCTACTGGCAGGTGAGGCATCGAGAAACGAACTCTACCACAGCCTTCTTCATGCTCGGCCACCAGTGCTATCGTTTGATATCCTGGTACATCTTCGCCACTCTAGGATGTACCGCCAAAGGGGAATTGTGAAACTCTCTTAGCACCACCTCCCGTAAAGAAACTGGTACCAAGTTATATCCTCTGAAAAGGACATCGTGCTCTCCTCCTAAAGAGAAACCATCAGGTGCCTGTCCTGAGGATATTTGTGCACGCCGCATCTCACAGTCGGTGTCCTCATGTTGTGCCTCTCTGACCCGCTGCAGTAGTAGAGGAGTGACTGTGAGTGACTAAAGAAAGGCTGCTCCATCTCTATCCACAAAGGATATCTTCAAAGCAGCTTGCTGCTCTGTCGCCTCCCCAAGTAGCTGAATACCTGTCCTTCTGCTGAGAGCATCATCTACTACATTTCCCTTTCCAGGTGTATAGACTATCTCAAAGTCATAGTCCTGGAGGAACTCGAGCCATCGTCGCTGTCTCAGGTTCAGATCCTTCTGCGAGAAGATGTACCTGAGACTCTGGGGGTCAGAATAGACTATAAAGTGCTCGCTCATCAGATAGTGTCGCCACATCTTCAGTCCGAAGACCACTACTGCTAACTCCAGGTCATGGGTAGCATAGTTTTTATCATGTTTCCTCAACTGTCGTGATACATAGGTGATCATGGACTGCTCTTGCATCAGGACACATCCGAGTCCAGTCCCTGATGCATCGTAGTAAACTACGTACCCAACTCCCTCCTCCGGTAGCCTCAAGATAGGCATGTTGGTCAATCTCTGTCTCAGCTCCTGGAATCTCTACTGACATCTGTGTAACCACGCAAAGGGTTTTACCTTTCTCTTCAAAGCTAATAGTGGTGTCGCAACTCTGGAGAAGTCTAGCACAAATCTCCGATAGTACCCAGCTAGTCCCAAGAAACTCTGCACCTCTGTCACGCTCCTGGGTGGCTCCCAAGCTAGCACTACCTCGATCTTCACAGGATCCACAGAAAATCCCACCTCAGAGATGACGTGTCCCAAGAAGTGGACCTCACGTATCCATAACTGACACTTCGAGAGCTTTCCATAAAGCTGGTTCTCTCAGAGTGTGTCTAGTACATCCCGCAAGTGGTAGGCGTGCTCCTCCTCAGTCGTCGAGTAAATCAAAAAGTCGTCAATGAAGACCACGATAAATCAATCAAGGTATGGCTGAAAGAGCCTGTTCATGAGGGCCATGAACACTTCTGGAGCATTGGTTATGCCGAATGGCATAACCAAGAACTCATAGTGGCCATACTGACATCTGAAGGCCATTTTCTGTACGTCCTCATCCCGAACTCTGAGCTGATGATAGCCTGACCTGAGGTCTATCTTCGAGAACCACCGTGATCCCTTGAGCTGATCGAAGAGGTCATCAATCCTCGGTAGCGGATACTTTTTCCTCACTGTCACCTAGTTCAGGTGACAATAGTCGACACAAAGTCATAAGCTCTCGTCCGCCTTCTTGGCGAACAATATCGGGGAAGCCCAGGGTGAAACACTGGGTTGGATGAATCCCTTGCCCTGCAAGTCCTCCAACTTTACCCGTAGCTATCGAAGCTCGGCAGGAGCCATCCGATATGATGGGGTGGATATCGGGGTTGTCTCGGGGTACAGATCAATATAAAAGTCTACCTCTCTGTGAGGAGGTAGTCCTGGAACGTTGTCGGGAAAAACGTCTGCATACTAATCCACCACTGCAGGAAAACCAGGACTCCGCACGTAAACTGCTCCTAGGATGAGGCTAGCCAACTGATGAGTGATGGTCTGTCCTCTCCTCTGCGAGAGTCCATCCTGTGCTGCGAAGGCTCCCTTCTCGCCAGTGAAGGTGAACCTGCTCCCGTCGGTGCATACACACCGCACCTTGCGCCTAATACATTCGATCTGAGCATGGACTGTAGATAACCAATCCATTCCCAAGATGATGTCGTAAGGCCTCGACGCCGCTACAAGAAGATCTCAGCCAAATCTCACACCTCCAAGAGTAATCTCACACTACCGGCACCAGTGCGTAATCGTCGAGTCTGCTCCCGTAGGAGTCTCTAGCCATAAGGATCGAGCCAACGGCTCCGTCGGAATCTCTGAGCTCCGAACAAGGGCAGCGGCTATGAAAGAATGACTCGCTCCTGTGTCTATAAGAATTGCACAAAGGGTGGAATAGACGCAGATAGTACCTCAAATCATCTCGGGCGCGTCGTGGTCGTAGGCCTCCGCTGCCTGGATTTGTGCATGTCTCTACCTGCCAGCTCCCTGTGGTCGGGGTGGACCTCCTGGTGGTGGTCGTGGTAGAGCCTCAAAGCGTCTCCCACCACCTACTGCTCAGCCAGTTCCTCTGCCTCATCTGCTTGCTCCCTGCGGACCGCCACGGTCGACCCTCTGCCTCTGCCTGGGTGGTCCCTCAATCGTCTACTGCTCCTCTACACGGCGGGTCGGGCAATCACGAGCCATGTGGCCCTGCCCGCCGCATGCATAGCACTGTATTCCTCTCGAAAGACTGGCTTCGTGTTATGTGCCCCACACTGCTAATCCAGTGTCCTGAGGTCGTCTTCTGGAGGGTTTGGTCTGCCTGGACCCATGAGTCATCCGTCGACTGCCTGCTGCAGAAGACTCTACTACATGCCACCATGTGGTAGGTCTCGCTGCTGATGTAGCCTCAGCAAGGAAGCTCTCGATCAAAAGGGCTCACTCCAGTACCCCTGCCTGAGTCAGAATGCTGAGGGAGATCAACGATGCCCTGATATCAAGCCTCAATCCCTGCTCAAAGGTCCAGGCCCGGAAGAATAGGTCTCGTACCATGTCTGTCGAGTAGCGTGAGAGATCGGTAAATCTCGCCGAGTACTGGGTGACCATCAAGCTGTCATGCCGCAGCTGTAGAAGCTCCTAGATGCGCACCGTACGGAGGGTGGCTGGGACGAACTCTGAGCAGAAGAGGCTCTCAAAGTCCGTCCAGAGGATTGATGCCTCATCGTGCACCTGGAGCATCAAGCTCCACCATCTTCCAGCTGCTGCGTGCAGGAGGCTCGCTGCAAGGATCACCATGAGGTCTGTTGGTGTCCTCACTGACCTGAAAACTCATACAACTACCTCCAGCCAATCCTCGGCTGCCTGAGGGTCCATCTCCCTGTGGAATCTGGGTGGTCACTGACGCTGAAACTCATGCAGTGCACTAAGGTGACGTGCATCGTCAACGGCTGGGGCTGGTAGCATCGGTGGCTCAGCGGGTAGAGGTACCGCCAGTGCATCTGCTATCAAAGTGCCATGTGTCGAGGCCTCGTCGCTCGGTGGGCTATCATCACACACAACGCTAGGAACCCTAGATGGATGCCGTCGTGGGGCCATCCTGAAAAGAAACAGGTGCTCCATGGTCAAACAGTATACCTGGTGAGCTGACACAAATTAATCACAAAGAAAACATGAAACACACATGCAATCAATGTTTTCATGCATTAAGTCGGAAATCATAAGTCAGGGTCCTGGTGTACGGATACGTCGGCCGCCGCACCAACACTGGACTCCCTAAACTAATAACCACACTCAATACTCTTAACACTATTTCTTCACATAAAAAAAGATCAGATTTCTGAGTTCTGCGGTAGAACCGAACTCCTCTGATACCAATTTTTCATGACCCGTCCTCGGGGCCCATGTCATGACTACCCCAAGCCCGCCTTCCATAGGCCAGGGGATGGTGACTAGCACCAAGGCATAATTCTCGGTAAAAAGGGAAGTAATTTCCTTTTTAAAGTATACAACCACCCCAGAGCAAGTAAGCACAAGTAAACACTAAATAAAAACTGGGTACAACAGAAAGTGTGGTAAAGTAAGTGGGCCAGAATACAAACCCAAACTGAAAGTAAAGTACAACTAAAAGAGAGTACAGCAACTGAAAATTAGAATCGTAGAGTCGAGCCGTCCACTGGTAGTCCCACCTGAAGAGTGGGTACAGATAGCCTCTACAGCTCCTCGGGTCCAGCCGTCCACTCCGAGTACGCCCCACCCAGTGGTCCACCTCTGGGTACCGACCTGCTCCTCGTGCCTCTACCATGATCAGCGTTGTCCGTCGTCTGCAACCAACACAACGTAGTTCTGGCATATCCTGTGCAGGGGTGAGTATAAGCTACTCAGTAGGGACCCCGAGACCCCCGAAGGTCTCCCAGAATCCACAAGGGATAATCCACAAAGGAAAGATACAATCACGAAGTAACATCCAATTCTAATTAGGTATATGCTCATACATATACCTAAGTCATCAATTCCAGTTCGGCTCCAACATCCGAGCCCAAGTACAACCCATTCCACACAAGAAAACACAACCCATTCCACACAGGAAAGCAAAACGTAACCCACACAGAATATCAAGTCAAACTTATCGAAGATAAGGATTGAAAGTCAAGATTCAGCTCACACAGGTATACTTCTTCGTAAGACAATAGAGATGATCAGATATTGCCACTGATTCATCTAAGACGTCAGACTCACATAGGATCGATAGGTACTAACCCCCGTAATGACCCACAAAGGATCTATAGGTAACTAACCCCCGCAATGACCCACAAAGGATCGATAGGTAACTAACCCCCACAATGACCCACACAGGATCGGACCCACACAGGATCTGTAGGCACTGGCCCACACAGGACCGCTGAGCGCTGACCCATACAGGATATGACCCACACAGGATCGGTAGCACTGATCCACGTAGGATCACTGAGTGCTGTAGTCATCGCCGCCGAATCCACGGAGGATTTCTGCACAGTTGTCATCGTCGTCGCAGTCGTAGCCAGCTCTAGGGTTCCCGCACACAGTAAGCTCATTCGGGAGGGTCTGCTTCACGAGCCGAGGGGCTGATACATCAACTGACACATATCCCAGAGTTGATGTATCCAAAATTTCCTCATCGTCAACAGGAACTCAACGTGATAGACGACGAGTCGATCAAACGCCCGGTCTGAGAGTTATTGGGTTTTTCGTTCTAGGGGCCCGATTGGTTTTTAAGTCAAAACCAACCTGACTGTACTCCAACTGCATCCAAACCTCGAGCGGAGTAAGACAAAAGGTTTGTATCACTTAGAGGAATCCATCAAAATCGACAGCACGTCAATCGGATGCCCGAAGCTTAAGATATAAGTGTTTCCACTCCGAGGGCCCGGTTGGTTTCGTGCTCGAACCAATACGGTCAAACCCAAAGTACTCCAAAACCTTGATTGTGATAGATCAAAATGACCATCTCGGTCCAAGGATCCCATCGTAGCTGATGATGCGTTGATCGGAGATCCGTAGCCCAAGTTATGGGCAAAAGACCGAAAGTGGTCAGGAAGTGGGGGTTTTGGGCCCGGCTCGAGATCCCCTTGGTCGGCCCGAACCGGGTCAACCCGACTCGGGTCCGGGTCCGGCCCGCTTGGGTGCAGCCCGGTTAGGCCTGGGCGTGGCCCGGCCTGGCCTGGGCAGCCCGGCCAGCGACCAGGTGGCTCGGCCGTTTCGGCCGAGCGGATAGGGGGGGGGGGGGGGGGCGCTGCCCCCCTGTGTGTAACCACGGCCCCCATAATGGGGTCCACTCCTTTCTGGCCAGCTGGGGGTCATAACCCTTGGCTCTCCCCCTGACAGGCTAGCCCACTCTAGCCTGCCGGCTTCTGCCACCACGGGACCGGCGAGGGCCGGTCCCCCTGCTTCGATGCCGGCGGCCCGGAACCGGCCGCTGGTCCCCCTGCTCGGCCGCGGCCTAAGCTGAAGCCTTGTTCTGTCTCGAACAGCACGACGGTGTCGCGCCCCTCCGCCATGGCCCCACTCAGGCCACGGTGTCTTTGGGTTTTTCCGGCGCGGCGCGACGGCGCCGTGACTTGGTTTGATTCAAATGTGCGGCTTGACGGCATCGCGCATCCTTTCCACTCTTCCCCGCATGGTGCGACGGCACCGCGTCACTTTCCTTTGAACCACAACAACACAAAAAAAAATAAGGGAGGAGGGTCGGCCGTGTTTGTGCAGTCCGGCCCCCTCCCGTTAAACGATAGAAAACGGTCCAATTTAACGAGGATAGATGACGGAAGGAAAATCACAAAAAGAAACGCATAAAACCCCTACCTCGAGCATAGCTTGAATGGAGGTTCATCATGGAAATAACCATCACAGAAGGAGAATCGTCGTGGAAGAAGGAATCATTGGTGTCGCGGTACACGGCGTTGCATAGTCGATCTCCGAGGATTAGGCGTTCTTCATCGGAGATCGGTGCGTTCTTCATGTTCTTCGCGTTCTTCATGTTCTTCGACGAAGAAGATGAATATCTTCAAGCCTCCCTTAGCTTTTCTCCCAAACCTCTCAAGCAAAAAGTCCCAACTAAAATAAAATAAGTACCTCTCTTATTTTATTAACATAACTTAAGTTTGAAATTCAAAAGTTGAATTAATCCACTCAATTAATTAACTCAAGTTGTCAAATTAAATGAAGGGTTATGGAAGGTTAGGGAAGATGAAGGGATGGGGTTCGTGTGGGCCCCACCACCCTCATAACCTCCCATGGGAAGTTGTGTGGTTTCTCCCAACTTCCACCCAAAGCTTTAAACCACTTAGTGAAAAATAAAATTGATGTTCAATTTTATTTTACCTTCCACAAATTTTTAACAACTTCTCTTATGTAAACGCAACTCCGGAAAAGGTGTTCCTAAGAAATTACCGATGTTGCGAAGCCATCGGTACCCTCAGAATTTGATTCCGAGCACTGGTTAAAAAGTTAGAAAAACCCACTCGTTCGTTCACTAAACGTACCCGAGTTAAACTTTGGATAGAAATTTCGGGCACACCGGGCCTCGGAATCAAGTGCCGTCAGAAACTGCATTCTTGTAAAATCCCAAAGAAAATTAAGAAAGAATTTCCCTTGAATTTTATGGATCTTTACAAAGGAAATGTATAAAACAAAAAAAGCCTTTTAAACTTAAAATTCATCATAATATGGCAAAGATAAATCAAATAATTCCATTTTCTTATTCACATGGATATTCTACTAGTTGAATAGTCACATGTAATATCAATAGCTAATATCATAATGATGGAATGCATAATGTCAGACATCATAAACACATACTCAAGGCCTCACGACAAGACTACAAATAAGATTTTGTCAGGGCCTTATGAAAAGACACTAGTTTGTCTCATGAGACATACTGATGCATCGAGGAGCTATAGCGGGCTCCACCCGTCAATTACTAAGTCCAATGCATTCCTCATATGAAAATGTTGAAACATAAAAAAACATTCATATTAAAAATAGTATATGAAATGTCAATAAATTAATCCTAAAAAATGAATAGTATAAAAATAACACATCCATAGTAAAACATATCACAAAACCTTCAATAAAATATGGAAGATTTTTGTCATAATAAATCAACTTCAAATAAGTATAAAATCCATTAAAGGATGTTGACATAGATGAAATCAAAACTATTTGAGAGAAATATCTCTTCCTATTTTGAAATTATTTAAAAGTCATGTAATTATAAAAGAAAACATTTATTTTGAAACTATTATTATAAGATTTTAAGGTAATCTTCAAAGGTGTTATAACGGCGGAGAATAATCACTCCCTCCGTATAAGTTAAAAAAACATTCTTACCTTAATTTGTCGAGAAGGTCATAAAGTACCTTGTTTGGAAAATGACAGAAAGATTCCTTTCAAACATAAATGACTTTAACACATTTTCTAGTAAATAGTAAAAAAAATTGAAATAAATTTCTAAGAAACATGGATGTGGATGATAAAGAGTTCATAGTAGACACTTACATAAAAACAACCTCATATAATAAAGAGATTGAGAAATTAACCCTTACCTTGTACTTTCCCTTGGTCGAGGGTACTTTAACCTCCTATATAATAGTTAAATCGTTTTTATTTAATTTAAAAATAACCACATACATAAATATGATATCATATATGATCTTCTAATATTTATTTGTTAATAATATTTTAGTAGTATCATTATTTCGGTTGTTAACTGATTCATTTTCCTTTATGTGTTTTGTTATGTAAGTCATGTTTTTTATGCATAGTATATATTTTATTCATATAAATAATGATATATTGTTATTAAATATTATTTTTCATAATCAAATTAAAATTATTCTTGAATTTTTATGATGGGAAATGAATCTCATCACGTTCGTGGAAACGGTAATTGGTACGTACTCATGAATGCTACTTCAATTTCATTTTTTAATTTTAAAAGGAAAGAAGACCAAATGATACATAGGAAAATTATTATTACAGTATAATAAAATATTTTATATATGTTATGTAAGTTCATTAACACCATCCTTTATATTTTCCATGTATGGTATTAATGAGTCATATCACTTTGAGGTGGTAGCAGTCCGGACTTCCTCAAATGAAATTATCGTATATATACAACATGAAAAGAATAAAGGTATAATATAAAAGAGAATTAAAAAAGATTATAGATAAAATAAATATCATAAATATAATATATAATTACAGTTCCATCATAATGGCCACCATAAGAGGTGGTAGTAGAATATTGAACAATCATCGTTTCGTGAGGCAGTAGTTCGTCGTCAATAGAAACACTATGTTCTATACCCATTAGATGGAGGTGTGTGTAAATTTAGTTCAAATAATTCTCATAAAAACAACCTATAATATTTATGATACTGGTTTTGTTATAAAATAAATGAATAAATAGAGTTTAGGGGGTTGGAGAAGTAAAATAAAATAAAAGGACTTAAGAGGAGATATTACCATTAAATCGGGTAAGTCGATTTGGTTTGAACCAAAAGGATTACTTGAAGTGACTTCTACCCAAGGTTAGGCTTCTAAGAGTAATAGAGGGGTGTAGGGAGATTAATTGGGAAGAGTTTGGACGATCCAAGGAGCTTGAGAGGTGTGAGAAATGGGTTAGAGGTGAGGGCTTTTATAAGGGGGAGGAGGGGCTCTTTAGGAATATTTGAAAATATTATTTTATTATATAATGATTTTCCATTTATAAAGGTCCAAAACTCAATAAAGTCAAATATAAGATGAATAATGATTGAAATAAAATCATCCAATAAAAATTGTACATGTTTTGGATATTGTTTTAATTTTTATAATCTCATTTATTTAAATCATTCTTTAATGAGGTAATCAATGCATCATTATTGTGTCATAAATAATTTTATTTATTTTATGTCTAAAAATTATAAAAAAATACCATGATATAATAAATATTTTTATATTTTAAATGAATATTTATAGTTGAAAATAGAACTTATATAACCCCTTTTAAATATTATTTTACTAAAAGATATATGTTTTTGTCTTTTTTGTCTTTACTTTAAATTAATTGATATAAAGTGTCATTATCAATCTCAAGTGGCTCCATGGGGTCCAAAAATCCACCCAACGATTCCCATGGTCGCAAATTTATCAACCAATATTATTAGGACACATGTTAGGGTAATTTAATAGTATTATAATAATATTTGTTTACCCTTATTTACTAGATTTACACTTTAACCATGGTAAATAAAATATTTACTGAAGTAAATATTCATAATGTCTAAAAAATAAAAGTTACCCATTCACACAATTTGGACCTCATGATTCCAAATATGGAATCCATTTTTACAAATTCAAAACATATAAGTGGTAGAAATTAATTTAAAATTAATTCTTGTTGTCAAAATAAAAAATATGTTTTTAAGAAATAATAACTATCAAAAGATAGACACTTGTTTTTGTCCATTTTAAATGTGAAATTACATATAATGACCTAAATTAGATTAAATGATAAAAATATAATATAGTTATATATTGAACCTACTCAAATTTATAATTTAACACTATAAATTATTTCAATTAAAAAAAATTTAATTAAAATTTAGTATTTTTCACTATTCATCAAAAATTGAAAGTTTTCAGAAGAGTACAAAAAATTAACCCTAAGATAATTTTGATATTATGAATCCAAAAATGAAGTCCATTTTGAAAATTAAAATTTATAAAATTTCAAAAAGTGGGTATTTTTATTCATAACGACTAGTTTGATTGGTCATGGTGTATTAGAATCTCGAAGTTGCGTGCAGCGCAAGCTATTGCATTATTCAAAGGGAAAAAAATCGTGGAAGCTTGGGGTGTTGCATTAAAAATGATATTAATATCATATATATTCATTAAATTTTTATTTATATTAATTCATAAAATATATAGATAGAAAAATGAATCACACCATTCATGGAGACGGTAGGTTGTCTGTACGCATGAATGCTATTATCACTTTTTGAAGGATGGAATGAAAGAAAGGTAAACAATAATTCACCTTTAAAGAATAATTATTATATAATATACATAATATTTATCATATATATCATGTATTTTTATTAAATATACCCTTTTTACCATCCATGTAAAGTGTAAATAAAAAATGAATCATATCGGTTCATGGATGTGATAGTCCACAAGTACGCACAAGTGATGTTGTCATTTTTTATTTGATGGAAAAGAGGATGAATAATAGTGGTTTCATAATCATAATAACATTTTAATATATTTAGGATAATAAATTTATTATTTTATGATAAATATCTCATATTTAGAGGATGTAAAAGAATAAGTAAAAAAGAAAGTGGTCGTTTAAGGGGATTACCTCTTCTTTGAAAGAACACATTTAGATATCCTATTAAGGATCATAGGATTAGTATTTTGGGAAGATAATAACTTATATAATGTGGATAAGGATATAAAGAAGATAAATGTTTAGTTATTGGTCGATATAGGTTTCTCAAAATGATGTAAAGAAGAGAAGGAAAGAGTTTCCTTTTATAAGAAAGGGAAGGGTCACACCTGGAATTACAAAAAAGATTAAAATATAACTAAGTCTTTATCAATAAAAATGATTCAAAATAGTAATATATTATAATATAATATATTATATGGTTTATATCTCATAAAATAATAAAATTTGGAAAAGTTTAAGTGGTATTTTAAACGTTATATTTTTTAACCCCTTAGTTAACATATTTTAACCTTAACTACGATAATGACTTTTTCAATCATAATGGGTTATAATTTTACTTATAAAGTAAAATTTGGTTCATAAATTATAAATGGAAAACATTTTAAACCATATATTATCCCCCTTATCCTATTTGAATATTTTTTATGATTTTTAATTAATTTAAAAAAATATTTCTTAAAATGTCATTTTCTTTATTTTTGACACTATTCATTTAATTTGACTTTGTCAATAAAAAGATGAAATTAGAATATAATCTTTTTAAACATCACTAATATGTTATATTTGTCTATAAAATTCATCAAAAACTATATATTTATCAAATTATATTACTTATAATATTTTTAAAATCATTAATTTAATTTTTTTTCATTAATTGAAGAAATACAATTTTGTCATTGTATAAGCATTTAAATTAATTATATAAACACTATAAATTATAAATAAATTAATATAATGAAAAAAAATTCATTATTATAAAAATAAAAATTAATATTCATTCAAAATAATTATCCCTATGTGAATACATGATATATATTTAAAAGTAAGAGAGTGACATTTTGTATTTTACTTTGATTTAAATATTATATTGGTCATTTTCATGGAAAAGTGTCACTTAAATAACTAAATTTCAAGGATAAGTTAGAAAGGGTCAAATTAACTTCATCTAATAAGATAAATAAAAATTTTAGATAATTTATAAATCCTTATCACATTATTTTTTATTCTTAATTACTCAATTTACCCTTTACTGATGTGATGAATTTTACACAATTACTATTCATAATGACTAAAAATAAGTGTCCTTTTTACCAAATTTTAACCTCATAATTCCAAATATGGAATAAATATTTTATGATTCAGTTTCTATAAGTTTTATAAATTATTTTTAAAATATGTTTGCAAAATGTGATTAAAACTGTTTTTTAGAAAAATACAGTTTCTAAGAATAAAATCGGATTTATTCTTATCTCATGCCTGTAAAAAATATTATATTAATGATAAAAAAAATTATTTAATATAATATATATATATCATTAAAATAATACACCAATAGTTATTAATATAATTTATTAAGATAAAAATGCATTGTGTGCATAAAAATGGTTTTTATGAAAAACATTTCTTTTACTTTAAAAATATTTTTATTTCCATTTCTACTCAATTGGTAGCTAATGAATTCATTATAAAAAATAAATTTTTCATAATTTAATTGAAAATATTCAAACCCATCAATTTCAACATCAAATATATAATGGTCACATTTAAATAATATTTCAATAGTATATTTTGGTTTGTTTAAACTCATTGTTGTGAGAAACACAAGTTATAAAAGAAATTAAATTTATTTAAAAATAAATATATCATAAAATAACAAGTTTATACATTGATTCACATTTTATAACATGAACATAACTTCTAATTGAATAAGATATAATGATCGTGTTATGATGTGTCTATCTGAATTATAAAATAGATAATATTTATCTTTTATTGAATTATTATATAATTTCTATGAGCATGGAAAGTGGGAGTCCATTGAGGATGATATATAAGTTATGGATTATTATGTTAAATTTCTTGTATGATTGATATAAGGGTCCTTAATTATGGATGGGATGATTTTATTATGTAATTTTTTACCTTGTAATATGATTCATCCTTTGGTGGATGGATATCAAGGGTAATGGGATACTATGGTGGCTTCCTTAGCACTCACTATCTAACTAGGGATAGAGTGAGATGGAATTTTCCCTTACCTTATCACCCAATGATCTAAGTAAGGAATGGTGATGAATTATACATATATCTACTCCTTATCACCCACATCTATGCTTTAAAGTAAATAAAATATTCTCTATGAGATAAGTGGATATGGGTAATTCCTATAGCCTCTCTAGTAAATGATTTTTGGAGATGGGTAGTTCCTTCAATATCCCAAAATATAGAATGTGATGGATGATAATTTACATGAGTTTTTAAACTCTTCCTCTCCTAATAATTTGAGTTCAATGTGGGTGATGATGCACCATATGTTATGTCTTCTCCAAACCATAGTACTAGGATTAGGAGGACTAGATATACAGTTATATCCTTGAATATATGGATTTCATCTAATACTCTGGTATAAAGATATACCTCTAGAGATGTGTATTTACTCCTGTATCCAGATATGTATACAACTACTAGATTTGGATATGTTTATTCCCTCTGACACTTCATATATAGGTAGAGACATTTAATTTAATATCATCTCATGATCGATGCATCTAAGGTGAATTATTAGGAAGGAAATATATAAAGTGGTGTGAAATAAAATTGTTATTATTTTCAAAAGACGCATAGTTATTTGGTGATCATGATCAAAGTTAGTCATGGGAAATTTTTATTAGCTTTAATCATGATTATGTTTATGCCTAGCGATAAAATTGGGAAAACTTAACTGTAAAGACCCAAAATTTCCATGGAAATTTTTTTCTTAAATACTTGCAAATTTTATGAGTCTGTAGTTTTTGATGGCGCATGATTCCGAGGCCCGGTGTGCTCGGAATCAATTTTTGAAGTTTTGTTCTGGTACGTTCAGTAAACGTACGAGCGGGTTTTTATAACTTTTGAACCGGTTCTTGGAATTGAAATCCAAGGGCATCGGTGATTGCTTAGTGAGACCTTCACCGTAGTTGCATTCTAATGAGAATGGAAGTTAGATTTTGGGGGTTTTTAATTAAATTGAATAAAAATAAAGTGTTAACATTATTTTTAGTTTTGGTGGTTGAAACCTCCAAGGGGAGGTTGAAGGTGGGGGACACCACACCCTAACCTCCCATGGGAGGTTATGGTGGTGGGTCCCACCTAAGTATAACCTCACTTGAAAGGATATTATTAAGGTGGGGCCCATACTAGTTTTAAACTCCCTTAACCCCCTTGGAACCCCCAATTAAGTGGGGAGCCTCTTCACCTTCCTTCCCCAATTAATTGGGCCAACTTCACCCATTTAATTAAGTGAGATAACTTAATTAATTTTAAGACGTTTCAAATTCAAGCCAATAATAAAATAATAGGAAAACCTATTATTTCATTTTGTTGGGCATTATTATTGGGCGGAACAGAGAAAGGGGAGAGCTAGGGAGGATCCATTTCTCTCCAATGAAGAACAACAGACATTTTCCACCTTCTTCCTTCTTCGATCGGGACAAAGGAGGGAGTGTCGTCCTTGAAGAACGCTGATGATGTCGTCCTTGACTTCTTCATACTTTTTGATGTCAACAGAATGACGTCCGCCTTCCCGTGACTTCGTCAACAATCACCGAACTTGAGGTAGTGGGTTTTGAATTGTTTTTGTGCCTGTTCTTCGTCGTTCAAGTTATGTAATGTTAATCACTAGTTTATATCTCCATAACAAGGACATCTCAGACCACATGAACATGGCCCGACCCTCCCTCTTTGTTGTTCTCGTTTGTTGACGACGGCGGTGGTGCAACGGTGCCACCGGAAGGGAGGATCGAAGTGGAGCATCGGTGTAAGGCGACGGGTCGGCCGCGAGAGGAATTGGTGGCACAAGGGTATTTGGGTCTCCAGAGGAGCACAGCACTGTCGCGCTGCATGGAGAATTGGGCCACAGCCAGGCGGGCTGCGGTGGTGCCGGAGGGGAGCGGTGTCGTCGTACCGTGCCAGAGGAAGAATCTTCTACCACAAAGGATGCAGCGGTCAGATGGGATGGGTGTGGCACCAGAAAGAAACCATGGCCAAAGGCCGCAGCAGAAGGAGGAGGGCAGCTGGCTAAGCTATCATCGGCAGGCGCACCACAGGCGGGACCCTTCGGGTCCCGCAATTCCCCGAACCGGAACCTAGCATCGGTTCCTTTAGAATCTGGGGGGCACGGCACCCCCCCCCCCCCCACTGCATGTCCAGTCAGGCCACGTGGGCCAGCCAGTAAGGCCACACGAGCCCACCAGCTAGGCCACACTGGCCAGCCGAGACGGGTCAGGCTGCCCATGCGGGTCGGGCCGCCACTTCGGGTCGGGTCACCACTTTGGTTCGGCCCACCTATGCGGGTCAGGACACTTGCTGACTGGTCCGCCCCCTTAGGTCGGGCTGCCACCGGGCGAGGCCGCCCCATCGGGTCGGGTCGGACCCGCGGACCGGCTCGGAGCCACGGACCAGGCTGGACCCCAGTTCAGCCCTGTTTAACCTGGAATTGCATTTTCAACTGTATCTTGGGCTACGGGTGTCCTATATATGAATCATATGTGGTGACAAAAATCTTATTACAAGACGGTACTTTTGGAATACCCTACTTGAGGTTTGGACATTGTTGGGTTACGTTCGGGTTGGTTTGAACCTAAAAACCAATCGGGCCCTTGGAACGGAAATGTCAATAACTCACAGATCGGGCATCCGGTTGATGATCCATATGTCGTGGTGGGTTCCTTATGATGAGACGGATCTATGGGATACATCAACTCGAGACTTCTTGGTAGTTGATTTATTGAATTTGGTTCAAGGAGCAAACCCTCCCGGAATCGAGTGTGTTGTGTGCGGGAACCCTATGACTGGTTGCGACTGAGATGATAGGATCCTACATGGACCTACTACTGTACCAGGATCTTCCATGGGTTCTACAGTGATGAAAATGTACCAGGATCCTCTGTGGGTTCGACAGTGATGACTTCTATACCGGGATCCTCCGTGGGTTCGACAGCGATGACTTCTCTACTGGGATCCTCCATGGGTTCGATAGCGCTAATATTATTCGAGGATCCTATGTGGGTTCGACAGAGGAGATGATTTAGTGACTACATCTAATAATCTTTATCCCTCAACATGAGTTGTGTACCTATGTGAGCTGAGTCTTTTCTTTCAGTTATTATCATCGTGATGATTTACTTTACTTCCTTTGTGGAATGGGTTGTGCTTGGGCTTGATTGTTGGATTCAGACTGTCATTGGTAACTTAGGTATATGTATGGGAATATACCTAAGTATGGATGGTTGATACTATGTGATTGTATCTTAATATTGTGGTTTACCCTTAGTGGATTCTGGGAGACCTTCGGGGGTCTTGGGGTCCCCTATTGAGTATTGTCATACTCACCCCTTCGCGGGCTTCACCTGCACCTTGTTGTGTTCTGTGCAGACGGAGGTCAGTACTGATCGAGGCTAAGGGTGATGGACGGGAGGCTACTTAGAGCTGGACTAGATGGGTTGTACCTCAGGGATGAGTTGTTCGGGATCTATACCTACCCTTCAGGTAGGATTCCTCGGTGAACGATCCAGGAGATGCTTTCCCTTTTTACTTGTACTTGTACTTTTTGTTCAGTTGGGTTTGTATACTGTCTCACTTACTTTTAGCACATCTTTCTTTTCTATATTAGTACTTGTTACTTCTACTGCTTGTGTTTAGACTATGTGTGTTATAGGTTTAAAGGCAATGCCTTCCCTTTTTATCATGGATTCGCCTTTGGTGCTAGTCGCCAGCCCCTGGCCTATGGAAGGCGGGCTTGGGGTAGTCACGGCACGGGCCCCAAGGACGGGTCGTGACAAATTGGTATCAGAGGAGTCAGTTCTACCATATAAATTGGGCTCTGATTCTTTTAATGGAAATAGTGTTATGTTTTTTGGGTGTGGTTATCAATTTAGGGAAACCAGTGTTGGTGCGGCGGTTGTTGTATCCATACACTAGGACTTTGACTCTTGATTTCTGACTCAGTGCACGAAAACACTGATTGCGTGCATGTTTCCTTTGAAAAGTTTTCATAGTGATTACTTTGTGTCAGATCACCAGGTATATTGTTTTGATCATGGCGCACCTGTTTCTTTTCAGGATAACCCCATGTAGGTAGCCAGCCAGGGTTCTAAGTTTTGTACGAGATGGTATCCCACCGAGCGATGAGGCCTCGGTGCAGGGCCACATCACAGCGGGGGTACCAGCGGTACCACTACTCGCTGGGCCACCGATACCACCATCTCCAGCAGCAGAGAGTGAACGCCGTCTAAGTTCATTGCATGAGTTCCAGTTCTAAAGGCCACCCAGGTTCAGGGGAGAGACATACCTATAGGCAGTTGAGGATTGGCTAGAGGCTATTGTGAGAGTTTTCAGATTGGTAAGGAGACCAATTGACCTCATGGTGATCCTTGTTGCGAGTCTCCTGTAGGAAGCAGTAGGCAGATGGTGGATCTTGATGGTCTAGGTTCATAACGAGGCATCACTACTTTGGATAGACTTCTAGATCCTATCCCGGGCAGATTTTGTACCAGACACCCTTTGTGCGGTGCAGATACAGGAGTTACTACATCTACTACAGGGTAGCATGACGGTAGCTCAGTACTCAGCTAGGTTCACCAAAATCTCATGATACTCCAAGAATATGGTACAAGACCTGTTCTTCAGGGCCTGGACCTTCGATCAGGGACTCAGGCATGATATCAGGGCTTCGATGATCTCCCTCATCATCCCGACAGAGGCGGGGGTGCTGGAGCGATCCTTTCTTATAGAGAGTTTTCTTACTGAGAAGTCACCAGCAGCTAGACCCACCACAGGGTGACACGTAGCGGAGTCTTCTGCAGCCGGAAGTAGAAAAATGTCATAGAGGTCCAAGAAGATCAAGTCATCAGGTGGGCGACCCCAAGATACAAGTTCGGTTGTGCGGGGCACACGAGATAGAGCCAGCCATATGAGGAGCAATCATTGCTATGAATGCGGTGGGTAGGGTCACATGGCTCATGACTACCCGACCCTCCATGAAGATGAGCAGTAGACAGTAGAGGGACCTCCCAGGCAGAGGCAGAGGTTTGACAGTGGTGGTCCGCCAGGAGTAGGCGGATGTGGTAGAGGATCTGGTCAAGCAGCAGGTGGTGGACAATGTTTGGAGGTCCTACCACCACCACCACCAGGAGGTCCACCCCAACCACAGGGAGCTGGTGGACAGGGGCAGGCTCAGCTCCAGGCAGTCTAGGCCTACGACCACGATGCACCTGATATTATTTCAGGTACTATCTATGTCTACTCCACCCTTGATGCAGTACTTATAGACATAGGTGTGAGACATTATTTTATTTTCACTGTCCTCCTTCAGAGCTCAAAGATTCCGATAGAGTCGTTGGCTTGATCCTTACGGCTAGAGACTCCTACAAGATCAGAATGATGATTACACACTAGTTTCGGCAGTGTGAGCTTACTCTATGAGGTGATATCTTTAGTTGGGATCTCCTTGTAGTGGCGTCGAGACCTTAAGACGTCATCTTGGGTATAGACTGGTTATCCACAGTTCATGCTCATATTGACTGCATTAGGTAGAAAGTGCGGTGTGTTTGCGAGGATAGGATGAGGTTTACCTTCACCAGTTAGAAGGGAGCCTTTGCAGTACAGGATGGACTTACCCAGAGGAGAGATAATCCAATCACAGATCAGTTGGCTAACCACATCCTCAGAGCGATTGATGTGCGGAGTCTAATTTTTCCTATTGTGGTGGACCAGTATATGGATGTTTTCCCTGACGATGTTCCAGGACTACCTCCTCGCAGAGAGGTGGACTTCTACATTGACCTATACCCCTGGATGACACAAATATCTACTCCATCATATCGGATGGCTCCCGCCGAGCTTCGTGAGCTGTGGGTACAATTAGAGGACTTGTAGGGGAAGGGATTCATCTGGTCCAGTGTTTCTCCCTAGGCAGCCCCGATTCTATTTTCCAAGAAGGTGGAAGGGATCTTGAGGCTTTATGTTGACTATCTTTGCCTGAACCAGGTGACCGTGAAGAACAAGTACCCACTCTCAAGGATTCATGACCTCTTTGATCAGATCAAGGGAGCTCGATGGTTCTCGAAGATAGACCTTAGATTAGGCTATCACCAGCTCAGATTTTGAGACGAGGATGTGCAGAATATGGCCTTCAAATGTCGGTATGTCCACTATGAGTTCTTGGTTATGACCTTCGGCATAACCAACGCTCCAGAAGTGTTCATGTGTATCATGAACAGGATCTTCCAGACATACCTCGATCGCTTTGTCGTAGTCTTCATCGACGACATTTTTATCTACTTGACTACTGAGTAGGAGCATGCCTACCATTTGAAGGAAGTACTGGATACACTCCGAGAGCACAAGCCTTATGGTAAGCTCTCAAAATGCTAGTTTTGGATTCATGAGGTTCACTTCTTGGGACACGTCATCTCAGAGGCTGGAGTTGCAGTAGACCCAGTGAAGATCGAGGCGGTACTTGCTTGGGAGCCACCCAAGAGTGTGAAGGAGGTTAGGAGTTTTCTGGTCTTGGATGGATACTATTGGAGACTCGTTCCAAAATTCTCCAGAGTTGCAACACCACTATCATCCTTGAAGAAGAAGGGGAAACCCTTCGTGTGGTCAGAGAGATTCCAGCAGAGCTTCTAGGAGCTGAGGCAGAGGCTGACTAGTGCCCCCATTTTGAGACTTCCAGAGGAGGGAGTAGGGTACGTAGTTTACTACAATGCATCAGGAACCAGACTTGGGTGTGTCCTAATACAGGAGTGAGCAGTGATCGCATATGGTTCTCAGCAGCTGAGATAGCACGAGCAGGACTATGCTACCCATGACCTGGAGTTAGCAGTAGTGGTCTTCGCCTTGAAGATATGGTGGCACTATCCGATGGGTGAGCGTTTTACCATATACTCTAATCACAAGAGTCTCAGGTATAACTTCTCTTAGAAGGACCTGAACCTGAGATAGCGACGATGGCTTGAGTTCCTCGAGGACTATTACTTCGAGATAGTCTATACTCCTGGGAAGGGGAACGTTATAGCAGATGCTCTCAACAGGAGATCAGGCATTCATATGCTAGGAGAGGTGACAGAGCAGCTGGCTGCCTTACAGATATCCTTTGTGGATAGGGATGTAGCATCCTATCTACAGTCTCTTATAGTCACTCCCCCACTTCTTCAGCGAGTCAGGGAGGCGCAGCATGGGGATGCTGACTGCGAGACACGACGTGATCTGATATCCACAGGGCATGCGCCTGATGGATTTTCTGAAGTTCAGGAGAATTTCATCCTCTTCTGAGGACATACCATGGTACCATTTTCACTTCAGGAAGAAGTGTTGAGGGAGTTCCACACTTCCCCTCTAGCAGTACATCCAGGAGTGGTGAAGATGTACCAGGACCTTTGATGACAGCACTGGTGGCCAAGTATGAAGAAGGTGGTAATAGATTTTGTCTTAAAATTCCTCGCTTGTCAGCAAGTGAAGGTAGAGAACCAAGTACCAGCAATCTTGGTACAGCCTTTAGAGGTCCTAGAGTAGAGCTAGGATGGGATATCCATGGACTTCATGACGGGTCTTCCACGTACATCCAGGAGTCACGACTTAATTTGGGTGATTGTTGACTGACTCACCAAGTCGGCCCACTTCCTACCGATCAGAGAGCAGGGATCAGTTGAGAGCTTGGGATGCCTCTATGTGCCGGATATAGTGTGTTTACATTGAGTACCTTCTTCTATTATCTATGACTGTGATGCACGCTTTACTTCTCGGCTATGGAAGGAGTGGAAGGAAGCTTTTGGGACACAGCTTCGCTTGAGCACCGCCTTCCATCCTCAGATGGATGGTTAGACCAAGTGGACCATTCAGACCCTCAAGGACATGCTCCGTGCATGTGTCCTCGACTTTGGTCACAGCTGGGAGGATAACTTACCATTGGTAGAGTTTTCCTACAACAACATTTATCACTCCACCATTGGTATGGCACCTTTTGAGGCCTTCTATGGTTGACCTTACAGATCACCAATGTGCTGGAAAGATCTAGGGGAGTCAGCACTAGTGGGACAAGAGATGGTGCGCGCTACCACAGAGAAGGTGCAGATCATCCAGGAGCGAATGAAAACTACACAGAGCAGGTAGAAGTCGTATGCTGATAAGAGACGGAGACCTCTGGAGTTCGAAGATGGTGACCATATCTTTCTACGGGTATCACCTTGATGAGGGATACAAAGATTTGGATGAGTTGGAAAGTTATCTCCTCGATTAATTGGACCTTTCTAGGTCCTCAGTAGAGTAGGCGAGGAGGCTTACCTCTTAGCTCTTCCACCTTTGTTGCACCGGGTGCACGACATCTTCCACGTATCTCAGTTGAGGAGATACATGCACGACCCCTCTCACATCATCAACCATGGATAATTGGACATCGACGATGGGGTGAATTCCACGGAGGTTACAGTGGAGATTGAGGATCGACAGTAGTGGGTCCTGTGTGGACGATCGATACTTTTGGTGTGCATTCGTTTGCAGCACGGGAACCTCCAGGAGAGCACATGGGAGCAGGAGGCTTAGATATGTGCTCAGTACCCCCATTTTCTCCCTTAGTTCGAGTTGTAGCTTATGGGGATGTAAATCCCTGAGGTTGGGAGAATTTAATGACCCAAAATTTCTGTGGAAATTATTTTATTAAATACATTGAAATTTTACGAGTCCACAGTTTCTGACGGCGCATAATTCTGCGGCCCGGTGTGCCCGAAATCTATTTTTGAAGTTTTGTTCGGGTACGTTCAGAAAATGTAAGAGTTGGTTTTGATAAATTTTGAACCGGTGCTCGGAATTTAAATCTGAGGGCACCGTTGAACTCGCAACGTCGGTGATTTCTTAGTGAGACCTTCACCATAGTTGTGTTCTAACGAGAATAGAAGTTAGATTTTGGGGGTTTTTAATTAAATTGAATAAAAATAAAGTGTTAACTTTATTTTTATTTTGGTGGTCGAAACCTCCAAGGAAAGGTTGGAGCTGGGGCCACCAAACCCTAACCTCTCATGGGAGGTTATGGTGGTGGGGCCCACCCAAGTATAACCTCCCTTGGGAGGGTATTATTATGGTGGGCCCACATGGGTTTTAAACTCCCTTAACCCCCTTGGAACCCCCAATTAAGTGGGGAGCCTCTTCACCTTCCTTCCCTAATTAATTGGGCCAACTTCACCCATTTAATTAAGTGAGATAACTTAATTAATTTTGAAACATTTCAAATTCATGCCAAAAATAAAATAATTGGCAAACCTATTATTTCATTTTGTTGGGAATTATTCTTAAGTGGAACAAATAAAGGGGAGTGCTAGGGAGGAGTCATTTCTCTCCAATGAAGAACAACAGACATCTTCCACCTTCTTCCTTCTTAAACCGGGACAAAGGAGGGAGCACCCTCCTTGAAGAATGCCGACGACGCCGTCCTTGACTTCTTTTGACTTTCAGATGTCAACAGAACGACGTCCACCTTCCTACGACTCTGTCAACGATCACTGAACTCGAGGTAGATGGTTTTGAATTGTTTTTGTACCCGTTATTCATCGTTCAAGTTATGGAATGTGAATCGATGGTTTATATCTCCGTAACGAGGAGGGCTCAGACAGCACGAACACGGCCCGACCCTTCCTCTTTTTTGTTCTCGTTTGTTGATGACGGTAGTGGTGCAACGCTTCCACCAGAAGGGAGGACCACGGTGGAGCATCGGAGGCCGGCGATGGGCCAGCCGTGAGAGGAACCGGCGGCGCAAGGGATGCTGGGTCGCTGGAGGAACACGGCGCTGTCGTGTCGTGCGGAGAATCGGGTCGTGGCCAGGAGGGCCACGATGGTGCTGAAGGGGCGTGGTGTCGTGGCACCACACTAGAGGAAGAAACCATGGCAACGAAGGCCGCGATGGTCGGATGGGATGGGTGTGGGGCCGTCACGCGGAGCCGGAGAGAAACCGTGGCCAAAGGCCACGGTGGACGGAGGAGGGCGGCCAGCTAAGCCGGCCACCAGTGGGCGCACCACAGGTGGGATGTAACACCCTGAGATTTTATGAAAAATATTTTTTTAATTTCATTAATGTCTTATATTATACACTAACCCAAGTTTAGATTGTACTATACGCAATACCGTATTAGCTTGCAGTATACACAACACTATTCTTTGCTCGTGTTACACACAATTTCAAGTTCGTTTTGTGGAAATTATTCTACACAACATTAAGTATAGATTTTGTTTAATGTATAAATGAAATAAGTTTTGATTATGTTATACGCAACACCAAACAGAGATTTCACTACACGCAGCCCTGACTTGGTTTGCTTTACACGCAATCGCGACCTTCCACGATAGCGTGTGTTGTACGCAAAACCGAGTTTCACTAAACAACAACATGTTATTAAAATATTATATAAACTAGTCGTTATGAATAGTAATACCCACTTTTTAAAATTTTATTAATTTTATCTTTGGAAATGGACTTCATTTTTGGATTCGGAATATTGAAATTATCCTAGGGTGAATTTCTGGTGTTTTTCTGAAAACATTCAATTTTTGATGAATAGTGAAAACACTGGGTTACTATTTAAAAACCGACTTTTTATTTAAATAATTATTTATTTTATTTAAATTTATTTTTGGTCGAAATTGATACATAATACCTATATAAGTTAAATGTAATTCATTGGAGTCGTTTTATAATAATTTTAGATATATAAAAATTTTATTGAACTTTTCACCGTCTTTTACCCACCTCCTAGGAGAATTTGGAAATTCACATAAAACTTAATTTTACCGCTTCTGTGAGTGGAATTTCAAAAATCTGAGAGACACAGTTAATATAAAGGACTAAAATTTTGTTCAATGAGATGAAAATAATTTTTGGTGAATAGTAACTTTTTACTTTTATTTACCACAGTTAAAATTAAATAGGTTAATTAAGGGTAAAAATGATATTATTATTACCCAAACACATGTCCTAATTCTATTGGATAAGTGTAATTCGACCAAAAACAACCTTAGGAATAAAATATGACCATTTAGGTCCACTTGGATTGGATTAGGACATTTATTATTAATTTATTTAAAGAAGGGTTAAAATAGTTAAAATCAAAGTTTAATAACTAATTCATTTTTAATATATGGTTATACATAAGATAAATTCAACTATAAATATTAATTATAAAGATAAAAGTATTTCCTACATAATTGTATTTTATTTATAATTTTTAGACATTAAATAATTTAATTTATTTATGATACAATGATGATGCAGTAATTACCTTATTAAGAAAATATTAACATAATTGATATTATAAATACCCAAATAAATGTAATTTGAGACTTTTTATGAATTACACTAATTTTCTAGGTTAATATGACATATTATTATTGATTTAGTTGACTTTTTTCGAACTAGTAATTCTGTTATTATTTTCACAAAAATCAAGTACCAAATAGTGTCAAAATTGACATAAAATAGTTTTAAAAACAAATATTATATTATTAATTGTTATTTTATTCCTAAAAATCTAAGGTTCAAAAAAATGACTTATATAAGGTTATATATATTAATAATAAACTACTTGGGGTTCGTTTGGCATGTTATAGTAATTTTATTAACCTTATAGTGTAAGAAAATAAGAAGACGCTGTAAAAGTTAAATTATCTAACTTAAATTTAAATCTAAATGATAAGGTTAAAATAGAAACCTAAACTTGTATAAATTCTATTGGATAAGATTATTTCGACCCATACGCACCTTATCTTTGAAATAAATTAATTTGGAGCTATTAAAAACCAAATATGACTTTATAATAAAATAATATTTTTAGTTTTTCCAAAGGTGCCCCTCTCCTCCCTTATAAAAGGGAACCTCCTCTTTCTCCTCCTCACACCACTTTGAGCCTTCAATCTCGGCCAAACCCTTCCAATTTCTCTTCTCCACTTCCCTAGAAACATCCTAGAGGTACTGGTCTTCTTAAAAGACCACCTTTAGTGCCCTAAGGGGTGGTTAAGAAAATGCGCTTCAAAGAAGAGGTAATGTCCGTTACCGATTCTTTCAACTTTATTTCTTCTTCTACTTATTATTATTTATTTGTTTCATTATGAAGTAATAACATTAGTATCAATCATATACTGATATGTTATTATAAGTATTAAACAACCCTATTTCACCATCTATCCATCCTACGGAAAACGAAATCACCGCGCGTGCGTACGTAAGGAAATACCGTCTCCACATCGTGGTGTAATCTATTTTCCACCACCACCTTACTTGGATGGGTATAATGGTGTAAATAATAACTATATATGATTATTGTAAAGTGATATTTATTCTGAAATAGTATACATATTCTCCAATACAATTCCACGATCATGGGAACGATATCATCGCTCGTGCGTACGTACGGAATACTGTCTCCACGATGCGATGCGACTTGTTCTACATGATCTTCATTGCATAATGATTATATAAATGAATTGAATGAATAAATACGATATATATTACACTAATAACATTCTGGAAATGAGTTATCTATAACCTAAAAAAATAATAATAATTTATTCGACAAAACACGCATAAGAACAAAAAGTAATAAACACCTGAATAACAAGTAGCAATGAAATATTACTAATAAGAAGCTAAGAATATGACCATATATGATATCATAATAATGAGTATTATTATGGAATAAGTCAATGACATTATTTAAATCATTATTCAGGAGGTTAGGACATTTATGAAGCAAATCAGACCTAAGGTAAGGGAAAATATTGCAATCTCAATTTTTATCCGAGATTGTTTATACTTCAGAATTTACTGGGGAATATTTATCATCTACATACATGTTTCCTCAATTTGTAATATTATTTATATCCTCCTGCGATTTTTTAAATCCAATTTTACCCTTATATGAGTTTTTAGTAAAATATATGAAAGGAATCTTTTGTCGTTTTTCATACGAGGTACTTTTTGACTTTTTCGGCCAAAGTACGAGAAGAATGTTTTTTTTAACTTATACGACATGAATGGATTTTTAGAACATTATTCCCATGAAGCTTCCTTTACAAGTTTTCAAGTTTATTTTTAATCAACTTCTTTTAGTTTAAAATTATATGACATGTTAAGAAAGGAAAATGTTTTTGAAGTAGAAAAGATATTTTCCTCAAGAATGGAGTTCAAGTGTTTTATCAAAATTATTTTCCATCTACGAAAATATAGGGTTCTGTTTCTATCCCTATTTTTAAATTGTTTTGATTATGTTATGATGGAACTATTTTTATGATGTCCTTTTATCTTATATGTATTGTGTTATGATGGCATGATGATTAAGAATCCCATTTTTATTACATGGGTTATGCTATGATGTATGATTTATGATTTTGTGGAACACATAAGAATGGTTTCATTATGAGACGGGTGAGACCTATATCTCCCTCCAATTCATTGGGTAAAGATTTATATCTCATGAGATATACATGGCCGGAACGGTAAGTTAATCTGGTTCAGTGTTACGGGACTGAAATGAGGAGTGAACTCGATTCAGAAAGGGACTTTGTCCACTAAGATGGTCTTGGCAGCAATGCTTTGGCTACCATTGAAATCATATCATGTGCTTAATGTTTTGCCACAATTACAAGTTTTATTTCCAAGCTATTTTATCTTGATTGATGTTCTATTATGATCTATGCCTTACGTACTACCATGTTTTATGTCATTGCTCAAGATTTCGATGTTTAAACATTATGTTCATGTTTTTATGTTCAAATGTATATGGTTTGTTTTATTTTCTCCATGCTTACCCATACTGAGAATTTGATCTCACTCTTTATATGTTTTCTTTTCCCCAGGATATAAAGAAAGGTTTTAGGTAAGAAAACAAAAGGGGAAGATCTTTATGGGAGATGTTGAAGATCTTTCACCAAGATTAGAAGATTACGTTCCGAGTTTCCAAAGACACTAAACTATTACGGTCCTTGAGTTTTGGTTTTTGTTATGTATTAAGTATTCCTCAAAAGTAATCTATTGTCCTTGTACGTCAAGCTTTGGGTCTTTACACGGGACCCTTTGGGTCCCGCGGTTCCCCAAATTGGTGCCTAAAGCTGGTTCCTTCGGAAGTCGGGGAGGCGCGGCACCCCCCCCCCCCCCACGGCGTGGCCAGCCTGGCCATGCGGGCTGGCCAGCCAAGCCATGCGGGCCATCCATCCAGGCCACGCGAGCCAGCCAGCCAGGCCATGCGGGCCAGCCAGCCGGGTGGGGCCGCCAATGTGGGTCGGGCTTCCCATGTAGGCCAGGCCGCCCCATCGGGTCGGGTCGGACCCGCGGACCGGGTCGGACCCGCGGACCGGGTCGGACCCCAGTCCAGACCCGTTTAACCTGAAATTACATTTTCATTCGTATCTTGGGCTACGGGTGTCTGATCGACGAACCGTCTGTGGTGACAGAAATATTATAACGAGACAGTACTTTTGGAATACCCTACTTGCGGTTTGGAGATAGTCCGGGTACGGTCAGGTTGGTTTGAACCTAAAAACCAACCGGGCCCCTGGAACGGAAATTCCAATAACTCACAGACCAAGCGTCTGATTGACGTACTATCTATCGTGTTGGGTTCCTAATGATGAGACACATCTACGGGATACATCAACTCGAGACTTCATGGTAGTTGATGTATCGACTTTTGGCTCGAGAAGCAGACCCTCTCGGAATCGAGCGTGTTGTGTGCAGGAACCCTATGGCTGGCTGTGACTGAGATGATAGGATCCTATGTGGACCTACTACTGTGCCAGGATCCTCCATGGGTTTGATAGCGACGATACTGTACCAGGATCCTCTGTGGGTTCAACAGAAATGACATCTGTACTGGGATCCTCCGTGGGTTCGACAGCGATGACTTCTGTACTGGGATCCTCTGTGGGTTTGACAGCGTTGATACTGTTCTAGGATCCTAAGTGGGTTCGACAGAGGAGATGATTTAGTGACTACAACTAATCATCTCTACCCCTCAACATGAGTTGTGTACCTGTGTGAGATGAGTCTTGTCTTTCAGTTGTTATCATTGTGATGATTGACTTTACTTCCTTTGTGGAATGGGTTGTGCTTGAGATCGAGAGTTTGAGTTGGACTGTGATTGGTAACTTAGGTATATGTATGGTCATATACCTAACTAGGTATGGTTGATACTATGTGAGTGTATCTTACTATTGTGGTTTATCCTTAGTGGATTCTGGGAGACCTTCAGGGGTCTCGGGGTCCCCTACTGAGTATTGTTTTACTCACCCCTACACGGGCTTCGCCCGTACCTTGTTTTGTTCTGTGCTGACAACGGTCAGTAGTGATCTAGGCTGAGGGTAATGGACGGGAAGCTGATCAGAGCTGGACTATACAGGACATACCTCAGGGATGAGTTTTTCGAGATCTGTACCTACCCTTCAGGTAGGATTTCCTGGTGGATGATCCAATATTTGTTTCCCCTTTTTACTTGTACTTGTACTTGTTGTTCAATTGGGTTTGTATACTGTCCCACTTACTTTCAGTACATATTTCTTTTCTATATTAGTACTTTTTACTTCTACTGCTTGTGTTCAGACTGTGTGTGTTACAGGTTTAAAAGCAATGTCTTCCCTTTTTATCAGGGATTCACCTTTGGTGATAGTCACCAGCCCCTGGCCTATGGAAGACGAGCTTGGGGTAGTCACAACACGGGCCCCGAGGACGGACCGTGACATTAATTTTTCTACTTTTTACTTACTATTGATGCACATAGACACTGTATATTTTTTTATTAGATCTCTACTTTAGATGAACATAATGAGTATTTTTTCTCATCCTTGCATACTCACTTGCATGTCATTCTCCTTTTTTCAGTGTAGATCAACATATATAGATTATGGATGATCATGGATCCTATAGTGGGATAACATTTATGGATAGATGGTGGAGTGGATGTCACATTTTTACGTCCAACCTTATGTCATTAGTGTTTAGGCTTACATCATTTTGGGATTTTTTGTTTTATCTGAGGAATCATTTGTATTATCTCTCATTGTATTGTGATTGTTTATTATACAAATTTTTTTTATACCAAATTTTTTATTAATTCATTTCATCCATTATGGATGAGATTACATAATAGTTGGTTATGGGTTATATTTAAAGTTAATGTCCCTCGTACTTATGTAAATACCTCAGAATTGGTTGCTTGACCCTGTATTATTGGAGGTGGGCTTGGGGAGTTCACTTTCCATAATATTAGTATGTGACATCACACTTCACTATTTACAAGATCATGCCTCATATATTTGATCATAGGAACCTTCCTCTCCTATCCAAGACTTCAACGCAACCCAACATAAATAATAAAGAATAATTATTTAAATATAAAAACAATTCAAATAAAAAAATTACTTCATTGAATAAATAAATCCTTGATATTTGATTAAAATTTCACTTCTCATTGATTCTTAAAAAACTCACACCCTAAAGTGAAAAATGACCTTAATACCCCTCAAAATCTCACAAACTCTCAAAATAGAATGTTAAATTATTTAAAAATTATTCCCCAATAGTTTATGTTATAGACCATTACACTAGTTAGAGTGTTTTTTAAAATATGTGGTGCATCCAACTCAAGTATCAATTCATGTATCCATTCTTCATAGTCAAGTGTGCCCCATAATATTTTAAGGTCATGTAATTAGCATTGTTATTTAATTGAGAATTATGGGAATATCACATTGACTCACATCCTGAAATTAATAATATATTACTTGTATAATCAAAAAATAATTATAAGGCTTGGAGGTTCCAAGAATTTATCATGACCCATTTAAAAATCATATTAAAATAAAAAATATTTTACAAAAACAACACATGAAGATAGGGGAGATTCAATATTAATAAAACATAAGAAAAATAAATATGGGGTTCCCCAATTAAATTTTTTTTATGTATATTCAACATGAATACACAAAAAAATAAAAATTAATATGAGATGCTACAATTTTATAGGTTATACTACTAGAAAAAAACATGAATGTATAATGTATCTATATACCATATTCATATTTGTGTGTATAACAAAAAACAAATATATGACACATAACAAAAAAGTGTGTGTGTCATGATTAAGAATAATAGTGATAACAAAGAACCTCTATAGTGAAACCTATTGTGAAGTTGGGGTGACATGTTATGTATTAAACCTAGGTGCCCCTCAAATGTGCCATGAGCCTGGTTGGCCACATGGACTCAAGTGTATCTCCAACACCAATGGCTGAAAATTAGTAGTGAGGGACTTGGTTGTGTACATAGGGAGACTATTCCCTCATTACTAGAGTGGATCATAGAGGATAAGTAATATATTAGGTAAATAACAGAATAAGTATGATAAACAGATGGTATAGTAGAATCAGACACTATAGAAATTAGACCAGTAACTCTCCATTGCAGAAATGGATATTAATAATAAATAACAGAAGAAACTGATAATAATACTCAAAAGATGATGATAATATATGTCATATGAAAAAAACTAGAAGATAGTTATACATGGAAGCAGAAAATACATGTTATACAAAAGAAGAAAAAATAATCCAAAAACAATCCAAGTATCCTGATCTCCATCACGGTCATTCTCTACCAAGCACCATCCCAATGGAAGCAAGCAATGTTAGGTGTCCAAGGTGGGATTCTTCCCTTTGTGAACACTTTCATACATTTAATCTACATGTGTACCAATGGATGCCTAGATATGATGTGAGATAAATCTCAGTAGGTCCCCACCAATGGCATCTATAACAAACATTTCGTGTAATATAAACTTAAATAGTGTACAGGCGTGCATATATAAAAGTAAAGAAATATAGAAATGTAAATATCTAGTACATAATTTATCCTCAGATAGTGTTTTAACATTTAATCATTTCATTTATTAATTATGTTCCAATTTATATAGTAATTCACGTGAGTTATAACTAGAACTGACATTATATCATGATAATAATAATAATAATAAAGGATCCAAGATATAATAAGGCATCTATGATGATAATAATGAATAGGATCCAAGGTAGTAACCAAGGAATCCTTAACCTTAGGAGTCAAGATAACTCAGTGATAATCTATATCCTGACTATAAGGGGTCTGAGTGTAATCCAAGGTCATATCCCAAGTAATTACACTATAATGTGATTCTAACCAAGTCTAAGGAATTCATCCAAGGTAAAATGGGATAAATAATGACTAGCCCCAATGGGTGTATCCATGGAACCTCGTGTATGTATATGTCATGTTGGATCCAAGGAGTGTATTCAAGGCATTGTATAATGATAATGTAGGGATCATATGGTGTCATACTAAGAATCCACTAGTATACATGGATTGGGTGCCAAGGTGGGTATCATCCTTGGAAATCGGCATCCAAAAATCAGAATAGAGTCCATGAGTAGTCAAGGCATTCCCCAAGGAATAAAAGGTTGGATTGAGTCTGACCACTCCTATAATAGTGACAAGATTCATATTCAATAGGATCCTCATATTTTATTCATTATATAAATTAGTTCATGTATTACTCGTTAAATTTAATAATTCATTTTGTTCAAGATGTTTCCTTTCATTAGTGTGATAAGGAATAACTAGGAATCCAACAATTGATTAGTTCATTTAAGTAATAATCAATTTATTAGGTTCACTCAGCTGCCTTCTATTAAGCATGGTCAGGTGTTCTATGGATGTAAAACCAATCCATTTAATTGCATTCAATTAAGCCAAGTCATATACATAGTATACTTTCCATTCATAATTAAGATTCATTAATTATATTAAAACACTTACCTTATAAGGGTCAAGTGACATTATCATATTCAAGGATAACCATTACAATTTATAATTCATTTTATTAAGGAAGGTCTTACCATTAATAGGTTTAATCCATTGCACACCCGAATGGTGGTACAGACAAACATAACAAACCACTAAAGGAATAATTAAGGAAAACACCCTACTTGGGGTGGAATATTTTTATGCCTCAACCTCCAATGGTATTATGATACTATATATCAAGGGTTTTAGAATATGAGCATGATAATTATAATCAATACACTTGAATTTAATAGGTTATGCCTGCTGAAATTAGCGGGCACACACTACAAAAATTTATCAAATGGTAAAACTTGAGGGATGAGTTATAGACCACCTACCTTAAGCTCATATAAATATCCCCATCCATTATCTTCCTTTATTATGGACTAGATCTAAATAATCTAAAGAATGGATCAACACCCTGCAAATAGGGCATATGATCCTATATCTAAATAGCATCTTCAAGTGAAAGAATAATGATGAATGGATAAAAAGGAATAGAGTACTTATTGATGAGCAACCAACATGACAGATGGGAATTGGACCAAACATAGGATCATATATTAGGATAGAAACATATTGAAGATGCTTTGAGAGCTTCCAAATAGGGGAGGAGAATGTGTTTTGTCCACTGGAATGATCCAAAGATGAAGGAGGCAAAATATTAGATCATTAAGGTTATTTTAATTATTTTACCCAAAAAAATAAGATGCACATGGCTTGGATATAGGGTTGTCCAAATAATGTTCCAACCATGTGAGGATTTTTTTCCTTGGAAGAGAACTCACATAGTTTTTCCACACAGTTAGTGAAATCATATGCCAACCGTGTGATATTCTCTTCTAAAAACTGCATACATTTCACACAGGGATGTAACCCCTGGTGCATGTTTAGGAAAAATTGTTCTCCTTATTAACCCCATTTTCTAGATCAACATGATAAGGATAGACCATGTAAAATGGGTCTCATGGTTTCTACTAACCATGTGGCCTATTTTTTTTCTCCACCGATCAGGGTTCTAATATCTGAACAGGCCTTGGACACCCCTAAAACCTATATAACCTCCATAGGAATCCATATTAGGTTCAAAATAAATAATTAGAATAAAATTTAAAGGATCCATAACTGAGATAAAAACTGGGTTCTTATAGTCTTCCCCCCTTAAATGAATTCATCCTCGAGTTCACCTTCCAAGGGCAGTGAAACACTATCTAAGAACAAATCTTTCCACTGATCACATATATTGGCCTCCCTCTCCCAAGTCTCATCCTATACATGGTTTTTATTCCATATCACATGTACTATAGGGATAGAATGTCCTTAGATATCCTTTGTACTATGTTCAACAATGCATATAGGATACTCCTCAAATGAAGCATCGGTATATAACTCAACCTCTATGGGATAAAAATTATGATACATTTCATCATTATAAATGTGAAGATATGAAATGTGGAAGACATAGTGCATAGATCAATGCCCCTGAGGTAATAAAAATTGATAAGCTACTAGCCCGACTCTATCCAGAATCTTAAACAGCCTGACAAATCATGGAAACAACTTCCCTTGCCTTTGTATATGTCTATTCCCAATCTTGGGAGATACATATAGGAAAACACTATCCTAAGCCTCTAAATCTAGATTTCATCAATAAAAATCATTATAAGATTTATTTATAGACTGAGCAGTAGACATATGCTTGATGATCAGAAGAACCTTCTTTGATGTCTCCAACATGAGATGCGGAAGTAGTAGCACTACCTCACCTACCTCTAACCAACATAGGGGTGAACAGAATGTCCTACCATACAAGGCCTCAAAAGGATCCATATAAATTTTAAGCTGAAATATATTATTGTAGGTGAACTTGATGAGTGGTATATGCTTCTCCCAAGAACCATTGAAATCAAGGATGTGTTCTCATTGCATGTCCTCTAAAACATATATCATCCATTCTAATTGGTCATCAGTCTGAGGGTGGAAGGTTGTTCTCAGAAACACCTATGTACCCATTTCTTTCTACAAGACCTTCTAGAACCATGACATGAAACAATAATCCCTATAAGAAACAATAGTATGTGTGACCTCATTTAGTCTGATGATCTCATGGACATACAATCTTCTAATCTCATAAACTGATAAATTCTCTCAGATATGAAGGAAGTGTGCTACTTTTTTCAATCTATCAATGCTAACCCAAACTATGTCACTACCTTAAGGTGACCTTGGTAAGCCAACCAAAAAGTGTATGGTAACACCTTCCCATTTAAATTTTGGTACTAGAAGTGACTATAATAATCTTGTAGGTTGATGGTTCTCTGTATTGACATACTGATAGGTGGAAAACCTAGTGATAAATTCTATTATCTAACATTTCATCTTAGGCCACCAATACTGGTGTTGCATATCTCAATAAATCTTAGAGATTCCTATATGAACTTACTACTAAGAAACATGGGACTCAAGCATTGATTCCTCTCTCAAATTTGTAGCAATATAGACACATCCATTTATATATAGGATTTAATATCTTTCCATAGAATAATCTAGATGTAGGTCCTCACCAGTAATGCTCTCTTAGAGAACCAAGCCTTCAGGATCTGAAAATTTCTAAATCTTCACCTCACTGAGGATGGAAGATTTAATTATCATGGTTGAGAGATAATACTGCTCATGACAGTAATGAAACTTCAGATACTGCTCATAGAATAGGGTCATCAATTTTCATTCGTCATTTGTTTCTTATAAGACCTATGCCTAAGTTTTCCAACTTAGCACATCAGGTATTTCATTTCCCTTTCCATGTGTATAAACAAGCTCAAAATCGAAGTACTAAAAATTTTATACCCATATTCACTATATGAGGTTCAATTCACAATGTATAAATATATATATTTGAGGCTCTTGTGGTCTGTATACACCATAAAGCACTCACCCATCAGATAGTATCTCCAACAATGTAAATCACGGACAACTATTTCTAGCTCTAGGTCATGTGTTGGGTAATTTCTATCATGAGGCCTCAACTACCAAGATACATATGCAAAGTCTCTATCTTCCTAAATCATCACTTCTTCTAGGTCAATTCCATATGCATCACATAACAATTTATAACCTCTTCCAAGCTCTAGAAGAATCAAAATAAGTGTAGAAACAAGCCTTTTTTCGGCTCCTGAAAGGCTTTCTCGCACTCTTCTGGCCAAGGGAACTTAACAACATTCTTTGTAAAAACAATAATAGGTTCATCAAGTCATAATAATTCCTATATTAAATTCTTTTAGTATCCATCTATCCCTATGAAACTCTATATATCCAATATGTTCTTTGGATTTTCCTAGGAAACCATAGCACTCACCTTCTCTGGGTCAACAGATACTCTTTATTCTGAGATAATATAACACAATAAGTTAACTTTTTCAACCAAAAGTGGAACTTAGAAATGTTTTCATAAAGATTATGTTATCTCAATGTATTTATAAAAAACTCAAGATGCTTAGCATGGTCACTATGATTGTGAGAATACAATAAGATGTCATCCAAAAAGACCATGAAAAAAGAATCTAGATAGGGGTATAAAATACTATTCATTAAATCCATGAAAATGGAAGGTGCTTTTTTAAGACCAAATGAAATAACATGATACTCATATAGAAAATACCTATTATGAATAGCTGTATGAGGTATGTTTAAAGGTCTGGATCACACCTAATGATAGTCTAAACTCAATTCGATCTTAAAGAATACCCTAGATCCTTGGATATAGTCAAATAGATCATCTATTTGTGGCACTTCATATCAATTCTTGTCCATAATATAGTTCAATCATCTATAATCCACACATAAATAAAGGGTCTCATCTACCTTCATAGAAAAAAAAACACGGGTGAAACCAAAGAGGAATGGATAGGTTTTATAATACCATTGGCCTTTAGATACTCCAACTATCTCTTGAGCTCCTTTAGATCAGTAGGTTCTATCCTCTATGGAGGAATGGACACCAAAGATGGTCTTGGAAGAAGATAAATTGTAAACTCTACCTATATATTAGAAGGTAAGAAAGAAAAATAATTGGGAAAGATTCCCCATAAATTATCTACTAGAGAAGGTAATTAAGACTGAGATAGACATTGATCCTCCACAAAGAGATTATAAATATGAGAAATCAATTTACCTAACCCATGATGCTATTGTCTAGATCTACCATCCTAGGCATTCCACTCACCCTTGTATAGATAATTGATTCCCTATGGTGATGTAAAAAATACCCTATGGCGATAGAAGTCTATAAAGGAATGATACGGGACCAACCAATCTATCCTAAGAATGAAATATAAGCCTATCATCTCAAGAAAAAAGAGTTCCCACAAGTAAGTATAACTTTATACCTCAAGGGGACAGTCACTTCATTGGAATATTCCCTTATACTATACACCCAGTGGTGTATCTAGGGTCATTACACCATAGTAATATTGAATGTCCACACTGAGACTTTCCACGATAGATAAAGATATGAAAGACTGTGAAGCACCTATATCAAGCAAAGTAGATACTATAGTAGAGGCTACTATAATAGTACCTCATTTACTAGATGTTCCTGCACTCTGATCCTTAGGTATTGGTTTTAAAGCATGAAACTGACATGATTCAAATCTCTATGCTACAGCTGGACTACCCTGAGTATGAACGCTCTATTGACACTGATGATCATAAGTCTAGCTACCATTGTCACAACCTCCTCATCTTAAAGTCATGTTGGTGCTACTACAACTCCTCGTTTAACATGATATAAAATAACCTTCCCCCAAAGGTGGAGCTGGTGTGGATCCTCTTCCACTAGAAGTAGATGGAAAGGACTGAAATAATCTCTGAATATTCCTCATACAGCTGATAGAATATCAGACCATTGGGTCTCTATCACACTGAGGATTTAGATGCCCATACCATACACACTGATGGTATTCAACAGAGTTTCTAGTGTGTACACTTTGACTACCACTACTCTGATGTGAAACCTCTAAGGAACACTTCCTACTATGAGAAGAACTATTGGCCTGCCATGGAACCGATCCTCTATTCCTGGTACTATCGCATTCCCTCAGGTTGCACTCAGTGATAAGAGCCCGATTGATGATATCAAAGAAATTATGTGGGAAAAACATTCACTAGAGAACTAAGGGAATATTTGATCCCATCTTAAAATAATCTATCACGTGATAGGTCATCACCATCTTGAAGTAGTGCAAAGTACTATAACTCGGTAAAACACACTTAGTAATTGATAACTCACATAGCACCCTACTCCAGACACATGAACTTTATAGCTTTGTCATCTCTCAGCGTATGAGGAAATAAGTTATCATAGAAAGAATTCTAAAAAATATCCCAAATCTTTCCTTTATGGTGACCATCCTGGGTAGTCACATCCCACCAATGCTTAGCAAAATCACACAAAATATAAGTATCAAGATATACCATATAATATGAAGGAATCTTCAGATTTTCAAAGATAGAGGGAGTGGCCTCTAGCCAAGACTTAGTAGCCTATAGACTACCATACCCTGAGAATATGGGAGGATGTTGTTACTGGACATCGCGAGTC
Source organism: Viscum album (assembly GCA_963277665.1). Classification (NCBI taxonomy): domain Eukaryota; kingdom Viridiplantae; phylum Streptophyta; class Magnoliopsida; order Santalales; family Viscaceae; genus Viscum; species Viscum album. Next base: position 1,897,446,783 of record OY728157.1, read on the forward strand.
AGATCAGTCATAGTAGGTGTGGGTCATGGATCCCCCTATATGGACTACATCATATGTAGGGAAATCTCATGAAGTTGGGTGTTAGTTCCCAGATCAAGTATAATATGTAGTGCCTCAAGTGGAACTCCTGGCAGTAATACTGGAGGCTCATATCCCACCATATCTTTAGAATGGTCATCTCCACCCTCCAGGAACATGACATGAGGATTTTTTGGTATCATAGGTCTATAAATTCCAATCACATGCCTTATGACGAGATTTAAAGAAAATATATACACTAGAGGAAGTAGAACGTAAGAATAAAGGATCACTAACCAAGGTATACTACCCCAACTACCCACTTAGAAGTCTAGGTATTGGTAAGAGTTCAAGTTTAAATTACAGGGGTTTCAGTAGGTGAAAGTTCAATTATACCTTGCCTCTTCATTTACTGGAAACTAATTCATTTTATAAGTAAATATTTTATATTTAAGTTTTCATTTTATTATATAGATTTATCAAGTTTTGATTAAAATGTATTTCCATTCCCAGTGAATCAAGTCCCATAAAGCTTATCACTAAAATCAACACCCATTTAATCTCATTCTAACCCCATCTACATTTGGTCTCAAAATGTAACGTGTTATGTATGGTGTCTTGACTCAGTAAACTACTCATTTAAATCCATGGAGGCCCATAAACATCATGAATTAAAACTGTAAATCATTCCATCACATCCAAAGATTAGAATAGGCATAATATAACTACCATAGCATCACTCAAAAATCATAGGAAAAACAATAAATGAAAGCAGTGGCATGGAATATGCATGGAATGTTAATTTTAGGTGCCTATAATGATACACAATTGATGATCCTTTCCCTAAACTCATCAGGACAAGGATAAAACACAAACATCAATAATGGTAATAATAATAATAACCAAAACATATCATGTGAATCACCCAATAGTGAAAGGATATTAACTATAATAGGAAAAATCATAAAAACAATTATTATTTTAGGCAACTCAGCATTTACCCCAAACATGGGTTAGCTATGCCTAAGAAATCATTTCTAATCTCATTTATATTTTGTAAAAATAGTTAAGCAAGAAATGAATCGCTCTGATACCACTTTGTGATGTTCCTAACATGAGTTTCACTCAAAGGTACCCCGAGCCTAGTTGGACACATGGCCTCAAGCGCATCTCCCCAAATGCCAGTGGCTGCAAACTAGCAGTGAGGGCCTAGGGTGTGTGTATGGGGATATTATTCCCTCATTACCAAATTTGAGCATAGTAGATAAGTAATCTATCAAGTAAATAGAAGAAAAAATATGATAAATAGATGGCACCATATATGTAAACACTAAGACACTGGACCAATAACCTGTTGTGGTGGAAATAGATGGGGATAATAAATAGCATAAGAAACTGATAATAATACTCAAATGATGGTGATAATGTATGTTATGTGAAAAAAATAGAAAATAGGTATACATGGAATTAGGAAATACATGCTATACAAAATAAGAAGAAAAGAATCCAAAAACTATCCAAGCATCCCGAGATTCAACTCAGTCATCTGCTACCAAGATCCATCCTAATGCAAGCAAGAAATATCAAGTGTCCAAGGTGGGATGCTTTCCTTTTTCAACACCTACAGACATGTAATATTCCCAGGTACCAATGGAATCCTAGATAAGGTGTGATATAAATCTCAGTGGGCCACCACCAATGGAATCTATAACATCCTGTCCATTTAATATAAATTGAAATATTGGGCAGGCAAACATATATAAAAGTAAAGAAGTAAAACAATGTAAATGCCCAGTACCTACTTCAACCTCAACTGGTTTCTGAACATGTAATCAATTCATTTTTTAATTATGGTCCATTTTATATAGTAATTCACATGAGTTATAACTTTCACTGACATCATATCATGATGATAATAATAATAATAATAATAATAATAATAATAAAGGATCCATGATATAACAAGTCATCCATGATGATAATAATGAAGAGGATACAAGGTAGTAACCATGGCATCATTGACCTCAGGGGTCAAGCTAACTCAATGGTAATCTATAGCCTGGATATAAGGGGCATGTTTCTAATCTAAGGGTAATCACTCAGGGTATTCCACTTTAATATGATTTTCATCAAGTCCAAGGAATTCATCCAAGGTAAAACGAGATAAACAATGACTATTCCTATTTGGTGTATCCATGGAACCTCATGTCTATATACATCATGCTAGATCCAAGGAGTGTATCTAATGAATCCTATAATGATAATTGAGGGATCCTAGGATTTCATATCAGGAATCCACTAGTAGACATAGATAGGGTTATAAGGTGGGTATCAACCATGGGAATTGGCATCCTTGAATCAAAATGGCGTCCACAAGTGCCCAGGGCATTACCTCAGGAATTCAAGGCTAGATTGAGTCTGAACACTCTTATAATAGTTAATAGGTCTATATGAAATAGTCACCTTATAAATGATTCATTATATAAATTAGTCCATGTATTACTCATTTCAATTAATAAGTTATTTAGTTCAAGACATTTTCTTTCATTAGTGTGACAAGGCATAACTAGGCATGAAATAATTTATTAGTTCATTTAAGTCATAATAAATTTATTAGGTTCACTCTGATACCTTCCATTAACCATTTCAAAGTGTGATATGGATGTGCAACCAAGACATTTAATTACATTCAATTATGCCAAGTCATATACATAGTATACTTTCCATTCATAATTAATATTCATTAATTGTATTGAAACACTTACCTTATAAGGTTAAATTGAAATTATAATATACAAGTCTAAATATTAAAATTCATAATTAATTTTATTAAGTAAGGGTTTACCATTAATAGTTTCAAGCCATAGCACACCCGAATGATGGCGCATATGAACATAACAACCACTAAAAGCATAATTAAGGAAATCACCCTACTTGGGGTAGAACGCATGGAGGTCTCAACCTCCAACAGTGTGATTATATTATATAGAAAGTTATATAGAATATTATCATGATGATTTTAATCAAGAAACTTGAATTAAATAGGCCACGCCCAATGGAATCAGTGGGCACACACTACAGAAATTTGTGAAATGGAGAAACTTGAGGGATGAGTCATAGACCACCTAACTTAAGCTCATATGACTCTCCTCATCTAGTATCAAACTTTAGTTTGGATTTTATTGGAATAAATATAAAGAATGGATCTACGCCCTAAAATGGGGCATATAAGCCTTCATTTAAATAGAATTTTTGAGGTAAATAAGAATGACGACTAGATAAAAATAAATTGAGTACTTATCGATGTGCATCCAATGCGACGAATGAGGATTTATTGGACTTTGAATCATATCTTGGGATAAAACCCTATGGAAGATTCTTTAATAGATTCAAAAAAGGATATGACAAGGTGTTCTATCAACTATAATTATTCAAGGAGGAATCATGGAAAAATATTATATCATTAAGAATATTTTCATTATTTCACCCAAAAAAATAGAGGTTCATGGTTCGGACACATGGTTGGCCAAAATATGCACCAATTGTGTGCATCTCACTGCCTTGTAAGGAAACCCACACGATTAGGATACATGGTTAGGGAACCTGTGTGCTAGTCATTTAAATATCCTCTGCTAAAAATTGTATAAATTTTTCATGGGTATGAATCCCCTAATACATGGTTAGGGAAAACCATGTACCCTGCTTCACCCCATTTTCTAGCCCCTCACAGTTAGGAGAGATAGTTCGGGTTGGGTTGCATGGTTTCTACTAACCATGCATCTTAGTTTTTTCATCCACTAGTTGGGGTTACAATCTTCGAACAATTACCATACACCCACAAAACTTTTATATCCTCTATAATAATCCATATTGGGTCCAAAATAAATAATTATAACAAAATTTAAAGGATCTATACCTAAGATAAAAACTGGGTTCTTACATTCCTTTGACCAAACTTGAGTAATACTTTCAATTATCAATTATATATACATAGAGTTATACCTAATGTATACTTACCATAATAGTATTGATACTTATTAATACTTTATTTACATGGTAATGTAATTAGATTATTTTTCATAAAAATAGGTTATAGATCTTCCCAGCTATAATTAGAACCTCGAGATATTATGATGGTAAACTTAAACATATGTCATATGATCTTAATACATCACACTAATGGGACAGAGATCATGTTTGACTATTATATGCTCAGAGATCAAAAACACTGATACTTATTCTCATGAAGTTCACACTTGGTGATCTTGAGTATAGGAGATCATGAGGACCGACCTGCTAATCAGAACAACACTTGTATTGGGTGTCCCTGTTTTTCCCTATTTATGAACACGTGTATTGGTATCTTGAAATAAAATCATTATTAATGTGTATCATTTGATCATGTACTTTCATTTAAGATGAAAAACATGAAATTTATGTCGTGACTAGGTATCTTGTGTTGGATGTATCATTGATGGTATGACATTGATTGAATGATCAAGGCATAATTTGTCACTTCCAAAAGTAAGAGATATCTGGGACCCAATTGAATAGGATTGTAGTACCTTTACTAAATCCATGATCATGGTATAAAATATTAAGTTCATCCAGAAAGGAAATAAAATAATAAATTATGTAAGGATAATGACACAAAGTGTGTGTCCTTCTTTATGAGATATCATGAGACATAGAGATTATATTATGTAGTGTGCATTCACTAAGGTTTTAATTTTTGTAACTAGACATTGTATCCTTAGGGGCCATGATTTTTTTTCTAGATACCACTTTTTTTCTATGATTATAACTCACTAATTTTGAGATAAGTACCTAGAGGGTCACACACAAAGCATATTCAGAAGCTTGAACAGTTCTGGTGAATTGAAGTTTAGGAAATGGTGGGCATGATGGTGGGGGTCAAGTAATGTCTAAGTTTAAACAGTCATCAGGAAATAAAAAAATTCAAAATTATTCAAGTTTAGATTATTAAGTGTTGAATTTTTTATTTAAAGGTTATATAGTAAATATAAAGAAAAAAATCAAATGAATATTTAATATTTAATATTAAAGGTTCATTAAATATTTTATTGGGGAGAGATGAGTTGAGTTAAGGGCTCAAAATTTATCATGTAATATTGTTTTAATGATAAAATCAATTTATAAATAACATATGATGTTTGTGACATGTCCTATAGTTCATAAGTATTGTTTTGTGATTAATTAGGAAGTTAAATATATTTAGAGAAAAAAGTGAAATTTTTATAATATTTAACCTACCTATATAATCCAAGTGAATCCCAAATTTGATATGCTATTCAATCCCTTAAATTTGAGAGACTCTCTTCCCTCTTTCTCTCAAGTTTTTGAGAGTGACAGTTTGTTTTAGGGAACCTCGATCCAAGAATGGAAAACTGAATCAAAGTAGTAGTGTTACCAAGATCATGAGTATTCTGAAGTTCCCTTTTATTCTATATTCTAGAACCTAGAGTATGAAAATTGGTGGTCAATAAAATTTTGTAAGGTGTTTGGATGGTCTATAGGGTTAGATCTTTGATTCTTTCAATTGATAATCACTAATGACATGTGAAATGTTTTTTAGATCAGAATTGAATGAGGTGTGGTTTCAATTTTTATTTAGGGTTTTGATTTTTTTGTTCTTAATTAATTAACATGAGATCCTTGTGTTGGTAATCGAGTTTTGGTTATGCTAGTGATAGTATTCTGACATCATTCACATCGTAAAACTTTTAAATTTACTCTATTTCAGGCTTTCGTTGCATGTTGGGTATCATCAAGTTATATCAAAGTGATTGTGTGTTTAAATAAGTTTAATTAAAATTAAATTTTAATTAATTAATGTAGAGGGTGTTGATATATTCCCAATTCCACATGTGGTGTTTTGATCTAAGGTTTTATGGCCGAGATATGGCTATCTAAAGACCAAATAATATTTTCTAGGACTTCATTTTATATTAATATATATATATATATATGAACTACCACTAGTGACTACAGAAAGAAATTATCATCAATAGCAGGTCGTTGACACTAGCTGATGAATAGTCCATGGCATCAAGGGTGCGATTCATGGTCAACATGGATAGTTTTTTAAATAAATGAATGAAGACTCCTACATATGTAGTAGGAGAAAGAAAAAAAATATTTAGACTAGGGGGACTTCTACATAAATGTGAAGGATTAAAAAAATTACTTTACATGGGTGGAAAATTTTCCTGTAGATTTTGGAAGTCCCCCTACCAATTTGGGGGTGTTGGCGCTATAATGATTAAAATTTAAATAAAACTTTTCTATATATCATACAGCACCCAAACGGTTCCCCCCAGCCTCATACACCCACATGCAGCATTCCATACCACTGACCCAGCTGTCCAACCAGGTCATCTCGACTTGGTCTAGGCTGGGTCGAGTCCTAATCAACTCGTCTAGCTAATTAGGGCCTAATTTGGGCCCAAAACCCCTCCAGAAGGGTTTAAAAAATACCCGGGGTGCCCAAAAATTATAAAAAAAATATTTAAAAATATTTTTAAAAATTGGGACTTAATAAAATTATTTTTGAGACTGTACAAAAAATATTTTTTGAATTAAAATTATTTTAATCTATTTTAATTCATAATTAATTTTCTTGAGTAGAATTAATTGATAATTTAATTCAGTTTTTCAAATTTAGTGTATGTCTACTAATCATGAGCTCAGAATTCACAATGTATGTATAATTTTTATTTATTTATTTATTTATTTATTTATTTATTTATTTATTTCAAGTGCAATGAATGTAATGATTATATAAATAAATGGTGATCTATGTGTTGCCTCTCACCTCGTTATATGTAAAAGGGTATGTGTGTCTATTAGTGCTCATATTTATGTGCATCTTATATTCTAAAATCCCTCACCTATGTGAAAGTATTTATGTATACTTTTAAGGGTGAATGAATATAAAGTTCATGTTGGGATTTGCTGAAATACCAAATATAAATTGAACGCATTGGTCAGGATGAGCATTGTAACTCAAGTCAGATGCCACTCATGGAGTTATCCCTAGGGTCATGGTTGATTAATCAATTACTCAAGGGATCAATAGTTAGAAAAGATCATGATCACACCATTTTTCTATTTGTTTATTTATTTATGGATTATTTTTTTTTATGTTTTTATAGTTTAGATATGATTACATAAAATAATAAACAAGCATGCATATATAAAATGAAAATCTGTGGTGAATGTTTTCTATTTAAGAATGGCTAGGTTGTGAGTGTGGTCACATGGAGATATCATGATAAATAAAAACATATTAAATTCACCATCAAAACTATAAAAACACACAAAGAAAATAATAAGTTGTGAATGTCTTCCATCACATGAATTTGAACAAAATCATTCCTTTGAGGTGCTCATCAGCCCTAGTTGAGGGTTCTTCATACTAATAGAATGTTTTTATGAAATTTTAAGGTTGAATTAAATATAATTGGAATCAATGAAATGGTTATATCTTTCTTGGTGAAATTTTAGAGGCAAATAGTTGAGTAAATAAAATTTACACTTTTTAATATATGGGACTCCACTCAACAAATCAAGAATCTAAGTTAATACGATTGTCTAACAAAAATTATACCATGAAACTTTTCAAGAAGTGGAATGGTTATAGATATTACTATGAGAAAAGGTTTTAAGGATCTTTTTAAATATAATACTTGAGTGATTTATTGTTTCAAATATAGTAGTTGATGGTTACTAGGATTTGATAAAATAATGGGAGAAATTTAAGATTAATAAATCTATAATGTTTAATAATTGGTAATCAAGATAAAAGTAAAAATCTTACAAAGTTATATTTTTTTAAAAAAATAGAAAGTAATACCACAGTAATACTATGAGCAAGACTAGACAATGAATATAAATAACCTTTATGGTGTTTTTTTTTAACAAAGTTTTTTTTATTTTTTCACAACTAACCTTTTTGTATAAGAATGTTTTCTCTATTTAGGATTAGACCTAGTCCATCATAATGAGATTTGTAATAAAGTTGAAAGTTGCTGAATGTTTGAACCCAAACATAAAGAGGGGAGTCTTTTTTGAGAAAGTTGATTTCCAAACTCAGAGTATCAGACTGAGAAGAACCAGACTCAGAGTATCAGATGCACCATCAGTCTCAGGTCCATCAGTATAAAATTAAAGATCCATTAGACTTGGATTTTATTAAAAAGTCCAAAGTTTTTTAGTAATTAAGTCATAATGTTTCTAAAGAGTTTTGAAATAAGAGAGTGAACTTAAGAGTTAGAAAGTTTTCATACTTTCTAAAAAAAATCATGTGGTTATTTTTTGGTTATGAAGTTCTCACAAATCATGAAAACTATCATGATAAAATATTTTTAATAAATAGAGGAATCATAAATATTGTATAAGTTCCAGAAACCTAGACACAGAAGATCATATTCAAAAGTAAAAGACTCAAAAACTATCATAAGTCAAAATGTGTAAAGATGATAAAGTTTGACGAATGTAAAATTTGTTGAGTGGAGTTTTCATCATATACAGAACAACATAATGAGAATTCCATCGTAATAATAATTTCATCATTATGAGGATTCTATCAGACTGACTCTGAGAAATAAATCCAGATCGTAATGGGATGAGAAATAAATTCATATCATAATGAGCTAAGAAAGTAAGTAATATTGTAATGAGTAGGTGCAGCTGAAGCTAAGGAAGTTCATCCTAATGAGAATATGAAGTTGAAGCTAAGGAAGCTCATCATAATTAGAAGAGAAACTTGAAGCTAAGTAAGTTTATCATAATAAGAAGAGGAATCGTAATATGAAGAAGTTTCATCATAATGAATTTTAGTAAGCTATTTATACTAAATAAAGTTTAGGAAGTCCAAAAAGGCTGATTATGGAAAAGACTCAAAAGAGATTCCAAGAATATTTATGGATAGTTGAATTATTAAAATTTTAAATTCAATTATGTGAAAATTTAATAGTTTTTTAATTTAAGGAAGTGGGGAAAGATATCGAGTTTCTCACATTTTATTTTCTAAGTTTCCTATAAATAGAGGCACACTTCATTAACATTTTGTAAATTTTCTCATGAAAGTAGAAAAGACAGAGCATTGAGGAATTTAATTAAGAGTTATTTTCATACAAAGATCTCATAAGAAGATTAGAAACCAAAATATTTTTCTTACCATACTGAGTAAGATCTTATTAAGTGTTTGAGAAGAGTTTGAGTTTTGAATATTGAGATTGATCAACATCATATTGATTCAATTGGAATGAATATGATCAGATTGATTTTTTTATCATAGTTTGAGTAATATATATTGTGAATGAGTTCATCATACTGAGTTAATCATATCTAACCTCATTGGATAGAAAGAATCATATCTATCCAAATCGGACTGAGGATCTGGACTGAACATTTGTAGAGTAGTTTGAAAAAATTATTTATTTATTTATTTGGATCAATTGTTTTATAAGAAAACTTTGTAAACTAGTGGGATTTAGTATAATATTTCTTATCTAAGATTGAAGGTGTATAATGGGAGTTGTAAAAAGTTTTATTTACTTCTTCTTAATAGTTACTTTCTATAGACCCATAGGAGTTTCTATGGAAATGATTTAGGTTCTCATACTAAGACCGAACCTTGTAAATCTTATGTGATTTACTTTATTTCCTACTTTTTCATCCATGAGTATTTACTAAAAGTTAAAAATGAAATAAATATAAATAGTTATCATGGGTTAAGTTTCTAAAAGTTTTGAAACCCATAAAAAGTGTACAGCTAATTCAACCCCTAGTTGTTATTTGATCCTTTTGAAATTCAATTGTTATCATATTCTGGGTCCCTTATTGAATCTTTATCATGAATAATATCAATTTTTTCAATAGTAGATTAATTCCTATATTTTATGGAAAAAATTATTATGGATGGAAAAATATGTTGATTTCTTATCTTCTATATCTTGGCTTGGAATTTGTTGATACTACTACAATAGGGTTCCCACCTACTGAGAAATATTCCCCAATGACTTTTTTTTATAAGATAAATGTATAAGTTGATGGAAAATCTATAAATGTTATCCTTATGTCCTTATCAAAAAAATTATCAAAATTTGATGGGTCTCAAGGCTTCAAAGAGTATGTGGGAAAAGCTACAATTTTTTTTAAGGGAATACTAAATTGAGGAAATAAAAGATATAAATCTAGCATAATAAGTATTAATACATTAGAATGAGAGATTAATAAACTATTGATGAATACATTACTAGAGTAAATGAAATTTTTTGAAACATTGGAGGATTAATTGATGTCCTAGAAGATTCTTAAATTGTGAAGAAACTTATGAGAAACCTTTTATATGGGTTTGATTCTAAAATTTCTTCTTTAGAAGATAACTATTATTTATCACTTGATGAATTGTGTAAATTTATTATTTCTTATGAAATGAGAAAAGATCCAATGTTAAAAAATAAAATGAAATATTAAATTGATTTTGAAGCTACGAGAAAGATGGAAATATAGGATTTTTAATATATTGATCCTTCTGACTCTCAAGATAAATTTTATGATGAGTTGAATGAAAAAAACATTTCTCTTATATCTAAGAACTACAGAAGAGGAAGAGGAAAGTATGGTGGAAAACTTCCCCTCAAATGTTTTGAGTGTGGTGGAATTAGACACTTTGCTATAAATTTCACTATGGAAAGTTAAAGAATATCGAGATGATTTTGATGAAAAAAGGTGATGGAATAAGTTGAACAAAATTTATAAAGAATAAAATTCTTCCAAAAATATAATAAGAAGTTCCCTAGTGACAAAAAGGATTATGTTGAGTATGAAATTTGAATAAAAATTAAGAAACAAAAAATCTTTAGAAGATGAAAGTTCAAAAAAGTTTATATATTTCATTAAAAAAGTTGATAAAGTTAAAGACTCCTCAAATAGTGAATAAGAAGGAGGTGAAGAATCTTATAGATAGTATCTACTCAAACAAAAAATTCTTTCATATCTTGATAAAAAAATTCTCTCAAGAAATAAATCATAGTAATAAAGAAATATTTTTAAGAAGTTGATGAAGGAAGAAAATATTTCATCAAGTAGGAGGAAAAATACATTTTGGAGATTCTAACTTACAAACTTAGAATTGTTTAATTGGGAAATATGGTTAAAGATATCAATAAGAAGCTAGAGGATAATTAAGAAGAAATTAAAAAGTTTCAATCAAAACTTCTTGATTCCAAAAATACCTTCAGGAAGATGAATGATAAATTCAACAAAACTTCTTAAGTAAAATTTGATACTTCTAAAGTTATTAATAAATATCAAATCAAGAATAGAGTGAAATCCTCACCCAAAAAAATATTTTTTCATCTAATTTTTAAAGAATTTCAGGTGATAAAAAATATTGGGAAAACTTGGTTTGAGAAGGGATGTGAGAAACATATCACATCTGTAAAGGTTTAAAACTCTTTCAGTAGGAAAGATACTTTATGCCCATAGTTTTTTTAAAACGTAAAGAATTTATCATCCTCAATAAGGTTTCTATATAAAAATATGTTATTTCAATATAAAATCAAGATTTGATGGCAATTTCTAGTGTAGTGGAATCTATGGGAACAAGTCTTATAATTTTTTAAACAATTTATCTCCACACAGAAGAAGGTTTGAACAAAGTGGAAGCAATTGTAGAAGAAGGGTGAGTAACTTTCCTAACCCACAGGAAGTTAGAAAAGAAATAAATCATGATATCGGAAACTTTCCAATAAGAAATAAATTTGAATGTCTGGAAAATTTTTGTGGAAGATTTGATTGGGTTGTTCATCATGGTCAAATATGTATGAAACTCCTTCCATAACAAGTTTTATATGGTAGAAAAGAAAAGTAATCCGAAAATAATAAATTTGAGTAAAGATCTTTTTTTGTTGAGACATATTTGAAATAAATTAAAAGGAAAAAAACATTGATAATTGATAGTGGTTTTTCTTCACATATGGAAGGTGACATAAAAATATTGAGACATGTTTAAATTTGTGATGGAGGAGAAGTTACCTTTGGTAATAATAGTTTCTTAAAAATCAAAGGAATCATAATTATTGAGATTGAAGTAGAGAACTTAAAATATAAGGAAGTTTTGTTTGTTGATGGGCTAAAACAAAATTTACTTAGTGTAAGTCAACTTTTTGATGATGTAAAAGAAATTATTTTTAGAAAAAAAATTCTTATGTTATAAAAAGTGTCAAATATGGAAAATTTATTACAAAAGGATAAAGAACTAGTGGGAATATATTCCAAATAGAATAATTTAATAACTCATGTTACTTGAGTGCTAAAATGAAAAAAAAGATTGTGGCATAGAATACTTGTCCACCTTGGGCAAGAAGAAATGAATAAAATTTCTAAATTTTATGTTGTACATTAATTTATAGAATTGAAAAGAAGAGATAATGATGTTTCTATTGCTTTTTAGAAAGGGAAGATGACTAAAAAAAGTCATAAGAGAGTTAAGATTTAGTTTACCATACCTCTTGAACTTATTCATTATGATTTATTTGGTCCAATGAGACATCAATCAACAAAAGGATATTTATAATTTATCACTTTTATTAATGATTTCACTTGGATGAAAAACATCATGTTTATGAAACACAAGTCATAGGATGTGTAAATGTTTAGGTTTTTCAGAAAAGAAGTTAAGAAAGAAGTGGGCCCTTGTATAAAGAAGTTGAGAACAGATAGTGCTACCAAAGTCACAAGAAATACCTTTGAAATTTTATTTGAGAAAACATGGTATTAAACATTAGTATATTTCTCCCTACACTCTACAAAAAAATGGAGTAGCAGAAAGAAATAACATAATTTTGGTGGAAATGGGAATAAGTATGTTAGCAGAATAAAAACTTTCAAAGTTCTATTAGAGATAATCTATTAGTATTGTCATAAATATTAAATAAATATTTTTTTATGACTGGAATCCAACATTACTTCTTATAAAAAAAATTATAACAAAAAACCTTCATTGAAGTACTTCATGGTTATTAGATGTCCATGTTTACTTAAAATAAAAAATTTGGATCTGGGAATGTTTGATGAGAAAGCTAAGGAATGAACTTTTATGGGTCATTCACCAAATGTAATAAGTTACAAATGTTGAAACAAAGGCTTAAAAAGGTGTTGGACTCATATGATGTGAAAGTAATTGAAAAAAAAAATCATTAACAAAAGTTTTTGAGAATATTAAGGAGGATAAACTAGAGATTTCCAAAAATAGTGAAAGTAATTCAAAACATCTTTATCAAGATTTAGGATAATCTTGTGGTGTGTAAAGTTCATCTAAAAAAACATTGAAATTTTCTACCTTACAAAAACATGTTGAGTCCAAAAAAATTATTGGAAATCAGTAGGCTCTAGTTCAGACCAGAATAAATTTGTGATTAGAAAATTAAACTTTACTTATCTCAAAATTTGAACCAAAATCAGTTTCAAAAGATATTCAACACAAAGAATGGGTGGATTTTATGAATTAATAGTTGGATCGGATTGAGAAAAATGAAACTATTAGAATATTTCTATCAGTGTTATCACTTCAAAATTTTAATGTTTATCAAATGGATATAAAGTTAGATTTCTTAAATATTGATATTGAGGAATAATTTTATATTGAACAACCTTATGGGTTTCTATGTGATGAGGATGAAAAAAGTATTTAGATTGAAGAAATATTTGTATGGACCAAAATAATCTCCACATGCCTGGTATTCAAAACTTAAAAATTGTTTGAGAATGTTGAATTTTTATAAAGGAAAAGTTTATAGCTACTTATATGTGAAATTTGTTGACTCTGGAACTCTAATTTTATGTAGATGATATAATTATTCTGTGGGGGAAGAAAAAGTTTGTTAAGAATTTTCTAAGTAAATGAAGAATAATTTTCAATTTTCAATTTTGTAATAATTAACTTTATTCCTTGTATTACAAGTTCAAAAACAATAAAAGTACATTTTATTATCTCAAGAAAAGTCTTCCAGGGAATTGTTAAAGTATTTTGGGATGGAATAATCCAAATAATTTTATAATCCTATCTTTGTTAGCACAAAGTTGAGTAAATATGGCTCCGTAAAAATTGTGAATCTAAAAGACTTTCAAAATCTGATAAGAAGTCTAATTTACCTTACAGCCTAAAGACCTGATATTATTCTTTCTGTGACTTTTGTTCCATGTGTCAAAGTAATATGAAAAAATAACATATGTTGAAAGTAAAGATAATTATGATATATGTCAAAGGAATAACTTCACATGGTTTGTTATACAAAAGAAATTTGTTAGATGAATTTTCATAGTTATACTAATATTGATTGGGTTGGAGATTGTAATGATAGAAAAACAACCTCAGGAGTAACATTTTTCTTAGGTAAATGTTGCGTGAGTTGTCATAGTAAGAAAATAATTTTTGTAACTTAAGTATAGATGAATCCAAATATCTTATAGCTAATCAGGCTTATACTTAGATGTTGTGGATGAAAGTTTAGCCAGAATATTTGAAAGTAAAATTTTCTAAACCATTGAAGATACTTTATAATAATCAGAGTGCAATTTATATTTATAAGAATCCTAAAAAACATTCAAGATCAAAACACATTGATATAAATTTTCACTTTATAAAAGATAATGTTGTTTTGGAGCTGTTCTGATGGAAGATATCACATTGAAGTATCAAATTGTTGATATCTTCACAAAGGAAATTCCTAAAGAAATATTTGTTGATATGAGGATGCAATTTCATGTTCCACCTCCTCCAATGACTTCCTAAGTCACATAATTAAATCCCCCGCCATTATTTTGATTATCTTGACAAAGGGGTAGAGAAAGTAACAACTTTTTACTTTGTAATATGTTTTTACATAACTTTTTTTATGAATATAAATTTGTGGTTATCATAAAATGGGGGATATAAAAATAAAAGTGAATAAATTTTATCTTAACATGGCTGTAAAATTTTATTATCACTTAGGTATGGAATTCCTTCAAAAAAAATAATTTATCCAGTAGCGTGGCGTTTGGATGCTCTCTTTTGAAAAATTCTATATTTTGATAAAATTCAATAAACCTGAGTTTTTTTCAAAATATGAGTCTTTATAAAATTTTATGAGATTTAAAAGTTGTTAACAAGTGTTGTCTGCTAGTCTAAAGAGAGATATTGAAGGACCTTTGTGATGTTTTGTTTTTAAGAATTTTTTTTTTATTTTTTGACAACTAACCATTTTGTATAAGAATGTTTTATTATTTAAGTGTGGACCTAGTATATATTAATGAGATTTATAAGAAGTTTTAAAGTGTTTGGAAGTTTGAACCCAAACATAAAGGGGAGAAAAATTTTGTTTTTGAGAAAGTTGATTTCCAGACTTAGAGGATCAGATTGAGTAGAACCAAACTTAGAGTATCGAATGCACCATCGGTATTAGGTCCATCAGTATGAAATTCAAGATCCATAGGACTTAGAATTTGTTATAAAGTAAAAATTTACTGATTAAAGAAGTCATAATGTTGTTTAAGAGTTTTGAAAGAAGATAGTGAAGTCATGAGTTAGAAAGTTTTCATACTTTTTAAACAAAGTTAGAATATTATTTGATGGTCATTAAGTTCTCACAAATCTTGAAAAACTATCATGATAAAATATTTTGAAGAAATGAAGGAATCATAATTATTTTATCGGTTCCAGAAAAATAGACATAGAAGATCATATCGAAAAGTACCAGACTTAGAAATTTTCAGAATTTAGAATGTGTAATGATAAGGAAGTTTGAATAATGTAAAATTTTCTGAGTGAATTTTTCATTGGATATAGAACATCATAATGATAATTCCATAATAATGATAATTATATAATTATGAGGATTCCATCATACTAAATCTGAGAAAGAAAGTCAGATCGTAATGAGCATAGAAATAAAGTCAAGTTGTGATGAGCTGAGAAATAAATTTAGATCATAATGAGTAGAGGAATCTAAATCTGAATAATTTCATTATAAGGAGAATAGGAAACTGAATATGATGAATTTAATTTTAATTATAAGAGGAAGTTAAAGATGAGGAATTTCATGATAATGAGAATAGGAAACTTAAGCTAAAAAAGTTTCATCATAATAATGCCGAGGAAGCTAATCAGACT
The DNA here is from genome assembly GCA_963277665.1 of Viscum album. Classification (NCBI taxonomy): domain Eukaryota; kingdom Viridiplantae; phylum Streptophyta; class Magnoliopsida; order Santalales; family Viscaceae; genus Viscum; species Viscum album. The sequence continues at coordinate 1,897,462,984 of OY728157.1, forward strand.
AAAGAAAGGTTAGGAAGTCTGAGAAGGATGATTATGAAAATGAATCAAACAAGATTCCAAGAATATTTATGAAGAGTTTAAGTGGTCAAACTTGAAATACAATTATATGAAAATATCAATGTTTTTTAATTTGATGAAGTGGGGAATGTCTTCAAGTTTCCCACATTTAATTTTCTGAGTCATCTATAAATAGAGGCATAGTTCATTCATATTTTTTAAATTTTCTTATGATATCAGAAAATCCAGATCACTAAGGAATTTGAGTAATTGTACTTTCCATATAGATATCTCATAAGAATATTAGATTCCTAAAAGTTTTATTTATTAGACTGAGGAAGATCGTATTGAGCATTTGATCATAGTTTGAGTTTTAACTGATATTGAGAAACATCATATTGAGTCAATCAGACTAAAAAAGATCAGACTAAGTTTTTTAGCAGAGTTTGAGTAATACAGATTTTGAATGAGTTAATCGTACTAAGTCCATTAGACCCAGCCTCATCAGATTAAGATAATTAAATCCATCCAAATCATACTGAGGATCCATACAGAGCATTTGCGGAGAAGTTTGAACAAAGTCTTTGTTCTTTTTTTCTTAATTTTTTGGTAAGAAAAATTTTCAAACTGATGGGATTAGGTATAATATTTCCAATCTAGATATAGAAGGTGTCTATTTGGGGTTGGAAAAAGTTTTATTCACTTCTTTTTAATAGTGAAATTCCATAGACCCATGGGTGTGGCTATAGAAAGGATGTAGGTTCTCACACTAAGGTTGAACCTTTTAAATATTATGTACTTTAATTACTTTCCTAATTTTACATGCATGAGTATTTACTAAAATTTTATGAGTAAATAAATCTTAACATGTTGTAGAGGTTAAGTTTCTAAAGGTTTTGAAACTCATAAAAAGTGAACAACTGATTCAATCCCCCCCCCAATTGTTATTTAATCCTTTGGTACTTAATAATATGTCCAAATCGGCACTAATTTTCAAGAGTGGTATATGTGTTTTCATATAGTACTATGATGTGAAAGGAAATTGGGTTTTTTAACTCCTATCTACCTATTATTCTACCTTGGGATGCAATTGAAGGTGAAAAGGAAGGTAACAAGAGACTCCTGGATGATTCATTTTATGGTTATACCATATTATCTCATCTCCAAGAAGTTAAAAATGAGAAAGTGAAGCATGAAATAAATGAGTTATGATTATATTAAAATAGTGTGAATTGAAAATGGATTCATATTGAATTATAATCCTTTAATAAATCATAATTTATCACCCAATTTATTCAATTTTTTTTGGAACATAAAACAAAAAGTGTAGATAAAATACTTAAATATATTTTGTTTTAGGTTCACCAAGTTGATATGAACTTAAATAATATCAAATCTTTAGTTCTTATGGTAAAAATTATGAGAAACAAGGTTTAAAAACTCATGAATACTTTTAAGCCATCATATTTTTTACAAAATACTTCAAAGAAACCAAAGATAAAGAGGGAGATCATTGAACATGAGGCTATTTTCCTTGTATGTGATAATAAAGGTCACTAAAAGATAAATTCCAATGAACTGGAGAGTAATAAACTAGACACTTTTTCTTCAGGAATATTCATCATTGAATGTAATATCTATATTTTACTTCATAGTTATTAGATACTATATATGTGTCGCACATTTGTATCCAAATATTGAAACTAAGAAAGTTCAAAGACATAATAAGAAGTAAAGTAAATTCTCTAAGAAGCTGTCAAAGGGTGATTCCTATGTCAAGGGTGATAAAAACATTACTTCTAATTTCTTAGTGCATTTATTCTTGTTAAACTACTATTTTGTATTGAGTATTACCATAACATTTATCTCATATGTCCATTGGACACAATAATATGTTATTTAATTTTGGAATGAATTTTTTTGTGGTGTTATATACTCAACTAATAGTTCAGTGATATGTGAATAATCGATAATAAATGATGAATATGCAATATAAGACTCGGTAATACCCACCTATTTGAAGATAATTCATTACCTAGTAAAAATTAAAGTAGTTATCAAGGATAAACTCAATATGGTGTTTATACACCTTAGAGCTAAAATTATTAAGTATTATTGACATACTTACTTGTAAAGTTTTACTTTTCAACTTTTAGACAAAGAAACCTTTTGAAATAAAGGTGATCCTTAAAGATTCTAGAGATATTTGGATTTATATCATAAACTATTTTAAAGAGAAGATATAGGTAAATTTAAATACTTCATTTGATTCATTTAATATTTAAGGAAGGTAAAAGTGAATTAAGTAACATGAATGGTAAGAATATATGAGTTTTTTTGGGACTATGATCTAAAGAATATCTTAATCATGCATTTATTGATCATGGGAATGTAGATTGGATTAATTCCTAAATTCAAATTTTCTTATACACATAAAATCCTTGATATTAGTAAAAGGAAGATCAATGATGATTCTTATATACATTAATTTATCATTAAAATTTAGAGTGAAGTAATTCCTAAACTAAAATTTTTTTATACACATCAGATCCATGATATAAGTACAAGTAGGATTAATTATGAGACTTATAACTCATGAAAAGTCTTTTAATGTATTTTCAAGACATGTTTTGAAAATAGAGATGTTTACACATAACCATATGAAAATTATAATGAAAAATGGATATGATATGAGTTTTAATGTTAAATAAATCCATTATTTTATAAAACATGTGTTTAGATGAAAATATTATGTTAAGATTAAGTAAATAAAAAACTTATATCAAGAAAAATAAAAGGTGAATCTCTGTAATTTTCCTAATGTTCATATAGGATATTATATAAATACTAAATATAGAAAAGTTATAGAAAATTAAAGACTATGTTTCTATAATATGGATGTATATCTCTATTTAAGATAGTGAGAGAAATATTTACTTTTATAAATTCAAGTATTGATATGAACAAGTAGTTATCATAAAAAAACTTCCATAAGAGATCATGAAAGAATAGTTTTTCTAGAGTCACATATTTCTTAATATGATTATAACTAAAAGGATGGTTTTATATTTACCATGTTTGGTGATATATTATTAATTAAGAATAATGAATCCTATAAGGAAGAAATAAATGGAAATAATCTATGATTGAAAATTTTATATGCTTTTAGAAAAATGTATTCCATGTACCAAAATCAATATTATATTTTGGTAGTTTCTCTGATTATTGTAAATTAATTGGTGGGTATTCAATAGAAACTATATATATTGATTCAATAAGTTCCCTTATGAATTTTCCATTCCATTATGTTTTGAAAATCACAAATAGATTTTCTTAAGGAAAATTATCTTTCTCTAAGAATTATTTTCTGAAGGAAAATTTTCTTTCTCTAAGAAATTTTTTTCCCTCACCCTTGTTTTTCAATTCCTTATCTAATATTTTCTTAAACCAAGACTAACCATTATTTTTCTTAAGTAAAAAAATCAAATCCTTATCTAACCTAGAATCTTAGTGTTCCTTAGAATCAGATTTCCCCAAAATTGTGACTCTGATTTCTCCTGAAATCAGACTCTGATTTCTTCTGAAATCAGACTTTGTTTTCTCCTGAAATAAGACTCCGATTTCTCTTGAAATCAGACTCTGATTTATTCTCAAATCAAACTCTGATTTCTCCTAAAATATGACTCTGATTTATCCTAAAATCATAATCTGGTTTCTTCTGAATTAAAACTATAATTTATCCTAAAATATGACTCTGATTTCTTCTGAAATCAGACTCTGATTTCTTTTGAAATCAGACTTTAAATTCATTAGAAATCATATTTTGAATTCCTCAGAATTTAGAATCTAATTATTTTTTATTTCATAATCTGACTGTTCATATTTTTAGACTCCAATTCTCACTTTCTTAAGAATATGATTAAATTCTTTTCTTATAGTTATCTCATTTTCTTAAGTAATGTTTCATTTTATCAGATCCTAAATAATTTTTCTTGATCATGATATATGTTTTATTACATGAAACGATTTATTACAATCATTTTTTGACTAACCATTGGCTGAGTGACATGTGTACAGGTCCCTCTGAGATTTAAGGAAAAATATAAACATTGGAGGAGGGAGCCAGTCATTGGAACCATTACCTATAAATACCCCATCCATTTGAAGAGTTTGACATGTTGAGAAGTAATGAATTCAAGAGATATAATTTGTGATACGAAGATATCTACTCAGATTTTACTTGTACAATTGTTGCGAACAACTTGTTCAAGCTGTTAACATCTTGTTCGACCTTCCTAGTGAGATTTTGATTATTTCTGGTCAATTGAGGGCTTTCGTGGATATGATGATAGTTGTGTCAATCACCTAGAGATCTAGGGTTGGCGGGGATAGCATGACAGATTCTGATATTCTTATTGAGGGCTTACCATGGTGTGGGTAAGACAGACTTTCTTGAAAGTATAAATCAAGTTACCTTTATCCAAGCTTGTTGGATACCCTTCTATTTGGGTTAAAAGATTTATTTTACTTTTCCTGTTTTGTTACAAGTTTTATTTCCACTACATTTTGTTAATGAAATAAATTATAACTTTCTTATAATTTATTTTACTTGTATACTCTAATAAATAAGATTCTATACACTTTAAGGTAGAATATTTTACTACGTAAATTTGTTTTAAGTTTCTTTAACAGATCTATTTTTTCAGATCCTAAGAAAGTTATTTTCTTAGTTAAGAATTAAATAGGGTTTGTGAATCCATCTTGTTTAACTTTGTTAAAAATTTATTTTATTAAGGGTAAAAACAAAAGTTTTTAAACCTATAATTCACCCCCCCCCCCCCCCTTGTAATTGAACATCTACATCTATATTTTGATCATATAATTGGTAACAGAGTAGGTATCTCAAATACATATACTTATATATAAGTTTTCTTGCTCATATTTTCTTACATAACTTTACTCGTTCAAATTTTTCTTAAATATTTTCTTTTTAAAATATTTATTTATAATTTTATTTAATATTTTTTTTGGAAAATATATTTTGTATTTTCTTATATAATGGAAGGAATTAATGTTGGTTCTATAGACAATCTAAATCCTACCAGACCACCAATTTTTATGGTAATGATTTTGAGTACGAGAGAGATAGGATGGAGACATTTTTTATAAACCTTGGAGTGGATAATTGTTTCATGCTCACTGGTGAATACAATACTCCTGATAAGGAAATTAGTACCTTCACAAATCAAGAAAAAAATATCAACTAAACTACAAGGTATTAAATACTCTTTTATGTTCCATAACCAGGAATATCTATAGTCAAATATCCTCTTGTGAAGCTTCCAATAGTATCTAGAAGAAACTTGAAGTTACACACTTTGTAACTTCAAAAGTAATAGAAACAAGAAGAGTTATGCTAAGAGATAAATATCATGGATTTGTATTTCCTTATAGAGAAACAGTTTGCAAAGTGCAACAAAGATTTATGATTATCGTCAATAGTCTTAAATCTATAGGAGAAAAAGGACGTTGTTGGTCGGAGTGGATACTTAAGAGGGGGGTGAATTGAGTTGCAATTAAAAATTTTGTTAAAAACTTTATGATAAAAATCCCCCAATTAAAAACGGCCCAATCAATTAAGGTAGTATAGATATAAATGTTTAATTGCTCAAAAAGTTTCTCTAAGGTTGATTAGTCCTCAGTTGAATCAATGCAATCACTAATTCAACTTTTGAAATAGGTTTACTGAATTAATCATATATACACACTAACCAAAACTAACTATCAAAGTCAATGAAAAATTTGTTTTATGTCTTTGAAAAAATATAAGTATCAAATTAAACAAAAAAGAGTATTTGAATTTTGGCATAACAATATAAACAAGAGGTTCAGTCTCAAGAAGATACATAATCCTCTCCACTTGGTGATCACCTGCCACCAAGCTATTTATATAAATAAACATGATACACAACCTGTATTGGATTTTACAACAGTTTTTACATTGTCCAAGTTCTAAAACCCCTACCACAGTTCTACGTGGGAAAACAAGAAACCAAGCCACACAATCCTTCTTCCATAGTTATGCATGGGAAACAAAGTGAGAGAGTTTTGAGTGGAGATTTTCAGTATCCCCCAGTTAAAGAATAGGAGACAGTGTGTGATATAGAAAGAAACACACACTTCTCAGAGATATAAAAAATAAAGAACACAATGGATCTAAAACAATAAGCTTGATTTTAAATATCTCTATGTGATTGGCAGTTCATCTATTGACTCCTCAGAGTGAATAATTTGATGTTGGAGTCTTTCTCTAAAATTTTTCTCCAAAACAGAGTGTCGCAACATCTAGGTACTAGCTTCTAGGTACTGAGATGTTCAACTTCTTAGTACAAGGCAGTTTATGAAGTACAGCAGTACAGCCTTGAATATGTTCTTCAAAAAGATCTTCATGATGCTCTTGGATTTTCAATATATGCACTGGAGTGTTCTTCTTCTTGTTCTTCAGTAATGCATTCATCTTATTGACACCTGATTCTCTAGAGATTTTGTTTTTCTCTGTGCATCTATATATATCTGTCATCCTCTGTCTTCCTCAGCCTTTTTCTTTCGTATTTGAGGTCTGACAATAGGAGTACATGTAGGATTGAATATGTAATAATGAGATTCTAAAATACAATAGGGGGTGAATTTTATACTTTAAAAATTCCTTAAGGAAATTTTGCATAACCAAAATTCACAAAACCTCTAAGCACTAATAACTTTCTTGATTCTGGAAAAAGTGATTCTGGAAATGAAACTTAACAAAAGTTTACACCAAATAAAATTCTACCTTAAAGCGTATAGAATCCTATAAAATCAGAATAAAGTTTTAAGGAAGTTTATGAAATTTATACTTTCCTCAACAACTAACACACACAACAGAAAACAAAATACTACAAGTAACAAGTAATAACTCTTTTAACCCAAAGAGGAGGGTATCCAATAACCCTAGATAATAGGTCCCTTGATTTATACTTTCAAGAAAGTCTATCTTACCCAAACCTAGGTAAGCCCTCAATCTGAAGATTGGTATCTGTCTTAATATTCCTACAAGCCCTCGATTTGTAAGGAAATTGGCACCTCTGACTTCACAACCCACAGTCTCTAATTTCAATGAAATCGAACCTCTACACTAAGAAAATATTCACAAAGAAAAGTTTGAACAAGTAGTTCAAAAATTTCTGCACGAAGCCTGAGAGTTTATAAGATCCTCTCTCTCTATAAATCACTTCAATAGCATGTAATCACAATTGTAAAAGTTCTTGTCGAAAAAGTTTTGAGCTCTTTAAAATGAGCTCCTATTTATAGGCACGGTTCCAATAGTCGGCTCCCTCCTCCAATGGTCATATTTTTCCTTGAATTTTGGAGGGACCTGTACATGTGTCACTCAAACAATGGTTAGTGAGTAACTGAAAGCATGACATCATTTTATAACAAAATTAGTGTAATAATAATTAAAATCTGATATTCGGAATATGAGTAAATATTAAAGTTCAGAGTCTTAGAAAAAATTGAATTCGGAGTCTATAATATAAGGATATTCGGATTCTATTTTATAGGAATTCAGAACCTAAATTATATATAATTCCAGAGTCTGAATTTCAAGGAAATTCGGAATCTAGATTCACAAGAATTCGTAACCTGAACTTACAAAGTTTAGAGTCAGAGTTCATGAGAACTCGGAGTTAGAACTCATAAGAGTTCAGAGACTAAAATCAGAGAACTCGGAGTAAGAACTTATAAAGGTCATAACTAGATTTCATATTTAGAATTCAGAGTCAGAACTCAGAAGAGTTCGTAACCATAATTCTAAGGATTCGGATCCTAAAATAGAATGATTCCGATCTAAGTAATTACGGGATTCTGAGGTTTTTCTTTTAAACTGAATTTTTACACTTAGAATAATTATTATATGAGCAATGAAAACATGGTAAGGATGAATTTCCTTAGGGAAGGAAAATTTTTCCTTATATGGGTAAAACATAGGGTAAAATGAAATTTGTCTTAAGATAAGGTGTTTGTGATTTTCAAAACAAGAGGAATGGTAAAATCATAAGGAAACCTTAATGAATCAATAATATCTCCCTTACATGAAAGAATGGAAAAGTCAAAAGGAAAAATTTATTGACTCAACAATCTCCCCCTTTTTGGAAAGCACAAACATCCTTACGAAAAAGAATATAAGGACTTGGAAAAAAATTTCTAGACTATGAAAATAAAACTTATCTCCATCTACTTATGAATAATGTTGAATACGACTAACTCCCCCTTAGGTTTTTGAAATCTAAGGATCGTATTCTAGATTTATGGAATTAGATTTTTTATTTGAATGTTGAAATATTCATAATGAGAACTCCCCCTTTGATAAACTCCCCCTTACTTAGGGATATTTCTTCTTTTACTTAGAATTATTTTTATTTCTCCCCCTTTGTTATTTTCAAAAAGAATTTGAGGGAATGAAAAAAAAATATGGTACCTAAAATATTAGTACAAACATCCAAGAAAAACAAGAAATCATAATTTCATTATGATTGGAAGAATTTGTACAAGGAAAAACAGATACAAAAAAATAACGGATTTGGATTTATTTTGTTTCTTTTTCCATGGGTATCAGCTTCTTCATAATGGTTTTCAGCTTCTTCAGCTATTTGTGATCCTCATCTGCTTACTTTTCTAATGCTTTGATCCTATCATCCTGAGGTTTTATAGCCTCTTCCTGAACCTTTAACAAATCATTTTCTTTTATAACTTTCCTTCCATCTCGATCCAGAGATCCCTTTCTATTTTCCATCTTTTGTAACATAATTCAGCTTCCCATTTAGGTATTTGACATCCTGGATCTGGGTGTTCTTCTCAAGATTTAGCTTTTCTTGAAAGCTATTTGTAAGATCCTTGATTTTGGTCTCTTCAGTATCAAAATATTCCTTGACATCTTCTTGAAATTGATCAAACTATCTCAAATCTTCAACAATATTCTTCGACCAGCTGGTCATCTTCTTGCAATATTTTCTGTGGGATTCATAATTGATAAGAAAATTCTTGTGTTCGGGCTCCACCTTTACACACCTATCCATCACCATGTATATAGAGTCTGATTTCTTATTCATGCTATGCTAGAGAATCTGGTATCTGGATTCAATTGAAGTAAAGATCAGAATGGTGTCTACTAGCTTCTTCAAGGACTTAATGAAAAAATCATGTCCTAAGGTTGATGACTCCAAAACTGAAAATTTTATTAGAGATAATTCTTCCTCTAGCTCAACCAGCTTCCTCTTAGAAGTTCCACTAGCTTCCTTCTTCCTCAAAATTTCTTTCTTTGGGGTTTCAATGACCACTTGTTTCCCCTTTTCAGTTTTCAGAACTGCTTCCTCATCTGGAGACTTGTGCTCACTCTCAGATAATTGTACAATCTTATCTTCATCAAATTTTTATTTCTCAGCTCCAGCCTCAATGTCTTCAGGAAGAATGAAGTCATGATTATGACTCTCTTCCTCAAATAACTTGTTTACTTCTTCTTCACCCTTATAATCTATTTGATGAGTAGTATGTTTTTAAGATCCGGCTTGAGAAGTCCAGATTGACAACTTTTCAGAAGCACTTTCCTTTTCATGAAAGTATTCTACTTGCTTTATCATATCAACTATCTCTTCAGAGCTTTCATCTCCTTGTACTTCTTCCACAGCTTCCTTTTCAACATCCTCCTCTTTGGATTTTTTCGGAGTCATGTACTTCTTTCTCGGGGTATCAGGTAATTTTTCTACTAGGAAAGATTCTGGTATAGGAATATTCTAGGATGCAACTTCAGTAGCCTTTAAAAGAGATTGCACAATCTCTTCCTCTAAAATCATTTTCTTGAGATTCTTATCTTTGTCTTGCTTCTCAAGCTCATCAGTAGATTTTTCTTTCAATTCTTTTCCCTCTGCAGTATCTAGGACAAATTGTGTCTCCCCTTCCTTCTGATTCTTCTAATCCTCCCTTTATTTGGAAATGACTTCATCTGGATAGGATTTATGCTTTTTGAGTTTTGGAGGTGTGGATTGATCTTCCTTGTCTTTAGGGTTTTCATCTTCAGCTTCTACTTCCTTCAATTTTCTTTTCTTTCCATCTTTCTTTGATGGTTCATATTCTTCAGCATTTTTCAGAAAGGCTTCTGCCTCTATGACTGGCAGATCATAAAACCCTCCTGATTCTTTAGAAATCTAACATTCATTCTCTTGATGGTATCATCCCTGATTAGCATTACTTTTCAATTCCTTGGCTTGGAACTACAAGGGATCTTGAAAGATTCAAAGCACTGAACTATCAGTTTGGAGAGTAGAGCAGGATACAGATTATATGTGCTCTCAGATTCCCATTATTGATGTTCTCTATCGTAAAGAGAATGTGCTTCATCATATTTATTTTTCTTAGATTTACCAAAAAATCTAAGATATACATATCACTTTTCTTAACAGTGTCCTTATCACCCTTTCTTGGTACGAAAAATACCTGAACCCATAGTTGTAGGATCTGATTGTTGGTAGACAAGTGAGCAATATTTGCGGTCTTCACATCAGTGAGTCCAAGAGTTTTCATAGCCTTCACCTTTACAAAACTACCTTAAACATATGGTAGCTTGTGGAAACAAAATTCGACCTCTCCTTCATAAGGAAACCCTACCAAGCTAGCAGCCTTGGTGTTAGAAAGTGCATATTTCTTTCCATAACTTTTGAAGGAAAATTTTTCCTACCATCTTCCTTAAAGAAACAATACGATTCATAAAATTATATAAGAAAATTCAAATATACTACATCCTGAGCTCCTGTCTTTGAAATGGATACACTTTCCCATCCATTGATCTTGATATTCTTGGAGATAATAGATTCATACGTGTAGAAGAAGTTCCGATGGACTAAAATCTCCCTGTATATTTGCTACTCTAAAATCGTCTTGACAATAGACATATCTTAAGAAGAAACTTCTGCATACATTCAGACTTGAGCACTTCTGAAAAATTCGGAACGGGCTTTTGTAGAGGGGAAGAGCTTTGACATGCAAAATCTTTGAAAACCGATGTGGGACAACTAATGGGGGGTCCCCTTTTATAGGTTTTGAAGCGACGATTCATCTTCCCATTTCAATCCAATGGCTGAGAATTATTCAGATCTAATCTGACGGTTAAAATGAAAGCTACAATGAAAATTTGATAGAATCCGGTCTTTTGAGGTTTTTAAAGGAAAACATTCAGATTTAAGGAAACTTGAATCCAAGAAATTTAAAAAAAACTTAACATCAAGTAAAAAAGGTATTATGAGAACTCAAGAAAGAAACATACCTTTCGGATTGTTAGGATAATTATCCATATTGAGGAAAATTATTCTTGAAAGAATTTAGATTCATAAAAAAAATTGAGTATGAGAAAATAAATTGAGTACACAGAACTTTATTACGAAAATTTTCATTATGAAAATATTCATTACGAAAATCTTCAGTACAAAAAACTTCACTACAAAAATTTTTAAATACGAAAACTTCCATTACGAAAAATTTCAAGTATGAGAATTTACATTACAAAAATTTCAAGTCCAAAAACTTCTTTTATGAAAAATATGAAAGAATTCATTATGAAAAATATGAAAATCATCATTACAAAAAATATGAAAAACTTCATTACGAAAAATATGAAAAAATTCATTATGAAAAATGTACTCCTCTTATAAAAAGGAGTTTATTATTGTAAGGATATTGGTTCGCCAGGAAGTTATTGAGGAGTATTACCTTATGGTTATAATTCCTAAATTCTGTTTAATGTATTCAAATCTATCAGAGGGTAAGTATTTTGTGAAAATTTTAGTAAGTTGATCTTGTGTTCTGATAAATTGAAGAATGATATTTCCTTTTTGTGTGTGATCCCTAAGAAAGTGATGCCTAATATCTATGTGCTTTGCACGAGAGTGATGTACAGGGTTTTTATTAAGGGAAACGGCACTTGTGTTATCACACATAATTTGAGTCTTAGTAAAACTCAAGCCATAGTCTGTGAGTGTGTGTTACATCCACAACACTTGAGGACAACAAATTCCTGCTGCTACATATTCAGCTTCAGCAGTGGAGAGTGATACTGAGTGTTTCTTCTTACATGACCAAGAAACTAATGAATCTCCTACGAAATGACAAGTTTCTGATGTACTATTTCTATCCATTCAACATCCACCAAAGTCAGCATCTGAAAAAAATTTTAAAATAAAATCATTTCCAGAGGTATAAAAGAGTCTTAAATCCATGGTTCCCTTTAAGTAGCGAAAAATTCTTTTCATTTCCTTTAAGTGAGATTCCTTAGGATTGGATTGATATCTTGCACATAAGTATACTGAAAACATTAATTCTAGATGACTGGATGTCAAGTAAAGTAAACTTCCTATCATACCTCTAAAAGATGTTTGATCTACTGGTTTTCTAGCTTTATCAATATCAAGTGTGTTTGAGGTACCAATGGGAGTACTTATACTTTTAATGTTGTCATATCCATAATTTTTAAGAAGATATTTAATAAAATTATATTGGGATATATAGATTCCTTCTGGTTTTTGAGATATTTGAAAACCAAGGAAAAATGTTAACTCACCCATCATACTCATTTCAAACTCAGATTTCATTAGATATGCAAAAGAATAAGTTAATGATTGTTGAGTTGAACCAAATATAATGTTATCAACATAAATTTGAACAATAAAAACATTTTTCTTATCTTTATTTATAAAAAGGGTTGGATATTTATTACCCTTAACATAATTTTTTAGGAGAAAAAATCCTGTAAGTCTATCATACCAAGCTCTAGGTGCTTGTTTAAAGCCATATAAAGCTTTTGTAAGTCCAAAAACATGATCAGGATGTTTTGTATCTTCAAAACCAGGAGGTTGTTCAACAAAAACTTCCTCTTGAACATAACTATTAATAAAATCACATTTCACATCCATTCGAAAAAGTTTGAAATTTAAGAATGATACAAAGGAAAGTAAAATACTAATAGATTTAAGTATAGCTACTGGAGCATAGGTTTCTTTGTTGTATATTCCTTCTTTTTGATTATAGCCTTTAGTAACTAATCTAGCTTTATTTATTACAATGATTCCATTTTCATCACACTTATTCCTGAAGACCCATTTTACTCCAATAACATAAGTTTCCTTAGGTCTTTCAACCAAGGTCCAGACTTTATTCCTTTCGAATTCATTTAATTCATCTTGCATATATTTAATCCAATCATCATCACCTAAAGCTTCATCATTGCTTTTGGGTTCTAATTGGGAAAGGAATTATAGATGTTTTACTTTGTTTCTTAAGTAACTTCTAGTCCTTACGGGTTGATTCACATCACCGATGATACTATCACAATGATGATTCTTGAGAAACGACAGATTTGGGTTTTGTAAAGCCAGTTCATCAACGTAGGGTAGGAAATATTATGGGGTAAATATTTCAGGAGTATCTTCTTGAAAATTTTACTTAGCAGAAGGATCTTCTATCAAAGTTTGATAATTAGTTTTTGAAAACACATCTGAAGATGTAGATTGGGGTTGTTTAAAAACAAAAGGATCAGTTTCATCAAATTTCATGTGTACTATTTTTTCAATAGTACAAGTGTTTTTGTTGAAAACTCTATATGCCTTAGAAGTTGTGGAGTAGCCTAAGAAAATTACTTCATCATATTTTGGTGTGAATTTATATAGATTATCTTTAGTATTTTGAATGAATGCCTTGCAACCAAAAACCATAAATTAAAAAAATCTAGGTTTTCTACCATTCCATAACTCATAAAGATTTTTATTAAGAAAAAGTCTAATCAAAACTCGATTTATAGTATAACAAGCAGTACTTATAGCTTCAGTCCAAAAAATTTTGGCTACAGAATACTCACTCAACATGGTTCTGTTTATCTCTTAAAGAATTCTATTTCTTCTTTCAACAACACCATTCTTTTGAGGTGTTCTGGGTGCTGAGAAGTTATGAGTAATGCCTTTTCTACTACAAAAAGCTTCAAAATCAGAATTTTGAAATTCTCCTCCATGATCACTATGAATAGTTATAAAAGGAAAGTTTTTCTCATTTTTAACTTGGGATCTAAAACTTTTGAAATAAGAAAAATATTCAGACTTTTTTTCTAGAAAATAGACCCACATAAATCTAGTGTAGTCATCAACCAAGACAAATACATAGTATTTTCCTCTAATGCTTCCAGTTTGTGTTGGACTGAAAAGATCCATATGCACTATCTATAATGCATTGGTAGTTGTGACTTCACCAACTGATTTAAAACTTGATTTATGTTTCTTTCCATATTGAAAAGGATCACAGACTTTTGAATAATCAAATCTAAGCTCTGATAGATCCTTAAATAGTCCTTTCTTCGAAAGTTTGCATAAGTTCCTAAGGTTATAGTGTCCTAACCTTCTATTCCATAACCAATAATGATCTTCCATTGCACTAAGGAAAGGTAGATCTTGGCTCCTAAGGTCTTCTAAGTTTATTGTGTAAATATTCTCTTGCCTATGGGTAGAAATAATAAACTCTTCCTTGTAATTGTTTACTAAGCACTTGTCATTCCTAAAATTCACAAGGTAGCCTTCATCACATAATTGGATTATGCTGATGAGGTTGTGCTTGATACCTTTAACAAGTAAAATACTTGAAATCAAAGTTTTTCCAAGAAGAATTATGTTACCTATACCAACAATTTCTCCCTTAGCATTATCTCCAAAATTTACTTTTCCTCCTTTCGTCTTGATAATATTTTCAATGAAGTTTTTGTTACCAGAAATATGACTGGAACATCCACTATCCATGTACCAAGATTTTCTGTTGGTACCTTCTTTATCTTCTTGAAAATAAGAAAGTTATACTTTCATAATCCAATATTTCTTGGATCCGGAATTGTTAGACAATAAAAATTTTGGTATCCACATTTGTTTAGAAAAATAAGTTGTATGAAAGCCAAGAGATTGAACTTTGTTCAAGGAGCAATTTTTCTTCCAATGCCCACCACTTTGACATTTAGTGTAAAAAGGGGCTCTTGAAGGAACAAAATAGTTGTTTTTGAAAACCGGTTTTTGGTGAGTATAACCTAATATAGTGGAGTTTACTTGAGGTTTAATTTGAGAATACATCTTTTCAAAGTTTTCCTTCCCAGAGGTAAAGTTTTCAAGAAGATTCTTAAGAGAAAATATTTCAGATTTCAGTCTGATGACTAAATTCCTATCCTCAGGAATCATTTCCTTAGAGTTAGATTTTTCCTCAAAAACTTTTATCTTTAAAATAGCATTCTTAATATCTTTAGAAAGTTCTTCCTTAACATAATTTTTTTTCTCAAGTTCTTTTGAAATTTTTTCTAAAAGCACATTTTTATCTCCAAGATCTATAGAAATATCTGAAATCTCTTTTGTATGAATTTCTTCCCTAGTATTTTCCTTGTCTAACTTCTTAAAAATTTTACAATTTCTTGCTTCAAGTAATTTGGAAAATCTAGATACTTCTTCATATTAAGGTATTTCTTCATTTTTTATGAGGATAAAGTGTCTTCATCAGAAGTACTATTTTCAGAATAGTAATTCTTATCAAGAGATAAATTTGTTAAAGCCTTGGCATAGCATACCTTGGCCATAATACATGTATTAGGGAAATAAGTTGTAGCAATTAATCCCATATTCTTCTCTGCTGATGAATCATATTCAGAAGATTCACTTTTTGAAGAGTCTCCACAGCTAGCACTCCAAGTATCATTAGCTTTAAGGCTTTTCTTGTGCTTTGATCAATAGAATTTATTCTTGTTCCTTTCTGAATTCCTTTCCTTATTTTCCTTCTTTTTCAATAAAGGACAATCAGGTCTGAAGTGAAATGTTCTTATACATTCATAACATGTAACTTCTCCATCATTCTTATCTCTGTAATATTTCTTCTTGTACTTATTCTGATGATTCTTCTGAGCTAAAATCTTGTTCATTCTCCGAGAAAGATTAGCTAATTCATTCTCAGACTTTTCTATGTCATTAGATTCTGAATGAATAATAACTTTCTTTGAATTTGATCTAGTTACCCTTTTGGGGTCTTGGCTTCCACATGTTTATAAGTGGTTGTAAATGTAACTCCTCCATTCCCATTTTTCTTCTTAATATTTTCATCATCTCTCTTCATTCTGGTTTCATGCTGAAGAAGAGTTCCGAAAAAATCATCTAAGGAAATCTAAGTGACTTTCCTGTTTTCATCGATAGTTGTCCTCTTGGACTCCCATTCATTTGGCATGATATCTATGATCTTGTCTACAAGATCCTCATCATCCAAACCTTTTTCTCACATATATTGTAGGCTATTCATGATAGTCATAAACCTTTGTTGTACTTTTCTTATAGGTTCTCCATAATGAAAGTTAAAGTTATGGTATTCAGCTCTCAACATAGCTCTTATTGTCTCTATGACTTTAGATGTAAAAAAATTTGTAACTTAAAGTTTCTTCTAGATACTCTTTTCAGCTTAACATGATGATATTTGACTATAGATGTTCCTAGTAATGGAACATAACAATGTATTTCTGACTCTGAATTTTTCTTGATATTCTGATTTCTCCTGATTCGTAAAGGTTCTCAATTCCTTATCCAGAATCTTATAATCTCCAGTCAGCATTAGATAGTTATCAAATCCAGTATTGATAACGAAATTATTCATCCTATCTCTCCAGTACTCATAATCATTTCCATATAAAATTGGAGGTCTGGTAGGATTCAGATTATCAATAGAACTAACATTTAAACCTGTCATCCTTAAGAAAATCTTTAGCACACAAATTTGTAAGTAGTATGAGTTTGTAAACAGGATAAAATATCCTAAGCAAGGAACTAGATATTGTATCTCTAAGCAAGAATGAATACAAGCCTTATGAAACTGAAAATATGAATCCGAAAATATGAATCTGAAAATATGAATCCGGAAATTCTATTCTGAAAACTTTGAGCTAGGAAAAATATTATATGTGAATATAAGTATTTTAGAGACCTTCCTATGATACCAATTGTTGGATCGAATATGTAATAATGAGATACTCAAATATAAGAGGGGTGAATTTTATAATTTAAAATGATCCTTAAGGAAATTTTTCATAACCAAAATTCACAAAACCTCTAAGCTCTAATAACTTGTTTGATTCTGAAAAAAGTAATTCCGGAAATGAAACTTAAAAAAAGTTTACACCAACTAAGATTCTACCTTAAAGCATATAGAATCCTATAAAATCAGAATACAGGTTTAAGGAAGTATATGAAAGTTATACTTTCCTCAACAACTAACACACATAGCAGAAAACAAAATACTACAAGTAACAAGTAGTAACTCTTGTAACCCAAAGAGGAGGGTATTTAACAACCCTAGATAAGAGGTCCCTTGATTTATACATTCAAGAAAGTTTGTCTTACCCAAACCCAGGTAATCCCTCAATCTGAAGATTGGTATTTTTTCTTGTTATCCTTGCAAGCCCTTGATTTGTAAGAAAATTATCACCTATGACTTCACAACCCGAAGTCTATGATTTCAAGGAAATATCACCTCTACACTAAGCAAGTCTGCATGAAGCAAAGTTTGAACAAGAAGTTCAAAACTTTCTGCATGAAGCCTGAGAGTTTATAAAAGCCTCTCTCTATAGAAATCACTTCAACAGCATGTAAGAACAGTTGTAAAAGTTCTTTTCAAAAAAGTTCTAATCTCTTTCAAATGAGCTTCTATTTATAGGCACGATTCCAATGGTCGGATCCCTCCTCCAACAGTCATATTTTTCCATGAATTTTGGAGGGACCTATACATGTGTCACTCAAAAAACGGTTAGTGAGTAACTGAAAGCATGACATTGTTTTATAACAAAATCAGTGTAAGCATAATTAAAATATGATATTCAGAATGTGAGTAAATATGAAAGTTCAGAGTCTAAGAAAAAATTGAATTCGGAGTCTATAATACAAGGATATTCGGATTCTGTTTTGTTGGAATTCAGAACCTAAATTCTATAAAATTCCAGAGTCTGAATTTGAAGGAAATTCAGAATCTGGATTCACAAGAATTTGGAACCTGAACTTACAAAGTTCATAGAAGGAGTTCATGAGAATTTGGAGTCAGAACTTATAAGAGTTTGGAGTCTAAAATCAGAGAACTCGGAGTCAGAACTCAGAAAGTTCGTTACCAGAATTCGTATTCAGAATTCAAAGTCAAAACTTAGAAGAGTTTGTAACTAGAATTCTGATTCAGAATTCAAAGTCAGAACTTAGAAGAGTTCGTAACCAGAATTTGTATTCATAATTCGGAGTCAGAACTCAGAAGAGTTTGTAACCAGAATTCTAAGGATTCAGATCCTAAAATAGAATGCTTCATATTTAAGTAATTATGGGATTCTGAGGTTTTGGTTTCAAACCAAATTTTTACACTTAGAAGAATTATGATATGAGCAATGAAAACATGGTAAGGATGAATTTCCTTAGGAAATGAAATTTTTCCTTATAGGGGTAAAACATAGGGTAAAATGAAATTTGCCTTAAGATAAGGTTTTTATGATTTTCAAAACAAAAGGAATGGTAAAATCATAAGGAAACCTTAATGACTCAACAATCTCCCCTTATATGAATTAATGGAAAATTCATAAGGAAAACCTTATTGAATCAACAGTATGTACATCACGTGCAATCTTTCTCATACCTCGTACTGTCAAGATATGGTCTCCTGACATGTCTCCAAACAATAATAATTAAAGTCAGAAGCATTAAACCAATCAAATATGACCGTTATAATAATATCAAGAAAGTAAATAAAGTAGAGAATATGTTATCAGTAGACTGGTAACATTAGTCTGTCAATTGGTAGCATCTTCAACGCAGGCTCAACTAGCAGTAGACTTCTAACAGTAGGCGTATCCAGCGGTAGGCTTCACCAATGGTAGGCATATCCAATGGTAGGTTTTTTCAATGGTAGACTTGTCCAATGGTAGTCTTTTCCAACGGTATACTTGTCCATCGAAAGGCTTGTCCAATGGTAGGCTTTCCAACAGTAGACTTTTCCAATGGTAGGCTTGTCAAACGGTAGGCTTGTCCAACGGTAGGCTTTTCCATGGTAGACTAAACTAACTATAATAAGTTTGATAGTGGACTTCTAACAGAAACTCTTTGTGGAAGAAACCTTGTCACAATAGTGACCTATCACATTGACTCGGAATCTATTTGTTTTGGTAAGTACTTCAACAGTAGTATTTACAACAGTGACCATGTATTGGTGACTTCCAATTGTAAATTTATAACTGTATACTATTATAATGGTAACATTCATTAGTAAGGTCTTCATCGGTGATCATTTCACCAGTAACCTCTTACCAGTAACATTCGATAATGACCTTGACGTAGAAACTTTTTATACTGTAAACTAATTCCAGTAAAGTCATGAGATTAAAATAGATTGAAATAAATTTTCAAAAAACTAACTCATTATAGAATTAAACATGATTTGGGATTAGCAAAATAGGTGAATCCAACAATATCCCCCTTTTTGATAATCACAAATTATTCCATTAAACTTTAGAATAATGATAAGATTATCAGATATAATGAAAAGAAGAGATAAGTCAATAGAATAAATAGGTGTTACAGAAAAGCATATCACACATGTAGTAGCAGGGATTAATGTGATATGGATGTCTAATAGTGTTTTACTTGTGGTGTATTTTCTCCCCCTTTGTGATTAGAAAAAATAAATTGAATAAGAGACAAAAGAGAATATGTATATTACTGAAATATCATTACATGATTCATAGAGCAGTACAAAAGCCCTATCAAAAGATGCAACCACACTCAATCCACCTCATAAATGTCCATTGGAGCTTTGGCTTTGGATGCTGAGGATGCAAGATCTGAAGGTGGAGGGATAGTCTGAGGGATGGAAGGTACTAGGGTAGGAGGAGCTACAATAGAAGCATCAGTAGACCTGTAGTGAGTAGATCTCTGAGGAATGGTAGGGTTCAAGCTTCTGATGGCTTGAGTAGGAGACAACATAGGAGAAGCACTGGTAGATCCTGAGTCACCAGAGGTAGAGGGAAAGGCTAGAGGGACAATGATGGGTGTGCAGTCCATATGGAGGAAAGGTAATCGAAGATTTTTGAAGTCCATGATGATACTGACTCCTCTCTCCATAGATGAGATAAAATCATCCTTATTTTCCATAAATTTATCCAAAGCCGGAGTCAGCTCTCGAATCTTGCTTACTTGATCTTTAAAAGCCTGAGTAATAGGTAGAATCCTGAGGTTCTCCAACAGCATCTTGGAGTGTCCATCCATCTGATTCTTAGTGTAGAACCTTTTGTAATAAAATTCAACTTGTTACTTGATGGCCTTCTAATCTTGAGCAGCTTCCCTCAAATAATTTCCCATAAGGGTATGAATCTCTCTGGTAATAGAGATGACCTGAGAGTTTGAAGTACTAGCACCAGAGATCCTTTACACTTCTTCTCTAAAAATAGATCTAAAAGCCTCATTGTCAACTGGAGGAGAGGCTGAGGTGGAAGCAGATTCACCTAGAGGTTCCCTAGATAAATCTACTCTCTCCTTAAAGGATTTAGTAAAGCCATGATCAACCTTTTCACATCATCATCTTGACCTTTCACATGTGTTTCCATGGAATTCGTAAAGTCCTCAAACATAATTACCAATTGTTGCACTAAACTTTTGACATATTGAATATCCTTGTCCACCTAAACCCCAGAGGTTAGAATAGAATTCAATCTGACCACTAATTGTTTTAGAAGCTCCATAGATTCTGAAAACTCATTCATTTGACTCTGACACTTTCTTACTTCCGGAAGAAGAACAGAGTGAATACCGGAGTGTATTTTGGATAACTCAGATGCTGAATGCTCCTTAATTAGAGCAACAGACTTATCCATATTAGAGGACCTATCCTTATACATTCTCTGCAGGTTTGATCTCAAGGATTCAAGGTCTGACTTTCTGACATAGTCTTGAGGGAAAGAGTTTTTTGGAGGTACAAAAATGA
This sequence comes from Viscum album, assembly GCA_963277665.1. Taxonomy (NCBI): domain Eukaryota; kingdom Viridiplantae; phylum Streptophyta; class Magnoliopsida; order Santalales; family Viscaceae; genus Viscum; species Viscum album. The sequence goes on from OY728157.1 coordinate 1,897,484,065, forward strand.
GGTTTGGCGCTGAATGTCTTCTGTTGGGCCTTTCATCTTCTGAGTCATCATAATCTAGTACCAAAACCAGAAACCTAGGGTCCTTAGTCCATCCTTCAATGTTATTCACAACTGATACTGATCCTTTGGCAATAGGATGCTCTCCCTCAATTTGAGTTATCTCTTGGACAACTATTTCAGCTTCTTCCATCCTTGAAACTTCGGCAACTATTTCTACTTGATCAATTGTATCACCAGTAGAATGATATATTTCCTCGAATGATTCATCCATAATTTCTATAGCAAGGGAATTAGATACAATTTCTTATACCTGGTCACTCACTGCTTTTTCAGTGACTCCTATAAGAGCACTCAAACTGAGTTCTTCTCCTTCACTATCCTTATCAGCAGAATCCTCATGTTCCTCATGGTCAGAATGACCAAATTTAGAAACTTCTTCCTATTCTGAGGTATCTCTAACAGTGATATGAGCCTCATCATATTCTTATTCACTGGTTTCTTCAACTTCATTGTCCCTTAGGATAGATTCTTTTCTCGTTAACTCTGTTAGAGGACTGGGCTCTCCAGAAGCTATCATTCCAGCTAGAGGACTGGTAGGTAAATTAGGATCACTCCTATAATCTATAGTAGTACCCTCTTTCTCAAGTTCTATATCCTCCTATACTTCTTCATCATAATATATAGGTTTTTACTCATCAGGATTTAGACCTAGATCCCTCTTATCCTTTTCCCTAGAAGGATTATTTTCAGGGTAAAACTTCTCATAAAGCTTCCCTTCCTCATTTAACCATTCTCTTCTCTAGGGATTCTAGCTGATCTTCATGAAATTTCATACTATCTTGGAGATGCAAAAATTATTCTTGTCTATAATTGTTTCCTCCTTATCTCCAGCAATTCCCTTAACCTTCAACATTAAATAAATTAGTTTGGCATGAAATAGAGCATTTGATTTAGAACTTGGATTTGTCATGTCTTCCAACTGAGACATCAGCAACCTACAGAGGTTGATCTTCTGTCCATGCTTCAGTAAATACAAAATGAAAATGTCCTGATACTTCAACATAGTTAATTCCCCTCTCCTGGGACTTATAACATGTTTGATAAACTTAAACAAAATTCTATCATCTACATTCATTTCAGCAGCAATAATCTTTCTTGATGTCCCATTTCTTTTCAGCTCTTCCAATGCTTTCTTATAATCAAAAATCTTACTGTCTGGAGGAATCACTCCATAATAGTAGTCACAAATACCCCCATGAGGTAACCTTAGAAATTCATCCCATTCAAAAGATGAAAAGGTTACCTCAGTTCTATTTACTCTTGATACTAGTCGGATCTCATCATCTGACTTCTCGAATTTCAAATATTCATAGAATTATTTGACTATCCTCGGGTAGTACGGTCTATTGTTGTTGGAAAAGCACTCTACACATCTTTGAGCCTAGATTTCCTCTAGCACTAAGGATTTTCTCAAGAGAAACCAATCTTCACTTATTTCTTTTTCATCTACAATGGTCCTCTTTAAAAGATGCGAGTTAACAGGCTCTGATGATATATTACTACCACCACTGGACTCGGCTCGAGGCTTCTTATGCCTTGGCATATTTCCATCATCAGCCGAAGGTCGCTTGACCCTTTCCATTGATGTTCGAAGAGATTTTAGGGTTCGGAGGAAAGGTAGGTTTTATGGATTTTGAGAGCAGGGGTTAGAGATTGAGGAAGAGAGTGGATCAAAATGTGTTTGTAATCTAATTTTATCATTTAGGGATTGAAAAAAAAATGGGAAAAGTAATACTGATAAAATGGTTCAGATTCCCACATAAAATATGGAGTAACGGTAGAGTCCAACAGTGAGGTACCCAATGGTGAGGTTCTATCAGTGAGGTGCAATGGTGAGGTGCTAATAGTGAGTTGCAATGGTGAGGTGCTAACAGTAAGGTGCAACGGTGAGGTTCTAACAATGAGGTGCAATGGTGAGGTGCTAACAGTGAGGTGAAACGGTGAGGTTCTAATAGTGAGGTGCAATAGTGAGGTGCTAATAGTGAGCTGCAATGGTGAGGTTCTAACAGTGAGGTGCAATGGTGAGGTGCTAATAGTGAGATGCAATGGTGAGGTGATAACAGTGAGGTGCAACGGTGAGGTATAGAAGTAAGGTCCTAACAGTTTATCATACCTAACTCATGTTTGATGTAATTTAACCTCTCCAAATTTAAAGGCTTTCTGAATATATCAGCCAATTGATGTTCAGTGCCAATGAATTCAAGTGTGATATCACCTCTTTGATAATGATCTCTCATGAAGTGATGACTTACATCAATATGATTTTTCCTAGCATGAGATACAGGATTTTTAGAAATGTTAATAGCACTTGTGTTGTCACATTTTATAGATACATGTTTGAATTGATATCCATAGTCTAGAAAAGTGTGTTTCATGCATAGAATTTGAGCACAACAACTATCAGCTGCTATATATTCAGCTTTGGCAGTAGATAATGCAACATAATTCTTTTTCTTACTACACCATGACACTAGTGACTTTCCTAAAAGGTGACATGTTCCAAATGTTCTTTTTCTATCTAACTTGCAACAAGCAAAGTCAGCATTAGAATAACTTATCAGGTCAAATGATTGTCTTCTTGGATAAAATAGTCCTATGTTGGGAATATATTTGAGATATTTGAAAATCCTTTTGATAGCATTTTAATGAGATTCTTTGGGATTATCTTGAAAGCGAGCACACATGCATACACTAAACATAATGTCAGGTATGCTAGCAGCAAGGTAGAGCAAACTCCCTATCATACCTCTGTAGTTGGTTTGATCCATTGGATCTCCAATTTCATCTCCATCCAACTTACAAGTGGTACTCATAGTTATATCGTTACCTTTACTACCATCCAAAAAAAATGTTTTAAAATATCTTTAATATATTTACTTTGATTTAAAATAATACCATCTTTATTTGGAAAAATTTTAAATCCATAGAAAAATTTAAGTTCTCCCATTAAACTCATTTCAAACTCATTTTTCATTATTTTTGAAAAATCATTACATAAATAATTTGTATATGATCTAAAAATTATATCATCTACATAGATTTGTTCTATTAAAACATCTTTAGAAATCCTTTTAATAAACAAAGTAGGATCTTTTATTCCTTTAGTAAAACCTTTTGAAATAAGAAAGGAACTAATTCTATCATATCAAGCTCTTGGAGCTTACTTTAAACCATATAAAGATTTTGAAAGTTTAAAAACATGATTTGGAAAATGGGAATTTGTAAAAATAGGGGGGTTTTAACAAAAATATACTCAACTATATACCCATTTAGAAAATAACTTTTAACATCCATTTGATAAATTTTAAAATTCAGATGAGATGCATAAGCAAGTAGTATCATAATTGAATCTAACCTAGCTACAGGTGTAAAGGTATCCTCATAGTCTATTCCTTCCTCTTGACTATAACATTGTGCAACTAACCTAGCTTTGTTTCTAACTATATTTACAGAATCATCAACTTTGTTCCTAAAAACCCATTTAGTGCCTATTGAAAAAGTGTCCTTAGGTCTTTCAACTAGTTCCCAAATTTTGTTTCTTTCAAATTGATTTAATTCTTCTTTTATAGCCATCACCAAAAATTCATCATTGATAGCATCATTAATATTTTTGGGTTCAAGCTATTAAAGAAAATCTTGATGTTCAACCTAGTTTATCAGAGAAGCTCTAGTTTGTGTCCCTATATTTAAATCACCTACTACAGCATCTAGAGGATGATTCTTTAGAGTTCTAATACTTTTATAAAGAGTTAAACTAGACTTTGCATGATTTTTTATTGGTTCAGACTCAACAGGTGCAGATTATGGAAGATTACCAAAACTAGTTACTTTTACATGGGATTCACTATCATTATCATTAAGGCCCAGAATTGACATGTAATGCCCCATACCCAGTAACCCAGAGTCGATGAATTATTACATAACATTGGCATGATCACAAAAGATCAAGTCTCGAAATACCGATTAGTTTAGTAGCCTTGGAAACACTAGATACATTCATAAGTCTTACATTACATGATAAAGTGAAAAACTACAACAACATAGTCTCCATAGTCCACACTCATATTCCCTCAGACTATCCCTGTAGGTCAGTCATAAAATACTTATTCACATCCTGGGAAAAATAAAACATAGAAAGGGGTGAGCTCAGATGCTCAGTAAGGATAACAATATAGCAGAAACTTTCATAAATAAGCATAAACATTTAAGGCAATGTATAACTAAAACAAAAGCCTTTTAAACTTGAACTTCAGCATAATATGACAAAAATAAAATTAAATAATTCCATTTACTTATTCACATGGATATTCTACTAGTTGAATAATAACTTGCAATATCAATAACCACTTTCATAATGATGGAATGCATAATGCCAGACTATTATAACCACATAGTCAAGGCCTTGTGCCAAGACTACAAATAAGATTTTGTCAAGGCCTTGTTCCAAGACACTAGTTTGTCTCATGAGACCTACTGATGCATCGAGAAGCTATAGTGGGATCCACCCATCACTTACTAAGTCCAATGTATTCCTCATATGAACAGGTTTAAACATAACATAAACATTTGTATTAAAACTAGCATACGAAATGTCAATACTTTCTCCATAAAAGATGAATGGTATAAAAATAATACATCCATAGTCAAACATATCACAAAACCTTCAATACAATATGGAAGTTTTTTATCATAATAAATCAACTTCAAATAAGCTTAAAATCCATCAAAGGATGTTGACATAGATGAAATCAAAACTATTTGAGAGAAATATCTCTTTTTTTGAAGTCATTTAAAAGTCAAATAATTATAAAATAAAACATTTACTTTGAAAATATAATTATAATCTTGTAAGGTAATCTTTTACAATTTTATAATGGTGGAAAAAATCCGCACCCCTCGTATAAGTTAAAAAGACATTCTTACCTTAATTTTGTCGAAAAGGTTAAAAAGGACCTTGTTTGGAAAATGACGGAAAGATTACTTTATAAAAATATTATAAAAAGTAAAACAAGGTTATAAATGACTTTAACACATAGTCTATAATATAGTAATAATGTTTTGAAATACATTTTTAAGAAACATGGATGTGGATGATAAAGAGTTCCCAGTAGATACTTACGTAAAAATAACCTCAGATAATAAAGAGATTGTGAAATTAACCCTTACCTTGTACTTTTCTTTGGTTGAGGGTAGGTTAACCTCCTGTATAATGGTGAAATAATTGTTATTAAATTATAAAAGAATCATATATATTAATATGATATCATATATGATCTTTTAACATTTGTTTGTTAATAATATCTTAGTATTATCGTCATTTCAGGTGTTAACAGATTCGTTTTCCATTATATTCTTTGTTATGTGAGTCATATTTGTTATGGATGGGATGTATCATATTCATATCCAGAATGATATCAAGTCTTTAAACATTATTTTTAATCATCTAATGAAAATTAGTCTTGAATGGATGTGATGAGGAATGAATCTCGTTGTGTTTGTGGAGATGGTAATTCGTATGTACGCACGAGCGACAATATCATTCTTTTTATATTAAAATAATATATAATTGGATGTTATATCATATATATAGAATCATTATCATTTTATATTTATTATTTACATGAATTACACATCATTATTATACCCATCCAAATAATAATGTATTTAATAACAATTACACCACGACGTGGAGACCGTAATCCATACGTACGCACATATGGTGACATGTCATTCAAAGGATGGATAGAATAATGAATATGGGTGTACCATATTTATAATAACATCACAGTATATAGAAGATACTGGAGTTATTATTTTAGAATAGGAATAACAAATAAAGAATAATTAGAAGAAGAAAAGAACTTGAAAGAGGGTGGTGAAATTATTACCTCTTCTTCGGGTTCTTCCTTTTAATTTGATCAGAAGGGCTCCTTAAGTTGGCTTTCTGACTAAAGGAAGACCTCTAGGGTGAAGTGAGGGAAGTTGAGAGGGTATTTGGGAAGAGTTTGGCCAAGTCAAATGGATTTTAAGGTGTTAATTAGAGAGAAGGGTGAGTTACCTGTTATAAGAGGGGTGAGGGGCACCTTAGGAAAATCTAGAAATATTAAAAATTAGGTACAACCGCGAAAGCAGCACACGACTCAAGGAAGAAAATTACATTAAAATCTAGAAATATTATTTTATAATAAAATAATTTTTGGTTTCTAATGGCTCCAAAATATATTATTTAAAGGTTAAGGTGGGTATGGATTGAAAACCACTCAACCAATAGTTTTAGACAGGTTTGGGTCACTATATTAGCTTTATCTTTTAAATTTAACTCTTAGTTAAATAGTTTGACATTTACCATGTCTCTTTGTATTTTAATATTATATGGTTAATAAACTTAATATATACTTCCAATAAAATACCAATTGGTTCATTAATGATACACCTATAATTATATAAGTCCTTTTTCTGAATCTTAGATTTTTAATTTTTTTTAAAAACTCTTTTATGTCAATTTTGACACTATTTGGTATTTTGTTTTTTCAAAATTCAATACAGCGTTATTACTTAGAAAAAAAATCATATAACCAACCCTAATATTTCATATTAACCTATAAAATTATTTTAATTCATAAAAAGTCTCAAATTACATTTATTTGGATATTTATAATATCAATTATTTTAATATTTCACTAATTAGGTAATTACTGCATCACCATTGTGTCATAAATAAGATAAGTTATTTAATGTCTAAAAATTAAAAATAAAATATCATTATGTAGGAAATATTTTTATATTTCTAATTAATATTTATAATCGAATTTATCTTATGTAAAACCCTATATAAAAAATATTTTAGTTATTAAACTTTGATTTTAAATCTTTTAACTCTTCTTTGAATTAAATAATAATAAATGTCCTAATCTAATCCAAGTGGACCAAATAGGTTCATATTTTATTCCTAATTTTGTTTTTGGTCGAATTATACTTATCCAATAGAATTAGGACATGTGTTAGGGTAATAATAATATCATTTTTACCCTTAATTACCCTATTTACTTTTAACCGTGGTAAATAAACGTAAAAAGTTATTATTAACCAAAAATTATTTTTATCTTATTGAACCAAATTTTACTCCTTGATATTAATTTTGTCTCTTGTATTTTCTAAATTCAACTCATAGAAGTGGTAAAATTAAGTTTTATGTAAATTTGCAAATTCTCCTCGGAGGTGGGTAAAAGACGGTGAAAAGTTCAATAAAATTTTTATATATCTAAAATTATTATAAACTGAATTCAATGAATTAAATTAAACTTATATAGGTATTATTTATCTATTTTTACCTAAAATAAATTTAAATAAAATAAATAATTATTTAAATAAAAATTCAGTTTTAAACTATAACTCAGTGTTTTCACTATTCATCAAAAATTGAAAGTTTTCAGAAAAATACCAAAAAATCACCCTAAGCTAATTTTGATATTTAGAATCCAAAAATGAAGTCCATTTTGAAAGTTAAAATTTATAAAATTTCAAAAAGTGGTTATTACTATTCATAATGGTTGGTTTGATTGGTTTTGGTGTGTGTTAGAACTCGAAGTTAGGTACAACACATGCTACTGTATTATTCAAAGAGAAGTGTAACGTGGAAGCTTGGGGTGTTGCATTCTCCCATACTTCAAATAATTTCATCCTTGAAATTTCTAGAGTATTTCTTCATAAAAAGACTTAGGTGGTTCTTCATCATAAGTTCCTTAGGTTCCCACGTTGCCTATTCCATCTTATGGTTTCTCCATAAAACTTTTACCAGAAGAGTCGTCCGGTTTCTCAACACTTGTTCTCAGGTATCAATAATCCTGACGGGCTCTTCGCAATAAGTCAGATCAGGTTCCGGTTCTACTTCCTCATAGGTGAGTACATTCATTACGTCAGGCATGTATTTTCACAATAGTGATACATAGAACACATCATGAACTTGGGAGAGATTTGTCGGAATTGCCAAATGATAAGCTACAGCCCCAATTCTTTCTAGAATTTCGAAAGGTCCAATGTACCTGGGACTCAATTTAACTTTCTTACCAAAATGTATAACTCCCTTCCATGGAGATACCTTCAATAAAACATGATCTCATACCTGAAATTCCGAATCCTTCCTCTGGTTATCAGCATAGCTTTTCTGCCTACTTTGAACTGATTTGATGTGGGTTTGGATTACCTTCACCATTTCTTTCATTTCCTCCACAAGTTCTAGGCCAATGAGTTTTATTTCACCAAAATCATCTCAACAGGTTGGTGTGCGACATCTCTTTCCATATAACGCTTTATATGGTGCCATCTGAATACTTGAATGGAAGCTATTGTTATAGGAAAATTTTACCAAAGGTAAATATTGATCCCACATACCTTAAAAGTCAAGTGATCATGATCTCAACATGTCTTCTAAGGTTTGAATATTCCGTTTTGATTGTCCATCAGTTTAGGGGTGGTAAGCAGTGCTCAAATGAAGCTCATTATCCATGACTTTCTAAAGACTTTTCCAGAATCTTGATGTAAAATGTGGATCAAGATCAAAAACAATAGATAAGTGTACTCCATGAGGTCTCACTACTTCATTAATATATAGTATTTCTAGATGTTCAAGTGGTAAATCTTCTCTTATAGCAAGAAAATGTGCTAATTTGGTAAGACAATCAACAATGACCCATATTGCATCGTTCCTTTTAGGAGTCTTTGGTAGTCCCATGACAAAGTACATCGTAATATTATCCCATTTCCACTCCGGTATGGGAAGAGGTTGCATGACTCCCACAGGATGTTGCCTTCCAGCTTTCACTTGTTGACAAACCATACATCTTGACACAAAATCAGTAATCTCCCTCTTCATGTTGTCCCACCAAAAATGTTCCTTTAAATCTCTATACATTTTGGTGCTCCCATGGTGTATTGAGAAATTGGAACTATGAGCATCGTCCAACAATTCCCTTTTTAGATCAGGTATATCAGGAACACAAAGTCTTTTCCTGAATTTTAAAATCTCATCTTCATATACGAAGTCAATCAATCTCCCATAATTTACAGCTTTAATCTTCTTTTGAAACTCTTCATCACCAGTCTGAGAACTCTTTATCCTTTATAGTAAAGATGGTTTGACAACCATTTGAAAAGGCATTGATGTTTCACCTTCCATGGTGATTCCCATATCCATCTTTACTAGATACATGAAAATAGGATCCCTTTAAATTATTATCTGGTTCAAAACTCCATGATCATTTCTTCTCAAAGAATCTTCCACCTTATTTGCCTTCCCCGGGTGGCAGTGTATCGTGCAATCATAATCCTTGAGTAGTTCAAGCCATTGCCTTTGCCTCATGTTGACTTCTTTCTGTGAGAAAATATACTTCAAACTCTTGTGATCGGTATATATCTCACATTTTTTACCATGGAGATAATTTCTCCATATATTCAAATAAAAGATTACAGCTGCTAAATCAATATCATGAGTAGGATAGTTTTGCTCATGAATTTTTAGTTGTCATGATGCATAGGCAATAACCCTATCATTCTGCATAAGGACACAACCAAGTCCTTTCTTCGATGCATCACTATAAATAACGAACCTATAATTCCCCGATGGTAGAGTCAATATAGAAGAATTGACTAATATTCTCTTCAGTTATTCAAAACATTCTTCACACTCTTTTGTCCAAACAAATTTAACCCCTTTACGTGTGAGCTTCGTTAATGGGTTAGCCAATCAGGTAAAATTCTGGACGAAATGTCGATAATAACCTACTAAACCAATAAAATTCCGTACCTCGGTTATACTCGTTGGTGCTGACCATTCTTAGATTGCTATTTTCTTAGAAGGATCAACATAGATTCCATCCTTAGAGACAATATGGCCAAGAAAAGAAATCTCCCGAAGCCAACATTCATACTTGCTAAACTTCCCATATAATTCATGTCTTCTCAGAGTCTTCAGGATAATGCACAAGTGATTATCATGATCTTCGTAGCTTCTGGAGTGTACCAAGATATCATCAATAAATACCACTACAAATTCATCAAGATATTCCTTGGAAACTATGTTCATTAGATCCATGAAAATAGAGGGTGCATTAGTCATCCCAAAATGCATTACTGTAAACTCATAATGCCCATACCTGGTTCGAAATGTTGTTTTCGGAATGTCTTCCTTCTTCACACACAACTGATGATATCCATATTGAAGGTCAATCTTTGACAAATATTGGGCTCCATGAAGTTGGTCGAATAAATCATCAATGCGAGGTAGGGGATACTTGTTATTTATTTTTATAGCATTGATCTCCCTGTAGTTAATGCACAACCTCATAGATCCATCTTTCTTCTTAACAAAAAGAACAGGGGCTCCCCATAGAGAAACACTAGGGTGAATAAATCCCTTATTACTCAATTACTCTAGTTGTTTCTTTAGTTCCACTAATTCCACAGTGTCCATTCTATAAGGGGTCTTCGATATAGGCCTTAAACCAGGAATTAAATCAATGGAAAACTCAATTTCTCATTCTGGAGGATTTCCAGGTAAATCTTCTAGAAACACATCAACATATTCTCTCACAATAGGTACATCCTCTATTTGAACATTCCTTTCCTCACCCACAGTCATTTCATTCTCTTCCTCCCCAATAATTGAATTTAGTTGAGGAACTGGGGGTGGATCTAGGTAAGAATTAGGTGGTGACGATTCTTCTCTAAAGATAAGGTGTTCTTTATCATCATCGTCAAAAATAGTAACCTCCTTCTTCTTAGAAAAAATTTTTTCATCATGGTCCGAAAGCCAATCCATACCGAGGATTATATCAAATTCAATCATGGGTATGATGATGAGATTAATAGATAAAGAACATTTATATTCCCTAATGGGAACATATTCATAGAACTTTATAGTAATGATACTTCCCTCAAAAGTTTTGACTGAAAAAACCCTTGTTAAATAAAATTGAAAATATCAAATTTTCTTAGAAAACTGGGAAGATATGAAGCAATGCAATGATCCAGAATCAAATAAAGCATTGGATAAACATGAGGAAACCATTAAATTACCTGCCACCACATCTTTCGAAGCTTCAACCTCAACATTAGTGATCGCATAAGCTTTTCCTTGATCCCTTGGCCTTTTCTGAGGTAATTTTCCCTAAAGCTTAGGATATTCATTTGCATAATGTCCCATATCCCTGTAATTGTAGCATTGGACATCGGTAGCTTCCTTCTTCCCCTTGTAATCACGAGCTTGGTGGCATTTTTCATCACACTTGTAAAAGACTCTCATTCCCATCAAGCAAGTATTGGGGTGTTTATTACCACATTTACTATAGGATAGACATTCAACTTTTCCCTTATTACCCATATTTCTATTTCTAGAGTGATCAGTAGATCTCTTCTTCTCTTGCTTTTCTTTAAAGTTGTAAGACTTAGAGAAATCCTTTTCTGTCTTGATAGCACATGAGACAATATCTTCGTGTGACGAGAAGTATTTTGAGACTAATGCTCAATGTAGAAATGGTTTTAACCCATCAAATAAAAGATCAATCATACTTCTTGGGTTATGTATATAATCTGCAGTATGCCTTGCTAACCTTGTAAAGTTAGAATCATACTTTGCAACATTCTCATCCTCCTTTTTCTTTAGACTCAGAAATTTTCTTTCCATATCCGCTCGATGGTCATGAGGAAAGTATTTTTCTAAGAAAATATATTTAAACTCTCTCCATTCCATATTTGATACTTAATCATCTTACTTTGTGTTTTGAATCAATGGCCACCATTGATCAGCATCTCCAGTGAGGCGGTAAACTGCCATGACAACTTTTTCCCTTTCGCTACTCCCCAAGGCGTGGAATATTTTCTCTTAGAAATTTATCCTTTGATCAGATACTAATGGATTTGTACCCCCATTTAATGTTGGTGGTTTCTGACTCATGAAGCGATCTAGCATTGATCCTCTATGCTGTGGATTAGGGTGCTCCATATGGGTAAGGTTATTATTCATAACCTGAGTGAGTTGTCACAGTATGGTGATTAGCTGATCAACACCAGTTGCATCACCGGCTCCACTATAATTATCTTGAGTGGGAGGGAAATACCTACATGGAGTGCATGCATTGATACGGTTTCCATTATTTCCACTATTCTCTATTTCTAAACAATGGCATACACTAGATTAGTTTATGAATCGCAATACATAAATCCAAACTTGTAAAACACTTAACATAAATTGAAAAGTTTATGGATATAATCCCTAATCATAAAAATGTTTTATTTGATGAAGTATACACTCATAAACCCTTCATAATGGTTTGTAAAGAAAATGAGAATTATCCTCAGCATATCCCCCAGGAGTGTCGTAACCAAGAGTGCATCAAGGCATGTTGTTATGCACCAGTTCCCATTCGAGTCTAGCTCAAAGTGGTGTTTTCGAGTTTTACCCCTAGGTAAATTTTTTCTAGAGCCACCTCTACCTGCTTGTATCCAGACAGGGATGTATTTCTTAGAAAACTCACAAAACCTATACAATACCAAAATTCTAGGAAGTTCTTATATACCAATCCTCAAAGTCCATCTTAGGTCTATGTGATCTAATCAGAGTTTATCTAAATCTAACTTCCAAGGTTTGTACTAAACTTCCTTTGATACCAACTATAACGTCCCGACCCTAGTTACCTAGAGTTGGTGCATTATTACATAACATTGGCATGATCACAAAAGATCAAGTCTCGAAAGACCGATTAGTTTATTAGCCTTGGAAACACTAGATACATTCATAAGTCTTACATTACATGATAAATTGAAAACTACAACAACATAGTATCCATAGTCCACACTCATATCCCCTCAGACTATCCCTACAGTTCAGTCATAAAATACTTCTTCACATCTTGGGAAAAATAAAACATAGAAAGGGGTGAGCTCAAATGCTCAGTAAGGATAACAATATAGCAGAAACTTTCATAAATAAGCATAAAAATTTAAGGCAATGTTTAACTAAAACAAAAGCCTTTTAAACTTTAACTTCAGCATAATATGAAAAAAAATGAAATAAATCCATTTACTTATTCACATGGGTATTCTACTAGTTGAATAATCACATGAAATATCAGTAACCACTTTCATAATGATGCCAGACCATCATAACCACATAGTCAAGGTCTTGTGCCAAGACTACAAATAAGATTTTGTAAAGGCCTTGTACCAAGACACTAGTTTGTCTCATGATACCTACTGATGCATCGAGGAGTTATAGCGGGCTCCACCCATCACTTACTAAGTCTAATGCATTCCTCATATTAACATGTTTAAACATAACATAAACCTTCATATTAAAACTAGCATACGAAATGTCAATACTTTCTCCATAAACCATGAATGGTATAAAAATAACACATCCATAGTCAAACATATCACAAAACCTTCAATACAATATGGAAGTTTTGTATCATAACAAATCAACTTCAAATAAGCTTAAAATCCATCAAAGGATGTTGATATAGATGAAATCAAAACTATTTGAGAGAAATATCTCTTTTTTTGAAATCATTTAAAAGTCACATAATTATAAAAAAACATTTACTTTGAAAATATTATTATAATCTTGTAAGGGAAGATTTGACGATTTTTAATGGCATAAAATAGCCGCACCCGCCGTATAAGTTAAAAATACATTCTTACCTTAATTTTGTCGAAAAGGTTAAAAAGGACCTTGTTTGGAAAATGAAGGAAAGATTAATTTATAAACATCTTATAAAAATTCAAAAAATGGTATAAATGACTTTAACCCATAGTCTACAAGATAGTAATAATGTTTTGAAATACATTTTTAAGAAACATGGGTGTGGATGATAAAGAGGTCCCAATAGATACTTACATAAAAACAACCTCAGATAATAAAGAGATTGTGAAATTAACCCTTAACTTGTACTTTTCCTTGGTTGAGGGTAGGTTAAACTCATGTATAATAGTGAAATAATTTTTATTAAATTATACAAGAATCATATATATTAATATGATATCATATATGATCTTTTAACATTGCTTTGTTAATAATATCTTAGTATTATCATCGTTTCGGGTGTTAACGAATCCATTTTCCTTTATATTATTTGTTATGTGCATCATATTTGTTATAGATGGGATGTATCATATTCATATCCTAAATGATATCAAGTCTGTAAACATTATTTTTAATTATCTAATGAAAATTATTCTTGAATGGATATGATGGGGAATGAATCTCATCGCGTTCGTGGAGACGGTAATCCGTACGTACGCACGAGCGACAATATCATTCTTTTGATATTAAGATAATATATAATTGGATGGTATATCATATATATATAGAATAATTATCATGTTATATTTATTATTTTCATGAATTACACATCATTATTATAATCATCTAAATAATAATGTATTGAATAACAATTACACCACAACATGGAGATGGTAATCTGTACGTATGCAAGTATAGTGACATGTCATTAAAAGGATGGATAGAATAATGAATATGGTTTTACCATATTTATAATAAAATCATAGTATATACAAAATACTGGATTTATTATTTTAGAATGGGAATAACAAATAAAGAAGAAGTGGAAGAAGAAAAAAACTTGAAAAAGGGTGGTGAAATTATTACCTCTTCTTTGGGTTCTTCCTTTTGATTTGATAAAAAGGGATCCTTAAGTTAGATTTATGACTAAAGGAAGGAATATAGGGTGAATTTATTGAATTTTATAGGGTATTTGGGTAGATTTTGGCCAATCCAAATGGCTTTGAAGGTGTGAATTAGAGAGAAGGGGGAGTGCCCTTTTATAAGAGGGGTGAGGGGCACCTTAGGAAAATCTAGAAATATTATTTTATAATAAAATAATTTTCGGTTTCTAATGGATCCAAAATGGATTAGTTAAATGATACGGTGAGTATGGGTCTAAAACCACTCAACCAATAGGTTTTATACATATTTGGGTCACTATATTAGCTTTATCTTTTAGATTTAACTCTTAGTTAAATAGTTTGACATTTACCATGTCTCTTTGTATTTTTATATTATATGGTTAAGAAACTTACTATATACTTCCTAGAGAACCAAAATTAGTTCATTAACGATACACCTATCATTATATAAGTCCTTTGGCCAAACTTTAGATTTTTAATAATATAATATTTGTTTTAAAAACTCTTTTATGTCAATTTTGACACTATTTGGTATTTTGTTTTTTCTAAATTTATAACAGCATTATTACTTCAAAAAAAATTCATCTAACCAACCCTATTATGTCATATTAACCTATAAAATTATTTTAATTCATAAAAAGTCACAAATTACATTTATTTGGATATTTATAATATCAATTATTTTAATATTTCATTAATTAGGTAATTACTGCATCACCACTGTGTCATAAATAAATTAAATTATTTAATGTCTAAAAATTATAAATAAAATACCATTATGTAGGAAATTATTTTATATTTCTAATTAATATTTATAATCGAATTTATCTTATGTATAACCCTATATTAAAAATGTTTTAGTCATTAAACTTTGATTTTGACTCTTTTAACTCTTCTTTGAATTAAATATTAATAAATGTCCTAATCTAATCCAAGTGGACCAAAAAGGTTCATATTTTATTCCTAAGGTTGTTTTTGGTATAATTATACTTAGCCAATAGAATTAGTACTTGTGTTAGGGTAATAATAATATCATTTTTACCCTTAATTACCCTATTTTCTTTTAACCGTGGCAAATAAAAGTAAAAAGTTACTA
The DNA here is from genome assembly GCA_963277665.1 of Viscum album. Taxonomy (NCBI): domain Eukaryota; kingdom Viridiplantae; phylum Streptophyta; class Magnoliopsida; order Santalales; family Viscaceae; genus Viscum; species Viscum album. Next base: position 1,897,499,921 of record OY728157.1, read on the forward strand.
TTCACCAAAAATTATTTTTATCTTATTGAACCACATTTTACTCCTTGATATTAACCGTGTCTCTCAGATTTTTGAAATTTAACTCACAGAAGTGGTAAAATTAAGTTTTATGTGAATTTTCAAATTCTCCTAGGAGGTGGGTAAAAGATGGTGAAAAGTTCAATAAAATTTTTATATATCTAAAATTATTATAAACTAACTCCAATGAATTAAATTGAACTTATATAGGTATTATGTATCAATTTTGACCTAAAATAAATTTAAATAAAATAAATAATTATTTAAATAAAAATTCATTTTTAAACTATAACTTAGTGTTTTTCACTATTCATCAAAAATTCAATGTTTTCAGAAAAATTCCAAAAATTCACCCTAAGCTAATTTTTGTTATTCCGAATCCAAAAATGAAGTCCATTTTTGAAAGATAAAATTTATAAAATTTTAAAAAGTGTGTATTACTATTCATAACGGCTAGTTTGATTGGTTGTGGTGTGTGTTAGAACTGGAAGTTGCGTACAACAGACACTACTGTATTATTGAAAGAGAAGTGTACTGTGGAAGCTTGGGGTGTTACATGACATATCTTCCTCAAGGTGTTCAAGATAGGTTTTAGGTTCATGTGGATCAGTATCATCAAATTTGACATGAACATATTCTTCCACACATTTGGTCTTCTTATTGAATACTCTATAGGCTTTACACGAGATTGAGTAACCTAGGAAAATTCCTTCATCGCTTTTGGAGGAAAACTTTTCAATATTGTCCTTAGTATTAAGGATAAAGACTTTGCAACCAGAAACTCTGAAGTAATTAACCTTAGGCTTCCTATTGTTCCAAATTTCATAAGAGTTATTCTTAAGAACATGTCTAATTAAGACTCTATTGATGGTATAACAAGTTGTATTTACAGATTTAGCCCAAAAATAAATTGAAAAATCATACTCATTGAGCATTGTTCTAGAAATTTCTTGAAGGGTCTTATTTCTTCTTTCCACGACTCCATTTGTTTTAGGTGTTCTAGGAGCATATAAATTGTGACTATAGCCATTGTGTGAGAAATAGGATTCAAACTCTTGATTTTCAAACTCACAACCATGATCACTTCTCAAGGTCTTAATTCTAAGTCCACTAAGAATTTATATAGACTGAGAGTATTTGATAAAATAAGAACAAGCTTCACTTTTGTGAGCCAGAAAGTATACCCAAGTGTACCTAGAAAAATAATCTAAAAGAACATAAACATAGTGCTTCCCATTTAAACTTGAAACTCTTGATGGTCCAAAAAAATCCATGTGAACCAACTCAAGTGGTTGAGAAGTAGAAACTTATTTCTTTGGTTTGAAAGAAACTTTGTGTTGCTTTCCCTTTTGATAGAGATTTCACACTTTGTTAAGTGGGAATTCTAATTTAGGTAAGTCTCTAACTAAACCTTTCCTAGTCAATTTCCTAAGTGAATGCACATTGTAGTGTCCTAATATTCTGTGCTACAACTAGGATTCCTTATGAAAAGCATTTAAGCAAAAAAAAATTGCTTAGCTGGAGAATCTAAATCTACAACATATACATTCTCATTTATGAGAGCAGTAAATATTAAATCATTTTTGGAATTAAAAACATTACATGAATCATTTTCAAATTTGACATTGAAACCATTATCACACAACTGAGAGATGCTAAGTAAATTGTACTTTAATCCATGAACAAAAAGTAGTTTGGAAATTAATATTGTGTTAGGGTTACCAATCTCACCTAAGCTGACGATTTTTCCCTTTGCATTGTCACCAGAAGTTATGTGTACACCATCAACTTTGATTAGGATCTTGAAGCAAGAATAATCTCCTATCATATGTCTTGAACATACACTATCCAAGTACCACAAGATCTTACAGGAACTATTTAGGCAACATCCCTACAAAACAGATTAGACATAGGGTAACTTTGGTACTTAGATTTTCTTGGGTCCTAAGAGGTTATCAAGTAAAAAATTGGGAACCCATTCTTGCATCATAGATTTCCTATAATCAGCAGATATATTTTGAGACATAAACACTTTTTTTGGTCCTTTAGAGAATTGTTTTTAAAGAATTGGTCCAGAACATGAACTAGCTATGAATCGTCCAGATTTTGGAATAAATTTAGTTTTAATAATCCTTCTCTATCCTGGTTGATATCCTAGAACAGTTGTATATTTTGGGGCTATCTATTTTCCTAGTAACTAATTCAAGGTATCTCTACCAGTAGTAAAATTCTCAAGATCTCTTATTAATTTTCCATTGGATAATTTAAGTTCAGTGTTTTCTTTTAACAGTTGGGAGAATTTTTCTTTTTCAATATCCAGATTGTACTTATAATTTTCATTTAAATCATGTTGCCTCTTTAATGATTTATATTTTTCCTTGATCTTATTAAAGGTATATTCAATCATTTCACAATATTCAAATAGTTCATCCTTAGTCATATCTTCATCACTATGTGACTCACTCTTATTCCCAGAATAATAGGAATTATGTATAGTAGGGTTAAGTGTTACCTTAGATGTTTCTGTCATGAAACATAAGTTGGCATGATCATTCTGTTCACTATCAGAAGCATCAAATCCACCGGAGCTATCTTTTAAAGCACTTCAGGTGGATTTCATAGACTTTTTATAACCCTTGACCTTATCTTCATATTTATTCTAAAATTTCAGCTTGGGATAGTCTTCCTTTAAATGACCTTTTCATTTTCACTCATAATAGATTATTTCATTTGAGTTGTCATTCCATTTTCTATCTTTCTTCCATTGTCCTTTACCGTCATACATTCCCTTGTAGTTTGAATTCCTAAATTATTTCTTCTTTTAGTGGGACTCTTTGAATCTCCTTGCAAGATGAGCCATCTCCTAATCACTGTCTGAATCTGACTCTTCACTAGTGGAACTGTCTACAGGAACTTGAATTTTTTATTTGTCTTTTATCTTTGAGGTTGAAGTCTTGAATGCTAATGAATTCTTCCTTGGTTCTTAATCTACATCTTGATTCACCTTAATCTCTTCTTCATACATCATAAATTTTCCAATTAGTTTCTTCACTGGTAGTTTTCCTATGTCACAAGATTCTCAGATGGAAACAGAAGTTCCCCTCCATCTGTTGGGTAGGCAAAGAAGCAGTCTCATGATTTGGTCCTTTTTGTCCACTGGTTTTCCAAGCAGAATCATGGTGTTCACTATTTCATTGAACCTGGGATAAATTGAAGAGATAGGTTCATCAGGATTCATTTTAAAATTATCATATTTAATAGTGTATGCATTTAGTCTCATTTCTTTAACATTATTTGTTCCCTCATGAGAAACAGCCAAAGTATCCCAAATTTCATATGAAGTTTTACAAGAAGATATTCTATTAAATTCATCATCTCCTAGAGAGTAGTACAAGGCCTTCATTGCTTTACATTTATTATTATATATAGCTTTGGTCAATTGATATCATGTATCCCTAATAGTAGCAGGCAATACATGTTGTTCTTCAATTGTATCCCAGATTTCAGGTCTCATGCTCTCAAGATACATTTTCATTCTTAACTTCCACTAAACATAGTTATTAACATTAAAGAAAGGTGGAATTCTAGTAGCAGCACCCTCAACTCTAGTTTCCATAGTTACTTAGAATTTAAAGAGCTGAAAATTTAAGTATGACAGAAATTTTAAGATCTTTACGATACAACTAAAATCACAGTTGAAAATAATTTGAAAACTTAAAAATAAATATTCCTCTGATACCAAATGTTGGTCAGAGTGGATACTCAAGAGGGGGGTGAATTGAGTTCCCATTAAAATTTCTGTTAAAAAATTTATGATAAAAAATCCCCAATTAAAAACGGTCAGGTCAATTCAGGTAGTAGAGATATAAATGTTTAATTGCTCAATAAGTTTCTCTAAGGTTTATTAGTCCTCAGTTGAATCAATGCAATCACTAATTAAACATTTGAAATAGGTTTACTGAATTAAGCATATATACACACTAACCAAAACTAACTATTAGAGTGAATGTAAAAACAGTTTTCTGTCTTTGAAAAAATATAAGCATCGGATAAAACAAAACAGAGTATTTGAAGATTGGAACAACAATTTAAATAAGAGGTTCAGTCTCAAGAAGAGACCTAATCCTCTCCACTTTGTGATCACTTGACATGAATCTGTTTATATAAATAAACTTGATACACAACCTGTATCGGGTTTTACAATAGTTTTTACACTGTCTAGGTTCTACAACCTCTACCACAGTTCTACATGGGAAAACAAGAAACCAATCCACACAAGGCTTCTTCCACAGTTATTCATGGGAAACAAAGTGAGAGAGTTTTGAGTGGAGATTTTCGGTATCCTTCAGTTAAAGCATAGGAGATAGTGTGTGATACAAACATAAACACACACCTCTCAGAGATGAAAAAAATAAATAACAAAATGGAGCTAAAACAATAATCTTGAGTTTAGAGAGCTCTATGTGATTGGTAGTTCAGATCTTGAGTCCTTAGAGTGAAGAATTTGATGTTAGAGTCTTTCTCTGAAAGTTGTCTCCAAAACAAAGTGTCTCAACTTCCAGGTACTAGCTTCTAGGTACTGAGATGTTCAACTTCTTGGTACAAGGGAGTTGATGAAGCACAGCAGGATAGCCTTGAATATTTTCTTCAAAAATATCTTCGTGAAGCTCTTGGATTTTCAGTATATGCACTGCAGTGTTCTTATTCTTGTTCTTCAGTAATGAATTCAGCTTCTTTACACCTGATTCTCTAGATATTTTGTTTTTCTCTATGCCTCTATATATATCTTCCATCCTCTGTCTTCCTTGGTCTTTTTCTTTCATATTTGAGGTCTGACAATAGGAGTACGTACATCACGTGCAATCTTTCTCGTACCTCGTACTGTCAATATATGGTCTCCTGACATGTATACAAACAATAATAATTAACATTAGAAGCATTAAATCAATCAAATATGACTATTATGATAATATCAAGAAATTAGATAAAGTAGAGAATATGTTATCAGAATACTGGTAACAGTATCCTGTCAATCGGTAGCATCTTCAGCAATAAGCTCAAGCATCAGTAGACTTCTAACAGTAGTCATATCAAGTGATAGGCTTCGCCAACAGTAGGCTTGTCCAAGGGTAGGCTTGTTCAACGGTATACTTGTCCAACGGTAGGATTGTCCAATGGTAGACTTGTCCATCGGTAGGCTTGTCCATTGGTAGGCTTGACAATGGTAGAATTTTCCAATGGTAGGCTTGTCCAATGCTAGGCTTGTCCACGGTAGACTACACTAACTGTAATAATTCTGACAGTGGAATTCTAACAGAAACTCTTTGTGGCAGCAACCTTGTCACAATAGTGACCTATAACATTGACTCAACATCTCTATGTTTCGGTAAGTTCTCCAACAGTAGTCTTTACAACAGTGACCTTGTACTGGTGAATTCCAACAGTAAATTTATAACTGTATACTATTATAATGGTAACCTTCATCAGTAAGGTCTTCATCAGTGATCTTTTCACTGTTGACCTCTTACCAGTAACATTCAATAGTGACCTTGACGTAGAATCTTTTTATACTGTAAACTGATTCTAGTAAAATCATGATATTAAAATAGATTGAACTAAATTGTCAAAAAACTAACCCATTATAGAATTAAACATGATTTGGGATTATCAAAATAGGTGAATCCAACATACTTGATGATGAAATAATTATAGACAAGATAATTGATATCATTCCAAATGAGTGGGAATCTAAAAGGGCCGCTATTGATGAAAATAGGAAAGTATCTAACATCTCTCTTGATGAGTTATTTGGAACTCTTCTTTGTCATGAAATAAAAATAAAGAGAGATGAAGAAATTAATAAGAATAATAATGGTAATGGAAGTGTTTCTTTCACTACTATATCTAAATCCAAGACTCCAGAAAGAGTAACTAGATCTAAAGCTAATAGAGTTTTTTTAATATTTGAATTAAGTCACAGTAATCATTCTGATAATGAACCAGCCAATCTTTCTCCAAGGATGAACAAGATTATGGGAACAAAATATTTTAAATACATATATAAGAAGAAATATATAAAGGACAAGAAAGATTCAAAAGTAACTTGTTATGAATGCAAATGGGTTGGACATATCAGACCTGATTTTCCTATGCTCAAGAGAAAAGACAGAAAGGAAAAGCATTCTGAATGGAACAAAAAGAAGTACTGCAAATCTAAGGATAATAAAGTTCTGAAGGCTAATGACACCTAGAGTGTTAATGGTGTTGACTCTTCATATGAATCCTTGGAATATGAATCTTCTAGTCAGAAGAATATTGGTATTATAGCTAGATTACCTATTGAAAATCATTGTCTTATGGCTAAGGTACACAATGCTAAATCATTAACCAATATTTCTTTAAATGCTAATTTTCCTAATGAAAAATATTTTGAATATTCAGATGAATAATCTTCCTCATCAGAAGATAATACCTTACCTTTATTTGAAGAATTATCTAGATTTTCTAAATTACTTTAGAATGAGAACTATAAGATAAAAAAGAAGTTAAAGAAGAAAATTCTATAATTTCTGTTTTAACAAAAGAAGTGTCAGATTTTTTAAAAGATCTGGACCATAAAAACCTTGATTTTGAAAGTTTTTCTAAAAACCTTATGGAAGTTAATTCTCAAAAAGATAAACTTTATAAGGATCTTGAAAATGTTACTTCTAAGAAAAATGTTTTATAGACTAACTCAAATTCTAAGACTAAAATGATTATGAGGATAATAATTTATTCATTAGAACAAAATCTGAAATATTTCTCTTAAAGAAACTTTTATCAAATTTCACTTCTAGAAGGAAAGAATTTGATGAAATTTATTCACAACTTTGTCCTCTTAGGAATAGTTCTTGATTTGTTTATACTCACTCAAAAATTGTTTTTAGTCATAACTATTTTGTTCCCTAAAGTGATTCTTTTTTTACTAAGTGTTAATGTGGTAGACATTAGGAGAAAATTTGTTCTTTAAATAAAACCCAATCCTTAGGTTTTCATAAAGATTATTTTTCTAAGAAAATGTGCATACATAAGATTTTACTTTCTAACAATTCTGTATCCAAAAAATTTTGGATTCTGAAAGTCTAATTATTTATTTTTAAAAAATAAAAAGAAATTTCCAACAACAATACATGATACATGGATAGTGTATGTTCCTGGAACATGACTGGTAACAAACACTTCTTTGAAAATATTATTAAGATGAAAGGTGGAAAAGTAATTTTTGGAGACAATGATCAAGGAGAAATTGTTGGTATAGGTAATATTGTTTTTCTTGGAAAAGATTTAATTTCAATTGTTTTATTTGTTAAAGGACTTAAGAACAACCTTATAAGAAAATTTTAATTAAGGAAAGATCAATCTTGGTTATGGAATATAATACTAGGAAACTGTAACCTTAGTAACTTATGAAAACTCTCAAGGAAAAGACTTGTTAACGACCTACCGGATCTTAGATTTTATTCTTCAAATGTTTGTGATCTTTTTAAATGTGGAAAGAAACATAAGTCGATATTTAAATCAATTAGTGAACTCTCAACATATGATTCATTACATCTTGTTCATATGGATCTTTTCATTCCAATACAAACTGGAATTATTGGAGGAAAATACTATGCATTTTTTTTAGTTGATTATTACACTATATTTACTTGGGTTTATTTTCTAGCAAAGAAACATGAAGCCTTTTCTTATTTTAAATATTTTTCAGAAAAATTTAAAAATTAGAAAAACCTTCCATTGATAAATATTTATAGTGATCATGATGGAAAATTTGAAAATTCATATTTTGAAACTTTTTGTAGTAAGAAATCCATTACTCATAACTTCTCAGCTCCAAGAACTCCTCAAAAAATGGTGTTGTTGAAATAAGAAATAAAATTATTCAAGAGATAACAAGAACCATGTTGAGTGAATATTCTATTGCTAAACACTTTTGGGCTGAGCTATTAGTACTTCTTGTTATATTATAAATCAAGTTTTAGTTGTACTTTTTCTTAATAAAACACCTTATGAATTGTGGACTAGTTAAAAACCTAAAGTTTCTTACTTCAAAGTATTTGGATGAAAATTATTCATCTTGAATAATAAAGATAACTTATGTAAATTCACACCCAAATCTAATGAAGTAATTTTATTAGGCTATTCCTATACTTATAATGCTTGTAGAGTTTTAAACAAAAAATCTTATACTATTGAAGAAATGGTACATGTTAAATTTGATGAAACTGATCTTTTTGTTTTTAAACAACCCCAACCTACATCTTTAGATGTTTTTTCAAAAAATTATTATCATCCTCTAATGAAAGATTATTCTAATAAGAAAGATAATTAAGAAAATGTTTCTGAAGTATTTACCCTATAATATTTTTTACCTTATGTTGATGAACAGGTTTTAAAAAACTCAAATCAATTGTTTCTAAAGAATCATTCCAGTGCTAGTATCATTAGTGATGTAAATCAAACTATAAGGACTAAAAGTTATTTAATAAACAAATTAGAACATATAGCATTCCTTTCCCAATTAGAACTATAAATCACTGATGAAACTTTGGGTGATGATGATTGAATTAAATCTATGCAAGATGAACTAAAGTAATTCGAAAGGAACAAAGTCTAGACCATGGTTGAAATACCTAAGGAAACTTCTGTAATTGGTGTAAAATGGGTATTCAGAAATAAATGTGATGAAAATGGAATCATTTTAATAAATAAAGAAGGATTAGTTGCTAAAGACTATAATCAACAATAAGGGATATACTATGAAGAAACCTACGCTCAAGTAGCTATACTTGAATCTATTCTTATTCTAATAGCCTTTGCAGCATTTTTCAATTTTAAACTTTTTCAAATGGATGTAAAGTTTGATTTTCTTAATGGATATGTTCTAGAGGAATTTTATATTGAACAAAATCTTGGTTTTGAAGATAAAAAACATCCTAAACATGTTTACAAACTTTTCAAAGATTTATATGTACTTAAACAATCCCCTAGATCCTGGTATGATAGACTTACAAGATTTTTGTTAAAAAAACAATTATGTAAAGGGAACTATTGATCCAACCCTTTTTATAAAGAAATATAAGAAAAATATTTTATTGTTCAAATTTATGTTGATGACATTATATTCGGATCAACTCAGCAATCCTTAACTGATTCATTTATAAATATCACGAAATCTGAGTTTGAAATGAGTATGATAGGTGAGTTAAAAAAATTTCCTTGATTTTCTAATTTCTCAAAAACCAGAAGGAACTTATATATCTAAACATAATTATATTAAATACATTCTTAAAAATAATGGATATTAAAACACTAAAAGTATAATTACTCTAATCAGTGCCTCAAATTCTTTTGATCTTGATGAATCTAGGAAACTAGTAGATTAAACATATTTTAGAGGTATGACAGGAAGTTTATTATACTTAATATCTAGTCATCCAAAATTAATGTTTTCAGTATTCATATGTGCAAGATATCAATCTAATCCAAAATAATCCCATTTAAAGGTAGTGAAAATAATTTTTCTCTATTTAAAGGGAACCATAGATTTATGAATTTTTTATTATTCTAGAAATGATTTTGTCTTAAAAAGTTTTTCAAATACTTATTTTGGTGGATGTAGAATGGATAAGAAAAGTACATCCTAAACTTTTAATTTCTTAGTAGATTCATTAGTTTCTTGATCATGGAATAATCAACACTCAGTGGCACTTTTCACTGCTGAAGCTGAATATGTAGCAGCTAGAAGTTGTTGCGCTCAAGTGTTGTGGATGCAACACACGCTCATAGATTATGGCATGAGTTTTACCAAAACACAAATAATGTGTGATAATACTGGTTCCATTTCCCTAAGAAAAAATCCTGCACATCACTCTCATTAAAAGCACATAGACATTAGGCATCATTTTCCCAAGGATCACACACTAAAAGGAGATATCATTTTTTAATTTATCAGAATGCAAGACCAACTTGCTGACATATTTACAAAATCTTTACCCTCTGATAGATTTCAATTCATTAAACAAAAATTATGAATGATAACCATAAGTTAATTATCCAAATTAAATTATTTTTAAAACTATATCCTAATACTAAGTTACTCCTTTTCATAGGGGGATTACATATGTTTACCATTTTATTTTTTTAAAAAACTGCACCAAAATTTTTGGATCTTAAAAAGTTTTCCTTTCCCTAATAAAAATTTCTAGAACCTATGTTCTATAAGAAGAACCTTAAAAATATTGAAAATTCTTTCTGAGAAATCCGTAAGGTATGTTTCCTTACTTAAATCTTCATAATTGCATTTTTTTTACTTGTTGGTATTTATATCTTGTTTTAAGAAAACTTTATTAGATTCACATTCCTTAAATCCAATTTTTCCTTAAAACCTCAAAATATTGGAACTTAAAAATCCTTCTTTAGAATTGATATCAACGGTCAGATCAGATCAAGATAATATCAACTATTGGATTGAATTGGTAATATAAATTGTCATCATAAAGCCTTTATAAAGGACCCCCCTTTTCGCATCCCACATAATTTATCTTAGTGTTTTTGCATCGAAGCTCTATCGCTCTTCAAATCATCCATTCAGTTTTCTCTGTTTCCTTAAGCTCTAAATTTCTCTTGAAGTTTACTCATAGACCCCAACGGCCTCTAACAAGGAACTAAAATATTGGTTAATTTATAGAGAAATGTTTGTGGATATAATTTTCTTTATTAAGTATGATTATATGATTTTAAAAATCATTCATAAGAATAGCTGGGAAAGCCTTTGTGTTGCCAAAATAAAGAATCAGGATCCAGTTTATCCTGATCTTCATATAGAATTATATGATATATTTAGTTTTTATGAACAATGATAAAGAGAAATATTTTCTTTTAAAACTTATGGAAAGAATTATTTCTTTTCTTTCAACAAGGCTAGAAGCATTCTGGATATACCTTATTAAGGAGAGGCTATATTTTTCTCACACAAGTTGTCAGACAAGGAAGGTAATTTTGAAAAGGTTAAGGCAATTGAGTTCCTTGGACTTAAAGGAGTTAAGTCACCAAAGATCAACCATATTTTAACCAATTATAGATTTTTAGATCTATGGATGGAAGGTTTTCCCATTCCAAGAAAGGGATACAAGGATTCCCTTAAGAAATGTGATATCTTCGTGATAGATTTCTTGGTGAATATAAGGAAGATAAACTTCATCAAGTGCATTCTCTTGAAAATCAGAAATATTAAAAATGGCACCCTCAAGTCTAAGATCATAATTTATCTCATGATCTTGTCAAGGATCATTGTCATGTGTTTAGAATCCTTCAAAATTCCCTACATCTCAAAGTACATAGTTTTCAATATTATGTTTTTGAGTGATGATACTCTGAGAAGGATGAAAATTGGTTTTAGTATTAAGATATGAGAGTTATTTGAACTTTCTAATAAGGATGATTAGGCTTTCACTGAGAAAGGTGAAGTAGGTGAAAGTTCCAAGAAAACCCTAAAGAAAAGAACTAGAACCGAAATAGAAAGTACCAACACCTGAGTTGGTATCTATTCCACCCAATATGAAAAAGAAAAAGAAATTTTCTAATAAATTCTTACCCAAATGCAGAGATCAAAAGAAGAAAAAGAAGTAGGGAGATGCGGTTTTTGGGTTCGACCCTGTTGAGGCTAAGGCCTTGAAAATACAAGCAGATGAAGAGATTAAAAACCAAGGTAAAGAAAAGAAAATAAGAAAGAAGATGTCAGAATATGAGATTGTTTGATCCTTACTTACAGATACTGATAAAGCATATGAACAAGTTTAGGTACCAGAATCCTTCTTATAAGAACTAATGTAAATTGAAACTCTAGGTGTAGATAACAGAAAGAAAGTTTCAAATCTGGAACCAATTATTGAAGAAGAAAACATTTAGCAATAAGAATAATAATGGGAAGAGGAAAGTGATGATATGATAAGGATGGTGGAAGAATACCAAGAGAAGGAGAGACCTTATGACAAGTTGTCTATGAAAATATTCTGAGATGAATTAACCAAGATAATTTCAGAAGAACAATCGGTTCTGAAAAATGATGATGCTCAGGATGAGGTTGATAAACCTTCAGATGATGAAAGTAGTAATCATGATTTTATTCATCCTGATGATGATAAAGAAATTGGTGAGAAAGGTGATGATAAATAAGTTGATGATGATAGAATAATTCAAGTTTCTGATATTGATCATGAGTATTTGAAAGTTTAGAAGGAAATATCTAAAGATAAGAAAGGAAAGAAAGTGGTTTTTGATTCACCAAAGAAATATGTAGTTGAAAAATCCAAGAAGGGCGTTGTTGGAATGTCAAAGAGAAAATCAGATGAGCAAGATAAAGTCCCCCCCCCCAACAAAAGAATATAATTAAGAATCCTTATCTTTATTAGGAAAAGATTTTGTTGTTCAACCCTTGAAGAATCTTGTGAATACGATTCCATTATTTCAAAGTATTGATTCTAGATGTAAGCCTCTCCAAAAAACATTCAATCAGAAGTCAAACTCAACAAGAATTATTGTTGATGAATAATGAAATTCATTTTTTATCCTTAATAGTACCCAAATTACTAATAGTACCCAAATTACTAAGATCAATGATTGAAAATATTTTTGGAATGTTTGTGGAAGATCTAGAGGATTCCTCCTTGGTTTCTTCAAGTGATAATTGTTGATGAATAATGAAATTCATTTTTTATCAAAAATTGAATGATTTAAAATTTTAATTTTAATTTACAGTTTTGATTTTTTTTCACAATTAATTAATTCACACAAGATCCTCATATTGATAATTGAGTTGTAGTTATGATGGTGATGACTTTATGATTTCATTTGAATTGTAAAAATTTTAAATCCCTCTTATCTCATGATTTCATTTCATGACCAATACCATCAAAAAAACAATTTATTCTCTTGTAATGGTTAATATAACTAAAAATCATAATGTAGAAACTCAAAAGGAACACAAAATATTCTGATAAAAAATTTTTGAAGGGAGTGTTTGGGTTCCAAGTATGATTTCTTTGTCTCATCATGCTCCCTATCTTGGAGGAACTAGTGAATGTGATGCATGAATACATAACATGAAATGTATGATAATAAAAGTAAAACAAACAAAGTTCAATACTAAAACAGCATAATCATATAAAACCAAAGATATAATAGTGTTTTTTATCTAGGATTAGAACCCCATAAATATTTATTATATCAACCCATAATAAAATTAATATAAATATTACATTAATCTCATAATTTAGATTATCCATCTCATGAGAGTTTGATAATCTAAGGACCTAAAGTTTTAGTGTCTTTGAGATTATCTACATAAACATATTATTTTACTACACTTGCAAACATTTATCCATATTCATGATCCTTTAGAACTTTTCTAGACATCTCACATGATATAATCATCTTCATACCCTAGGTATTGGAAACTTAAGAAAATAATGATCTCAAACACTCATTAAGGGAAAGATATATCATAAAGTATTATATCATAAACATGAATAAGAATATGAGGAAGACATAAATATCTTAATAAAAGATCAAAATACCATAAATAATAATCATAAAACATAAAATAGTGACACAAGATCATAAATATATCATTATTTAATCACAAAAGTTATGACCTAGCTCAAAATATATATCAATAACCAAAAACATGTGATCAATACATAAAAGTATGTAATGCATTAAAAATAAGGAATAATCATAAAATGTGGAATAACATGATAAATAACTTGAAAATTTGGTACAATCATAAGCATATAGAAATTATAGAACTATTTATAAAAAATGTACCAAATTTATGTTGTGAATAAACAAAATGTCTCTACTTCATGTTGTGAGCAAATAAAATTCCCACACTTCATGTTGTGGACAAAAACAATTCCCACTCTTCATATTGTGAACAAAAAAATGCGCAATTTTTATTTTAAAAACATAAAAAAATCCCACTCTTCAGGTTGTGAACATGAAAATTTATCATGCTTCAAATTGTGATCAAAAAAATTCTAAACTTCATATTGTGAAAAAAATGCCCACCCTTCATATTTTGAAGAAACAAAATTTCCATGCTTAAAATTATTTTCTCATGAGGTAAAAATCATTAACCAATGAATTGGAGGGTTATCAAGGATCCCAACTTTCTCCATTAATACATATAACTATCATAAGAAAATAAAACATTTATCATCCCATAAAGAACCTATGTAAAAATAATGGGTTTCTTAAAACATTCAAAAACATCACATAACATGAACTTAAGAAATCATAGAATATTAAAACTCTCATTTTAAAAAATAAATAATATCATAATAACATATAAATGTTGATCAAAATATATCTTTAAAATTGATAAACCTAGGATGTAAAATATAAGTAAACATAAAAAAAATTTCAATAAAAACTTTTAAAACAATGAAGTACAAATTACTTTCAAAAAACATTCTTTTAAAGGGAAAGAGAAAACTTTTGAAAAAATTATTTTCAAATAAAAAAAACTTGAAAATACATAAATATTTCAAAAATGAAAAGTTAAAATACTCTAATAAATTTTAATTTTAAAATAATATTTAATAATGAATACTTGAAAAATATATAATGATTTCAAAAAGGGAAGTGAAATTACTTTGAAGACTTTTAATTTTAGAAGGACCTTTAATAATGTAGAATTAAATAATAAATAACATTTTTAAATAGTATATATGAAAATAATTTTAAAAAAAATTACTTTTAAAAAGAATATTTAATAATGGAACCTTAAAATATATATAATTTTTTCAAAAATTTAAGTGAAAATACTTTGAAAACATTAACTTTTAAAAATAATATTTAATAATAAAAAATTAAAAATAACATAAATCTTATAAAAAAGTAAGTGAAGATAATTTTCAAGAATTTAATTTTAAAAATAATCTTTAATAATAAAGACTTAAAAAATACATAATTTTTTCAAAAAGTTAAGTTAAATACTTTGAGAACATTTACTTTTAAAAAGAATCTTTAATAATGGAAACTTGAAAAGGATATAAATTTTTCAAAAATGGAAGGTGAAATTACTTTGAAAACTTATAATTTAAAAAAAAAACTTTAATAATGAAAAATTAAAAAGGTATATAAATTTTATCAAAATAAAATATGGAGTGGATGATAAAATCATTTATTTTGAAAGGGGTAGAAAAAAATCTTTCAAACCTTTTGAAATAACCTTGTTGAAAACCCAAATCACTTAAAAGATTTTAAAACTTACAATTTAAAATGTGGTAAAGAAAAATTAAATTTTAACATATATATAAATATGATAAGAAAATGATATTGGATTTAGAATTAATGTCCATAAAAATTCCTCAAATGGATTATGACATTTGGGAGATCTTGATTTTTGGAAGGAAGTTGAAAATAAATCCTTACGGCTTGAGTAACATTTAAATCAAAACTCATGAATGAGAATGAAAATTAAATTGAAATTATAATACCATTAATTAAGAATTAATTTATGATATGATATATCATACATATGTATACACACCACTTAAATAAAAATAGTTGTGTAATACAAACAATGTCTTGGTGAAGGGAAATTAAGATGAAAACATCTTTCCTTATTTTCTTTCTTAGTTGATCACACTCTAACATCATTTCAAACAAAAAATATCTAACTTTATAGCCTATTTTATAACCTTACACATAAATATTATCCTTTTATAATCCTTATCATAATTATTCATCATGAGTACATTAATTAGTTATAGTGTATTATGATCATCGGGTGTTAATAACTTTAACTATTTTGTGCATGTTTAATAATGTTAATATCATTACCAATATTTTGATATCAATTTAATTATTGATATATCATTTATGATTCTGTATTATATAACTTATATTGATTTTAAATGTTCTTATTTAATTCCATATGTGTTTTTCTCACATTGTGTGAAAACCAAATCGATTACGACTTATTTCGGTAATTTTAGAAAATAAAAATGTTTCTTTAATAATAAGTTAAATAATTAAAATAATATTTAAAAATGATATATTAATCATGATTTAATTAATTTATAATACTTTTATTATTTCTCATGTTTCTATAGTGATCCATAATCATATTTTAAATCATTTTTCACGTAGGTGGTTAAACTGTCCCAAACTTGAACACGCTTTAACTTGGTTAGCGAGTATGGTTAATGAGGTGTTTATTTAGATGTAATATAATTATAATAGAAGTATAATGGTATTTTTTTATTTTTTTATAATTTTGAACCATATTTTAATATTTTTTAGATAATTTATGAAAATCTAAATGAAAAATGAAAAATGTTTCATCATAGAGGCAATAATCTGCACTTACGCATGATTAGCATTCTCATTTCTCAACACATGAGTGGGGGTAAAGGTGGATATTAAATTGAAATTTTAGAATCATAATTATATGAGGTATATAACATTCTTTCATTATTACCACCATTAATACCATCCATGAAAGTAGGTAATGAAAAAAATGATGGTGCTTCGTGGAGGCGGTATTACGCGCAACGCATTAATGATGTTATTTGTGTTTTTTTAAGTGGGTTGAAATGAATAAATAAGGGTTATAACATTAATATAACAACATATTATAATAATAATGATAATTAATTCATCATATTATTAGTTTTTTGTGATATTTGGAATAGAAATATTAAGAAGAAAAGCATAACAAGGACATAATACTTACTTTGGAGACTTGATTTTTCATTGGAAGTTCCCTTGAAATTAAAGGAATTAGGATAATTATGAGTGAATAGGGGATTATTTTGGGGGGGTTCTAGGGAGAGTAAAATGGAGAAGTATAAAGGATGAATTTTAAGGTGAAATTTATCCTTAAAAGGTTGGATGTGATATCCTTTTATAAGAGTATAAGGAACTTTTGGAAACACTCGTCATTTTTTAAGAGTTTCATGACACTATTAAAGGTTTTGTGGATTAAAAGTAGAAAAAAGTGGAGTTTGTGACAAAATAAAGTTAAAAATAACCTCAACCACTTATTTTAAAACATTTTTTAATTATTTTTTCCATTTACCCTAAGTAAAACTCTTTTACCATTTTTATTTTTTACCAGGGTAACTATTTTTTTACCTTAGTAATTAATTTTGATAAATAAAATTAAAATTAACCTTATTACGTAATTTTAACCTTATAATTTTAAATTTTAAAATCATTTTTTCATATCAAATTTTTAAATGTGTGAAAATTTAATTTTAAAATAAACACACTTAATCATATAAAAACAGTTTTCATAAAAAATGAATTTTGTAATATTTAAATTTATATATAAGATAAAATTATCATTATTACTAATTTTAATGACCTAAATTGATTTATTATAAATTTAATGAAATTTATTATTATTTCAAGGATATCCACAACTAAATATCACCTTGAAAATACTATTTTCAAAGAGAATTCCATAATCAATTTTTATTAAACTAACATTTTTATTTAGTTCAAAAAATATTGGACATGGAACTTATAAGCACAAATAATATATTAAAATGGATCATTTTATACCTTAAATACATATTTTATTACTTAAAAGGTTTTTTAAACTTCTAATATATGCTCACACAGTGATAAAATCACAAAAATCGTATTTTGGACAAAAAAATATTTTTAGAAAACATTAAAAAAATTCATACTAATTAAAGTTTCATGAGATGAGTTCAAAAATAAATTTTATTTTATAAAATTTACATTTTAAAACTTTTAAATTCATTTTTCAAAGATTTTATAATATAAATAAAATAGATTTTATTATAACCTTTTTCAATATTAACTCATATTAATTATTTTCCACTAAAAGTTATAGAAATTAATGGTCTACCATCTTATTCTTTATTATAAATTTATTAATAATGTATTATTAATGTGTTGCGGTTTTTTATGTTGGGTATAGCATGCGATACAAGTTATAGAACATGGTGTGTATTTTAAAGGATCCAAAATTTTAGGTCATTACATCCCCCTAAATAAATTTTATCCTAGTAATTTTAATTATCATTTACTAAAGGAAGAAGCTAAGATATACATGAAAACACAACATATATATTGTACTAAGATATCCAAACCATTACCCTTGGTAAGACTAGGAAACAACTTATCCTAAATATGTTTCTTAAGATTTCTTAGGGGCATACTTTTCACAGCTTCATTTCCTTGATCTTGATGTAATAAAATACTAAATCCAAAAATAATTATGATAATATCTAAAAGAATTAGTGTATATGGATATGAAAGATCAATCCTACTATTTCTTCTCAAATGACAACTTCATTTCAAACTATGGTACTTTCCTTTCAACCATGTCATATTTGGTTAATCTTATAACTCTCTTAGTTCTAACTAGGTTTCTCAAAGTTGTATTCTCTCATACTTCTCAAAGTAATTCCTAAAAGTAACTAGGAAATAAATTCTTCATGGTGGTTCATAAATAGAATGTTATCAACCAAAGAACATCCCCTGAGAGTGTCAAACCAGGGGTGTAATTATGCCTCTTTTTTGTGCACTAGGTAATGATTGATTCAATACCCAATACACCCTCTTAGGGGTTATTATCCCTAGGTTAAATTGTTCTAGATCCTACATCCACTAATAGTATCTATACAGGGATGTAATTTCATAGAAAAACACACAATATCTACTTTACCAAAACATCATAATATTATCTTATAATTAGACTCATTAATTAGAATTTTCCCTAGGGTGTTTGCTAAAGTTATCTAAAATAATATTCAAAAATAACTAAACTGATCTCCAAAATAACTAAACTCTCATCTGATACCAACTATAGTGACCCACGATAATCTTAACATAAATAGTCCATTAATCTCATGACTTAGATTATACATCTCACAATAGTAGAATAATCTAAGGACTGAAAGGTTTTATGTATAGGATATTAGACAGATAAACATTATATTTTACTACACTTGTGATCATTTAACCATAATCATGATTCTTTTGACCTTTTCTAGACATCTCACATGATATATCCATTTTCATAACCTGAGTATTAGAAATATAAGAAATATGTGAGAAAAAATTCTCAATAAGAAAAATATATATCATAAAGTAATAGATCATAAAAATAAAGTAGAATATAATAAAGATATAAATATAATAATAAAAGATCAAAACACTATGGATGATGATAATAATAAATAATTGGAAAACATAAGAGTGTAATAATATCATTAAGGAATCATAAAAGTTGTGACCTAGTTCAAAATACATATCAATAACCAAAAACATGTGATCATGACATAAAACTGTATAATAATTTAAAAATAAGTAATAATCATGAAAACATGGAATAACATGATAAAAACATGAAAATGTGGAACAATCATAAATATAGAGAAATTATATCATTATGAACAAAAAAATCTACACTTCATGTTGTGAAGATATAAAATATCCCAACTTCATGCTATGAAAAAAAATGACCACACTTCATGTTGTGAATAAATAAAATGATCGTAATTCATGTTGTAAACAAAAAAAATACTAATTATTCATGTTCTAAAAAAAATCCCATGCTTCATGTTGTGAAAAAACAAAAATCCCACATTTCATATTGTTAACAAACAAAATTTTCATGCTTCATATAGTGAATAAACGAAATTTATCATGCTTCATATTATGAACAAACAAAATTTCCATACTGAAAATCCTTTTATCATGAGGTATAAATCCTTAACCAATTAATTATAGGGTGATATAGGACCTCACACTTCACTATTTATACATATGAGTTCCATAAGAAAAATCAAACATTATTCATCTCATAAAGAACCCATGGAAAAGGAATGGGTTTCTTAAAACATTCAAAAAATCACATAACATGAACTTAAGAAATCATAGAATATAAAAACTCTCATTTTCCAAAATAAATCATATCATAATAACACATAAATGGTCATAAAAACATCTCTTCATGAAAGATAAACCTTAGAGGGTAAATAAAATTGAAAATAAAAAAATAGAAAACCTTTTAAAACATTGAAGTACAAATTACTTTCAAAAACCCATTTTTTTAAGGGAAACAGATTAATTTTAAAAATATTATTTCTAAATGAATGATCCTTAAAAATACAAAAAGTTTTCAAAAAGGATAAGCAAAAATACTTTTAAAAGTTTTACTTTTACAAGAATATTTAATAATGAAAACTTAAAAAATACATAATGATTTTGAAAAGGGGAAGTAAAAATAATTTGAAAGCTTTTAATTTTAAAATAACCATTAATAATATAGACTTGAAAAGGAAATAATATTTTAAAAAAATAAAAGAGAAAATAATTTTAAAACTTTTACTTTTAAAAATAATCTTTAATAATGGAAGCCTGAAAAAGGTATAATTTTTTTAAAAAATGTGAGTTAAAATACATTAAAACGTTTTCTTTTAAAAATAATCTTTAATAATCAAAAATTAAAAAGGACATAATGTTTTCAAAAATTTAAGTGAAAATAATTTGAAAAATTTTACTTTTAAAATTAATCTTTAATAATAAAAACTTTAAAATAATATAAATTTTTCAAAATTCTAAGTGGAAATACTTTAAAAACATTCACTTTTAAAAAGAATCATTAATAATGGAAACATGAACAGACATAAAGTTTTAAAAAATGGAAAATGAAAATAATTTGAAAATTGTTTCTTTTAAAAATAATATTTAATAATGGAAATGTAAAAAATATATGAATTTTTTCAAAAGAAAATGTATAGTGGATGATAAAACCTTTTCTTTTGAAAGGGTAGAAAACCCCTTTAAAACATTTTGAAATAACTTTGTTGAAAACCCACATCACTTAGAAGATTCTAAAACTTCTAATTTAAAATAAGGTAAAGAGAAATTTAATTTTATTATAGATATCCAGAGAATAAAATAATATAGGATTTAGAATGAATGAGCACACAAATTCCACATATGAATTATCATATTTGATAGATCTTGATTTTTAGAATGAAGTTGAAAATAAATCATTACGGATTGAGTATCATTTAAATCAAAACTCATTAATGAGAATAACCATGAAATTGAACTTATAATAATATTAAGGAATAATTGATTCATTATATAATATATCATATAGGAAATATACACACCACTTAAATAAAAATAGGTATGTAATAAAAACAGTGTCTCAATGAAGGAAAATTGAGAAGAAAATCACTTACCTTGATTCCTTGCTTATTTGGTCACACACTAACCTTTATTAAAACAATAATATATAGATTAATAAACTATTTCATAACATTAATAATCAATATTACCCTTTTATAATCCTTATCATAATTCTTTATCATGAGTACATTAATTAGTTATAGTATATTATGACCATCGGGTGTTAATAACTTTATCTATTTGGATCATGTTTAATAATTTTGATAGAATTACTCATAATTTGATACAAAATTAATTATTGATATATAATTTATGATTTTTAAATATATAACTTATATTTATTTAAAATTTTATTATTTCATTCCATGTGTATTTTGGTCATGTTATGTGAAAGCTAAATTGATAACGACTTATTTCAGTAATTTTAGAGAACAAAAATGTTACTTTAATAATAAGTTTAATACTTGATATAATATTTCTAGAAAAATATAATAATAATTAATTTATTAATATATTATATTATTATTACTTTTAATGTTCTCATGGTTATCCATAATTGTATTTTAAATAATTTTTCATGTAGGAGGTTAAACTGACCCAAACTTGAACATGCTTTAACTTACTTGGAAATTATGGTTAAAGAGGTGTTTCGTTTAATGTAATATAATTATAATAGAATAATAATGATATTATTTTAATATTTTTTGATTTTTTACCATATTTTAAGATTTATTATATAATTTATGAAAATCTAAATGAAAAATGTTTCATCATAGAGGCATTAATCTGCATGTATGCACAATTAGCATTCTATTTTCTCAATGTATGGGTAGAGGTAAAGGAGGATAATAAATTTAAATTTAATAATTATTATTATATGATATATATAATATTTATTCATAATTACCACCATTAATACCATCCATGAAATTCGGTAATGAAAAACAAATGACATCGCTTCGTAGAGGCGGTTGTTCACCCAACAAATGTTTTTATAAGTGGATAGAAATAAATAAATAAGGGTTATAACATTAATATAACAACATATAAGTATAATAATGATACTTAATTCATCATATTATTATGGTGATATGATATTTGGACGATTAATATTAATAATGAAGGCTTAAGAATGAGATAATACTTATATTGGAGACTTTACTTTTCCTTGGAAGTTTCGTTGAAATTCAAGGTCATAGGCTGACTATGAGTGACTAGGGGATTATGTTTGTTAGATAGGGTTCAAGTTAGATTAAAATATTATAGTTTTAATGAGTAATTATAATTTTAATTGTATCTTTGAAATGGTGGAATTGATATCCTTTTATAAGAAGATAAAAAGGAACTTTTAAAAACACTCATCATTTTTCAATAATGTCATGACATTATTCAATGTAAAATGGATAAAAAGTCAAAAAAATTGAGTTTGAGACAACATAAAGTCTAAAATCAACACAAAAAATTATTTAAAAACTTTTTTTTAACTTTTTTTCCATTACCCCTAAGTAAAACTCTTTTTACCATTATTACTTTTTATTGGGGTAACTATATTTCAACCTTGGTAATTAATTTTGATAACTAAAATTAAAATTGTAATTATTACCTAATTTGAAAATTCTGATTTTAAATTTGAAAATAATTTTATCATATCAAATTTATAAATGAGTGAAAAGTTGATTTTAAAATTAACACACTTTGTGTAAAAACAGTTTTTATAAAAATGATGTTTTCATCATTAAATTTATATATAAGATAAAATTATCATTATTAATAATTTTAATGAGATAAATTAATTTATTATAAATATAATTAAATTTATGTGGCTTTAAAGTAAATCCACACCTTAATATCACCTTGAAAATACTTCATTCAAACAGATGACCGATATCAATTTTTATTAAACTAATTTTTTTATTTAGTTCTAAAAATGTTATACATGGTATTTATAAGCTCAAAAAATATATTAAAATGCATAATGATATTATTTAAATATATATATTTTATTACTTAAATGGTTTTCAAAAACTTAAAGGATATGCATACATAGTGATAAAAACAAAAAACCATATTTTTGACTAAAAACAATCTTTTTAGAAAAATTTCAAAAAATCATACTAAATAAATTTTCATGAAAGGAGTTAAAAATGAATTTAATTTTATAAAATTTACATTTTAAAATTTGTAAATTCAGTTTTTTAAAGAATTTAAAATATAAATAATATGGATTTTAATATAACCATTTTCAATATTAACTCATATTAATTATTTATCTACTAATGGTAATAGCTATTAATGGTCTACCATCTTAGTGTTTATTGTAAATTTATTAATAATGTATTATTAATATTTTGTGGTTTTTTTATGTTGGGTGTAGTGTGTGACACTAGTTATAGAATATATTATTTATTTTAAAGGATCCAAAATCTCAAGTCGTTATAGTTATCCCATTTCATGTGAAATTTCCATGCTTCTTTCCTTCCAAATATAATAAATTGAGGCACATAAGCTCCCTTTCTTAGAAAATATAATTGTGTTACAACTCAATTTTTGAAATTAATGTTGTAAAACCATCTAAACATAGTGAAAATATCAAACATTGATCCCAATTACCTTTCCCAAGGCCCTTGTAGTGATAAGACATTTAAAAAATAAGTGATGAGAATTTTCACTCTTACAACCACATAGAACTCACATAAGAATTATATTAGGATACTAACTTGAAACATTATCCCTTATAGAAATAAAATACCTATATAATAACTAGTAAATGAAAGAACATTTGGATGAAGAAATTATAGACCATAAGAATCTTTCTCACCACATGGAAAAAAGGACTCGACATAATTTCATCATGTGCAATTTGAGATGAGAAATGAACACCACAACATGAATCCATTTACTCAAAGAGGTTATGTTTAACTTACTATTTCAAAAACACATTTAAATATTACAAATTTATTTAGGGTGTTTATATATTTCAAATCATATGATCTACACATCTTATGTTATGTCACATGAACTTATTACTAGCCTCTACAGACACATAATGTAAAAATATCCTTGATAATCTATTCACCTCCTTTAAAACTCTCTTAAGAAGCATGAAAGAGAAAAATAAGTAAATGTTATCTCTTTCTACTCTTAGGGAAAAAAATAAATATATAAGAGAGGTGAGATCATTTTAGTTTTAATTCAAAATACCCACCCACTTAAATGCCCCAAATCCTAAGAAACATTTCATTGGACTCTTATAATATTATACTTTTCTATAAAGCTACTTGTTTCATAAATTATGAAAATTATATGTAATATAATTATGTTTCTAAATAGGTTATATTTTTTTATTTTGTTTTTAATTTTCTAATTTTAAGACTTCTTTTTCAATTTTTACTTAATTTTCATTTCTCAATAAAAAACTAAATTCATATTTTATAATAGTCAAATGGTTTTTATACATTATTTTTTTATTTTTTTTATTTTATTTTATTTTATTTTTTGAACAAAAACTTTATCTCCCTCATTAAGTCTTAAGATACAAATTAAGTAGGTCTCCCTTGATAAACTAGTTAAAGACCCCAGTCACACCCAATTGAAACTGGGTAAAACAGGCTCACAGGAATGAACCCCTTCTCAATTGGTGAGTTAGATATTTTTGACACATATTAAAATCTATAAAAACAACCAAATAGAATCAAAATCTCAACCTTGGGGGTACCAAGTGAGAAACCTACTGCTGAAACACCCTGAAAGGGATACATTATTTATTTTTTAAAAATAAATTAAACATATTCCCATATATGTAAAATGAATTAATAAGAATTAAAAATAATATAAGATTTTTATTTTATTAATATTTGATCATCAAAACCATTAAATTTTTAGGTTATAAATATTTTAAATAATAAATTATTTGTTTATATGGAAAAGGGTAAAAGGTTGATACATTTTATTAACATAAAAAAAAATGTGTTGTATAGGGATTGTAATGGGTAGGGTACCCTTTTTTTACTACCTTACTCTAAACCTGATTATATTTTATCTAATATATACATAATTAAACCTGTTTAATTTTTACAATATCCTAAAATTGATTAATTATACAGTACTTGTTTATACCTAAATCCGTTTATTTTTAATTTATATTTTAATCCAAAAAATTATTATTAAATTTTTATATGGTATAGTGGGGGTACATGGAGTCATAGTTGTGGGTGATTGGTGGATAGTTGGGTGATGCGATTAGGAATAATTGAGAGGGGAGGGAGGGTGGGGGTAATAAACCCCCTGCATCCTACTTTGAAAGTTCAATGTAAGATTGAATCTACATAGTGAATGCTACTAGGGGTGTCCAAACCCAACCCAACTTGATAGACCCAACCCAACCTGACCAAGTCATGTTGGGTTGGGTTCTACTAGGTTGACCTATGTATGGGTTGGGTCATGTCTCTAGTTTTCTAAATAAAGAACCAACCCATCCAGATGGACCTGATATTACTGTTGAATTCCTTAAAAACATGGATTCCATGGTTTAAAAATTTTCATCACTAGCCCCTACCATCTCCTTGCTCACTCGCCCCCCCCCCCCCCACCTTCCCTTCATATTTGTGAGCGATTGGGATAAAACCTAATCCATGATCAGGAGAAAACCTAATCCTGGAAAAAATGCTTCTACTATGGGTGTGTGTGTGTGTGCCACAACTAGATCCTCATTAGTGGGTACAAGTGGCTATACTCCTTGAACTTCTTCAATTCAATTCATTACACATCCTCTAGCTAGTCATTCATGGAATGTGGTACAAGTGTATCTACTCCTTTAACTATTGTAGTAACTCAAATTCATATGGGGTCTACTCCAACTACCCATTCAATTACAAAAATAGGAGGAGGTATCAGCAGTAACAAACTGGTTAAAGAAACTAAGGGTAAGTAGTCTCCTAAGAAGGTAACAATTCCTAAATCACCTGATATAGTTTCTCAATATTGGAATAATTATCATAAGTATACAAATAAAAGGGATGTATGTAATTATTATGATAAAGATTATGCTTTCACATCTGGCCAACATGAAACTAGTAATTTGAATAGGCATTTGACAAGGTACAACAAAAAACCTCACAAAAATATTCAGAAAATTCAAACCACTATTGGTGTTCAAAAGAAGTAGATGAGGATGATGGGATGTGTAAAGAAATGACCCAGATTGCCTTTTAAATTGGCACTCGAACCGATTCATCACTGACCCAAAGGGCATTCCTGATCTCCACTGGTTGGTTATTAGCACCCAGACATCGAACAACATCCAGAGGGGATTATTTTTCCCAACCTGAAATAATATACATGGAATATACACAGATACAATAGAAAGAACAACTAGAAAAAAATATTTCATAAACAAGAGATCCAACAACATTGCTACAATCCAATGGAAAACGGTAGTATAAAACTCAAAGTACATGTCTAACTACCAAAAGATAACCGGAACTAGAAACAACTACTTTGTGTGATATGTGGGTAGTGTCCCACCAGCTACCTATACCCAGCTGACATCACCACCTCACTATGGAACCTTGCATTTTCCTATATAAAAATACAATACAAGGTCTACACATTCTCGAAGGAACATGCATGGTGTGAGCTAAATAGGCACAGTAGGATCTCACTGAGTTGTCCCATATCAAGTCTTTGTACAATAATATAAATATGATAAATTTTAATAAAACATGGAATGATAAATACTTAAACATTTTTTATATCAAAATCATGGTAAATATATCCCCTTTTCCCATAGTTCTAAAACATTCTAGGTAAAACATTTTCAAAGCATGAATCCAGTCAACCATTTATATTTTATCAAAACGTGCATATCAAAGACCAAAAAGAACAATCCAAACGCAATGGTAAAATATTCTTAGGATCACAATAGGTTAGTCTATCTAGATCACTCATGCCACAAATAATACTAGTGTTCACTTAATGAGTGAACATGCTACAATATCAAGATCAAGACTCTAGGACACTTGGATTAGTAATCAAAGGAACCCCTCATGATTCAACCCCCTAAAATGTCAAAAAGATGAAGAAAAATATGAAACTTTCACCTAAGTACCCAAGGTTTCTCATGTGATATAATTATCAAATCATTTCAAAAGGCGTGTCACATTTCACAACAGAGTTCCAAACAACCTTTTTCATAAAAAAATCTAGTTAATTAAGAATTTTCACTATAAATGATTTATAAAACCAAGATCAATTCAAGTTCCATCCAACATTGGCTAGATACAGAACCACCTACTTCAAACCTAGGTCAAACACGAACCATGATGGGATCTATACACTGGAAGGAACACAAAAACAATGAATGGAGGACCTAACATTGATCCTCACATCTTATAATCGAATATCATAAAAAAAATGGTCGATGAAGAGGTTGTATCAAAACATACCTTGAGAGACTCATGTTCCACACCATAACCAAAACAAGGGTTATCCCCGGAAGATGATTGCACAATGAATATAGAAGGGATAGAAGAATAATAATTATAAGATCACAAATACTCGAACTGCATCCCAACACTATTTTCGTAACCAAGATAAATAAATTAAACTAAAAGGTAATGAATTCACTTACCAAAGGAAGAGAAACCAACCAAGATGGAGATCAAATTCCAAATGGAGAAGTCTGAAAGGTATGGAATCACCAAAAAATTCTTGGTGCAGTTCTAGGGTTTTAGGGAGATAGAACCTTCCAAATAAACAATGATTTAGGCAAGTGGTGCACAAAAACCAGATGGGCCTGAATGATTTAGGTCATGAATCTCAAATTCACAGTGTGAATCCCCCAAGTCACATGTACACTGAAAAATGAATCACCTTAGATTAAAAACCTGGGTGTCCAATTCAATACATGAATATGATTCACATCCAGAACTATTTTAATTTCATGAACCAAGTTCATGGATTCTAAACTGTTAAAATCATGGCGTGAACTAGTTCTGTAGCCATCACCCAATACATCCCCTATAAAAACTCTCAATTCATCTTCAACTCCCTCTAAACCTGAGAAACAGCCTATTAAATGATAAAAGAGATCAAACCTTTTACTTGTATGTTAAGAGATGGTTAAAATTTCAATAGATCATTTTAACCAAGAAAAGTGAAAAATGGATCATGCTAAAATTATAATCACTGGTGATTTATCATTTAAATCTATTGAGAATCCTGGATTTAGAGAATTTATTAAAGATATAATACCTTGAGATTTTGTGAAATACTTTTTTCAAATTAATTTAATATTTTTTATATTTTTTGTTACACACAACACTGAGTTTAACATGTGTTACAAGTAATACTGAGTTTAGCTTTCATTACATGAAACAATGAGTTTGTCTTATGTTATATGAAACACCAAGTTTGACATGAATTACACACAACACTGAGTTTAAATGAAATATGTCATATTTTTAAAATATTATTATATGATAATTATCATCTAGGTGTTGAAATAGAGGGTATGAATAAGATTAAATAAATTATAAAAATATATAGTTTACACATGTATATAAATTGAATTCATTTATGATTAATTAATTAAAAATTAAAATAAAAAACTATTTGAAAATGAAGGAAATATTTTTCAGAAAAAAAAAACTATTTTAATGCACACAAGGGTGTGTTATCTCAATAAATTAAAAAAATAACTTTTGGTGAATGATTTTAATTAAATTTATATATTATATATTTAATAAAAAATTTAAAATTCATCTTATGTGTATTTTATAAAATACATAATAATACATATAACTTTACGCTTAAAAACTATATTTTTCTAAAAAGCAGTTTTGTCTCCATTTTTCAAACTTATTATAAAACTAATTTTTTGACACTTTAATAAAATTATTTCTATAAAATAAAGTTTATTTTATAAATTATAATTTTAAAATTATCTTAGGGTAAATTTTTTAAATTTTTCTGAAAATTTACATTTTTTCATGAATGGTGAAAACAGAAAAAATTATTTACCTTGGTTAAGGAAAATATGAGTTTACTAGGGGTTAAAATAAAAGGATAAGAGTAAAAAATAATTAAAAAATTGTCCAATGCCTATTTTATGGACATATTTCTAACTTATCACTTCTAGTCTCAAGAATGGTCTATTATCAGATCCTTGGGACATGAAAAATATGGGGTGGAATTCTTTCTTTAAAAAAATTACAAGGGTGTCTCTCACCTCACTTATAAAAGGCCACCCCTATCCTCCCTTATTCACACCTTAAAACCCTTTTTTAGGGAAATTTATACTAAAATAAATTCCCAAATTTCTTTATCTCATCTAATAATCCTTATTTTGGAAATAAATCCAACCTAGGAAATCTTTTAGTGCAAACCTAAGGAGGATACCTGAAAAAGAGGTAACGTTCATCAACGAGGATTATTTTTATTTATTCCTCAAACTAATTTAATTATTATTACATCATACTGATATAATAACCTCATTATATTCCATATACTGAGATTTTTTAATGTTAATGGAGTTACCTAAAACTATCTCCACTTCCATCAAATGGATTATGAAATCATCGTTTGTGTGTATGGAAGACTACCGCCTCGCGAACCGATGTCATTCATTTTTTCTATTACCACATCCCATGGTTGGACATAATGACAGATTTATTATCTATATATAATATTTAAGATATTATTATTCTTCTATAATTATTATATCACACATACCTTTATGATTTCAATTTTTTCGGAATGTGATAACGTCACTCGTGTGTACGGAGGACCACCACCTCGAGAAGAGTTGTAATTCATCCATGATTTACATGGAAGGTAATAAGGATGGATTTAATGAAAATATTATATATATATAACATAAAAATTATTTTTTAATGATAATATATTATTTAATTTTATTTCTTTCAATACGAAGAGAAAATGGAAATAGTGTTCATGCTTACATGCAGCCTATGGTCACCATGAACGGTGTATTTCATTTTCTATCTCCATATTTTGTAGATTACTATAAATACATATATATTGAATATATATTATATTTATATCATGGTTAAAATTTTTGATATTATGGAACTATTATCAAATTAAGAGTACTGAAAATAACAAATCAAAACATATATGAAAAACAAAGTAGTTATTACCTGAAAAGTAACTTTAACATGGAATTGTTAATAAATATGTAATAAAAGGTCATAAGAAAGTAATATATGGTATTATATATATAAATATTTTTTGTTAATATATTCATAATAAACTAATATTTATTATACAGTAGGTTTGAATGTGTATGATGGAAGTCGAGACTTAAAGTAAGGGATTTTCATCTTACTTTTTACTTTTGTGAGACACATGTCATATTCACCGCATATTTATTTTATGTTGTTTATATATTTCCCATGAATGTATTTTATGATTATTATACTTAAAATTATTGGTATTTACATATCCATTTTAGGATCTTTATTTTATGGGGTTTACAGTCCAAAAGTTACCAAATCGGCAAGGGATTTTTCTTTCAATTTTCCTTCTTTGATATATATGTTATGTTATGAACCTATCTTCCTTTATTATTTGTATATATAAAACCTTTGAATATAAATATCATGAATTTATTCATACTCATGAAATTTCAAGTTTCATTTAATGATTTTCCTTTATTGTTCTTATATTTCAAAGTATCGAGAGTAGTAAATATTTTATATTACAATCACTTCATTTTTTGAGATTATTTATGATTTTTCTTTCGATGATAAAATATTATGATCCATTTATCAAGAAAAAATGAATTTTATTATCCTATATTTATTCATGAAATTAATATTACCATTTTTACACTCTTTGGAACTCAAAATAATTGAGAAAATATTTTTAATAAAATCCGACATTATTTCTCTCTTCAATCAGAAGTTTATTTTCTTCCAAAACCATGTTTTCCAAAAAAAAATCAAAAAATGTTTTAAAATTATCCTATGGTTTTTAAAATAGATTTGTTCCCATGTTTTAATTTTTATAAAAATGTTTTTATAGGGATATTCATATTGTTTTTCAAACAATTCTCATTTGGATTTTACCGAAAATGTGAAAAGAATATTTGTTTTTAACATACATGGAATGAATAGTATTTCCCACTGTCAAGACCATCCAAGGATTTCAAAATTCCATTACAATTTTTCAAATTTATTTAAAAATAAAATTTTTGACTTAATATTCTGAAAATTTTTAGATTTTAAATAAATTTTTTCAAAGTAAAAAAGGATTTTTAAAATGTTTTAATAAAACAAATTTAAAAGCGGAAAGAATATTTTACTCAAGAAATATTTTAAATGATTTTTCAAGATTCCTTTTCAAGTTTTCAAGGTCATTTTCAAAATAAAAGTATTTTGAAAAAAAAATTAAAAAATGTTTTTCAAGTGGAAAGGCTATTTTCCTTAAGAAATGTTCCAAGTAATCTTTCAAAATAATTTTCTATATAAGATGATATCCATTGACATAAATTATGATTTAATGGGGATATGAACCAACGATACCATTATTATTATTTATTTGAATGGTTTATTATGATAATATTTTTATGAAACCTACTTCTCTTTCCATGGGTTATATCATGATAAAATTCTTATGAAACCCGTTTCCTTCTCCACTGGTTATATTATGATGAAATAATGAAATGATTATGAAACCTATCTGTTTTCCATAGGTCATGATATGATGAAATGTTTATGAAACTCATTTCATTTTTTGGGTTATTATATGATGAATTTTTATTATTATTTTTTGGCATACATACTTATAATTTTTTGGGTTATAATTTTCAAGGGGTGAATGAGAGGTTATACCAAGCCCAAAAGAGGGTACACAGGAGTTCATACCAATCCCAAAGCACGTACATGGGTGGTTATCCCAAACCTAACATGTTATGAATTTCTTGGTGGATATCCTGGATATAATATTTTCTATGCTTATGTGTATGCCACAAATCTATGTATTATGCCAATGTTATTCCCTTATGTATTTTATTCTTTAATCCCCTTATGATTCATTTCTTATTAAATTTTAATCTTTATTCCATGACTCAATATTATGATCTTTGATATGCAGGGTATGGTTTTCAAATGTTATGCTCAAGTTATTATACCCTTACGTTCATGTTATGTTTATGTATCAACCTTGAGAAACTGAGCTCACCCTTTCTTATGTTTCCTTTTCCTAGGTTATAATGAAATTTATTATGTATGATATGTCTAAGAAGGGTGCTAGTTATAAAGATCATAATGGGAGATGATTTAGTTTACCTATGGACCAGTTGTTTGTGTTTTAAAATTTATAAAGGCATAAAAATATTATGGTACTCATGTCTGTGTTTTTGTAATGTAATGAATATTCATCAAAAAACTGATGTAATATCTATATATGATAATCTTAGGTCACTATATCTGGAATCAGAGGAAAGGTTTAGTTAACCTTTAGAAACTAGGATCAAAAAACCATAGTGATATCCCTAAGTATATTTCTAAGGATAAGTCTAAGTATGATTCAAAGTATAAGAAAATGTCATGTAATTTTGGTAAATTATAGATCGAGTGGTTTCCAAGAAATTAAATTCTAATTTAGATACTAAAAGTGGATGTGGATCTGGAATAGAGGTATCTAGGGGTAATAAATTCAAAAAGGGCACGTTGAGTTGGACTCAATCATCACCTGGTTCATGAAAACGGGCCTTACTGCACACCTGGTTTGACACTCCCAGGGGACATGCTTTGTAAATTCACAAACTATTTAAAAATCATCATGAAGGATTTAAATAGATTATGACTATGAATTAACTAAGATAAAACTAAGGTGTCATAGATTAAAAAGAAGGTGTTAGGATTTAGACATCATATAAGTTAATTTCATGATTATTTGGTTTCCCATTATAATTATCATTACTCACACTATGATTTTTGTTTTTATTCAATGTTGGGAACCTAAAGTAACTAAGTTAACATTAAATTTAATGGAAAATTTAATAATGATCTTACAAATGAGATGATGACTAGAGTGAAGGATATTGTGATTATGTCTAGTTAGTTATCACATAACATGATTAAAAAAATGAAAATTAACCAATTATCAGACTCACAAAAGTAGTGAAGGATGTAGTTCTTTGAGATTTCAGGTAGTGGAGAACATGAAGGAAAGAAGATTCAGTTTTATATATATCGATAATGTGGAAATAATCACTCAAGGTAATGTATTAGAGGGATGAGAAGATGTTTTGGGTATAGAAAATAATGACACAAAGAAAGTAACTAAAAAGGATAAATGAAAAGTTTGGTAAATGCAATGGATGAGAATAATGGTCTCTCAAAGGTATCCTCGATTTTTGAATGTTTTAAAAGTGGAAAGTAGGGTAATTATATAAATCGATTTTATAAGGGTAAATCGCATGAAGAGAATTAGCATGGTCATACAAATAATGGTTATACTCCAAATGATGAAGAGACCATGAATGAAATATGAATGGTATATGTTTCTCTAATAGAAATTTTTATGTTAAGAATAAGAATCATTATTAAATTGAGGTTGATGGATGTTAATAAATGATTTATATTTCAAATTTTAGGAAAGAGGTATTAAGGAATAAGATTATGAATCCTAGTTAATGGTTTGAGAAGGAAGTGGGATGATTGAAGTATTAATGTATTGTAATTCAAGGATTATGTTATATGAATCATGAAATATATAAGTATTGTTCATTTTAAGATTTTCATCAAGGATTTTCAAAACTATATTAAATGGTACTGATGGACTAAAAAATTGATTTAATTGAAAAGTGATATTTTGATTAAGGGAATATAACCCTTAATATGACTCGGATGTTGAGTTAATTATGTTTGGATAAAGATATTTTGGATATGAATAAGTGAATTGTATAGTACTGATTACCTTATAACTGATTAATTATTTGTTAATAAAGTGGTTTATGCTATCATTGATAGATTTTATATTATTTTTGGATTTAAGAAATATATCTAATAATATATGTTTTATGTAAGGAATAAGGAAACATGTATATTTTTAATAATGTTTTATGGTAATACAGGTTATTACCATTTTTCAAGAGAATACATGATAAAGTTATTCACATGTTTGGTATGTGACAATAAAGAACTACTTTATGATATATGAGGGATTAAATTTAAGTTGATTTTGATAAATTTAGTGACCTTATTTATAAATTTTGAAATTTGGAAGGGTTATATGGGTAACCATTTATGGAATGTTTTAATTTGAACTTTGGATGAGGTTTTAGTGATTAACATATTACTTCACCATATAAAGATTTATCCATATTGGATAACCAGTGATAACATTTTTTTGATAGAGATATAAGGAATGACTTATCATTCAATTATAGATCTTGTGATCCATTAGTACTTTATTCATAAAAAAAATAATCTTTATTTCTTATAGTAAGAGATGAATTGGAAATTGATCGAATCACAACCAAAGGATGAAATTTTTCTTACGATACAAAGGAAAACTAAGCCCTAGATATATCAAACCCTTTGAAATTCTTGATTGTATCAGGATGGTAGCTTATCATTTGGTGGTTCCAATGAACCTCTCTTAGGTTCATGATCTGGTCTATATATCACTCCTAAAAAATAATACCTAATCCTTCACATGTAGTGAACTCATAGTTCATACCTCTGGAGTATGATCTTCTTTATATGGAACAATCGTTTGAGATTCTAGATCATATAGAGAAAGTGCTATGAAACAAGACCACTCATATGGTCAATATTTTTTAGTAAAAACACTAGATTGAGTAAGATATGTGGGAACCTAAGGACTTAATGAGGAAAATTATCCTTAATTGTTTGCACAAAAGTGATGAATTTTGAGAGTGAAATTAATTTTAATGGGGGTGGGATATAACACCCTGAGATTTTGTGAAATATATTTTTCAACTGAATCTAATCTTTTCGTTATTTTTCATTACATGAAACACTGAGTTTAGTTTGTGTTACAAACAACATTTATTTTATCTTGCATTACATGCAACACTAATTTTTTATTGCATTATACACAACACAAATTTTAGCTTGCATTACACGTAACAGTGAGTTTAAAGGAAATGTGTCATATTATTAAAATATTATTATATGATAATTATCACCTAGCAGTTGGAATGGAGGGTATGAATATGATTAACTAAATTATGAAAATATGTGGTTTTCACATGTATATAAAATGAATTCTTTGATAATCGATTAAGTAAAAATGAAAATAAAAATTATTTAAAAATAATGGAAATCTATTTTTGAAAAACTATTTTTATGCACACAAACGTGTTTTACCTAAATTAATTAAACAATTAACTTTTGATGAATTATTTTAATGAAATTTATATATTATATATTCAATGAAAAATTTAACATTCATATTATGTGTTTTCTTGAAAAGATATAAGAATAAATCCAATTTTACGCATAAAACTATATTTTTCTATAAAATAGTTTTTTCAACCTTTTTTGCACTTATTATAAAACTAATTTTTGAAAATTTTATAAAATTAATTGGATAAAATAAAATTAATTTTTTTAATTATCTTGTAAAAATTATATCAAGGTGAATTTTTGGGATTTTTCCGAAAAAATTCATTTTTTTAATGAATAGTGAAAATACTGAATTTTAACTAAAAATGGATTTTTTTTAATTTATTTATAAAGTTAAATTATATTTTAAATTATTTTTAAAGTAAAATTTAGTTCAATTTTACATCCATTAATACAATTTAGGTCATTGGAATAAATTTCATGTTGAATCTTGATACAAAAACTTTGTAAAATTTTGAATATTTTCTCTTAAAAACCCATTTTCTCATCGCATCTGTGGGATTAATTTTAAATTAAAATTTTCCAATTATGTGAATTATTTTTAGAAAAATGGATTCAATTTTTTTAATTATAATAATATATATTATCTAATAAGGTTAAGCTTTAAACTAAAAATATATAAATTAAAAACAACCCAAAACTTACACAAAACCCATTTTCTAGAAATATTTCTACCTTATCTCTTATATTATCTAGAATGGTCCATTACTGGAGCCTTGTGACATGAAAAAAAATGTGGGTGGAATTATTTATTTCAAAAAATTACAAGTGTGTCCCTCACCTCACTTATAAAATGTCACCCCCTCTCCTCCCTTATTTATAGCTTAAAACCCTTTTGGTTCAGAACATACCTGACCAAATCACTTATCGACTTCTCTCCTATCATCCTATAATCCTTATTTTGGAATGAAATCTAACCTATTAAGGATTTTGGTGCAAATATAAGGAGGATACTTAGAGAAGATGTAACATTCATCAATGATTATTTTTTGTTTTATTTCTTCCTCCACATCCTACAATTATTATTATACCATGAGAATATAATAACCTCAGTGTCATAAATATAATGATATTTTTTTATGTTAATGCAGTTACCTAAAACCATCTACACTTCCATCAAATGGATTACAAAATCATCTTTCATGTGTACAGCGGACTACCGCCTCGCAAACCGATGTCATTCATTTTTCCATTACCACCTTTCACGGTTGGATATAATGATGGATTTATTGTTTATATATTTTATTTATGATTTTATTATTCTTATGGAATTCTTATATCCCATATAACTTCATGATTTCCATTTTTTGTAATACGATAATGTCACTCGTGTGTATGGAGGACTACCACCTCACGAAGCGATGTAATTCATTCACGCTTTACATGGAAGGTAAAAATGTATGGGTTTAATTGTAAGAACCCGATTCTTCTCTTTGAGGTACGGTCTTCTTCTTTTCTCTTTTCCTTAACTGTTTTTAATAAAATATGGAAAATGGTGAAAATCCTAAATTTTGGAACTACACGTCGTGTACTTTTTCCACACACCGTGTACTTCTGGCCGTTTTGGGATGAGTACACAGGGCGTGTAGCCATGTCGGTGATAATGGGTGTAGGAACTGACTACACGCCGTGTACTGGTCCTTTACACGACGTGTAGTCAATCGACAGGCCAAAAATTAAGGCGGTGGAGCATCCACCAGCTGGGTGGCAGTACACGCCGTGTACTCAGGAGTACATGTTGTGTACTCTTGTTGGCAGGCAAATAGTGTCGTGCTGGCAGGAAGCCTCCAGAGGAACAGTTAAATGAAGGGAGTACACGCTGTGTACTTGGAAGTACACGCTGTGAACTTTGTTTTTTCGGCTTAAAATAGGAAGTAGCCTTCTCATTTGGAAGAGGAGGCATTTGAGCCGTTTTGGAGCCAAATGAGGATGTCGGACCTTTGAAGATCTGTCGGGTGTTCATCTGGAATCAGTTTCCTCCTCAGACAATCTCGTTGGAACCGCACGGATAAGACCTTTATTCTTCTTAAGACGTTCTTACCAATTATTTCCCGAGGGAAAGTTATTTATGTTTGAATGGGTTTTGTTCTTCGTCAGATCTATGCCATTCTTGGGCGTTTCTGGAGTCGGCGTTCATGTATATCATTCGTTGGTGTATAAGGTAGGTGGCTTGGTGTTTAGTTTTCCAACTATTGTGTGTTTGGTGCGTTTTTGTGCCACGAACCCATGTTGGGGTGTCATGTGGCTGAGTTCGTTGCTATATTAAACACCTAGAATTGATTGGGTATTTAATTATGATATTAAAATGATGGTTGGGATCGTTGCTTGGATCTGAAACCACCCCGGGGGTGTGTTCCACTATTTAGCGGTTTGGCCAGGATACCTGAGGGTATGCCTTAAAAGTAGTGATTATAGAATTTCCTTGAGAGGAATTTCTTGTTTACTGCTTATTTGCATGTTGGGCATGACCCAGTTACCTGTTATCCTAAGGGAGTTGTTGTGATTAGCCCGTGGGCACTACACTGTTTGGCCTGAGGGCAGTAGTTATTTCGGCCTGAGGGAAACTTCTTCCGTGCCTGTGGGCAGCTGACTCTGTGCCTGTGGGAGAAACTACCTACGCCTGAGGGAAAACTCTATTATGCCTGAGGTCAGATTCTTGTGTTGGATACTCTTTACCTGAGGGTAGTGGTTTACATGTCTGAGGACATTAGTTGGTTATTTAGAATATTCATTGTGGTGGTATTTTAAATTTAAAGGATTAAATAGATAATAAAATGGAAATATAACTGATAATTAGTTACTTTTGAGTACTTCTTACTTTATTGCATTTTACTACTGCACACTGTCGTTGGATGCTTACACACAGTTGGGCACGGGCCTTTGGTTGGTGCCTACTGGGAATTTATTTCTCACACCCTGTTTGGGTCACGCTTTTCGGCCCAAACAGATTACATTTCTGCAGGTGTGGATAGGGGAAAGAGTCCCTATACAGGTACATGGTTGCTGTTGAGGAGTAGGAGGTCATGGGACCGGGCTTAGGCTCGCGATGCCGCTGCCAGCTGTTTTGCTTGTTTTGTTGTACTCTGCTTTTGGTTGTACTGTATTGATGTACAACATGTTCTGGCTATTTTCTTAGAACTTGAGACATGTAGCATCATCATTTTTATACTACTGGTTATATCCACTACTGTTGTGTATTTCAGTTGTGTATGGTTTACTGCTTCTGCTGCTTGTTGTATGTTTTATTGTGTAATCCGTTGTGCTACACTTTGACAAATGAGGGTATAGTTTCCCCACTATCAGACCTGGGGCCTCGCTGCTAGTTGGCAGCCTCTGGCATTTGGGGAAATGCGCTTGATGTCACGTGGCGAACCGGGTTCGGGGCACCCGTTGAGTGGAACCCGGAACCGAGACGTTACAAAGTGGTATCAAACACAGGTTCTTTTCTTAACTTACTATTTGGAGCCTTAGTCAGGGATAGGACGGACAGGTAGTTGGTAATAAGCTATACCCAGGCGTAACTAACCCATGTATAGGGAAAATCCAGTCTACCTTTTATTTTTGCAATTATTTTGGTTTTGAAAATTTTACAGTTGAAATGTTTTCACCGTTGGGTGATGCACTTGTATTGTGCTGTTTATATTTTATCTATGGGTTCGATTTAGTTGGAACCCGATGAGATGAGGGTATGCCATTTCATACATCATTTAGGCACATGCTAGAATCACATGCCATGCATAGTTTCCATGCCATGTAGGAGCATTAGAAAACTGCATGTTGTTGTGATAGTTGTTGTGCTAGAAAATCATGTTGTTGTGATAGCTGCACTGATAAAATACATGCAGTTTGATAGGGTAATTTTTGTGTGATCTGTTCATAGAATGGACACCAAACTTTGGTTTTTGGGGAGTATGGGCCCCCATTTACTGGAATTTGGTGGATCATTGAATGTTTATTAGTTATAACACAGATAAGATGTCAAACTTTGATTCATGGGGAGTATGGGCCCTCACGGATAAGAATTTGACACTTAGGTGTTGTTTTTTGGTATTTTCTGGGTTTCATAGAAGTTTTAGAGGCATACTGTCTGGAATCCTAGTATACACGCCATGTACTATTTTTATACACGCCGTGTATAGACTTCTGTTCGGGAAGAAAAATGAACTTTTTAAGTACACGTCGTGTACTCTGAGTACACGTCGTGCAGTCTCTTCCCGTGTCATAAACCGTGTGGGCGGTGACACGGGGTAGGGAAGGGCTTGGGTAAAACACGATGTGTACCAGATATACATGTCGTGTAGTATTGACCCAGAGTCCGGCCGTGTAACTAACAACACGGGTCATAGAACTCCTGTACAGAACATGCCGTGTAGTGTGACCTGGGGACTCGGCCATGTAAATAACAACACGGGTCGATGTCACCATTCCTTGAACACGACGTGTACCTTTTGGTACACATCGTGTAGTCTTGTCCGAGGACAGACCGTGTGGACTTAGCCGGGTGGTTGGGGAAACGGGGTAATGTACACACCGTATGCGGGTGTAACACGTCGTGTAGTTTCAAGCTGAGTAGTCAGTCGTGTCACAAGCGACACGGGCAGTTGGAAAATAACACCATACACACCGTGTAGATTAAGTACACACCGTGTAGTTTTGCTTAACGGGAGCCATGTGTCTTAGTCGTGTTGAAGGACCTGGGCAGGGGAAGGGAAGTCAAGTACATGCCGTGTAGTCAGTATACACGCCATGTAGTCTTATTTTCCAAATTTTGAGATACCTTCTTCCTCTTGTTCCCTTTGTGGTTTCTTCATTTCATCCTTAATAATCTTGAATCTAAGTCGTTCTTTTGACGTTGTAGTGTCAGGCCTCCTAGACGACCACGCGTTGTTCGCCAGGAGAGCGGCGATGACTATACTCCAGAGATAGTGGGCCATGGGCTACCAGTTGATCCTCTAGCAGAGTCAGATACGGCGCCGGTTGCTATACCGGACACAAGGGTAGAGTCACAGTTCCATGAAGGGTTTATGCGGTTCATGCAGACCTTTCAGGGAGCACCGCAGGCTGCCACATCTATGGATGAGCTGACTCATATCTTTCAGCAGCAGCATTTGCCTACATTTTTAGGGGATGGCGGACCACAGGCTACAGAGTCTTGGCTGGGGTCGATGTAGACTATTTTAGAGCATCTTGAGATGCCTCTAGGGTGGAGGGTCAATCTCACGACATACATGCTGCGTGATTCCTCCAAGAGGTGGTGGGATGTTACCACCCAGTCAGAGCATCACAAGGACATGGCGTAGGAAGACTTTCAGGAAGTCTTCTATGACTTTTTCTTCCCAGAGACACTGAGGGAATATAGAGCTCTAGAGTTCATGAATCTGCAGCAGGGTGCTATGTCAGTGATGGACTATTCTGCTCGTTTTACGGAGCTTCAGTGCTTTGCACACGTGCTGGTGGGTGATGAGACGTTTAGGACCAGACATTTTGAGGATGGTCTTCGTTATGACATCCAAGTGCTGGTGAATGTCTTCAGGTTGCCTATTGTACATGCTATTGTGAACCAGGCACTAATTACATAGAGGAACCTTCGAGAATCTAGTGGTGTAGGCTAGGGCAGTTCAGCACCAATTACTGGTAATTTTTCTGTTGGTAAGAGGAAGAGACAGGCGGACTTCTCTCAGGGTAGTAGTACCAGTCAGAAGAATGTTTCAGGTGGCCAGGTTATGTGCTACCAGTGTGGTATAGAGGGGCACAAGAGGCCACAGTGTCCACATGATCTCGTGGAGTGTCGAACTTGCGGAAAGATGGGCCGTCTGTAGCGCTTTTGCAGGGCGTTCCCACCAGTGGCTAGTAAGAGGGGTTCTATGCAGACTCCGCATGCGGGGGCAGGACCAGTGGCTTCTTACCAGTCAGTGAACTGAAATATGTTAGGGCGTGAAGGTAGAGATGGTGGTCGTGGTCGTGGTAGCCAGACACCAGAATCTCAGAGGCAGCAGGGCGGGACAGCTCAGGGTAGTCAGGTTGCGTCACAGGGCCACAGCACTGGGCAGGCATATGCAGTGCAACAGACCTAGCAGGAGCAGGATCTCGGACCTTCTACAGTCAGAGGTACTATTTTAGTATCTTTTGTCTTATCTTCAGTACTTTTCAATACGGGTTCTACCCATAGTTTTATATCTGTACCCGTTGTGGAGATCCTTGGGCTCTGTGTTTCTTCATCTTCTGTTATCATGACGCTAGACACTCCGTTGGGGACTAGAACGGTCGGTGTGCGTCAGTGCAAGGAGTTACCCCTTGAGGTTGGTGGGTGTCACTTTCTTTGGGACCTCTATGTCCTAGAGATGACGAGCTATGTCATCATTCTCGGGATGGACTGGTTGGTTCCCTTTTGAGCCTTTGTAGACTGCTATCGTCGCAGGGTGCGTTTCACGTCACTAGAGGGCGGAGAGTTTCTATACAAGGGCGAATGGGGTGTTCAGGCGAGTCGAGATGGACCAGAGCATCGTGGGTGAGGTGGAGTCACAGCCCAGATTTTGAGCTTATATCTGGATGACCAGGGGACTTATCAGACGGATTTCCTTCCAATGGTTGATCGTTTCGGGGATGTCTTCCTGGACGACTTTCCAGGTCTACCTCCAGAGCGTGAGGTGGATTTCTCTATTGAGCTTGTTCTAGGAGCAGCACTAGTGTCCATTTCTCCATATAAGATGGCTACACCTGATTTGCAGGATCTCAAGAGGTAGTTAGAGGAGTTATAGGCAAAGGGCTTTATCTGACCTAGTACTTCTCCCAGGGGATCACCGGTCCTTTTTGCAAAGAAGGCGAATGGTACCCTCAGACTTTGCGTGGATTATCGGAAATTGAACCAGTTGACGGTTAAGAACTGATATCCCTTACCAAGGATTGATGGTCTTTTTGATCAGCTTCATGGAGCACGAGTGTTCTCTAAGATTGACCTGAGATCAGGATATC
Source organism: Viscum album (assembly GCA_963277665.1). Taxonomy (NCBI): domain Eukaryota; kingdom Viridiplantae; phylum Streptophyta; class Magnoliopsida; order Santalales; family Viscaceae; genus Viscum; species Viscum album. The sequence continues at coordinate 1,897,542,544 of OY728157.1, forward strand.
ATCAGCTACGTGTTAGACCATTTTATATACCTCTCACATCTTTCAGGAGTAGGTATGGTCTATATGAGTATACGGTTATGCTGTTCGGACTCACGAACGCGCCAGCAGTTTTCATGGATCTGATGAATCGTTTGTTCCATACGTGTCTTGATTCATTTGTGGTAGTATTCGTGGACGAAACCTTGGTGTAATCTCACACTCAACACAACCATTCCACCCATCTTGAGATCGTATTGAGTACACTGAGAGAGCATCGGCTATATGCTAAGCTCTCAAAGTACCACTTTTGGATGGACCAGATTCACTTCCTGGGTCATATCATCTCCGAGGCAGGAGTTTCAGTAGACCTAGAGAAGGTGAGAGCAGTAGTTTCCTGGGAGCATCCTAAGAACGTGTTTGAGATACGGGGTTTCTTAGGGATAGCCGGTTACTACAGGCGTTTTATACAGGACTTCTCCAGCTTAGCAGCGCCGTTGACAGGGTTGAATAAGAAGGGTGTGAAGTTCGTTTGTTCAGAAGCTTGCGAGATAGCTTTTCCGGACCTGAAGGGAAGGCTGAAATCAGTATCGATCCTGATACTCCCAGAGCAGGGGAAGAGCTATACAATTTACTGTGACGCATCAGGTATTGGGCTGGGAGCAGTGTTGATGTAGGGTGATCGAGTTGTTGCGTACGGGTCTCAACAGGTGAGGCCGCATGAGAGGAATTACCCAACGCATGATCTCGAGTTGGCAGCATTTGTTCATGTGTTGCGCTGTTGGAGACACTTTTGGGGGAGCATTTTGTGGTTTTCACCGACCAAAAAAGCCTCAAGTATATCTTTACACAACGTGAGATGAATCTGAGGTAGTGGAGGTGGGTTGAATACCTACAGTCCTTCGATTTTGAGCTTTCCTATACACCTGGTAAAGGTAATACAGTAGATGATGCACTGAGCAGGAAGACTCAGATACAGGCAGTGCACGAGGCCAGTGGTGAGTGGAAACTCATAGCTTTGTTCTCTAAGATGCATCTCGAGGTGCACGACAGTCAGGGGCATACTTATCTTTCATCTTTAGTTGTGACTTCTACCCTCCTGGATAGAGTGAGGATGAGACAGCTATCGGATTCAGAAGGCCTAGTTCTACGGGAGTCGGTTGCAAGTGTGGACCCTCCTCCTGGTTGGATGATAGGTGATGATGAAGTTTTGCATTTCCATGGATGAGTATGGGTTCCAGGGGATATATGCGAGGATCTGATGTGAGAGTTTCATTCTTTAGCTTAGGCAGTTCATCCCGGGGTTACCAAGATGTACCGAGACTTGAGACGTCAGTACTAGTGGCCGGTTATGAAGAGAGATGTAGTTGGTTTGGTTACGAGGTGTTCCACCTGTCAGTAGGTGAAGGCGGAGCATCAGAGACCAGCTGGGCTATTACAACAGTTACCCATTCCGGAGTGGAAATGGGATGATGTCGTGATGGATTTTGTGACTGGTTTGCTGAGGTCACCTCATGGCAATGATGTCATATGGGTCGTTGTGGAAAGACTCACGAAGGTAGCACACTTCTCGCCGATTAAGGAGACCTTCGGGGTTGACAAGCTCAGAAGGCTGTATATTCGAGATATTGTACTTCTTCATGGGGTCCCTCATTCTATCATTTATTATAGGGATGCCTACTTTACGTCTCATTTCTAGCAGAGTTTTTCGAGGGCGCTGGGTACACAGGTGCTTCTGAGCACAGCTTACCACCCTCAGACAGATGGCCAGTCAGAGCGTACTATACAGGTTCTTGAGGACATGCTGCGAGCATGCATTCTAGACTTTGGGGGATCTTGGGAGAAGCATATACCATTAGTAGAGTTTGCCTATAATAATAGTTTTTAGGTGACTATTGAGATGGAACCATATAAGGCTTTATATGGTAGGACATGCCGATCACCTTTGTGATAGTTAGAGGCAGGTGAGGCAGCTTTACTAGGGCCACAGCTTGTGCAGGAGACTTCTGAGCAGGTCCAGTTGATTCAAAAGTGGATGGCTACCGTGCAGTCTCATCAGAAATCTTATGTTAATCATTGCAGATGACCTTTGGAGTTCATGGTCGGGGATCAGGTTTTCTTGCGTGTTTCGACGAGGCTGGGACACAAGCGGATCAGGATACAGGGTAAACTTTCACTGCGGTATGTGGGGACATTTGAGATTCTAGAGAGAGTCGGGCTGGTTGCTTATCGGTTGTGGTTACCGCAACGGTACTGATCCATGCACGACGTCTTCCACGTATCTCAGTTGCGTCGCTATCATTCAGACCCATCTCACATCTTTCTGCCCGAGGAGTTTGAGATGGAGACAGATGCGTCCTTTGAGGAGCATCTGATTCGTATCATTGACAGGAGCACGAAGGTTCTCCGAGGCCAGTCAGTTCCTATCGTACGAGTGCTATGGCATCATGGCTGGGTGTAGGACGAGACCTAGGAGTGGGAGGCCGACGTACGTGCTCAGTGGCTGGAGTTGTTCACGGCTATATCTTCACCACTATTAGAAGGGAAATTTGGGGACGAATTACTATAAGGGGGGAATTTTGTAAGAACTCGGTTCTTCTCTTTGAGCTACGGGCTTCTTCTTTTCTCTTTTCCTTAAGTTTTTTTAATAAAATATGGAAAATGGGGAAAATCCAAAATTTTGGAACTACATGCCGTGTACTTTTTCCACACGCCGTGTACTTCTGGCCGTGTTGGGATGAGTACACAGGGCGTGTAGCCATTTCAGTGACAAAGGGTGTAAAAACTGACTACATGCCGTGTATTTGTCCTTTACACATCGTGTAGTCAGTCGGAAGGCCAAAAAGTAAGGCGGTGGAGCAGCCGCCAGCTGGGCGGCAGTACACGCTGTGTACTCAGGAGTACATGTCGTGTACTCTTGTTAATAGGAAAACAGTGCTACGCTGGTGGGAAGCCGCCAGAGGAACAGTTAAATGAAGGGAGTACACGCTGTGTACTTGGAAGTACACGCCATGTACTTTGTTTTTTTGGCTTAAAACATGAATTATCCTCCTCATTTGGCAGAGGAGGCATTTGAGCCATTTTAGAGCCAAAGGAGGAGGCCGGACCTTTGAAGATCCATTGGGTGTTCGTCTGGAATCGGTTTCCACCTCAGATGATCTCGTTGGAACTACGCGGGTAAGCCCTTTATTCTCCTTAAGCTGTTCCTACCAATTATTTCCTGAGGGAAAGTTATTTACGTTTGAATGGGTTTTTTTCTTCGTCAGATCTATGTCGTTCTTGGGATTTTCTGGAGTTGGTGTTCGTGTATATCATTCGTTGGTGTATAAGGTAGGAGGCTTGGTGTTTAGTTTTCCAACTATTGTGTGTTTGGTGCATTTGTGTTCCACGAACCCATGTTGGGGTGTCGTATGGATGAGGTTGTTGCTATATTAAACACCTATAATTGATTGGGTATTTAATTATGATATTAAAATGCTGGTTGGGATCGTTTCTTGGATCTGGAACCACCCCGGGGGTGTGTTCCACTGTTTAGCCATTTGGCCAGGATACCCGAGGGTATTCCTTAAAAGTAGTGATTGTATAATTGCCTTGAGAGAAATTGCTTGTTTACTTCTTATTTACATGTTGGGAATGACCCAGTTACCTGTTAGCCTGAGGGCATTGTTGTGATTAGCCCATGGGCACTGCACTGTTTAGCCTGAGGGCAGTAGTTATTTCGGCCTGAGGGAAACTTCTTTCGTGCCTGTGGGCAGCAGACTCTGTGCCTGTGGGTGACACTACCTACGCCTGAGGGCAGATTCTTGTGTTGGATACTCTTTACCTGAGGGTAGGGGTTTACGTGTCTGAGGACATTATCTGGTTATTTAGAATATTCACTGTGGTGGTATTTTAAATTTAAAGGATTAAATAGATAGTAAAATGGCAATATAATTGGTAATTAGTTACTTTTGAGTACTGCTTAGTTTATTGCATTTTACTACTGCACATTGTCGTTGCATGCTTACATGCAGTTAGGAATGGGCCATTGGTGGGTGCCTACTGGGAATTTATTTCTCACACCCTGTTTGGGTCACGCTTTTCAGCCCAAACAGATTACGTTTCTGTAGGTGTGGATAGGGGCAAGAGTCCCTATACAGGTACATGATTGTTGCTGAGGAGTAGGAGGGCATGGGACCGAGCTTAGGCTCGCGATGCCGCTACCAACTGTTTTGCTTGTTTTGTTGTAATCTTCTTTTGGTTGTACTGTATTTATGTATAACATGTTCTGGCTATTTTCTTAGAACTTGAGACATGTAGCATCATCATTTTTATACTGCTGGTTATATCCACTACTATTGTGTATTTCAGTTGTGTATGGTTTACTGCTTCCGCTGTTTGTTGTATGTTTTATTGTGTAATACGATGTGCTACACTTTGACAAATGAGGTCATAGTTTCCCCACTATCAGACCTGGGCCCTCGCTGCTAGTCGGCAGCCTCTGGCGTTTGGGGAAATGCGCTTGAGGTCACGTGGCGAACCGGGTTCGAGGCAGCCGTTGAGTGGCACCAAGAACCGGGACGTTACATTAATAAAAATATGTGATATATATGAAATAAGAATTATTTTTTAATGATAATATATCATTTATATTTATTTATTTCTATACATCAAGAAAATGGGAACAGCATTCATGTGTACGCACGGCCTACTGTCTCCATGAATAGTGTATTTCATTTTCTATCTTTATAATCTATAGATTAATATAAATACATATATATTGAATATATATGATATTTATATCAGGGTTATCATTCTAGAGATTATTTAACCATAATCAAATTAAGAGGATAAAAAATAAAAAATTGAAACATATACGAAAAACAAAGAGGTTATTACCCAAAAAGTAACTTTAACATGGAATTGTTAATAAAAATGTAATAAAAGGTCATAATAAAGTTATATATTCTATGATATATATATATATATTTATTTATTTATTATATTCATAATAAACTTATATTTATTAGACAGTAGGTTTGAACGTGTATGACGAAAGTCAAGACTTAAGGTAAGGGATTTTCATCTCACTTTTTACTTCTGTGAGACACATGTCATATTCACCACATATTTATTTTATGTGGTGTATATACTTCCCATGGATGTATTTTATGATTCATATAATTACAATTATTGGTATTTAAATATTCATTTTAGTATCTCTCTTTCATGGGGTTTATGGTCCAAAAGTTACCAAATCAGTAAGGGATTTTTCTCTCAATTTTCCTTTTTCGAGACATATGTTATGTTATGAACCTATATTCCTTTAAGAGTTGTACATACATACCCTTTGCTATATAATATCATTAATTTATATATCCTCATGATATTTTAAGATTAATTCAATGATGTTCCTTTATGGTGCTTACATTTCAAATTTTCCAAAGTGGTAAATATTTTATGTTATAATCTCATCATTTTTCAGGATTGTTTATGATTATATTTTGGATGATGAAATTTTTCAATCCATTTGTTAAGAAACTCATGAATTTTATTCTTCTATGTTTATTCATGATATTAATAGTACCATTGTTCCACTCTTTGTTACTTAAAATAATTGAGCAATTGTTTTTAATAAAATCTGACTTTATTTCTCTCTTCGGTCAAAAATATGTTTTCTTCCATAACTATGTTTTCTAAAAATGTTTTAAATTTTATTTTTTCAATTATCTTTTTATTTTTAAAATACATTTTTACCCATGTTTTACTTTTTACAAAAAAAAATTAAGGGATCTTCATATCATTTTCCAAACAATTCCCATTTGGATTTTACCAAAAATGTGAAAAGAATCTTTGATTTTAACATGCATGACATGAATAATATTTCCTAATATCATGACCATCCAATTATTTCAAGCTTACCTTATAATTTTTCAAAGTTATTTTTAAAGAAAATACTTTCCTTAAAATATGGGAAATTTTTAGATTTTAAATAAATGATTTCAAAGTAAAAAAAATGATTTTGAAATTGTTTTAAGAAAGTGTTCTTCAAAGAGGAAAGGATATTTTCCTCAAGAAATGTTTTAAATGATTTTTAAATATTACATTATATGTTTTCAAGGTTATTTTTAAAAGAAAATTATTTTGAAAAAAAAATGTTTGAAAAAGTTTTTTTCAAGTGGAAAGATTATTTTCCTTAAGAAATGTTCCAAATGATCTTGAAAAATCATTATCTATCTAAGATGACATCCTTTGATGTGACTTGTGATTTAATGGGGATAAAAATCAAGGATATTATTCTAATTTTTTATCTAAATGCTTTATAATGAAAATATATTTATGAAACCTACTTCTCTTTACATAGGTTATACTGTGATAAATTTCTTATGAAACGTGATTCCTTCTCCATGGGTTATGTTATAATGAAATAATGAAATGATTATAAACATCTCCCTTTTTCATAGGTTCTGATATAATAAAATGTTAATGAAACTCATTTCATTTCATGGGTTATGATCTGATAAATGTTTTATTATTTTTTGGCACACATACGTATAATTTTCATTATATAACAGGTGGGACCTATATCTCCCTTCAATGTATTGGATAATTATTAATGTTATACAAGGTCAAAGGGTACATTATATGTTATCCTAAGTGTTAAAGAGGGTAAATGGGAGATAATACTAAGCCTGAAGCAGGCACATGGGAAGTTATCCCAAACCTAACATATTATGAATGTCTTGGTGGGTATCCTTGACATAATATTTTATATGCTTATGTGTATGTCACAAATCTATGTCTTATGCCAATGTTATGCCATCATAGATCATGTTATTTAATTCCCTTATGATTCATGTCTTATGGAATTCTAATCTTTATTCCATGAATCAAGATTATGATCTTTGATATGTAGTGTATGGTTTTCAAATTTTATGATAATGCTCCCATACCCTTATGTTCATGTTATGCTTACATATCTCCCTTGAGCATCTAAAATCACCCTTTCATATATTTCCTTTCCCCAGGTTATGAATAAATTTATTATGTATGATATGTCTAAGAAGGGTGGTGGTTATTAAGATCATAGTGGGAGATGATATAGTTTACCTATGGACTACTTGTTTTTTTTTAAATTTCCAAAGACACTAAACTATTACGGTCCTCATGTATGTGTTTGTGTAATGTAATTAATATTAATTAAAAAATGATGTAATATCAATGTATAGTAATTATGGGTCTCTATAGTTGGTATTAGAGGAAAGGTTTACTTAACCATTGTAAAGTATGATGATAAAACCTTAGTGATATCCCTAAGGACATGTCTAATTCTAAGTCTAAGGATGAGTCAAAGTATAGGAAAATGTTATGGAATTTTGGTAAAGGATATAGCGAGTGGTTTCCAAGAAATTAAAATCCTATGTGGATATTACATGTGGATTCAGCTCTGGTACAGAGGTATCTTGGGGTAATAACTTCTAAAAGGGTGAATTGAGATGGACTTTATCACCACCTGGTGCATGAAAATGGTCCTTACTGCACACTTGATTTTACGGTCCTAGGGGATAAGTTTTGGAAATCCACAAACTCTTTACGAACCATTATTAAGTATTTAAATAGATGATGACTATGAATGACCTAGAATAAACCTAAGGTTTAAAAGATTAAAAATAATTTTTCATGATTTAGACATACTATAAGTGATTTTTATGATTATTTGGTTTCCCATTATTATTATCATTGCTCACATTATGATTTTTGTTTTTAGTAAATAGCGGTAATCTAAATAAACTGGATTAACATTAAATGTAATGGAAATTTTTTTGATGAGCATCCAAATGAGATGATGACTAGAGTGAAGTATTTTGTGATTATGTATAATCAGATATCATGGAACATGATTAATAGTGTTCACCTTAACCAACTCTCAATCTCATGAAAGAAGTTAAGGATATAGTTTGTTTAGAGTTCAGATAATGGAGACCATTGAGGAAAGAAGATTCAATTTTCTATATATCGAGAATGTGGAAATAATCACTTAAGGGAATGTCTCAGAGGTATAAGAAGATGTTTTGGGTGTGGAAAAGAAGTATATAAATCAAGTAACTACAAAGTAAAAATTAAAATTTTGATTAACAAAATGGATGATAATAATGGTCTCTCAAAGTTATAATTGAATGTTGAATGTTTTAAATATGGAAAGTATAGGCATTATGAAAATCTATGTTATAAGGGTAAAGATCATGAAGATAATCAAAGGTCTTATATGAGAAATGGTTATACTCCTGATGATGAAGAGACCATGAAGGACATATGAATGGTATATTTTTTTCCTATAGTATTTTTTATGTTAAACATAAGAAGAATTATTAAATTTAGGTTGATTAATGTTAATAAATGCTTCATATTTCATATTTTTGGAAAGTGGTATTAAGGAATAAGATGATGAATCCTAGTTAATGGTTTGATAAGGAACTGGTATGATTGGAGTATCAATGTATTGGAATTCAAGGATTATGTTATATGAATCATAAAATATATAAGGATTATTTGGTTTAAATTTTTCATTAAGGATTTGAAAAACTATGTTAAATGGTACTGATGGACTATAAAAGTGATTTAATGGAAAAGTGATATTTTGATTAAGGTAATATAACCCTTAATATGCCTCATATTTTAATTTAACGATGTTAGGATAAAAAGATATTGGATATGAATAAGTTATTTGGATAGTACTAATTACCTTGGAACTAGTTGATGATTTTTTGACAAAGTGATTTATGCTATCATTAATGAAGTTTATAGTATTTTTGGATTTAATAAATATATCCAATAATCTATGTTTTATGTAAGGAATGAATAATTATGTATGTTTTCAATAATTTTTTATAGTAATTAAGTTTATTACCATTTTTCAAGAGAATACATGATGAAGGTATTCACATATTTGGTATGTGACATACAAGAACTATTTTATGATATATGGGGGATTAATTTTAAGTAAATTTTGAGAAATTTAGGGAACTTATTTATAAATTTTAAATTTTTTAAGGGTTATAAGGTTAACCATTTGTGTAATGGTTTAATTTGAACTTTGGATGAGGTTTTAGATATTAACATATTACTTCACAATATTAATATTTATCCATATTGGATAACTAATGGTAACTTTTTTTAGAGATAGAAGGAATGACTTATCATTCAATTATGGATCTTGTGAACCATTAGTGCTTCAAGAATAAAAAAACATCTTCATTTATTGGGGTAATAGATAAAGTGGAAATTTATCGAAGCACAACCAAAGTATGAAATTGTGCTTACGATACAAAGAAAAGTTAATCCCTAGGTATATCGGTCCTTTTGAAATTCTTGATCATATCGAGATAGTAGTTTATCATTTAGTGCTTCCACTGAACTTGTCTTAGGTTCACAATGTGTTCCATGTACCTTTCATGAGGAATTACTACCTAATCCTTCAAATTTATTAAACTAAAAGTTTATATCAGTGGATCATGATCGTCCTTATATAGAACAATCGATTGAGCTTATAGATCATATAGAGAAAGTGTTATGAAACAAGACCACTCACATGGCCAATGTTTTGTAGTGAAACCACTAGATTGAGTAAGATACATGGAAACCTAAGGATGTAATAAGGAAGAAGTATCCTCAGTTAGTGGTACAAAAGTAATGAATTTTGATCACAAAATTCATTTTAAGGGGGTAGGATATAACACCCTGAGTTTTTTTGAAATATTTTTTTCAAATGAATTTAATATTTTCATTATTTTACATTAAAAAGAACACTAAGTTTTGTTTTAGTTGCACAAAAAACTGATTTTAGATTTAATTACATGCAACACTAAGTTTTTCTTTTTTTATAGGCAACACAAATTTAGCTTGCGTTATATGCAACACTGAGTTTAAAGAAAACGTGTCATATTATTAAAATATTATTATATGCTAATTATCACCTAGCTATTGGAATGGTGGGTATGAATAGGATTAAGTAAATTATGAAAATATATGTTTTAAACATGTATATAAAATTAATTATTTGATGAATAATTAATTAAAAATAAAAATAAAAAGTATTTGAAAATAAAGGAAATATTTTTTTGAAAAACTATTTTTATGAACACAGACATGTTTTACCTAAATAAATTAAACAAATAATTTTTGGTGAATGGTTTTATTTAAATTTATATATTATATATTAAATAAAAAATTTAATATTCATCTTATGTGTTTTCTAGATAAGTGATAATAATAAATCTAATTTTACACTTAAAACTATATTTTTCTAAAAGAACAGTTTTGTCACCCTTTTTAATACTTAGTATAAAAATAATTTTTGAAACTTTTAGAAAATTAATTTTATGAAATGATATTAATTTTTGAAATCATAATATCAAAACTATCTTAGGGGTATTTTTTTGGATTTTTCTAAAAAGTTTTATTTTTTATGAATAGTGAAAAATACTAAATTTTAATTAAAAACTTTCATTTAATTTAAATTATTTATAAAGTTAAATTATATTATAAATTAGTTTAAAAGTAAAATTAGTTCAATTATATATCCATTAATATAATTTAGTTCATTTGAATCAATTTCATATTGAATTTTGATATAAAAACTTTGTAAATTTTTTAACATTTTCTCTTTAAAACCTCAGTTTCTCGTCATATTTGTGGGATTAATTTTAAATTAAGTTTTTCTAATTATATGAATGGAATTTATAAAAATTTATTCCATATTTTTAATTATAATAATATATATTATCTAATAATTACAACTTAATTTTTGACCAAAATTAATAGTAAAACAGTAAAACTTATTTACCGCGGTTAAGGTAAAAATGGGTTTACCAGGGGGTTAAAATAAAAATATAACGATTAAAAATAACCCAAAACTTTTTAAAAACCCATTTTATGTCCATATTTCTACATTATATCTTATATTATCAAGAATGGTCCATTATTGTATCCTTTTTACATGAAAAAAATGTCAATGGAGTTATTTCTTTCAAAAAATTATAAGTGTGTCCCTCACCACACTTATAAAAGGTCACCCCCTCTCCTCCTTTCTTCACAGATTAAAACCCTTTTGGTTCATCCAATACCTTCCCAAATAACTTCCCAAATTCTTTCCACTCATTATATAAGCCTTATTTTGGAAATAAATCCAACCTAGGAAGGCTTTTGGTGCAAACCTAAGGAGGATACCTAAAGAATAGGTAACGTTCATCAATGAGTGATTTTTATTTTATTTCTTCCTCCACCTCATTAAATTATTATTATAATATGATGATATAATAAAATCAGTATCTTACATATACTGATATTTTTTATGATAATGGTGTTACCTAAAACCATCTCCACTTCCATCAAATGGATTACGAAATCATCATTCATGTGTACGGCGGACTACCGCCTTGCGAACCGATGTCATTTGTTTTTCCATTTACACCTATCACAGTTGGAAATAATGATGGATTTATTGTTTATATATTATATTTATAATATTATTATTCTTTTTTAATTATTATATCACACATACCTTCATGATTTCCATTTTTGGGAATACGATAACGACGCTCGTGTGTAGGACGGACTACCACCATGCGAAGTGATTTAATTCGTTCATGCTTTACATATAAGGTAAACATGATGGGTTTAATGAAACTATATTATATATATGACACAAAAATGATTCCATAATAATAATATATCATTTACCTTTATTTCTTTCAATGCATCGAGAAAATGGAAACAGCATTCATGCGTACGTATGACCTATCGTCTCCATGAACGATGTATATCATTTTTTATCTCTATATTATATATATTACCATAAATAAATATATATTTAATATATATGATATTATATCATGTTTAAAATTATTTATAATATTTAATCATAATCAAATGAAGTGGACCAAAAATAACAAGTCAAAACATATACGAAAAACAAAGTGGTTATTACTTGAAAAGTAACTTTAACATGGAATTGTTAATAAACATGTAATAAAATTTCATAAGAAATTCATATATGAAATGACATATATATATATATTTCTTTAATATATGTATAATAAACTTATATTTATTATACAATAGTTTTTAACATGTAAAAATAAAGTTAAGACTTAAGGTAAGGATTTTTATCAAAGTTTTTACTTCTGTGAGACGCATGTCATATTAACCAATTATTTATTTTATGTGATGTATATACTACCCATGAATGAAATATATGACACTAATACTTAAAATTTTTGCTATTTACATATCTATTTTAGGATCACTCTTTCATGGGGTTTATGGTCCAAAAGTTACCAAATCAGTAAGATATTTTTGTCTCAATTTACCTTCTTTGAGACATTTGTTATGTTATACACCTATCTTCCTTTAAGAAATGTATATACAGACCATTTGAAATGTAATATCATGAATTTATTTATTCTCATGATATTTTAAGTTTCATTTAATAATTTTCCTCCATAGTGCTTATGTTTCAAAGTTCACAAAGTGGTAAAGATCTTATGTTACAATCTCATCGTTTTTTAGGATTCTTTATGATTATGTTTCTGATGATAAAATCTTATGATACATTTCTCAAGAAACTCATGAATTTTATTCTCCTATGTTTATTCATGATATTAATAGTACAATTTTTCCACTCTTTGGTACTTAAAATAATTTATCATCTCTTTTAATAAAATCTAACTTTATTTTCGCTCTTCGGTTGGAAATCTGTTTTCTTCCAAAACCATATTTTCTAAAAATGTTTTAAATTTTTTTTAATATTCTATAATTATTTTTAAAATACATTTTAAATCATGTTTTATTTTTTTTTTAAAAAAATAAATGGATCTTCATGTCATTTCCAAATAATTCCCTTTTCATTTTTACTAAAAAAGTGAAAAGAATCTTTATTTTTAACATGCACAACATGAATAGTATTTATTGATGTTGTGATAATACAAAGAATTCAATATTACCTTGAAATTTTTTTAAGTTATTTTCAAAGAAATATTTTTTCTTAAAATTTGGGAAATTTTTAGATTTTAAATAAATGATTTCAAAGTAAAAAATCCATTTTGAAAATTTTTTAAGAAAGTGTTTTTCAAAGAGGTTAGGATATTTTTCTCAAGAAATGTTTTAAATGGTTTTTCAATATTCCCTTAAAAAATTTCAAGGTTATTTAAAAAATAAATGGATTTTTTAAAAAAAATATGCTTTAAAATGTGTATTTCAAGTGGAAATGATATTTTCCTTATGAAATGTTCCATGTGATCTTTCAAAATCATTCTCTATCTAAGATGACATCCTTTTATGTGATGTATACTTTGATGGGGATGTGAACCAAAGATACCACTCTTATTCTTTCTCTAAATGGTTTATGATGACAATATGTTTATAAAACCTGTTTATCTTTCCACGGGTTATACAATGATAAAATTCTTATGAAACCCACTTTTTTATCCATGGGTTACGCTATGATGAAATGATGAAATGATTATGAAACTAGTCTCTTTTCCATATGTTATGATATAATGACATGTTTATGAAACCCATTTCATTTCATGGGTTATGATATGATGAATATTTTATGATATTTTAACACACATAGTAATTATTTTCATTATGTTATGGGTGAGACCTATATCTATCTCTAATTCATTGGGTAATGATTAATGTTATATGAGTTCAATGGATACACAGTAGGCTATTCCAAGCCTGAAATATGGTACACTGGAGGTCATCCCAATCCTAAAGCAGGTACATGGGTGATTATTCAAAGTCTAACATGTTATGAATGTCTTGGTGGGTATCCTTGACATGAGATTTTATATACTTATGTGTATTCCAAAAATATATGTATTATTACAATGTTATGCCCTCATGGCTCATGTTCTTTGATTCCCTTGTGATTCATGTATTATAAACTTCTAATATTTATTCCATGACTCAATATTATTATCTTTGATGTGCAGGGTATGGTTTTAAAATGTTATGTTCATGTTCCCAAACCCTTATATTCAGGTTATGCTTACATATCTCCCTTATTTACCCTTACTAAATATCTAATCTCATACTTTCTTGTGATTCTTTTCCTCATGTTATGAATAAATATATTACATATCATATGTCTAATAAGGATGATAGTTATGAATATCATAGTGGGAGATGATGTAGTTTACCTATAGACCAGTTGTTTGTGTTTCTAGTTTTCCAAAGATGCTAAACTATTACAATCATCGGGCGTGTGTTTGTGTAATTTAATGAATATTCATAAAAAATGGTGCAATATCTATATATGATAATTTTGGGTCACTATAGAAGATTTTCAACCACAATTTCTAGTTCCATCTAGACAAACAGCTATTAAATATTACTTGAAATTATATTTGAGTGGGAAAGAAAAAATAAAGTCTATGTTTTATATGTTCTCTCATGTGGTATGTCTTATTGTTGAAACATGGGCTTAAATTCAAAATCAGAATTATGTGTGTGTGATTGGATATTTTATTGATAATAATTGGATCTTGAATGAAAAATAATCAAGTTTCGTCTTATTTCGGATCAAAAAGGGGGGAAATTGGTTGAGTATAAGAACAAATAGTGAAACAATGGGGGATTAAATGGATTAATACTATTATTATGGACAATGATAGTTCTTGTAATGTAATGATCAATTATTTGATGAGGATTATTAATGATTGGAATGGGTCTATTCTTAAAGGAGAGTATATGCATATGAGATATTGTTCACACATTTCAAACCTTATTGTTAGTGATGGGTAAAATGAAATATCAATAGTAATTAATAGAATCATAGTTTTTTACAAGTTAATGAGAAGTTCACTTTCCAAATAGGCTCATTTTAAGAACATTATTGAGGAGTTAAAAATTCCTAGTAAACATAACATAAGTTTTTATGTGTCTACTAGGTGAAATTTTTATTACTTTATATTGGATACTACAAAGAATTATGAGAAAGTATTTATTCTATTTAATAAAGATTCAAGTTTTATGAGTGCTCTTATTAGTGAAGGTGGGCTTCCTACAACATGTTATTAGGAGCGTGCTTGTGTATTGTTCAAGTTTTTAAAAATATTTTATGATGGTACTATTGAATTTCTTAGTTATATTTGTTTATCATATCACGTTTTCTTTCATATTTTGTGACATGTATAGAAAAATCAAGAAATGGATGAAAATTAATTATATTATGGTGAGTGAAATATTTATTACAATAAAGATGAATTTGGAAAAGTATTGGGGTATCAGTTCCAATTTTAATTCTCTCTTTCTTGTGGTAGTTTTTCTTCATCCTTGATATAAATTAGATTATGTGAATGATAGTTTTGAAATGATTTTTTATGATGAAGATAAGAATGAATTGATCGATAAATTAATAAAGTTTATAAATAATCTCTTTGAGTTTTACATATGTAAATATCTTATCCCTCTTGATCAATGTGAGTCAAGTTATCATCAACATTCACACATTCATGATGTTAGTGGCAGTAGTGGGGATGATGAGAAATGGAAAGATGCATATAGGTCAAAGAAAAATAAAATGAAATTGACACAACAAAGGAATTAATTATAAAGATATCTAGAGATTGATTATTGTGAAGATGATTTTAATAGATTTCATATTTTGAGATTGTGGAATGGAAAGATAGGCATTGTGTTCTCTCATGCATTTCTATAGATATTCTAGTTATTCTATTTTCTACAGTATCTTTGAAGTCATCATTTTGTACATGAGGAAGATTACTTGATCTATTTCATAGTTGTTTGAATCTTAATACCGTTGAGGTGTTAATTTGTGCCCAAAATTGGTTTAGAAAGTCCAAATCAATTGACATTAAAAAACAACTAGAAGAAGTTGAATTGATTGAATCATGTTCCATTGAAAATATTGTGATTTTTTATCATTTATAAATTATAAACTTTTGTTTTAATAAATAAAAATATTGAATTGTTCTTCTGTTGTGTTTTTAAGAAATTTCATCATCCATGATTTATGATTAAAGAGTCATTGTCACTATCTAAAATTGAAGAAGCAGAGATGGTGAAGCACTCTTCATTAAGGTAAAAAAAATTATTGTTTTATAAATTCTATAGAATATACATTTCTTTATTTTTTAGTGAATACATTTATTTATTTCTTTTTTATTCATAGTGTTAATGTCACTAACATGTTTCGGTTTCTATTTAAACATAGTGAAATTGGTGCAGCCAAAAAGTCCATAAAAAATCCATGATAAATAACCAAAAAAATAGTAAATAGCCAATAGAAAAAATTTATTCAATTTTTCTAAAGTTTAGTTACAAAGCTTCTTGATTTTTTAAATGCTCTGAGTGAATTTGCAAAAGTTTTTTATTTATCCTTTCACTTTCCTTTCACAATTATTTATTCTAGAATTTCCATTGTATTTCATTTTTTTCAAAGTTTCTCCATCATCACTAAGAAAAAAAATTACCATTAAATAGATACTTTTCCTTCTACATTCTTTATTTTTTTATGATTTATTATTATTTTTAACCATCACACTTTTTTATGAATCCAAACATCATATTTCTATATTTGGTTCACTTTTAAATTTATTTATTAATGTGACCACTGCCTCTTTAATATATTTAATTTTCAATCTCATTTTATTAGCTCAAAAATTTAGTCATACATTCATATTATCTTGTGTTTATCATTGATTTAATTTAAAAACTTCATATATATGTTCTTGAGAAAATATATTCATTGGAGCTCACTATAGGTTTCATGGTTGGTGTATGTATAGCTCACTAGAAACCATGATTTATGTAAGGGTTAGTTTCATGCATTCATAAAGGTAACATGGATTTTGTATACCATGCGTAAGAGTAAGCATTAATTGTGTAAGGGTATAACTTAATTTAAACTAATTGTGTAAGGGTAAAATGAAGATTCAATAGCATACGTAAAGGTAAACTACATTTTATACATGTGGTGTAAAGGTAAACAGAGAAATTTTATACCTAGCGTAATTGTGACACAAATGTTACCCTTATCCCACACATAAAGGTAACACACACCGCATAAGGTTTGCATACAAGTTGTGTAAGGGTAACACCCGAGCTATCTAGGGGTCACACCCCACCTATGTAAGGATCACACCCAAGATTCTTAAGGGTACACAGCTGCAGCATTAGAGTAAATTGACCCTCACATAAAGGCAATCAACCTAATACAAAGGCTAGGTAAGGGTATCAATCCACTTACGTAATGATATACTCGAGCTACGTAAGGGTTGAGGGACCTCGTGTAAGGGTAAACCAGAGAATAGTAGAGGTTAGGGGACCTCGCGTAAGGATAAGGTTGTTGAACCAAAACCCATGTAAGGGTAATGAGAAACTTACGGAAGGGTAAATGGAACTTCAAATGGATTATGTAAGGGCCCAAAAAACCTCACATAAGGGAAAATAAAAATATAATTAAAAAATATAGAGGCATTTTCCCGACTCTACTAACCCAGCCTAACCCATAATGGGTCGGTTCATTTTTCCATGTACCATGCAACCCGACCCCCCCCCCCCACGAGTTGGGTTGTTTGTTCATGAAGCATGAGAACCAACCCAACCTGAAGCATTCCCTTTTTATTATTTCGTGTCCAAAAACACTCTCAAACCAACCCATATACACCCCTAGATGCTAACTATAAGAACCTGGATCTTCTTTTCATGTATGTTTTTCCTTTTCTGATGTTCTTGAGAAAAATATGATTTTCTGGAAATTTCTTAAGTACACATCATGTACTTTATGAGTACACTCCGTGTACTCAGTTACAGCGGGTAGCCAAGTGATGGCTGTGTAGAAACCATGCACAGGACCATGTGTGGTGACCTGGAGACCACCTAATGCGAGGGTCAATGAAGGAAAGTACACGTTGTGTACTTATAAAGTACATGTCGTGTACTTTCTTTTTATTTCATTAAACAGATTGGGGTCACGTCTAATTGGCAGAAATCAGTCCTTCTAGGTCAAGTTCATCTGAGAGAGATATTACGGCCTCGATCCTTCTCTAAGATCCTGATCGAGCATCTATTATCTGAATTTACCGATGTCGATTACGTTGGGATCACCTCGGTAAGCTCTTCCTTCTGCTAGAGCTTCATTTCCGGATGTTTCCTCTATCAAGAGTTATCGTCGGTTGATTGTTTTGAGAGTTTTTATAGATCTACAGTGTTCTTGGGTGATTCAAGGCTTGAGGATCACGTATAACAATCCTAAAACACCAAGGTAGGTGGTTTGTGCCTTTCTATTGAAAGTATTTGAGTTATATGTGCAAAATTTCCCAATACCCTTGAATGGGGTATTGCGTGTTTACGTTTTTAGCCTTGTTAATTGCCTGTTATACTTGTATGCTTGAGTAGAGGTTAATTGAATGTGAATAGGGCTAATTTCTATGCTTGGAAGTGTTTTTTCATGAATGTTTTGTTTATAACCCTTTGGTCTTGATTATCCTGTTAGGCTACCTTGTTTTTCCCATGCCTAGTATTGTAGGATGGTGTGATTATTATCTGACATTCCATTATGTTGTAGACTGGTTATCCAAGTAGTTCTTGAGGTTTAATTTGACCTATATGAATTTCCATGCTTGTTTGACTTACACAGGGCCGTGAGAACCTGGTGTAGTAGACCATAGGAAGAATGGACGTATGGGATCCTCCAGAATGTCGGTATTTACTGTTACGATGTGATACCACAGGGGGGATTGATGTAAGTGCTTCCTCAGAGTGTCTATAGTTCCTCTACATGAGCCACAGGGGGAATGTGACGTAATTTATTCCTCATACCACCTTTTATTTACCGATACGAGACTAAAGGGGGAATTGATGGCGAGTGCTTACCTATAGAGTCTATACTAAAGCTGAATCAGAGGGGTTAGACTATGTGTACTTCCCAAAAAGTTTCTTGTTTTTTCTAGGTAGTAATAGAGGGGATTAGAATATGAGAACATCCTAGAGGGTTACCTATTTGTGATTATCTGCTTACTTTCCATGTGGTGTTTGAATGCTTTGAAACTGTAGGAATGTTTACTATTGAGTACTTCCTTGTTTACTGCTTCTTTTGCTTATTACCTGTCATATATATTCACTGAATATTAGGAACAAATATCTTGGTGGTTTCCTACTGGGATTTAGTCTCACACCCTGTTTGGGTCATGCTTTTTATCCCAAACATATTATATTGTTGCAGGTATAGATAAGGGCAAGTGCCCTTCTACTTCAGGTTCTTGACTGCTTTGGGAGATGGAGAGCATGGGACCAAGCTGAGGCTTGAGATGTTGAGGGTTTTTTTTCTTGTTTTATTTTGTACTTTGGTTTAGTATTGTATTCCAGTATTGTGACGTGTTTGGATTCTTTCCTAGACATATGTATCATGCATCATTTATATATGTGTTCTCTATTTGTTTCTTCATCATTCTTCTGTTATTTCTTATTGTTTGACATTATTACTGCTTCCGCTATTGTATATATATTTCTCTTCTATTGTGTTACTCTAACAATGAGGGAATATTTTCCCCACTATCACACCCAAGGCCCTCACTGCTAGTCGGTAGCCTTTGGTGTTAGGGGAAATATTCTTGAGGCCATGTGACCAACCGGGTATGGGGTGCCTCTAGGCAACTTTCAGAACCGGGACATTACGAAGTGGTATCAAAGGAATTATTTTCTCTTGACTTACTATTTGGAGCCTATAGACAAGGATAGGAAGGAATTGGTACTTGGTAATAAGATGTGCCCGGGAGTAGCTAACCTATGTACAAGGGAAATCCAATCTACCTCGTTTATTACAATTTTCTGGTTTTACAATTTTATAGTTGATTTGATTTTCACCGTTGGGTGATTCACATGTTTTGTGCTGTTATTGTTGATGTTATTGAGGTTCTGTTTCTGTTGCAACCTGATGATATGAGGGTATACCATCTCATTCATCATATAGACACTTGTTAGGGATCACATGTCATGCATTCCTGTCATGCCATTTAGGGTGCATTAGTTTTTGCATGTTATTGTGATAGGTGTTGTTCTGGATATGCATGCTATTGTGATAGATTCCTTGATAAAAATACATGTTGTTTGATAGGGTATTGGTGATGTAAGGTTTTGTTTGAATGAATGCCAAACTATGGTTCTTGAGGTGTTATAGGCCCTCATGGATAGGAATTTGGTGGATCATTGATCTATTGTGCTTGTTTATGACATGTATAAGATGTCAGGCTTTGATTTATGGGGAGTATAGGCCCTCACAGATCGAAATTTGGTACTTTAATGTTCATTTTAGTGTTTTTCTAGGATCTGAAGTAGTTTCTGAGGCTTACTATTCAGAAAAACCCAGAATACACACCGTGTAATGATGAATACACTCCATGTGTTCTTGTGTTCAAGAAGAAATTGTTTTTCTTAAGTACATGTCGTGTACTGTATGTACACATCGTGTAATCGCTAACCGTGTCTCAAACTGTGTGGGCAGAGACATGGGGTTTGGAAATCTTTGGTAGGAAACGTCGTGTACTAGATGTACACGTCGTGTTGTAGAATCGTGTAATTTTTCATGTCACTAACAACACGGTTCGGTTGAGTCTTTTCTGATACATGTTGTGTTCGTTTAGAACACACTGTGTAGTGTAATCCGAGAATCCGGTCGTGTCACTAACAACACGGGTCGGTGAAATCTTCCTAGTACACGCCGTGTCCATCTAGAACACACCATGTAGTGTGATCCATGTATCCAGCCATGTCACTAACAACACGGGTCGGTGAAGCTCGTCTAGTACATGTCGTGTCTGGCACTAACACATCGTGTAGTCTTGTTCTAAGATAACCATGTGGACTAACCATTTAAGGGAACTTGGGCGGGGGAAGAGGATTCAAGTACACGTCGTGTGTAAGGATAACATGCCATATATGGGGTGTTACATGACCAGTTTTGGCAGAAGTACACACCCATTTGAAAGGATTAAAGGAACACATCGTGTAGTCAAATATACATGTCGTGTATCCATGTTTTGAAAAACATGAATGCTTCCTCTCTCCTATTCCCTCCTTAATCTTCTAGTTTTTCGTACTTGATAATCTTTATCTAATGTGTCTAATTGACCTTGAAGAGTCATGCCACCAAGACGTCCTCTGGTAGTATTCCAGTTATAGGGAAGCGATCAAACACCGGACATGGATGATAAAAGACTTCCAGCAGATCCTCATGTAGTGCCAGTCTTGGCACCAACTGTCAATATGGACAAAGGTGTTGATGCATAGTTCCAAGAGGGCGTCATGAGGTTCATGCAGACCTTCTGAGAAGTACCGCTGTCATGACCCGTCCCTGTGGGACCCGTGCCGCAACTCCCCAAGCTCGCCTCCAATAGGCTAGGGGCTGGTGACTAGCATCGAGTAGGCATGTCACTAACATGGGAGGCATTGCCTATAAACCTGTACACACACACACACACATCTCCAAGCCCACAAAGCTGAAAAGTAAAAACTACTAAAAATGGAAATGCATGCATACACTAAAATCCCAACCAATAGAGTACGACAGGAAAGTAAAGTACAGTAATGTAAAACCCTGAGCCAAAAGTACAAGCCCACTAAAAGAAAGCCAGTAACAAAGTCCAACCTGTAAAGAAAGGTACTGGGACTGCAATCTGTAGCCATAGGAACACACCTCGGCCTGCCTGATCTCACTGAGCATCGTCCGGTCCTGGTCCACCTAGAATCCTGTCAAAGGCTCGCTCATCTGCACAAGACACGACACGTGCGGGCAAAGCCCGTGCAGGGGTGAGTATAACAATACCCAGTAGGACACCCCGAAAACCAAAAAGGAATACAACAAAGGAAATACCACAAAGGAATGATACAATCAGCTCCACACAGTATATGTTTACAAAACATATAACAAGAATATCCAGATATACTCATACACGATTGACTGTCGCGAAACCACCACTAAGATCCAGCTCGAAGATTCCACTAAGCATGTAACAAGGAGAACACACTCCTAGATCTAAAGAAAGAGATGCGAAGTACTCATTTCAAGAGAACACACTCCACAAGTACTTGAGAATATAATGCTCATATAAGGATCACAACCACTAGCTATGGGGTGATTCCAACAACTCGGTCTGAACTAATCCTCTAAGCAGAGGATCGGCACCCGAGTAAGGTAGGTCATGTTGATACCAAGAACTCTACTTAGGGTTCCATGAATGAATAGAGGATCCGGCTCTAAGTCTCGCAGAGGGGATTCCAAAAAATTTATTCAGGAAGTCCTGTTGAAGGGATCATACTTCTGTACATAGGAAATGATACCAGAAACCTTCAAGGGAAAGACCAAGGGTATGAACCCTAAGAAAGCTAGTCCAAGTCACGAAAGACAAAAAGGATCAAGCCATGTAAAACAGGTTACACGGCATGTAGTAGGATCACACGCCGTGTTCCTTGACTTTGGGTACTGCCCGTGTAAACGGATCGTGTTTCTAGGATTTTCGTATAAAAAGTAACTACACAGCGTGTAGAAGAATTACATGTCGTGTTCCTTGACTCCGGGTATTGCCCATGTGAAACAGCCCGTGTCTGAAATTTAAGTAGTGCAGAAAAGTATATACACAGTATGTAAGTTAAAGCACATGCCCTGTCCTATCAACTGGAAAACACCCATGTACCCTGGCCATATGCCCATACACGGAGTTTGTCCGTGTTTCCCTGCTCGTGTACCAGTACATGGGGTATCCCATGTATCTGGCCGGGTCTGGCCGGGGAAAAGTACACACGCTGTATCCTTGGTTGTGTACCCAATCTGTGTCCGTGTACTCTCAAATTACACGCCAGGTATCCCACCGACTAACACACGACGTGTAGCCCATACTACACGCCATGTAGTTAGGATTTCACCAGAACCATCGTCTTCCTCCTCGCGCCTCGGCCGATCTTCCGGTTTCCGTTTTCATGATCTGTTCGCCGCGAAACTCAAGATCGGGGGTCATCTCAACACCCTAGCACTGAATCCTAGTCTTTCAGGCCTTAAATCGGCTCAACGAACAATGTATGATCTTCCAATGAAAATACGCTCGAAGAGAGACTTCTCCCGAATCGCTTAGATCCGTCTGTCGTCTTCTTCATCGCAGCTCTGTTGGTTCATCCCAGTATCGGATCTATAATCTCAAATTGTTATGTTGCAGATCGAAGGCGCAATCGATCGTTGTTCTTATCCCACAAATAACAAAGAACGCGTAGGCAAAATAATGGGGAAAAGGATTCACAAAGAAACAACCCGAAGAATGAACCTCGGTCATTGTTCATTCTGGCCTCGATCTGTTCCCATAAGAATGATCCTCTAAACAATTATTAGATCTAGATTACAAGGATTAATATCTTCCCTAGAATCCCCGCAAAAAGCCTATCCCACAAATAAGATCAATCTGCAGGCTAATCTGTTCGTGTATTAGTCCATGTTCATCGTAGGAATCAATAATGGGAAATAAATCACAAAGAGATCAAATTCCCTACCTGGATCTGCGGCGTTCGTTGGCGAAGATCTAGTCGTCGCGTCGTCGTCGCCGGTTAAACCCATCAAGAACGCCGTCTCCTCGTTGGGGTTTCCTCCAGAGACTCTAGAGACTCCAAGGGTTTCAAGGTTATGAGGTCTGTAACCCTGGACCCCTGCATAAATATCTATTTAAAAAGATAAAAGATATTTGTTGCAACAAGATTTAATAACATATTTTTATTAAATATTTTATTACAGTTACGTCCAAAAACTAGATTTCAACATCGACCTACGTCGTCCGATGTTAGGTCTCTCCTAGGGTAAACCCGTTACTCTGGATGCAATGGTGCCCTCATATTTTCAATCTGAGCACCCATTCAGAAGTTATTCCACTTTTTTAGGAAAACCACACGCGCGCGTAATTTAATTAAATTCAAACATTTGTTCCGGGCTCACCGGGCCTCGGAACTGCACGCCGTCTCAAAGCCTGGCCTCAAAATAATTCCCATATAATATTAAAAATAATACATGGAAAAATCCGGGACATTATATCCTCCCCACCTTAGGGCTTTACGTCCCCGAAAATCCAAAACAAAGGCTACTCAAAAAGATGTGGGTACTGCACACGAATTTGAGCCTCCCACTCCCACGTGCTCTCCTAGAGATTCCCATGCTACCACCAGACACCCACCAAGGGAATAGCTCGACCACGTAGGATCTTCTCCTACCGATCCTCAATCCCCATTGGGTACTCAGTAAAGGTTGCTCCATCATCGATGTCCAGCTCGTCCCAGTCGATAACATGTGATGGGTCAT
Source organism: Viscum album (assembly GCA_963277665.1). Classification (NCBI taxonomy): domain Eukaryota; kingdom Viridiplantae; phylum Streptophyta; class Magnoliopsida; order Santalales; family Viscaceae; genus Viscum; species Viscum album. The sequence continues at coordinate 1,897,566,857 of OY728157.1, forward strand.
GCACATACCTCCGCAATTGCGACACATGGAAGAAATTGTGTACCCGATCCATCTAAGGAGGTGAATCCAAGTGGTACGCCACCTCACCAACTCTACTCGGAATCTGAAAAGGGCTGATGAACCTCAGAGATAGCTTGTCGCTTCATCCAAATATATTAAATCCCCATCGAGGTGAGACCTGAAAGAACACATGGTCTCCCTCCTCAAACTCCAAGGGCCTTCGTCTCCTGTCGGCATAAGACTGCTGCCGACTCTGTGCAGTCTTCATCTGCTCCTGGATGACCTTAACCTTCTCTTTAGTAGCTTGCACCATCTTTGATCCCATGATTGTTGACTCTCTTGGGTTAGTTCAACAAAGTGGTGACCTGCAAGGTCGCCCATACAAAGCCTCGAATGGTGCCATACTAATAGTTGAATGATAACTGTTGTTATAATAAAATTCCACCAGTGGTAGGTGATCCTCCCAGATACGACCAAAGTCAATCATGCAAGCTCGTATCATATCCTCCAGAACTTGGATGGTCCACTCCGTCTAACCATCAGTCTGAGGATGAAAATTGTGCTCAAGCGTAACTGAGTCCCAAAAGCTTCCTACAATCCCTTCCACAAACGGGATGTGAAACGAGCATCACGATATGATACGATCGTGGATGGAAATCCATGAAGTCTAACTATCTCCTGTATGTAGAGGCATCCCAAGCTCTCTAATAAACCCTGCTCCTGTATGGCTAGGAAGTGGGCCAACTTAGTGAGTCGTTCAATGATCACCCAGATGGCATCGTGTCCTCTGGACGTACGTGGTAAACCCATCACAAATTCCATGGATATCCCATCCCACTTCCACTCTGGAACCTCAAGGGGCTGAGTCAAACCTGCTGGCACCTGGTGCTCATCCTTTACTTGCTGACAAGTAAGGCACCGAGAAACAAACTCTGCCACACTCTTCTTCATTCCTGGCCACCAGAACTGACGTCGGAGGTCCTGGTGCATCTTTGCCACGCCTGGATGCACTGCCAAAGGAGATATATGGAACTCCCTCATAACTTCCTCCTGAAACATCACTGGTACTATTGTACACCCAATGAAAAGAACAATGTGCTCCCCACCTTTTGAATATCCATCAACAGCATCACCTGTGGATATTTGAGCACGTAGAGTCTCATAGCTAACATCCTCGAGTTGTGCTTCCCTGACTCGCTATAATAGTGGAGGGGTAACAACCATAGACTAAATGTAAGCTACCTCATCTCTATCCACGAAGGATAACTGTAAAGAGGCCAACTGCCTTGTCGCCTCATCCAACAAATGCGAACTAGATTTCCTGTTGAGAGCATCTTCCACAACGTTCCCCTTACCAGGAGTATAAATGATCTCAAAGTTGTAATCCTGAAGGAACGAAATCCACCACCTCTATCTCAAATTCATATCCTTCTAATAAAAGATATATCTGAGACTCTTGTGATCAGAGTAGACGGTAAACCGCTCACCCATCAGGTAGTGCCTCCACATATTCAATGCGAAGACTACCGCTGCCAACTCAAGATCATGGGTCGTGTAGTTCTTCTCATGTGGCCTCAACTGGAATGAGCCATAGGCAATCACCGCTTGACTCTGCATTAGGACACAACCAAGCCCGGTTCCTGATGCGTCGCAGAACACTATGTACTCAACACCCTCTTCTGGTAGTCTCAAGATCGGGGCACTCGTCAGACTCTGTCTCAACTGCTAAAAAGCCTGCTGGCATCTCTCGGTCCACACGAAAGGCTTCCCCTTTCAGGTCAAATCTATCATGGGTGTTGAAATCCTGGAGAAATCAGGAATGAATCTCCGATAGTAGCCTGCCAACCCAAGGAATCTTCGCACCTCCTTCACGCTCCGGGGTGGCTCCCATGATAACATTGCCTCTACCTTGGCTGGGTCCACTGCTACGCCATCTGCTGAGATAACATGTCCCAGAAAGTGGACCTCCTATATCTATAATTGACACTTCGAGAGTTTACCATACAAATGGTGCTCTCGGAGTTTGTCCAGAACCATCCTTAGGTGCCTCGCATTCCCCTCCTCAGACGTAGAGTACACAAGGATATCATCAATGAAGACCACCACGAACCGATCTAGATAGGGATAAAAGATCTGGTTCATGTATCCCATAAACATTGTCGGGGCGTCCGTCATGCCAAAGGGAATCACCAAGTACTCATAGTGACTGTAGCGACATCTAAAAGTTTTCTTTGGTATATCCTCATCCCGTACTTGCAACTGGTGATAGCCTGATCATAGATCAACCTTAGAGAACCATCGTGCCCCTCTTAACTGGTCGAATAGGTCATCGGTCCTCATTATTGGATATCGGTTCTTCACGGTCACCTGATTCAAGCACCGGTAATCCACACACAGCCTCAAGCTCCCGTCTGCCTTCTTGGAAAACAACACTAGGGCTGCCCAGGGTGAAACACTGGTTCTCACGAAGCCCTTCCTCTGAAAGTCTTCCAACTGCACTCTCAACTCATGAAGCTCTTCAGGAGCCATCCTATATGCTGATGTTGATATCGGTGTCATCCCGGGTTGCAACTCAATGTAGAAATATATCTCCCGATGGGGAGGTAGTCCGGGGACATCCTCCAGAAAAATTTCCTCGTACTCAGCCACTACTGCTGGAAATAGGAAACTTGTAACATCTGTTGCGCCAAGGGCTAGGCTAGCCAACTAATGTGAAATCGATTGTACCTTCCTACGCACGAGTCCATCCTACACTGCATGGGTCTCCTTTTCATTGAAAAAGGGGAACCTCATTCCATCACTATGGTCACACCGCACCCTTCGGCTAAAATAGTCAATCTGGGCATGAACTGTGGATATTCAATCCATACCAAGAATGACATTGTAAGGCCTCAACACTACCACCAAGAGGTTCCAACCGAAACTCTCACCTCTAAGGGTCAGGTCACACTATCTGAAAAGGTGTGTGATCTTTGAATCTTCTTCATTTGGTGTTTCTAAGCATAAGGGTCGAGTCAACGGCTCAACTAGAATCTCAAGGTCTCGAACAAGATAAGCAGCCAGAAAAGAATGACTAGCACCTGTGTCTATCAGTACAGCAGCCAAAGTAGAAAAGACATAGATTGCACCTCTAATCATTTCAGGAGTACCTGGGTCATAAGCCTCTGTTGCCTGCAGTTTTCCCTGCCTCTGTCCACCTGCTCCCCGAACCCGGGGTGGACCTCCTCGGGGTGGTGGTGGTAAAGGGTCAAAACGCCGACCACCTCCAGCTTCTCTCCCAGCTCCTCTACCACGTCCACCACCCCACAGATCTGTCTGCTCCACACGTTGCCTCTGCCTCGGTGGTCCATCCACTACTCCCATGTCAGTAGTACAGTGGGTCAGACAATCTCGAGCGAGATGTCCCCTGCCATTACATGAGTAGCATCGCCTCTCTCAAGGCTAGCTGGATGCGCCATGTGAAACCTATACAACAAATCCTCTATCCTGGGGTCTCCTCTGAAAACGTCTCCCATGCCTGGGTCCCTAACATCCGCTCCCTACTGTCGAGGTCTCTGATCCATCTCACTCACTACTGACAATTGTTGGTTGTCTCTGCTCTGCCAAGAAGCTCTCAACCACCAAAGCCCGCTCAAGCACCCCAGCATAAGTAAGAATGCTCATAGGGATGATGATAGCTCAGATGTCTCTGCGCAAGCCCTTCTTAAAAGTCAGAGCTCTGAAGTACTGATCCCTGACCATATCCATCGAGTACCGTGAGAGGTTGATAAACCTTGATGAATAGTCAGCCACTATCATGGTTCCCTGCTAGAGCTAAAGAAGCTTTTGTATACGTACTGCTCTCTGGGTAACCGATGAAAACTCCTCTCTGAAGAGATTCTCAAACTCCGACCATGCAATAGTCGCCTCATCATGAGTCTAGATAACCAAACTCCACCATCACCCTGCCAAGCCCTACAGAAGGCTCACTACCATGATCACTATCTGGTTTGCTGGTGTCCTGACCAAATGGAAGACTCTGGCCACTGCCTCAAGCTATTCCTCTTCTTCCTGAGGGTCAGGCTCGCCTCGAAACCTAAGGGGTCTCTGTCTCTGAAACTCATGAAGTACGCTCAACCTGCGCTCCTTTTCTACTGGTACAGCAGGCACTAAACCCTGCTCCATAGGTGTTGGAATAACTAGCACACCACCCAAAGGTAAAACTGGGGGATCTGGTCCTTGTATCGAAGCTTCATCACTGAGGGAGTCATCCTCATGATAGATCTGCTGGATCCTAGCGGGTGCATGTCACGGAGGTATCCTGTAAAGAAACAAGATGTATCATAGTCAGTGAGTATATTTGGAGAGATGACTCAAGAAGGACATGAAAACCACAACCCATTCCTATATGATGCATGTACCATTATTTTCTCCTGCAACTAGTGTTCTCATGTTCTGTGTCAAAAAACAAGTTATCAGAGTTCTGGTGTATGGATATGTCGGCCGCCCGTACCAACACTGGGGTCCCTGTACTGAAAGCCGAACTCGAAACACTTAACATTGTTGCACCAAACCAACCCAAAGACTCTCAGTCTTAAGGTAGAACCGACCAGCTCTGATACCACTCTATCACAACCCGTCCCTGTGGGGCCCATGCCGCAACTCCCCAAGCCCACCTCCAATAGGCCAGGGGATGGTGACTAGCACCGAGTAGCCATGTCACTAACATGGGAGGCATTGACTATAAACCTGTACACACACACACACATCTCCAAGCCCACAAAGCTCAAAAGTAAAAACTATAAAAAATGGAAATGCATGCATACACTAAAATACCAACCAACAGAGTATGACAGGAAAGTAAAGTACAATAATGTAAAACCCTGGCCCAAAAGTACAAGCCCACCAAAAGAAAGCCTGCAACAAAGTCCAACCTATAAAGTAAGGTACTGGGACTACAATCTGTAGCCGTAGGAACACACCTCGGCCTGTCTAATCTCACTGAGCATCGTCCGGTCCTGTTCCACCTAGAATCCTGTCAAAGGCTCGCTCGTCTGCACAATACACAACACATGTGGGAAAAGCCTGTGTAGGGGTGAGTATAACAATACCCAATAGGACACCCCAAAAACCAAAAAGGAATATAACAAATGAAATACCAAAAAGGAATGATACAGCCATCTCCACACAGTATATCTTTACATAACATATAATAAGAATATCCAAATATAATCATACATGATCGAATGTTGCGAAACCACCACTAAGATCCAGCTCGAAGATTCCACTAAGCACGTAACAAGGAGAACACAATCCTAGGTCTGAAGAGAGAGATACGAAGTACTCATTCTAGGAGAACACACTCCACAAGTACTTGAGAATATGATGCTCAGATGAGGATCACAACCACTAGCTATGGGGTGATTCCAACAACTCAGTCTGAACTAATCCGCTAAGCAGAGGATCGGCACCTGGGTAAGGTAGGTCACGTCGATACCAAGAACTCTAATTAGGGTTCTAGGAATGAATTGAGGATCTGGCTTTAAGTCTCACAGAGGGGATTCCAACAACTCTATTCAGGAAGTCCTACTGAAGGGATCAAACTCCTGTATGCAGGAAATGATACCAGAAACCTTCAAGGGAAAGACCAAGGGTACGAACTCTAAGAAAGCTAGTCCAAGTCATGGAAGACAAAAAGGATCAAGCCATTTAAAACAGGTTACATGGCCTGTAGTAGGATCACACACCATGTTCCTTGACTCCGGGTAGTTCCCATGTAAACAGATCGTGTCTTTAGGCTTGTCGTATAAAAAGTAACTACATGGCATATAGAATAATTACACGCCGTGTTCCTTGACTCCGGGTACTGCCCGTGTGAAATAGCCTGTGTCTGAAATTTAAGTCGTGCAGAAAAGTATATACACGGCGTGTAAGTCAAAGCACACACCATGTCCTATCAACTGTAAAACACCTGTGTACCCTGGCCGTATGCCCGTACATGGAGTCTATCCATGTTGCCCTGCCTGTGTACCAGTACATAAGGTATCCCGTGTATCTGGTCAGGTCTGGCTGGGGAAAGGTATACATGTCGTGTCCTTGGCCGTGTACCCAACCCGTGTCTGTGTACTCCCAGAGTACACGCCAGGTAGCCTGCCGATGAACACACACCATGTATCCTATACTACACGTCGTGTAGTCGGGATTTCTCCAGAACCGTCGTCTTCCTCCTCGTGCCTTGGCCGATCTTTCGGTTTCCGTTTCCATAATCCGTTTGCCACGAAACTCAAGATCGGGGGTCGTCTCAACACCCTAGCACAGAATCCTAGCCTTTTAAACCTTAAATCGGCTCGAAGAACAACATATGATCTTATGATGAAAATACGCTCGAAGAGTGATTTCTCCCGAATCGCTTAGATCCATCTGTCGTTGTCATCATCGTAGCTCCATTGGTTCATCCCGGTGTCGGATCTATAATCTCATATCATTACGCCACAGATTGAAGGCACAATCGATCATTGTTATTATCCCATGAAGAACGAAGAACGCGTAGGCAAAATAATGGGGAAAATGATTCACAAAGAAACAACCTGAGGAACGAACCTCAACCGTTGTTCGGTCCGGCCTCGATCTGTTCCCATAAGAACGATCCTCTAAACAATTATCAGATCTAGATTACAAGGATTAAGATCTTCCCCAGAATCCCTGAAAAAATCACATCCCGCAAATACGATCGATCTGTGGGCTAATCTGTTCATGGATTAGTCTGCGTTCGTCGTAGGAATCATGAACGGGAAATAAATCACAAAGAGATCAAACTCCCTACCTGGATCTGTGGTGTTCATTGGTGAATATTTGGTCGTCGCGTCATCGTCGCCGGTGAAACCCGTCAAGAACGTCGTCTCCTCATTGGGGTTTCCTCTAGATCCTCCAAGGGTTTCAGGGTTATGAGGTATGTAACCCCGGACCCCTACGCGAATATATATTTAAAAATATAAAAGATATTTGCTGCAACAAGATTTAATAAAATATTTTTATTAAATATTTTATTACAGTTACGTCCAAAAACCAGATTTCACCACCGACCTGTGTTGTCCGATGTTAAGTCTCTCCTAGGGTAAACCCACTGCTCTGGACGCAACGGTGCCCTCGGATTTCCAATTCGAGCACCCATTCAGGATTTATTCCACTTTTTCAGGAAAACCACACGCGCGCGTAATTTAATTAAATTCAAACATTTGTTCTGGGCTCACCGGGCCTTGAAACTGCACACTATCTCAAAGCCTGGTCTCGAAATAATTCCCATATAATATTAAAAATAATACATGGAAAAATCTGGGACATTACATCCACATCCTACCCTATCTATAGAAGAGCTAACACAAGTTTTCCATTAGCAGCATCCTCCCACCTTCACAGGGGAAGGAGGACCTCAGGCTGTAGAGTCATGGTTAGAAGTCATGTTATCTATCTTTGAGCATTTGGAGATGCCTCCAGAGAGGAGAGTCAAGCTCACTGCATATATGCTATGAGATTCCACCAAGATATTGTGGGATGTGATCTCACAGGTGGGACGCCAATAGGTCATGGCTTGGGATGAGTTCCAATTCACCTTCTACGACTACTTCTATCTAGAGACCTTGAGGGCCAATCGAGCCTAAGAGTTCATGAGTCTAGAGAAGGGTACTCTCTCAGTCATGGAGTACTCTTCTCATTTCACAGAGCTACAGTGCTTCACACCTATTCCAGGAGGTGATGAGTTATTCCTGGTAAGGATGTTTGAGGATGGTCTCAGGCACGACATCTGATCTCAGGTGGACATCTTCCGGTTAACTTCCATCACTTCTATTGTCAACCAGGTGCTGATCACGGAGTGAAATCTGAGGGATTCTAGAGTTGTGAGCTAGGGAGGTTCGACATCTGGAGTTAGTAACCCTCCCACTAACAGTAGGAAGCACCACAGGGGTCTTCGAGTGGTGATCCAATGAGGTGATACACTTCTTCTAATAGCCAGGTGGTGTGCTACCAATGCGGGGAGAGCAGGCATATGAGGCCACATTTCTCGAGAGACCCAGTGGAGTACCGATATTGTGGAAAGATGGGTCATCTTTAGAATTTCTATCAGATCTTCTCACCAACAGTTGGTGGCAGGGGTTCTTCTATGACTCCATGTTCAGGAGCAGCACCACCATTTTCTCATCAGTCTGGGAACTATAGTTCTTCTAGCCAGTCAGGCTGAGGTGGAGGTCGCGGTCATGGTAGTCACTCACCATTATTTCAGTGACAATAGGGTAGATCAGCTCAGGGTGGTCAGGCAGGGTCACAGGGCTGAGGTGTGGGTCAGATTTTTGTAGTGGAGTAGACCCAGTAGGAGTAGGATCCCAGACCCTCTACAGTTCGAGGTACGATCTTAGTTGCCTCGGTTTTAGCTTCTTCTCTTTTCGATATAGGGGCTTTCAATAGCTTTATATATATTGCTGTTATGGAGAGCCTTGGGCTCTATGTCTTTACTTATGTTTATGTCTTGACGTTGGACACACCGTTGGGGACAAGAACGACTAGTGTACGTCAGTGTAGGATGTGCCCTTTTGTGGTTGGTGAGTGTCACTTCTTTTGGGACCTCTATGTCTTAGAGATGATAGGATATGATGAAATTCTCAGAATGGACTGGTTATTTCCATTCTAGGCTGTTGTCGATTGCTATCATCGTAGGGTGAGTTTCACATCACCAAAGGGTGGATCGTTTCTTCTTAAGGGCGAGTGGGATGTCCAGGAGAGCAGAGCAGGACCCGAGCATTATGGGTTGGGAGGAGTTACAGCCCATATTTCTAATCTATATTTGGATGACCAGGGGACTTCACATATGGACTTTCCTCCAGTGGTGGATCATTTCAGGGATGTCTTTCCAGAGGACTTTTCAGGTTTTCCTCCGAAGAAAGAGGTGGACTTTTCTACTAAGCTTGTGCCAGGAACGGCACCAGTGTCCATTCCTCCATATAGGATAGCTACACTAGAGTTGCAGGAGCTCAAGAAGTAGTTGGAGGAGTTGCAAGCAAAGGGTTTTATCTGACCCAGTACTTCTCCTTAGGGTTCACTTATCCTGTTTGCTGAGAAGGAATACAGTACCCTCAGAATTTGTGTGGATTATCGAAAGCTAAACTAGTTGACAGTCAAGAACCAATATCCCTTGCTGAGGATTGATGATCTCTTTCATCAGCTTCGAGGAGCCCGGGTGTTCTCAAAGATTGACTTGAGGTCCGGTTATCATCAGTTACATGTTAGACAATCTGATATACCTCTTACATCTTTCCAAAGTAGGTATGGTCTATACGAGTATGTGGTTATGTCGTTCGGTCTCTCGAATGTGCCTGCAGTCTTCATGGCACTGATGAACCAAGTGTTCCATCCATACTTGGATTCTTTCATGGTGGTTTTTGTGGACGATATCTTGGTGTACTCTCAAACTCGACATGACCATGATACCCATCTTGAGACCATTTTTAGTACACTGAGAGAGCATCAGTTATATGTTAAGCTCTCAAAATGCCACTTTTGGATGGATCAAATTCACTTCTTTGGTCATGTTATCTTAGATATAGAAGTATCAGTAGACCCAAAGAAAGTGAGAGCAGAAGTTTCCTGGGAGTAGTCGAAGAACATATTTTAGGTATAGATTTTTCTAGTGATGGATGGATACTAAAAACGTTTCATACAGGACTTTTTACACTGAGCAGCACCATTGACAGGCCTGACTAAGAAGGGTGAAACGTTCTTGTGGTCAGATTCTTGTGAGTCAACCTTTCAGGAGCTAAAAGGGAGGTTGAATTCAACACCGATACTAATATTTCCATATCCGGTCAAGAGCTATACTGTGTACTGTGATGCTTCAGGTATCAAACTTGGATTAGTGCTTATGCAGGAAGAAAAATTCATTGCGTACGGGTCTCGGTAGTTGAGGCCACATGAGAGGAATTACCCAATGCACGATCTTGAGTTGGTTGTAGTTGTTCATGCCTTATGCTGTTGGAGACATTATCTATTGGGAGAGCATTTTGTGTTTTTCACGAACCACAAAAGTCTCAAGTATATCTTCACTCAGCGTGACCTGAATTTGAGACGGTGAAGATGGGTTGAGTGCCTTTAGTCTTTTGACTTGGAGCTTGCCTATACGCTTGGGAAAGGCAATGCGGTGGATGATGCGCTGAGCAGGAGGACCCAAATACAGGCAGTTCAGGAGGCCATCAGTGAGTGGCAGCTTATGGCTCTGTTCTTTGAGATACATTTGGAGTTGCACGACAGGTAGGGGCAAACGTTTCTTTCTTCTATAGTCGTTACCTATACTCTTCTTGATCAAGTGTGAATGTGGCAGCTATCAGATTCTAAAGGCCTAGTCTTGTGGGAAAGCATGTCAGGAGAGAACCCTATTCCTGAATGGACCATAGGCGAGGATGAGATCTTGCATTTTCATGGGCGTGTATGGGTGTCATTAGACTTACGCGAGGAGCTGATGCAGGACTTTCACTTCTCAGTTTGAGCAGTTCATCCTGACATCACTAAGATGTATCATGATCTACACCATCAATATTGGTGGCCAGGTATGAAGAGGGATGTTGTTAGTTTCGTAATGAGGTGTTCCACCTATTAGCAGGTGAAGGTGGAGAATCAGTGACCAGTCGGGCTTTTACAGTAGTTACCCATTCCCAATTGGAAATGGAATGATGTCATGATGGATTTCGTGACAGGTCTGATGAGGTCACCTTGAGAAATGATGTTGTTTGGGTTGTCATTGACAGAATCATGAAGGTTTCTCACTTCTTTCTGATCAAGGAGACTTTCAGTGTTGATGAAATGGGACTATTCTACATCTGTGAGATTATACATCTATACAAAGTTACACACTCCATTGTTTCAGACAGGGATGCCCATTTTGATTCTTGGGTCTAACAGGATTGCAGAAGGACTTGGGTACACAGGTACTTCTGAGTATAGCCTACCACCCCCAAACAGATGGCCAGTATGAGCGTATGATTCTGGTTCTTGAGGATATTCTTCGAGCATGTATCCTGGATTTTGGAGGTTCTTGGGAGAAACACATACCTCTTGTGTAGTTTGCCTACAATAATAGTTTTCAAGTAACTATTCAGATAGCACCTTATGAGGATTTGTAGGGTATATCATTCCAATCACCCTTATGTTGGTTAGAGGCAGGAGAGGCAGCTATGTTGGGATCTCGTCTTGTCCAAGAGACCACATAGTAGATAGAGTTTATTTTGAAGAGGATGGATATTGCACAGTCTCAACATAAGTCTTATGCTAATCAGCAGAGATGGCCTTTGGAGTTTGAGGTCGGGGATCAGGTTTTCCTACATGTCACACTGAGGTTGGGACACAGGAGGATTAGGAGACAGGGTAAGATTTTGTCGAGGTACGTCGGTCCATTTGAGGTTTTGGAGAGAGTTGGGTCAGTTTCCTATCGGTTGCAGTTACCTCAGAGGTATCGGGTTATGCATGATGTCTTCCACGTTTCTTAGCTCCGACGTTACTTCTCAGACCCATCTCGCGTTTTTCAACCTGAGGAGGTTGAGTTAGAGGCGGACACCTCATTCGAGGAGCATCCTATATAGATTTTTTATCATAGTAAAAAGGTTCTCTATGGTCGGTATGTTCCTCTGGTATGAGTGTTATGGCAGCATGGGCGGGTACAGGACGAGACCTGGGAGAGGGAGGCCGATGTACGATCACATTGGTTGGATCTGTTTGAGGATCCTTCTTCTATGCCACCTTGCTAGGGAAATTTAGAGACGAATTTATTTAAGGGTGAATTTTGTAAGAACCCAGATCTTCTTTTCAGGTATGTTTTTCCTTTTCTGGTGTTCTTGAGAAAAAGAGGAGTTTCTGTAAAAAATTTAAGTACACGTCGTGTACTCGGTTACCACGGGTAGTCGGGTGCTGGCCGTGTAGTGGCCATGCACACGGCTGTGTGTGGTGACCTGGAGACCGCCTAATGCGAGGGCCGATAAAGGAAAGTACACACTTTTTACTTATAAAGTACACGTTATGTACTTTATTTTTATTTCATTAAACGGACTAGGGTCATGTCTAATTGGCAAAAATCCCTCCTTCTAGGTCTAGTTCATCTGAGAGAGAGAGTACGGCCACAATCCTTCTCCGAGCTCTCGATCAAGCATCTGTTCTCCGAATCAACCATCGTCGATTGCATTGGGATCACCTCAGTAAGCTCTTCATTCTGCTAGAGCTTCATTTATTGATTCTTCCTCTTTCAAGAGTTATCATCAGTTGAGAGTTTTGAGCATTTTTGTAGATCTACATTTTTCTTGGGTGATTCAAGGCTTGAGGTTCATGTATAATGATCCTACAACACCAAGGTAGATTTTTTGTGCCTTTTTATTGGAATTCTTTGAGTTATATGTGCAAAATTTCCCAATACCCTTGAATGGGGTATTCTGTGTTTACAGTTTTAGCCCTGTTAATTGCCTGATATGCATGTATGCTTGATTAGAGGTTAATTGAATGTGAATAGGGTTAATTTTTATGCTTGTAAGTGTTTTCCCAAGCATGTTTTGTTTATAACCGTTTAGTCTTACTTAGCCTATTAGGCTGCCTTGTTTTTCCCATGCCTAGTATTGTAGGATGGTGTGATTATGATCTGACATGTTGTTATGTTGTGGACTGGTTAGCCAAGTATTTATTGAGGTTTACTTTGGACGATATGCATTTCCATGCTTGTTTGACTTACATAGGGCCGTGAGAACCAGGTGTAGTAGACCATATGGAGAATGGAAGTAAGGGCTTCTCCAGAGTGTCTGTTTTTACTGTTATGATGCGAGACCACAGGGGGAATTGACGTAAGTGATTCCTCAGAGTGTCTGTAGTTCCTTGATGCGGGCCACAGGGGGGAATGTGATGTAAGTTATTCCCCATAGTGCCTTTTATTTACCGATATGAGACTATAGGGGGAATTGATGGTGATTGCTTCCCTATAAAGTCTATACTAAAGCTAAACCAGAGGGGTTAGACTGTGTGTACTTCCCATAGTTTTTCTTGTGTTTTCTAGGTAGGACCCAAGGAGATTAGGTTATGAGAACATCCTAGAGGGTTTCCTTTTTGTGATTATCTGCTTACTTTCCATGTGGTGTTTGAATGCTTTGAAATTGTAGGAATGTTTACTGTTGAGTACTTCCTTGTTTACTACTTCTTTTGTTTATTACCTGTCATATATATTCACTGACTATTAGGAACAGATCTATTGGTGGTTGCCTACTGGGGTTTAGTCTCACACACTATTTGGGTCATGCTTTTGGGCCCAAACAGATTATATTGTTGCAGGTATAGATAAGGTAAAGCACCCTTCTACTTGAGGTTCTTGACTGCTTTGGGAACTGGAGAGCATGGGACTAAGCTGAGGCTTGCGATGTTGAGGGGTTGTTTTCTTGTTTTCTTTTGTAATTTGGTTTAGTATTGTATTCCAACAAAGTGATGTGTTTGTCTGCTTTCCTACACATATGTATCATGCATCATTTATATATGTGTGCTCCAGTTGTTTCTTCATCAGTCTTCTGTTGTTTCTTGTTGTTTGACATTATTACTGCTTCCGCTATTGTATATCTGTTTCTCTTCCCCTATGTTACTCTGCCAATTAGGGCATAGTTTCTCCACTATCACACTCAAGGCCCTCGCTACTAGTCGGTAGCCTCTGGAGTTAGGGGAAATGCACTTGAGGCTATGTGACCAACTGGGTACGGGGTGCCTCTGGGCAGCTTCTGGAACTGGGACGTTACACTACCCCACATGAGATACTGACTTTGTCATGTGGGGATTTATAAGCCTCAGTGCACCCACCCCACTTCGAGCAGCCCCTCCCCACGGTGTGTCGACTGATGTCCCTCGACTGCCGCCATTATGATGCTTTCCTGAACCCTACCCAATTAATAATCAGGTAGGCTTAGTCAAACTCAAATCCTACACAAACTAGGGTACCTGAACCCTATTTAATCAGGTCAGGTGGGGTTCGGTTCCGGTAAATGGTACCCATTAATATAAATTGTTAGATATTATAATTCATAGGTTTTATGATTAAAGAATTAATAGTTTTAATTTAAAATTTTAATATTAAACACATAAACAGACTATCATAAAAAACTATCAAGATTTATCCATAGATCCCTTTTTTCAACATACTAGGAGATCAATTCACAAATAAAAAAATCAAAACTTGTGTACCTATGTATAAAAATTACATAAGCTTTAAAAAATTATTGGCCAAAAGTTCATTAAAAAACACTACCTATATTAAAAAATGAAAAGCTTCTTTCTATAATGGAATGAAACTTTCATCAATCCAAATGTCCAATGATTCAATTACCTGTAAATAAATCACATTTCAAAAATAAAATGATGCCAAAATGAAGATACATAAAAATGAATTTTATTCAATATATCACTTCCAATTATAATTAGAGTTCATAATTCCAATGACTTGACTCCAAATTTACAACAATTCCATTCCAAATTTAATTAAGTTAATGATAAAACACATTTTATGAGATCTTCAACATGGCCCTTAAATTTTACAATTACCAGCAATCCCAATTTCAAAATTATAGCAAAGAAACATGGTTTCAATCCTTCCTACTAAACAAGTACACAAATTGAGTAATTTCTATGAGCACCTGGTGTGTGAATCGCATCGCCTCTTTTGTACTAGTACCAGTATTTCTTAGATGGTAACAACAAATACTGACAGGTTTTGCCTCAAGTGTGAATCCAATGAGTTATCCATATCCTAAAATAAAAGAGGAAAACATTAGGATGTAAATGGATGTCAGCATGTATTTTTAGGTTTGCTTAAAATATTCAATGAAATTAATGAACAATGACCTGGAAATAATAAAAGAGAAAGGAAATGGTCAAAAACAATCTACGGTACAACAAGAAGCTGAAATTTAAATCACCCAAACCTTGAAAACACATTCAATGAAATGTTATTTTATAGTAAATCTGAGATCTTCAAAGATGAAAAATTCAATGCAGAATTTAAGATTGTCCATCTTTGAGGTGACTTCATAATAGCATAAATTCCCCCAGCTAAATGACCCGCTATCATTTCATCCTAGTATAAGTATTAAAATGAGTGCCTGCTTTGAACCAATGCATAGAGCTCCATGAAAAGAGACTTAGAATAAGGAGTGTGGAGGTTATATTTGATAACACCTATCATGTATGATAAATGATTCTATGAAAGGGTTTCCAAATTTCTCTTAGAAATGTTTTTTACTTCCACTTATTTAAGTAGTTTTCTTCAAGAATTTTAAAATTTGTTTTTTAATGAACATAACAAATAGAGACTCCTTTTTATAACTATTTATCATAAATAACATGTATCAGTAGACAACCTGCACTGTCTTGAGGGGTTTCATCTAAGTAGTTGTCTAGACTATTTTCACCAACTCACCAGCTGTGCAGTAGTTACTTTTTCTGTTATTGGGGAAACAATCAGTTAGAAGGTTTTTGTTGGAGACTGCCATATTTGAGGGGGATATTTTGTGATGGTGCTAGGAGACATTGGGGACTACATGAGAAATCAGTGATAATGAATATCCAACTTCCATGTTCCTCAATGAAATAATACATGGAGTTCCCATCTTAGTGATAGTGGACATTGGTACTATACACAATTATGGTTCGAAGAACCTGTGTAACAGTCTTAGTTACCAACCCATGTGTCAGAAATCTAGGAGATAATGGGATAATTTTTCCGAGTGAGTTTGTATAACACGATCCTTACACTTTTGGGAGTGAGACATGGTAATTCAAATATTACATAATAGAAACTTCACAGCCAAATATTATTTTGAGTGTCAAGTTACTGTAGAAAATGAGTCTAGTACTACTGGACTCAATAAAAATAATAATGATTTTTTGGTGGAAAGGTAGGAAAGTTACATTGAAGGGAAATGAAATTTTGTGAGTTGGTTTATCAACATTTCAACAACTAGTGGGCAAGTGGATGCCGAAAATCCAAAGTTTGGAGTTTGAAAATAAAACACTACTAGAAATCTTACCTATACCAACACATCTATACCAATGGTTTATATAAATCATTGGTATAGGTCTCCTTTCTAAACATTTTTACCAAAACCATTGGGTAAGGGTACTTTGACACCACTTTTCCCAATAGTTTGAGAAAACTTTTGGGAAAGGGTCCACTTTTCCCGGAAAAGGGTACTTTCAGACCACTTTTCCCAACTATTTGGGTGAACTGTTGGGAAAGGGTCCACTTTTCCCAATGATTTTGACAAAACCATTGGGAAAGGGTAATTTAACACCACCTTTCCCAACGGTTTTCCCAAACAGTTGGGAAAGGGTACTTTGAGACCATTTTTTCCAATGGTTTGGGCAAACCATTGGGATTGGGTGGGTACCTATCCCAACAGTTCTCAAAACCATTGGGATAGGCCTTTCCCAATGGTTTTGAGAACCATTAGGATAGGCCTTTCCCAATGGTTTTGAGAACCGTTGGGATAGGTACCCTTATTTTTTATGAATACTTTTGTCGAATATCATCAAATAAATGAATATATAAATTACACACACACACACACACACACATATATATATATATATATATATTTGTCCAAATATATTCACAAAGGTAACTACAGGATAGTGGTAAAGTCTTTGATATATAACCTGTAAGTTGTGGGTTCGAACCTCCACTGGATTTTTTTTTATATTTACCAATCCCAACGATTTGGAAAACCATTAGGAAAGACCTATACCAATGGTTTTCAAACCATTGGGATAGGTCTTTCCCAATAGTTTTCTCCAAACCATTGGGATAGGTCTTTCGCAATGCCAAATCACCCAACAGCTTCCAAAATCGTTGGTATAGGTTATACCAACGGTTTGGGGACCTATACCAACAGTTACAAACCGTTGGTATATGCAATTTTTCCATTAGTTAAATAAATTAAATGTACAACAACATTTAACTTTTATACAGTGGATAATTGGGATAAGTTTTGGCTAAGTTAGTGGAAGTTTTCCAACAGCCCAAAGGAATGCCTCCTGAAAGGGGTACTGATCAATGAACTTACATGAATAATGGGACAGAACCAGTGAGTATCAGTACATATAGGCTCTCTCATGACTTGAAGGATGAAGTTGAAAAACAGATTCAGGAGGTGCTCAGTTTGGGGATAATTAGAAACAACAACATTCCTCAATTCCAGTCTAATTATTCCTGTAAAAAAGGATGGTAGTTGGAGGAGGTGTGTGGACTATAGAAAGTTGAATAAAATTATTGTTCCTAATAACCACTCTATTCCCATAATCTTTTTTTTCACCCCATCCCTATAATATTTTTTAGATTATAATCAAATAATTTTTGGATGAATTGAAGGTTTTCAATTTCTTTACCAGGTTAGATATGAAGCTTGGTTTCCATCAAATAAGGATGTGGGAATGTGATATCTGAAAGACACCTTTTAGAACTCATGACGGATATTAGGAGAACTTTGATTATGTCACACTCCCACCTCACTTTTTCTTATTATTTTGTTTATCGATTGATTTTTATATTTATTTCTTGATTCTAGGTCGAATTTATAAGAAATTGAGAAAAAAATATAGAAGATATGTATGTCACATGGTTTGCACACGATTAGGTAAAACCATGTGACTTAGTTGTGTAGGGCCAGCAGCACATTTAAGAGTTGTTTGTATGATTGGCGCACAGTTTTTCAAACCACGCAACCTGCTTCAGATGTTTTGAGTGTCATCCACAAGCTTGGTGCGTGGTTTGGTAAACCATACGAATTGTCTAGGTTCTTAAAAGAATATGAATTTTCCTTGTTGTCCTTACTCGATTTAAGTTCTTTTGAGCCTCTCCATGTCCAGGTATTCCTTTTCTTTCCCTCTCTTCGTCTTGATTTCTTGGGTTTTCTTCATGCTTTGATGGCGATTCTTCAAGGTAAAGCAATCTAAACTTTCTCCTCTCCTCTCCTTTATTTTCCTCATTATTCCTTACCCTAAGATAGTCTTGGAGACCTGGGGTATATTTTATACTTGAATTTAATTGGGGGGTTTCCATGTTTTAGGGTTCGTATATTGATCCTCTAGAGATCTTTCTTCAAGGTAAAGTTCAAGGTAAAGTGATCTAAACTTTCTCCTCTCCTCGCCTTTCGTTTCCACAATACTCTTTACCCCAAGATGGTCTTGGCATCCCACGGTTTCTTTTTTACTTGAATTCAATTGGGGGGTCTCATGTTTTAGGGTTCTTATGGATCCCCTAAAGATCTTTCTTCAAGGTAAAGTGATCTAAACTTTCCCCTCTCTTCTCCTTTCTTTTCATCCTTGTTCCTTGTCCAAAAATGGTCTTGGAAACCTAGGGTTTCTTTTATAATTAAATTTAATTGGGGGGGTTTCCATGTTTTAGGGTCTGTATTGATCCTCTAAAGATCTTTCTTGCTTTTTTGTGATGGATTAACAATTTTACCAAAGGATTCAACAGACTGAGGTAGGTTGCCCCATGCATAAGATTTTAAAATTAAAGTCATGATTGCTTAAATCTTTCTAACTAGTGCTTTGAATATCTTTCAAAATGTACTAAGTGTATTTATTAATCATTAATAAAATATTGTAGTTTCTCTTTTTATTCTCATTCATCACTAAAAAGGTTCTCTCATATCAAATGCTTTAAATCAGTCTTCATAAACGCTATAGACACCTAGTGAGTGTTTTAATGCCCAATGAGCGTTTTTAAAATGAATTTGAAAATCGGGGGGGGGGTCAAACTATTTCAAATGGATCACTTTCAAATTAAGGGTGCATTTGGTTCTTTCAAAAATTTGTTTTTATGATTCTTTGATTATTTGTGATGACTTATGTTGTTTCCATGAAAAGGTTTTAAAAAGATGATTTCACTTAAAATTTGTTTTTATGCTTCTTTGATTATTTGTGATGACTTATGTTGTTTCCATAACTTGGTTTTAAAAAGATGATTTCATTTAAAATTTGTTTTTATGATTCTTTGATTATTTTTGATGACTTATGTTGTTTCCATGACTTGGTTTTAAAAAGATGATTTCCTAACTCAATTTCCTAAATAATGTTTCAAAGGCTCAGTTGTCACTTTGTAGCAAGGTTTTTCTTAATGTGAATGTACATGTGAAGTGAACATGGCTCTAGCTAGTGACCCCAAGTTAAGACTATGTTCCACTTAGGAGAGGTTGCCTCTCGATCGAGCTAGGTAGGGTAAAACCAATTGTTAGGTAGTCGAATCTCATCAGACGCCATTTAGATGGATTCTATATTTGTTTTGTCCTAGATTGTATCCATGGCTCCTAAGTGATCCCATGATGATCGATTTTGACTATATTGTGATGATTGTGATTCTCCTATTTCTATGATAGTTGACTTATAGTTAACGTTGATCTCATAATACTGTTATTGTGAATGTCATCTTGGTGTTTATTTTCATTGGTGATTTACTTTTAAAAGCATGGAATCATCTCAATTGTATTTCTTTATTTCAAAATGAAAAGTTTATTAAAGTTTCGGCACTTTCCCCTATTTTCCTAAAACATGGGTATTTCTAAAGGTGTTAAACCACTTTCTTCATATCAAATGCCTACCTTTATTTAAAAGGCTTAAAGGATCGTTTAAATTTAAATTTAAATTCTCCAGGTTTGACTATAATGGTTTCAAATGAGGGCTACATGTGATTTGCTTAACACCTAAAGAAAAACCATGTTTACATGTATTTCAAACCATCATGAATTGAATTTACTTTTAAAATTTATGTATGGGGTGCGGGGAGGATGCCTTACTAGGCATTTATGCCCACGCCTATCATATTACAAGTTTAGTACAGGTCCCGCTTGGATGTAACAGGTGTTCTTTGATTCTGATTCGAGTATAGAGGTGGTTCCAAGCAAAAGAACATTTTTCTTGACATGTGGAGATGGGTAGTTGTGGTCCTTGTTTTCTTTTGGTATTTATCTGACGTACCTAGCCATTTTGTCTTTCATACTCTAGTTCTTTTTTTCCGGGTTTATGCCTATTTTTGTAGTTGAAGTTCTATTTGGCTAACATTGGGATGTATTGGATATGTTTATTGGTCTTGCTTATTGTTCATTAGTTGTGCTTGCTTTCTTATGCCCTGTTTGGTTATGCTCATTATGATTTTTGCTTATTTTGTATGTATGGAACTCCAATTTACAGAGTGATCATGTCATATTTCCATATGGAAGTCCCCTTATAATTATTGCTTTATGAGGCGAAATTGTTCTCATGTGTGTAGTTTGATGCCCAAGCACTGGTTGTCAGCTCGTGGTGATCGGGGTAGTGCTTCAAACCATGTAATGGGCCGGCTTGGGTACCCGGATCAGGGGTAGCGAGGATTGGTTCGTAAAGGATTCAACCTCCTTCAAATTTTTCTGGAATGGCTTGGTGATTTCTAATATATTTTAAGTTTGGGACTTTTTGATTTTTTTGGGTTCTCAATTACCCATTAAAAGTGTTTTTTGAAATAAAAATTTACATTGTATGGTGTGTACACAAAAGATTGGATATCTTGGCCACATTATTTCTTGGGGTGGAGTTTCAATGGATTCCGAAAAAATATCTTGCGTGATAAATTAGTCGATGCCTAAAGATGTAAAGGGGATAAGGGGATTCTTAAGCCTTTCTAGATATTACCGAAGGTTAATGAAGGATTGTGGAAAGACCGAAGGTTAAAATATATATTTTCCTAAAATCAATTAAAGTGTTTTAAAATATATATATTTAGTAAAATGTTTTTTATATATATACAAATATATATATATATATATATATATAAAATAAAATATTTTATTAAAACGACTAATAAACGTGATTAGTCATAGCTGTTGGATTTTGATTTTTTCGAAATCCGAACGGGTACCCCTCATCAAGAGTTATCTCGTTTCTGTCGAACCAAGGTGTTCTTTGATCGAAACAGTGAGATCAAACTGGTGTGATTCACACCGATTTCGATCTATAAATAAGTGATATTAAGATCACACTATCATTCGTTTTCACCATATGTTACATCATATGAAACAACTTGTAAAAAATCATCCAATGATTTTTTGGATATACTTCAAAAAAAAAAAAAAGGGATAACCCACAAAGTCTTGTACAGACATTTAATAACAAAACTTGTTCTTTATTCAGTCAACCCCAAAGTATGACCCAAATCCTTGTAGCCTGAATTTCCACAAAAAAATTTGTTCACGACAGGAGGTCTCGCCTAGGTCTTTCATGGCATAGGCGATGATGGGAGCTGCTCTAATCCCACCCCCGCCGAAAGGGGAGGGACGCATCGCAGCCTCCTTCGATGGTTCGACATCAGACCTTTGGCCCCTTTATTGACCCCGATCTTCTTCCCTCCTTTCCTGGAATCGCACTTTGCCCTAAATCTCCCTCGTCGAACAACGGCTTCCCAAAGCTATCGATCTCACTATTGGAGTTCAAGAAAACCTCAAACCTTCTAAAGTTCTCCCTCGTGGCTCGCTTTGGCCGGCGTCGACCCTCGGTCGACTCCTTCGATGGGTTCATCTTTGATTCTTGGGGATTTAGTAATGCGCGGTCATCGGGTTGTTGGATTATCACTTCTTGATACGCTTCGCAGCCGAGGAGGATTTGATTTCAGCCCGGCCTAGAGCACCGCGAGTCCTCAATGGGTTCAGATTCTCCCTTTTCCGATGGTCTTATGAGTTCCACATCAAGCGTGATCCTCTGACCATGGCTGTCTAGTTTTTTTTTTCGGGTTTACCCCTTCCCTTCAAAACCCATCGATCCTCAAAATGTTAGGGAACATGGTGGGTTTCTATTTGTGCACAGACAGTAGGACCAAATCTCTTTGTTATCCCATCACCCCCCGCATTTGCATTGAAGCCGGCGTCTCAAAACCGCTGGTGAAATCTATCTAGATTGAGATTGAAGAAGATTATTGTTGCCAACATTCAGTGTGATTTGAGTCTTGGGTCAACTTTTGCTCCTGCAATCGGCTGGGCCATGCTCAACTTGCCTGTCAGCGTGGTTTCAATTTTCAGAATGCTGGTTCACAAAGTGTTGTTGATCGTGATGTTCAGTTGGCTGGTACTAGTCACGATATCAAGGTCGGTTTGTCTATTAACATAGCGTTGTCATTTTCTCTCCCCGCTGCAGTGGCAATGCCATCCTATGGTGAAGTCGTGAGACCTGGTTGTTCCTGTTAGGGTTGAGCCCGCACGTGGGTTTCTTTTTTTGAGATATGATATATATTTTAGATTTGAAGATATTTTTTTTTTTGAAATTCAAGATCCTTCCACTGTGTATCTGTCATCCTATGCTGAAGCAGTGACACCTGGTTGATTCATCAGAACGGATGATTCCATACGGGATGCCCAATCACCCTCGGAGATGCTGCAGGAGGCCATTGAGGAAGGGAACATTGATCGCATTATTCACGCAAGGATTTGTGCATTTCAATGCAGAAACACTCCACGATTCCATCTGTGTAGGCTGGGTTGGGAGTTGCGCACTCGGTTTTACCCCCTGTGGCTAGGATGAAAGGAAGTGTTGGTCCTATGAGCAGGTCATGCTCTAAGCAAGTTTCTCCTAATCTAGAGTCGGGGAATCAGTTCGAGTAACTCTTGAACCAAGACAATGGGGAATGGCAGGTGGAGTATTAAATGAATAAGAAATGTTTCCAAACTGCGAAGCTTGTGGTGGAACAAAAGCAGGTGGGGCTTCATGGACTTGGAGCAGATTCCTCTTTTGACGAGGGTTTAGGTGCGGATACCCCATCAATGGTCTCAACTGTATATGAATAGGAAACTAAGGCAGAGGAAACTAAGGGAGAAGAACTATACTATTCAAGAAGGGATAAAGGGGGAAAGGAGTCTTTCGTATGGGAGATCACTCTGTGAGTAAGGGGTCCAGTTGTTAGGAGGTACGCGAATTCATTTGAGTAGTTTCAGATTGTTGGCTGGAGGGGTTTGGTCCTTGAGAGGATCGGGTAGGGCTTCGGGAGAGTGATCTTCTCTGGGAGCATCTTTTTCTCAATTTCATCTTCTTCCTTCCTTTTCTTCTTCCAACTCTCCAACTGTAATCCTATACCGCTTGAATTTTACACTGTTCAGTGTTTCTTCTTCCTTACTATAGTTCTGTTGTGTGGCTACTCGTTAGGTCAGAGTCGTAACAGGATGCAAGGATTATTCCTACTTACCAAAACCTATAGTGACAAGATCAAAGGGGAAATCCATGGACTTCAAGGAATTGAGTTTAAAAACTAAAGATCCTGAATATATTTCCAAGACACAAACTCATTTGTATTAGGAAATAGAACTTAATTCTTTTGTGGAATTTTTAACAAAATAAACCACTAACACCCATATGGTATTCCAGAAGTTTGGAGCAATATTTTGAAAAGAATATTTTGAAATGTGTCACCATAAGTAATGAGAAATTTCCCTAATATTTTAACAAACAACTTGGATACACTCTTATCATTTCGTACTTTTTAAACACTATTATATAATGGATCAAATCTTCACATGTCATCATAACCTATAATAGTCCATAATGACCATCAATTAGAAATAATACAAAGTCATGCTTTGATAGGTCAATTATCATTTCACTTCAAAGATATATGCAACTAACATAGAAGGATGATAAAACGAATGTTGTCTTTTATGTAACATGATTCGTTTTATAATCTTAAACTCCTTTAATAATATTAACAAAATCATTTATAATCGTCCATCCAATCATACCTTATATGATAGACCGCTCAGGAGGCCTTATGTTTGCTGAACTTTTAAGGTTTTACTAAACTCATTACATCACTATATAATTTCCACCACATATTTATGTGACCATATGATAAATCCTTCCACTAAACACCTTTAATGGGTAACATCTAAAGTTTGTTTGAATAATGGTGATATTAGGATTTATAATCCTCGTTTTCAATTCTTTGTACATAATATTCAAACTTTTTTACTTCACAAAATAAAATGTTACGATGTTAATAACTCTTAGTTGTCTACTTATAATTCTTTCTATGTTTATCATCATCATCTTAATACTTTTACATTCAAACTTTTCCTTTGAGATCATTTGGTGATAAATTTTAAATGTAACTCTTCACATTAAGATCATTCTTTACTAACATACCCTAAACTCTTTTAGGATATTATGTGACTTTCACTTTGAATTAGACTGGTATAATCATTTATTTATTGTACTTTGAACTTCTTTAAGTCCAAATATACTCCGGAAACTATTTTTCCCCAAATTATAATTTTAAGACGAAACTCCTTTGTATTAGGAAATGACATTTATTTCTTTTGTGGAATATTTAACAAATAAACTATTAACACCCATATGGTATTCTAGAAGTTTGGAGCAATATTCTGAAAATAAGATTCCGAAATGTGTCACTGTAAATGAAGAGAACTCTCTCCCTCATATTTTAACAAACTACTTAGATAAACTCTTTTATTATTTCCTACTTCTCAAACACTCTTATAAAATGGATTAGATTATAAACCATGTGCATAACAACAATCATCCCATTTATTGGTAACAAACATTGTTTACAATTTTCTTATCAAATAAGAGAAAACAAGATGAAAAAACACATCTTTCATAATTTATAAATCCACTCGAGCATTGAAGTGGTACGATGCATCACCGCCTCGATATAGCAACCCCTTCTCTATCACTTGAATGCATACTTCAAGCTCTAACCATCAATTCTTCTTCAATTTTGAACTCATGTACATATTTGTAACATTTTTATAATGCATAAAAGGCATCATATACCCTTCAAAAATAGAACAATTAATTTATATAACATCAATACCTCACGTGGACTCTCCATGGAGTTTCTTAAACCTCTCCAGGTATTTCGGAAGGCTTCTCCTCCTGTAAAAAGGTTCGTCGCAATGGAAACATTGACCTCCTTCCTGACACCTCCTCCTTTAGGTTTCAATGACCCAGGCTTACTATTGGACCTTCCAATCTTATTTTGGCTTAAACATTTACCCTTTTATACTGTCAACACAGCACCAGATCCAGGACCTGTCATGTCCTGCTCAGTTATCCTCAACACAAAGGAAATCAGATAAACTTTCGTAGAACTTATTTATAATAAATTATTGAATCCTTTTTCGACAATGATTGTAGAATGAAATTTGTGGCTAGATCAAGCCTTAAAGAAGACTGCATCCTCTCAAAGTCATTGACATATCTAATCATATTGAGTACATGAACGGAGACTGAAGTTCTATCGGTAATATTGTATTTAATCAATGCCTATGAAACCATTAAGAGAATTTTTTCTATGTTGTATCTGGATCCATTTTTTGAATGGATTAAATAGTTAGTTGTCCAAGAAGTGATTTCTCTAACACATAAAAATTTCCTTTTGCTTAAGAACAATTCTTATGTTTTTTGTATCAGTCTAATAAGTTGATTCCATTAAACTTTTCCTTCTTTGGAATTGATTTCAAACTTTTATTAAAAGTACTCCCACTAAAATGATAACCCCTTTTAAATTATACCATATTAATTAGTGGGTCAAGATACATATTTCATCATAACCTATCCTAGCTAAGCTCATAACATAAGTCATAATTATATCTAGTATACAATCATGTCAATCATCTCATATATGACTTTTGGATAAATGAGTAGAGAACTCCTTTCCCAAATCCATCACATGGATTATCCCAACTTTATTTCTTTGGTATCCTAATCATTAGGGTTCCTCGACTAAGTGTAACCCAAGCTCATGTTAGGAATAGGCATCTAATCGTTAGGGTCACCTATTATTGGATTTTCACTTAACGGGGTATATTTCATTTAACAATATACCATGTCATATGCTACAACTTGAATAAGATGCAAGTCGCAACTTGCGATTGGATTGAATCGTAAAAAGGGCTTGTGAAGCCTTTTCCACCTATATTGTGTAGTATGCTATACTTATATGAATATGATAACATGCATGAGATGCATGCATCCTCCACGTTAGCTCTCACATTGTTTCCTTCAGTTTTAATCCCTGATATGGATCATTTAAGGCATCTCGCATCTTCATTGAAGTGTTCAATGAAGAATAATTCAATGGGAAGTAACGGGTTCCATGAGCCGACACCCAATACAACTTATACAACATACTCTCTCCCTTAAATAAAGAGAGTCGGGATTTCTATAAAATGGGATGATATCCCATTTGTTGGTGTACCCTATTGCATGCAAACCTAATATGAAATTATCTTCCACTTATATTGTCATTCATCTTTCAAAGAAGGTGCTAGAAACCCTTTAGCACATACGAGCTCAAGTCACAAATTGGGATATAAAGGCCGGTAGATCACCTACAGAGGCAGGAATCCTTAGTTTGCTTCTACTTGATCTTCATCAAGCCTACTCCTTCGAAGAAGATGGAGGTCACATCACTCACATTACAGGTATGTTGTTTTTTTTGATATTTTACACACATTTGATTCTTGAAGATGGATCAGTCTGTTTTTAGGGTTTTTTCTGTTGTTATTGATCATTAGATGGTCCGCTAAAACTCATTAATGGTATTAGAACTAGTTTTTTTAAGGATTAATCATGTTATTCTTATTGGTTTTTCGAAGAATTGTGTATCGTAATGCATCTGCAATCGTATCGTATAAATTATGATATAGTATAAACCCTCGAGTTTTTTTAGTGTCGTTTATTACAATATGAGATATTGTAATGCACGACTCGATCTAAGATTTGCACAAAAGAGAGTCATAGTGTAAATACGATATATAAGATATCAAAAAATACAATTGGCGTGATACGATATCGCCAATATTAGGCTTCGATACAATTCATAGTCTATGATAGACTTATATCATAGAATATGATTGACTAGTAGAACTACCTCTCTCTAATATTAGTCGAATTTTATGACTGAATGTCGGCCCTAAAATATGATATGTAAAATATAACAAAAAAATTATGAGTTTTTTTATACGTTTTTAATTTTTTTTTGCAGAAAACGATTAGGGAAAAAACTTTTCTTCAAAATGCGCCGCAAAGGAGGCATCCACGATGCCGCCTTTGCATTTCAGGTGAAAGGCGGCATCGCGGCTGCCACCTTTCCACTGCGGTTGAAAGGCGGCACCCATGATTCCGCCTTTCCCCTAACAAAAAAAATTGATTTTTTTTATGTTTTGTTTTGTTTTGTTTATATATTTATTTATATATATAATTAATAAAAATTGTTCGGGAAAAATAATTTATAAGCTTTCAAAACCACCTACTTGAAAGTTAAAAATGTTTCAAGTACGTGACTTTGAAAGACTATAAAATATAAACCATAAGAACAATATAAATGAAACTTTAAACATTCATTAAACATATAAGCAATTGTTGAAAACAAAAATCATTTCATAAAAAAATTTCATGAAAAATAATTTATAAGCTTTCAAAACTGCCTACTTGAAAGTTAAAAATGTTTCAAGTACGTGACTTTGAAAGACTATAAAATATAAATCATAAGATCAATATAAATGAAACTTTAAACATTGATTAAAAATATAAGAAATTATTGAAAACAAAAATCATTTCATAAAAAATGTTCATGAAAAATAATTTATAAGCTTTCAAAACCGCCTACCTGAAACTTAAAAATATTTCAAGTACGTGACTTTGAAAGACTATAAAATATAAACCATAAGACCAATATAAACGAAACTTTAAAAATTGATTAAACATATAATAAATTGTTGAAAAAAAATCATTTCATAAAAAATGTTCATGAAAAATAATTTATAAGCTTTCAAAGCCACCTACTTGAAACTTAAAAATGTTTCAAGTACGTGACTTTGAAAGACTATAAAATATAAAGCATAAGACCAATATAAAAGAAACTTTAAACATTGATTAAACATATAAGAGTCAACCCCACATCAATGTGATGCACGGTGTCACTAGTATCACATACATCTATAATCTTTGATGCATGAGAACATGTTATATCTCCTTTCATGGGACAACAAAATCCATTCTTCCAACCACCATGTCCATATCCATATCAACATCCAGCCGCATAAGGGTATGGTGAAAGATATGCCACATGAAATGCTCATCTATTCCCATTCCTGCAAATACCAACCCCTTCAACACCACCATGCATCCAACCATTATAATTTCTTCCACAATTTTCACCCTATTTCCCCAGGCCCACTTGATCAGATGAAAACACCAACGATTCCACATAGCTCATCGAACTCTTCATCACAAAATCTTTATCCTTTATCATCTTCAAAAGGCTATTGTAGGGACTCCTTGATCTATCCATTCCAAACACTCACATACAAGTATACTATAAACATAAAAACCAACAAATCTTTAGGAAAAAAACCAGAAAATTTGTTGGTTTTTATGTTTATAGTATACCTGTATGTGAGTGTTTGGAATGGATAGATCAAGGAGGTCCTACAGTAGCCTTTTGAATATGATAAAGGATAAATATTTGGTGATGAAGAGTTCAATGGTCTATGTGGAATCGTTGGTGTTTTCATCTGATCAACTGAGCCTGGGGAAATGGGGTGACAATTGTAGAAGAAATTATAATGGTTGGATGCATGGTGGTGTTGAAGGGGTTGGTATTTGCAGGAATGGGAATAGATGAGAATTTCATGTGGAATATCTTTCACCATACCCTTATGCGGCCGGATTTTGATATGGATATGGACATGGTGGGTGGAAGAATGGATTTCATTGTCCCATGAAAGGAGATATAACATGTTCTCATGCATCAAAGATTATAGATGTATGTGATACTAGCGACACCATGCATCACATTGATGCAGGGTTGACTCCTATATGTTTAATCAATGTTTAAAGTTTCATTTATATTGGTCTTATGGTTTATATTTTATAGTCTTTCAAAGTCACGTACTTGAAATATTTTTAAGTTTCAAGTAGGCGGTTTTGAAAGCTTATAAATTATTTTTCATGAACATTTTTTATGAAATGATTTTTGTTTTCAACAATTTATTATATGTTTAATCAATGTTTAAAGTTCCTTTTATATTGGTCTTATGGTTTATATTTTATAGTTGTTCAAAGTCACGTACTTGAAATATTTTTAACTTTCAAATAGGC
This sequence comes from Viscum album, assembly GCA_963277665.1. Classification (NCBI taxonomy): domain Eukaryota; kingdom Viridiplantae; phylum Streptophyta; class Magnoliopsida; order Santalales; family Viscaceae; genus Viscum; species Viscum album. Next base: position 1,897,596,026 of record OY728157.1, read on the forward strand.
AGTTTTAAAAGCTTATAAATTATTTTTCATGAACATTTTTTATGAAATGATTTTTTTTTTCAACAATTTCTTATATGTTTAATCAAAGTTTAAAGTTTCATTTATATTGGTCTTATGGTTTATATTTTATAGTCTTTCAAAGTCACGTACTTGAAACATTTTTAACTTTCAAATAGGCGGTTTTGAAAGCTTATAAATTATTTTTCATTTCCATAGACATAAAACATATAAATGAAAATAAAAAACCAATGTCTATGTATACGGTGAGGAGATCATGTCACACATGGTGGTCTAATAATAGGATGTCCACGACGAGATCTCTGGGGAGTCTGATGACCTGGAGATGGCTGATACTTGGGCGCTGGAACGTCGACTGTCATATCCTTCACCTCTGTGCCAGTGGGAGAAAATGTCAACTCCATCTCGTATTACCCTCCTGATCCTTCTCCCACTTCGATGGTATAAGGGCCCGACATCATCACAGTGGGGAACAAATCATGTGGTGGAACTATACCCCAACTCTGTGATGGGTCTGGACCCCAAGGTTGCGATGACTCTGGACCCAAAGGCTGCAATCCATATGGACCCCATGATGGAGAAAACTGAGGATATCCCGTCAAAAAAGATGGACCCCATGACAGTTGAGGCACATCCTACATCGGCTCAGACTGGACTACTAGAGGGCCGACCTCTGCCTATGGAACTGGTGAGGCCTGACGTGCAGGACGACGCTGTCTATGTCGTCGTGGTCGTGGCTCTTCAGCACCAAGCAGGCGGATCCCCAACTGTACATCCCTACCCGATCAAAGTCCTCTAGCAGGGGTAGATACATCATGTGCACGTGCATCCCTAAATGATCTGTACACATGGTCCCTCCAATAAGTCGTAATATATATGCACGTGCAGAACACATCACCGTTTTCTCTTCAGCATCATCAGCTAAAAGTGGAATCTGTGACTCCAACCAAGGCATGGATATCGATGCTCCATCAGTAGCACTACGATCGGACAAAATGTCAATGCTTAACAAGCGCTGAGCAAGGTCGGGCCAAGATGCCCGAGTGGATCCAATAACGGGTATCCCCTGGATAGGAAGACCAAGAAGCACAGCCACATCCTGGAGGGTGATGGTCATCTCTCCCTCAGGCAGGTGGAATGTGTATGTCTCTGGTCTCCACCTCTCCATGAGTGCAGCTAGCAGGTGATGGTCTACAAATGTAAAATCTGATACCGCAATACCATAGAAGCCAGCACGACGCAAGTATGGTATAATGGCAGGAGGAGGCTCCGTGTGATAAAAATGGTGCGCTCGATGCACCCTGATCAATCGATCTGGACCACCCTCTATCACAACCTATGAACAATGGGTAGCCTGCTGACTGAGTAGTATGGTGCCATTCATCTGCATATAAACAAATGATTATTCACAATGTTTTATGAAGTTTTTTTTACCAAAAGAAAGGGTCATGTATTCATGTTTTTCAAAGCATATTACTAAAGTTTATTAAGATATGATTTTACCCAGAATTGGGTGTTTTGTAAGATATGGTTTTATATATTTATATATATAAATCATTTGTCTGTGTTATATAGATGTTTATTAGAAAAGGATGTGATTTATAATTTATATATGATTGTCCACAAGATTGTATGTTTCATGATTATTTTCTCAATCACATAATGTTTTGAAATTTGATGTAAAGGGAAGATGTTTTTGGGTTTATGGTTCATCTTTTCTATTTTAGGATTTAGATATTAGGGCTTCACATTTTTCCTTTTGGATCTAGGATCTTGGAAATTTTTTAATGTTTTACGGTTTAGGTTAATGATTTGAGAAAAGATTTTCAAGATTATGTTTTAGAATGTTAGGATTATGGTATACAAAAGATGTTTTTGGGTTTACTATTATGATTTTCAGTATTGAGGGTTAGAAAACCAAGGTAAAAGGAAGAGATAACAACATAAAATTTATAATATTAGAATCTCCCAATAACGACAATACATCATTGTGGATTAGAGTGTGAACTCGACCCAACAATGTTATGGCATCGTTTCCGATTATGACCTTCTTGATGACATATGGTGCATCTCAAACTCTGTCTTTGTTCTTGAGGTCAGTCCATCTCATTTCGTATCCTTCTGGCCTTTGGTCTTCCATGTGGACGCAACCGATTCATATCAGGTACCACTATCAGCTGACCTTCGGGCATTGGGAAATAACGAAACTCGCCAATAGGTGTCTATGGTGCAGCATAACAGTTAGCAATGGTGTTCATCCGGTACACTGGATCAACATATGATTCCCATGATATGTTAATAGAGGCACATGTTGTGATGGTCTATGAGCATGGAAACTGTAAGGCCAGAAAGTTTCCACATTGACATTGCCTCGTTTCTAGTAATACCACCATTTTTTCCCCAATGCTATTTGTGATGGGGTTCGACTTCTCTTGAACTTAAAATCAAGATTCTTCTCGTTGAAATAGGTAGACTTGATAACCAGAATCTTCTTCAATATTCTTTTCAATCTCTCGTTGAAAATTTCTTCCTTACGTTAGCCCTTGATGTATTCTATTCGATGCTAGTTTTTTTCTATCAACAAAGTACTTCACGCAACAATATAATGTCTTCTGAACTAGGGAAGTTATAGGTAGCTTTCAAATCCCTTTAAAGACACCATTGATGCACTCTACAATGTTGGTGGTCATGTGTCCGTACCTCTTCCCCCCATCATATGCCAATGTCCATTTTTCTTTTGGAATTCGCATCATATAATTGTAAACTTCTTCATTAACCTGACGGATTTGTTCTAAACATTCTTAAAACTTTCATTGATCTGACTCATATGCTATACATAATAGATGATATTTCACATATTTTGAATTTATCTTTACATTGATATACAAAAAAATAACAAATACAATGCGTACCAAGTCTGGTGATTTCCTTCTTCATCGGTTCATTGTGGAAATTTTTATGCAAGTTGCTAGAAATGTGTCTAATGCAGAACTGATGATGTGCATTTAGGTAACTCCATGTATCAGGATCTGTATTGATTTCCTCATTAATTGCCTGATGTCGATCAGATATCAAACAAACACCCCTAATATTGGGGAAATGGTTGTTGATACATGCCAAAAACCAACTCCATGATTCATAGTTTTCTTTCTCTACAATGGAAAAGGCAAGCAGAAGAGGTGAACGGTTTCCATCTTGGGTTGCCACAATCAACAATACACCCTTGTATTTTTTGTATAGAAACGTTCCATCGATATGAATGAAGTGTTTTCTAAAACGAAATGCAGAGATACATGGGAGGAATGCCCAAAACAATCGATGAAATTGAACACGAGATGGATCAACTCTGTTATCATGAGACACATATTCGTTTGTATCAAGATGGAATACAACTTGGTTATGATGACTCAGTATAGCTAGAAATTGCGGTAATACTTGATATGAGTCGTCCCAATCACCATAGACCTTCACAATTGCCTTCTGTTTCGCCATCCATGCCTTATTATACGAAATCTTATAACCAAATTTTTGTTGTATCCTCTCTTGCACAAGGGCTATCAGAACATCTTGACATTCTCTAATCATCTCAACAACAATGGATGACACAAATTCTGCATCCAATGAAGTATGATCTTGTGTCAGGCTTGGCTGAATGCAAGTATGAGTTGCCTCAATCCTCGAGATTCTCCAACCTCCAAATGCAATGTCCAGAATCGCCCTCAATCAAAATATACAATCATCCCCATAATTCTCACACTGTATGACATATTTTCTACGGTCTGATTCGTAAACCACATATGTATAGTTCCTCTCAATGTGAAATCTCTTTAGCATACTTTTTAATGCATCTTTACTTGGAAAATTCCTTCCAACATATAAAGTTTTTTCCATCTCACTAAACCTATCTCGTATAACTCCAGGAAACTCAGTTGTCGATGTGAGAACATTATCTTCAAATTCAGGTACATGTGTCATTTCTTCTGACCAAGATGCAAAGAGTGGTGGATGATTTATTGTAGGTCGAGCCTACTGTACAACTAATGAATTTCTCAAAACTTTTGTTGTTCCTTCCTCATCAGCACTATTATCACCATCTGTTTCATTATTACGAAACTCCTCATCAGATGTCGGGTTAACATGTATATCTGGGAGATCAAGTAGGTTGTCTTCTTCTGCATCATTTGGAATAGTCTCAACTTCATAGGGCGGACTATCTTCAATGACTCTTGTAAGTCTACGTCTTTGTACAATTGGATGTTATTGTTGTACAGTAGAAACATCAACATATAACTCCATCATGGTACCATCCGACCGTTGAGAAAACAAATTAATTGTTTGGATCCATTGTGCATCATCAACTAATGGACAAGATAGATGCCACAATGTTGACGGGAACTGCAAATGTCTATAACTCATTGAATTGATCTTTTGATCGGGTCCTAGATTTAATGAGGCATGAATTCTGTCTTGAAGGTCACTTAGGGTTACAAAATCAGTTGTATTAACCACTGTTATTGGTTGTGTACTGTAAGAAGCTCCTTGCTCAGTTTGAATAACCTCCCCATAGCAATACACACAGTCAAACATTACGCTCTACGTAAAAAAAGTTTTTTGATCAATATTTTGATAATGTAAGTGACATTCAGAATGATGGTTACCAATATAATATCTATTAATCCAAATTATTTTTAATACGTAGTTTAATTACATCTTCAAAGTATAAAAACTTAACTTTTGAATTTTGAATGGTTTTTGATAGAGTTAAAAAATAAATAACACCATGTTTCGAGATTCTCACCTTTATTGCAGTGAATTAGATATCAAAATTTCAGAAAACTCGTTGTCACATGAGTTTTCTGAAATTCTGATATCCAATTCACTGCAATAAAGTCTAGAAGCTCGAAACATGGTGTTATTTACTTTTTAACTCCATGTTATTTATATTTTAACTCCGTGTTATTTATTTTTTCACTTTCACTCCATGTTGTTTTTTAACTCCATATTGTTTTTTAACTCCATGTTGTTTTTTAACTCCATGTTGTTTTTTAACTCTATGTTATTTAATATCATTTGAACTGTAGTTTTATTTTTAACTCTATGTTATTTATTAATTAATTTCTAATTGATCATTCCTAATAATAACTATCAACATCATTACTAAATTATCAATTTATCATTTCTTTTCTTAGATATTTTAGTAGTTTATAAAGAAATATGCATATCTTAAGCATATCCCCTCGAGAGTGTCAAACCAGAATGCAGCAAGGCTCATTATCGTGCACTAGTTCCCGTTCGAGTCTAGCTCAAATCGGTGTTTTCAGGTTTTACCCCTAGGTACATCTATGCCAGAGCCACATTCACTTGTTTGTATCCAGATAAGGATTTTATTTCTTAGATAACATAGTCTTTATGCTACCAAAATTTCATTAAAAGAATCTTAAATTAATTTATACTAATGATAATTATAATTCCTAAATATATATAACTAATTAAACAATCTAATAAACAAAAAAATTTAAAACTAACTAAACAACTAAAGAATTAAAATATTTAACTATAAATAATTCAACTAATTAAAAAACATTAAATTTAAAAAAATATTTAACTAAAAACAATTCAATGAAATAAAAAATATTAAATTAAAAACCATACCTCTAAAAGCTTTCCAAAAATTTTAAACCACAAACTTCACCATAAAAGAGAGAAAATGAGAGGTAAATGAGTGTTTGGAAGTGAGGAGGAGGGGAGGGGGCGCTGCCCTTTTATAGGACGCGAAGGCCAAGGCGGCACCCGCGGTGCCGCCTTTCGTATGACATCATCTAGAAAGGAGGCACCGCAGATGTCACCTTCGCCACGTCAGCGATCCGCGCCGGCAATGCAAAGGCGACATCCGTGATGCCACCTTTGCGGCGCATTTTGAATTTTTTTTCCCTAACCATTTTCTAAAAAAAAAATTAAAAACGTATAAAAAAACTCAAAAAATTGTTTTGATTTTGTTAATCATGATTTATAAATTGTTCATAAATTATAAGTATTAGACATTATAAAATGGGAGTTTTTATGTCTAAATAAAATATTAATACTTCAAATTTATTTCTCATATTTCTGAAAAAAATAAAGTATTTATTTATTAGTTTATTCCTTTATATTATTCATGTTTATAAATTGTTTATATAATGTGAATGATGTGTATGCTTAAATTTATGAGATAAATTGCTTCTAGGAGATGGAGTTATGCATTACATGCTAAGTGTGACTCCATAAGATTTAGTTTTTCATCTATTTTTACCTTTATTTGTTTTTAGAGTCATGAGCTTAAGAATAGTTGTTGAATATAGTTTGCACTTATTAGGTGTTGGAGATATCATTAATTGAATTCTACCTTGAGTAAAGTCTCCCCAATATAGGGAATTTGTGTCAGACTACTCACTGGTCTGGAGGCTTATGTCTTATTCTAGAAAGATGAGGGGTTGTGTTAGGTCCACTTAGGTGAAATACCTTAAGAGGGGGGGGGGTGAATCAGGGTATGGAAGAATAAAACTACTGCCCTTTCGGATCTTGTTTCGTCGTTAAACAAAACACACTTCTTTCTTTATCCCGTAGCAATGTATGAACATAATTTAAATCATGCATAGTACACAATGATTTTTACTGGGTTCACCCTCACTGGACTACATACAAGGAGCATACAACATTGATGTGCCAATTATACCAAATTTACAAAGGTTCATTGCCAATAATGATGTTCGGGCTAGATCACTTTTATGCCCAGGCTCACTGCCTTTACAAGGTTTAGGGTATGTTCAGTGCATTCCCAAAGGTCACTCCCTGTGTCTCTTTCTCTAGCTCACTACCAGTGGAAAGGATCACCTTCTTCCTCTTCCTTTGCTCACTTCTCTTGGAAGGGATTCACCCACATTTTATGTACTTGTAGGTCCTTTCATTATCTCTAATGAATACATCATCAGTTGTATATGGATGCTCTGTTGAAGTTCCACTTTTATCCAATGGATGAATACCGATTTATCACAAATGCAATTGGAAATTCCTTCTGAATCACTTTCGCAATGCTTACTACCTTCGCGAAGCTCCTCTTTCATGAAGATCAAACCACCTTCGCAAAGCTCCCGCCTTCAGCAAAGTTCACTCAACCTTTGCGAAGCACACCTCTTTCGTGAAGCTCTACTAGCCTTCATAAAGCTCCTTCCTTTTGTAAATCTTACTTAGCCTTTGCGAATTCCATTACTTTCACGATGCTCAGAACATTCAGTTGGCATTTACAACCTTTGTGAACTTCTTCGCATGAAACTCCTTCATGAACCACTTTCGTGATGCTCAGAACATTTGGTTGGCTTATAGCCTACACAAATGTCTTCGCATAACACCTTCACGAACCACCTTCACAAACCCGGAGACTTATAATTCTCATTGAGTCTATCTACTTCTTCTGAAGGGGGTAAAGGCCTATTTATAGTCATTCCACCAATTCCAGAACCTTTCAGGCCACAACATCACCATTTTGTGGAGCTCCCAAATTTCCTTCGCAACACTCCCTATTTATTGAAGCTCCACATAAATTTCCCATTCCCGATGATTGTCGTAATTGCAGAGTGTTCTGTCAAAAACCTTTGCAGCATCAAAAACCTTCGTAGTTCCGCGATGCTCCTCACCTTTGGCATTCACAATGTTTGTCGTTGTCTATAGACATCACCATAAGAATTCTTTGATCCTTCGCGAAACACTCTTCATGAAGCCCATATTCATTAAATTCATGCATCTACCATATTTTAATATGGACTTCAAGAAATTCACTTTTCATGATGAAATCTAAACTCCAAATTTTAGACCCCCAAAATTTGTCAAAAATTGGGAAACAACATCACCTTATGTATGCATTTTTTTGTACTGCTTCTAGAGAATCCATTCCTTCATCTTGGGTATTTTTCAACATATCGTTTCAAAAATATCTCTGGACTCCACAACTTACCTTGGAAACCTACTTTTTCAACAAACACAATCAACCCAAAAATACTACAATGTTACCTTGAGGGATTTTTAACCAAAAATATCCCCCTTTGGGTTTGTTGACAACTCTTTCATAATTTGATACCTAGTTGAAGCTTCTTCCTTATTCTACCACCATTCGCTTCATACGATTTGGATAGTGATCAAGGATTTACTTAACACACACTCTAAGCCCACATGAGTCATGCTCAGCGTGAGAAACAAGAGTAGCATGAAAAGTTCATTAATGAATCACTTCATTCCAAAACCTCTCAACTGAGTTCATCATGAACTACATTTTTCATGATATATGTACTTTGATTGATCACATCTAGCATCATCATATTTATAACTCCCCCTATCTCATTGCTCCCCCTATATCACTGCTCCACCTGTCAGCTTCTCCCCATGTCTTGATTAAGACATTTTCTTCTTTTTCACATCCATAATTTCTCCCTCTTTTTCAATGAACCCAAAGATCACTTCTTTGTGGTCTTCAACAAGAAAAAGAACACATATCAATATATTAGGGAAAACACATCATACCTCGGGGAGAGGGGGTGGTCCCACATCCAAACTTTTTCAAGTGTGGGGAGTCGACTGAACTCCCAAATCCAATCGATGCCTCTCAAATGCTTCTTTGGGTAAGGCCTTTGTCAGAATATCCATAACCTATAGTTCTGTAGGTACATACTCCAACTTCACAAGCCCTTGCTCCACCTTCTCATTGATAAAATGATACTTGATTTTAATGTGATTTTTCCTAGAGTGATGGAATGGATTTTTTCTAAGATTTATAGCACTTGAATTATCACAATGGATTCTGATCGGAGAATTCACTTTAACTCACATATCACCAAGCTATTGCTTCATTCATAAAAACTATGTGTAGGCTTGAGCAGCCATAATATATTCAAATTATGTGGTGCTCAAGGAAATGCAATCTTGTTTCTTACATAGCCAAGAAATACACACTCTGCAAAGATAGAAAGCACCCCCTAACATTGATTTCATGTCATCTTCTGATCTGGCCCAATCTGCATCTATATATCCCAATAACTCTTACTAAGATTTATCATTGTACATCAAGCCAAAGTCCACTGTGACCTTGATATACCGAATTATTCTTTTTACTGCAATCATGTGTCTTTCCATGGGATTACTTTGATACCACACTTCTTAACATGTGGGAAAAAAATATCTGGTCATGTTGCTATTAAGTATAACAAGATTCTAATGATATTTCTATATTCTATGACATTAACTGATTTTCTTTCATCATCCCTTAATAGTTTCATCTGGTTAGCCACCAGAGTCGTTATCTCCTTAGAATTTTCCATTCCAAATCTTCTCAAAACCTCCTTGGCGTATTTAGATTTCGAAATGAATGTGTCATTCTTTCCTTGTGTTTCCTGTAAACCAAAGAAAAATGTCAGCTTACTAATCATTGACATTTTGAACTCACTTTTCATGAATTCAAAAAAATGTCTACATTGTGATTTATTTGATCCACTAAATATTATGTCATCGATATAAACCAACACCATAATATTTTGATTACTATCATTATTAACATAGATATTTTAATCAAATCCACCATTCTAAAAACTGATCTTTTTCAGAAACTGATCTAGTCATGAATAACATGCTCTTGGTGCTTACTTCAAACCATATAAATCCTTCTTCATCTGACAAAATCTATTCTCATCATTATGAATGAGAAAACCATTTGGCTGCTCAATGTAAATTTCTTCTTCCAAAACCCCATTAAAAAATGCAGACTTGACATCCATATAGAAAACATTGAACTTTCTTTGCACTACAATGGCCAAGAATAATCTGATTGTCTCTATCCACGAAACAGGTGCAAAAGTTTCATCAATATCAATACCCTCTATTTGGGAGTACCCTTTTCATATCAGTTGTGCTTTTTTTGAATCACTATGTCATCTTCATTCATCTTGTTGTGAAAGACCCATTTAGTCCCAATGACATTCTTATCTTTTGGCCTCTAAACAATCTTCCATATCCGATTCTTCTCAATTTTTTCAAGCTATTCATTCATAGATTTAACCCAATTATTATATACAACTACTTCACTAAAACATTTAGGCTCTACCTGTGATAAGTAAAATGCTTGTTGTAGAGTCTTCATCCTCCTTACCTATACTGGTGTTGTCTGATCACCAATTATGTTCTAGCTATCAATTTCAACTCTTCGCACTGGTCTCTATGTAGATACTAATTTATTCTCATTCTTCTCATCATCTGAGCCTTCTTCCGAGTCAACCTCTAAAATTATACTATCCCCTGATCTACTTATCTCTTCATCATTATCTTCCTGAGATTGATCATGTATGTGCTGAAGATTCTCTTCATTCTCCACTATAGTTACATCATGGCTTTCAACTACCTTTCCTAGCCACTTTTTGAAGCATTTATATGCTTTTCTTTTCTTCGAGTAGCCAAGAAATATCCCTTCATCTCCACGAGATTCAAACTTCATGTGTTTATCCTTATTGAGAATGAAACAATTACTTTCGAAGACTCAAAAGAAATTCAATGATGGCTTCTTCCCATACTATAGTTCATATGGAGTCTTCTCTTTTTTCAGACATAGTAATGCTCTATTTGAAGTATAGACTGCTATCATCACTGCGTCTTTCCAAAATTTCTCTGGAAGGTCTTTCTCAATGAGAATTGTTCTATCCATGTTGTTGATAATCCAATTTCTTCTCTCAATTACTCTATTCTTCTATGGAGTTCTTATAGTTGAAACTTGATGTCTTATCCCATGTTTCTCAAAATAATCCTCCACTTGGCTATTTGTGAACTCTATACCATTATCTGTTCGAATATTCTTGATTTTCTGACCTAGAATCTTCTCAACTTCCAGTTGATATCTTATAATAAAATTGAACACCTCATACTTGTAAGTGATGATTGATACTCATTCCATTCTGCTAAAATTATCAATAAAGAGAACATGGCATCTCCTCTAATTAATAGATCTTGGTGAAATCTATCTTCACACATCAATATGCACTAACTCAAGCAATTTTTTTGACCTTTTCTCTTTTTCCTTATATGTATTTTGAACGATCTTTCCTTGTTGAAAAGCATCTCACGTATGAGTATGATCACATGATAATCTAGGGAGGTCTCAAGTAACATCATATTTCACCAAATATTCTAAGGATGTTTGGGTCAAGTGTCCAAGATGCTTACGAAATAACTTATTTTCTTCATCCTTATAAAGAAAACACATATCTTCTTCTCCACTCACGAGCTGCAGATTCTCTTTTATATGCTTACCCTACAAAACAGTTACACCATCTTTTGGATTGATGACACATAATTTCTTCAAAACATTTATGGAATGTCTTGAGTCACACAGTTAACTGACACTGGGAAAGTTGTGATTGAGACCTTCAAAAATTAATACATCAACATGTCTCATGTCTTTTCCCCAAAACTTGGCTTTTTCTGAGCCAAAAATCTTCAAGCCTTCATCATTACCAAATATTACGATACCTTACTTATCACACTTGATTCTGGTCACCAGATCATTATTACATGTCATATGAGAGGTGCATCCACTATTAATAATACATATATTAGTGTGATTTGATGCTTTGAAGGCAATTTCTAGAACCATTTCTTTTTTAACTATATTTTTCTTTTCCATCCATGTTTTTGAATTCATACCTAATAGAGATTGATAATATTGAACTTCCTCAGTATATGATGGAATGGCTTCATATTGCAATGCTGCAAATCAATTTTGAATTTTCATCTCGCTTGATAGGTCATTGAATTGATTCTTGCAACCAATTTGGTTTTTCTTTGGAACATTCCTCTGCATGGTTGATGTACAATATCTAATCATGTGTCCAAATCCTATACATAAAAAACAATGACCCTTGAAATATGTTCTAGATTATTTCACTCTATTTGGTTGTTGTTATTGTTCTTGTGCCCTTCGGTATCTCCTGGCTATAGAACACACATTTTGAGAGTTTCATATATTTCCACAGCAATAACACCTGATGCGAGGTGAATTCCTGTGTGTCACTTCTGCACCCCTGGTTATCCCTTGAGTTCTCTAAATATTCTGACTCTGCTTAATACTCAAATCAATCTTCACTTTCGGAGTGGGTGCTTGTGATCTAAAATTAATCATCACACCTCTTTGTTTTTTATTAGCCATCATACCAGCCTTATATTTTGGATTTGGCTTTTTATTTTGTTTTGTTGGACCCTTATGATCCACCTGAATCTTCTTGGTTTCCTAAATGATCTTCTTTATCGATTTCATACCAATAGTCAATATCTTTTCTCGATCCTTAACATTTCATCACAGACCGATGACCTCGGCTTTAAGTTCTTCAATATTTTTTATTTGATCTTTTCCAGTTTGAGTCAAACTATTGATTTCCCTTTTCTATTTTTCAATTTTGAACTTGTACTCAACAACCTTATTTGAGATCTCTGGTATTGAAGACTTCGGTTTTTCAATTTCTTCATTCAGATTAGACTTTTCTTCTTCTTACTAATTCATATAGAGTTTGGAATCACGAACCACTTTTTTGGATTTTTTTGGCTCTCCAAGCATCTATTTTCTCAAGAGAGACTTCTAATTAGACTTGAAGGTCAACTCTGCCTTCTACTTCTCCTTCCTCATTATATCTCTCTTTACTTGTTTGGGAATTTCCCACAATGACCACCATAGCCTCTGCATTATGATACTTGAAATCATTTAACTCTTCTACTTCATAATCTTCTAAACTCTCATCTTCTTTTGAAAGCATATTCTTATTTTTGAAGAAATTTCTATTAAAATTTTTCTTCCTTTTCATGTAGGATTTAGAATTATTCATGGGAATTTTAACTTCATCCTCATCATCTTCTTGAAACTTCTTAGGGAAACTTACTACAACATCTCCAACTTTTCCACATCGAAATCACGCAAGTGTAAGTTTCCCTTTGAAATTTCCTTTTCCTCTTTGAAGATTTAAGGGAAGGAATGAAATCACCTCATCTGTTTTTTCATCATCCTATTCATATCTAATAGAGAGCTTCTTCATGTCTTTGAATTCCACCTTTTTGGATTTCCCCTTTTCCACAGAATCATTGTCATCATTTCTCATTTTATATACTATAAGGGTACTATGAAAGTTATTCAATGTTAGATCCTTTGGGTCTTTATCTTACAATAATGAAACTTTCATATTAAACTGAGGTGGAATTTTCCTCAAGATACACTTCACAGTCTTTATATCTTCAATGAATTCTCCAAGACCACACTTGTCTTCCACTACAACATTCACCCTGTTATATAATACATCAACAGATTTATTTGGGTTCATTCTCAGATCTTCATACTTGTTCTAAAAAACCTATAGCTTTTCCTCTCTAACCTTTGAATCTCCTTCATATATATTCAATATATTTTCCCACATAGCATGTGATGTTTTACATGATACCACCTTTTTATAAATTGCATTAGATAGGGCTTCCACTAAAGCATTTATTCCTTTAGCATTGGTATCCAATTCTCTTCTTTCAACTTCTAATAAATCACCACTGTTGATATTGAATGATATTCCATGCATATTTGTTGTGAAGATATCCATTCCTAGTGATCAGAAGTAGTGATGCATCCAATTTTTCCATAGTTGAATTTTTTTCCGTTGAATATTGGAATTCCTTTGTGATTGACCACCTCCATTTCTTCTACTGTGAGATAATCACTGAATTTTAACTCTAATACTAATTTTTAGGTCTACTTAGGTCAAATACCCTAAGAGGGGGGTGAATCAGGGTATGAAAGATTAAAACTACTACCCCTTCATATCTTGTTTCATCATTAAACAAAACAAACTTCTCTCTTTCTCCTGTAGCAATGTATGAATAGGATTTAAATCATGAATAGCAAAAAATAATTTTTACTTGGTTCACCCTTACTAGGCTACATCTAAGGAGCATACAATGATGATGTACCGATTTTAACAAATTCACTAAGGCTCACTACCAATAATGATGTTCGGGCTAGATCACTTCTATGCCCAATCTCACTACCTTTAGAAGGTTTAGGGTATTCTCACTGAATTCCCAAGGGTCACTCCCTATGTCTCTTTATTTGGTTCACTGCCAGTGAAAAGGATCACCTTCTTCCTCTTCCTTCTCTCACTTCTTTTGAAAGGGATTCACCCACATTTTACGGACTTATAGGTCCTTTAATTATATCTAATTAATACATCCTCAATTTTATATGAATGCTCTGTTGAAGTTCCTCTTTCATGCAATGTATGAATACCACTTTACCATAGATGCACTGGGAAATGCCTTCTGAACCACTTTTGTGATGCTTACTTCCTTCATGAATCTCCTCTTTTGTGAAGCTCAAATTGCCTTCACGAAGCTCCTGCGTTTAACAAAGCTTACTCAGCCTTCGCAAAGCACACCGCTTTCACGAATCTTGACTAGCCTTCACAAAGCTCCTTCCTTTTACGAAGCTTACATATCCTTTGATAATTCTATTACTTTCACGTTTCTCAAAACATTCAATTGGCATTTATAGCATTCGCGAACTTCTTCGCATGAAACTCCTTCACGAACCACTTTTGTGATGCTCAGAACATTCAGTTTGCTTATATCCTTCACGAATGTCTTTGCATAACACCTTTTCGAATCACCTTTGCGAACCTAGAGACTTATAATTCTCATTGAGTATCTCTACTTCTTCTAAAAAAGTTATAGGCCTATTTATAGGCATTCCAATAATTCCAGAACCTTTTGGGCCATGTCATCGCCATTTTTCAGATCTCCCAAATTTCTTTCTCAATGCTCCCTATTTTATAAAGCTTCATGGAAATTTATTGTTTGCGATGCTTGTCCTAGTCATGGACTGTTCTGTCAAAAACCTTCATGGTGTCAAAAACCTTTGTGGTGTCATGATGCTCCTCACCTTCACTATTCGCGATGCTCATCATTGTTCGTAAAGACCACTGTCATAATTATTTGATCCCTCACGAAACACTCTTCATGAATCCCATATTCATGAAATCCATGCCTCTACCATATTTTAATATGGAATTAAAGAAAATCCACCTTTTGTGATGAAATCCAAACTCCAAATTTTGGACCCCAAAATCTTGGAAAACATTGGGAAACGATGTCACCTTATGTACTCACTATATGTACCACTTCCAAGGAATCCATTCCTTCATCTTGGGTCTTTTTCAACATAATGTGTCAAAAATATCCCTATACTCCACTAATTACCTTAGAAACCCTCTTTTTCAACAAACACAATCAATCCAAAAACAATGTAATGTTACCTTGAGGGTTTTTTATCTAATAGGTTGACAATATTTCACTTTAGGCTTACTCATGTGAAGACTATCAATCTCATATAACTCTATCTTTACATGAAAAGTTTTCATAACTTATACATGAGATGCATTCAGATATGTATAAATATGTTTGGCTTCTATTTTTGGGTGGGTAACACAAACTTGTGGGTTGTGTGAAGAGTTTCACATTAATTTGTTTTGAACACATTAATTTGATGGATAAAATAGGGATTCCAAAAACTAAATCATTAGAATCATGCATACAAAAAGAAATAAAACATGAGATAATAAAGATCGTATGAGGTGAGATTAGTTTAATATGCATGAGATGTGTATTAAATTAGTGACACTTTAAAAAGAAAACCCTTTAAAAAATTAAGTGTGAGATTTATTCCAAATCAGCACATGTCAAGACCTCAATCATTCAACCAAGCAATTTCTACTTAAGCGGGTGCTCATGGATTATCTTGTGTAAGGCATGAAGGAAATGGTTATTTCTAAAAGTTATGCAACCAAATCCCATTGTGAAATTTGGGTGACACCTAGCTGGGAAACCCTAAAAGTTATGATACCAGAGAAATAGAGTTGAGTTTTTTCATTTGATGAATATGGACAAGGAGTTGTATACTCAACTATCTAAGAATAGTAATTTTTATGATTAGTATGATTCTATACCTAAATAACTAAGTGATGATATTAACACTAAATTAGACTCAAAATTAGTAAAATATGGATCTTTTATCACTAAATATATATGATGTATGAGTTCATCATTTTTAGTGGAAGTATTTTCATTAAAATTTCTTATGAAAAGATATAATAAATGGTACTCACCCATATATATATCTATTAAAGGTTATGGATTATTTCATGATAATAATATTGAGATCTCTCATAAGGATGACCTATAAAATGGTACAAGATTGGTATCAAAGGTTAATAAGTATTTTCAAAGAAAAGAAGTATTCTGAGCATCTGAATGTGAATGATATATAGATCAATTTCACTAACTCAGACTCTTTGTCATAAAATTGTTTCCTGGAACCAATTTGGGTTTATCAAGGGCAGATCTATTCAAGACTGCATTTGCCTTGCCTCTGAATACACGAACACCTTGAATAAAACAAAAAGAGGAGGTAATGTTGCCATTAATATTGGAATTCTTAAGGCCTTTGATACCATTGACTGGAACTTTATTTTCAAAGTTATTTGTTCTTTTGGATTTAATGATGTCTTTATCAATAGGATTCATTCTTTGTTTGACTCAGCATATATCTCAATTCTTGTGAATGGATCACCCAAGGGATTTTTTAAATTCTCAAAAGTGGTTAGACAAGGTGACCCTTTATCCGTCATTATTTTTTCCATAGTCGAAGACTATATTAGTAGACTCCTCACTAAACTTGATTCAAAAAATAAACTCCATCCTATTCATGCGGCCATAAATCTTAATGTTCCTACTCACCTTTTTTATGCCAATGACATCATTTTATTTCTTCTTGGAGATAAAAGAAACATCCTAAATCTTAAAAATGTTTTAGATCACTATGAAGATCTCCCGGGGCAATCTATCAGCTGGAATAAATCGTTTATTTTCTTCAGTAAAAATTTCTCTCCCAGAAGAAAAAATGACATTGTCAATTGTCTTGATATTATGGAAGGGACCTTACCCTTCACTTATCTGGGGGTTCCTATCTTTTGGGGAGGGCCTAAATCCACTTACTTTTCCCCAATTGTCGAGCAGGTAGTTATCCAGCTATCTGCTTGGAAGGGTAAATCTCTCTTCATGGCTGGCAGGATTAGTTTAGTAAAATCCACCATTGTATCAAAATTGGTTTACTCACTGATGATCTAAAAATAGCCTGCTGGTCTCCTCAATAAAATTAATGTTCTTATCAAGAATTTTGTTTGGACCGGAAGCATCCTTGAAAGAAAACTTGTTACTATTCCCTGGTCTAAATGTTGCAATCCTTTAGAAAAAGGTGGTATTGGTATAAAAACCCTTCGCCTTTTTAACAATGCCCTGCAAGCCAAGCTCACTTGGAGACTGGTCAATAACAATTCTGATTCCATTTCCTACCTTAGAGAAAGATTCCTTCATAAGATCAAAAAAGGTAATTGGAATTATATACAGTCTTCCATTTGGCCCTCTATTAAACAATACTTCACAAATATTATAATTAATGCCAGATAGACTGTTAGTGTGAATTCTTCTTTAAACTTATGGTTGGATAATTGGGCTGGCACGCCACTTATTTTGATGTTATCCCCTAAATCATCTGTGATAAACACCAACTGTACTATATGGGATGTCATCTGTTCTGGTTACAATAGCTTTCCTGACAACATTATGAGTATTGTTGATAATTACTATTTCACTAATGAAGATGATTTTCTTACTTGGGAACCAGCTCACAATGGGACCCTTGATTCAAAAAGTTACTACAATCATAATTTCACTGATTTTGATACTAATTTTTCTTGGTTAAGACATTTTTCAAAGCCTTGGATTAATCCTTAAAGTCTCAATCTTATTTGGTGTATTGCTCATTGTCAGGTCCCCACAGAAATTTGTTTGCAATCTTTTGGAATTCAACTTTGTTCTCAGTGTCATTTTTGTTTTCAGCACAGGGAAGATGATAATCACTTATTTTTATCTTGTGCTACTACTTCTTCTCTCTGGAATTTCATCACCGAAATATTTGAATACAGATGGTTAAGATCTAGATCTATTTGTAACCAATTAATTTGTTGTGTGAATCTTGAATCATCGCAACAAATCAAGAATCTCTTTTTAGCAGCTGTTGCGGAGCTACTTCACGTTATCTAGTACGCTCGAAATGAAATTATCCACAACAAATACTCATTCAGTATTCATGCAGGTTGCATGGGAATTCGAACTGCAATATTGGATGCTGCCTCAATTCAAAAAGATTTATGTGACAACTCTGTTAGAGATTTCAAGATCCTTCATAAACTCAAGGTTGATAGACTATACAGGCAACCGAGACGCACCTTTGAGGTTTTTTGGCAACCTCCTCTTCCAAGATGGATTAAAGTTAACGTTGATGGAACCTCAAAGGGAAATCCTGGACCTGCTGGTTGCAGAGATATCTTCAGAAAATCCCTTGGGCAAATCCAAGGATGTTTCTTTAGCAATTGTGGTGTGGCCACATCTTTGGAAGCTAAAATGAAGGCTGTGATTTTTTCTGTGGACTACATCAAACAAAAATTGTGGAACAAAATTTGGATAGAAAGTGACTCAACTACAATTATTCAGGCTATGTGGAATGGAGTTGCACATCTTTCCTGGCCACTCACTACTCTTTGGATGCGATGCCTCTCCTCGCTCCTTGAAATCAACTACATAGCCACGCATGCATTTCGTGAAGCGAACAGGGTGGCCGATGGTCTTTCCAATATGGGAATCAACCAGAGCATCACTTGGATGGATGATCTGCTGGTTGATATTCTTCCTTTTTATGAAAGGGATTGTAATATGATTCCTTCCTTTAGACTCATGTAGTACCTGCTTTCTTTTTAATAAATTGTGTCTTCACCTTTAAAAAAAGGTTATGGTTGATTCTAATCTCACCTATCATTAGCATTGTCACCTTGGAAATATAAATGAGAAACTCATTAAAAGGCTCCATTTGATGGATAGTATGGTCATGGATATAGGAATCCCTTTCCTTTGTAAGTTTTGGATGTTGGACACACTCAGAGGAGGTTTCAGGTGGTTTGGAGGGTGTTTGAGGATATTTGGGGGAGCCACTGCAAAAAAATGGCATAGCTATAGTACAGAGGTATGTGTTGTGTTATGGTGATGGTATTTGTGGCATAGTGGACCTCGACTATGACCTAGGGAGTTTGGGAGGAGTTTCAAAGCTACTTCAAAATTGAAGGGTAGCTACATCGTGGGCTATAGGCTATAACATGGTCCCTTTCTTGGCAGAGAGGGCCCTATGACATGGCGCTTATAGCTGCACAGTAACCTTTATATCCACTTTTATAGGATTTGGCTTGGATTTTTGAAATCACCTTTGACCAAGGGTGGTTGTGGCATGGTCCTAAGGTTGCACCATAGAATACCCTGTGTTATGGTGGGTTGCGGCATGGTCCATGTGGTTGCATTGTGGTCTTCTAATTTTTCAGTCCATCTATAAACACCTGAGACCCCTAAACCCAGCCTTCCTCCATCTTTTCTCTCTCGAACTCTGGGAGACCAAAGGTGGTTTTTAGGCTCTTTAAATCTACTTTCAATAGGTATTGATACCTATTAACTGTGATATATCAAAGCTGATCTGAGGTATGATCTTTATTTGTTTTCTTGTGGCTTCACCCTGATCTATATCATTTCCTCCCATTTCTTCTCATCATGCTTTGGAATTTGATCTCCACTATTCTTATGGAGTTTTGGTTTTCATTTTCTAGTTTCTGACATGAATTTCCTTGGAGATCGTAGTTCCTCATGCGAGAGGTGATCAGAGATACATAACGTTGGTTTTTTCTCATGCAAAAAAATGTTGACGCTTTCAAGGTAAGGGATTTATTGCTTCTCCTATTTATTTATGTGCAATCATAAATTTATCATTATTTTTCCATTTATATGTAAATAGAATTAAACTAATAATTATTGAACCATATTAATAAATAATTGGTTGTAGAAATCACATGTTGTTTCTTTATACCATGATAACAGTTTACCTCTTGATTTGATAGATAGTATGTTATCTATGTTATTCTTGTTAGCATGTCTTTTTATGTTGTAGATTATCATGTTGTTCTTGATGAAAAATAGTAAAGTACATAAAATCATAATTAATTTATTGACTTAATAATTAAAGAAGAGGCATGTTTTAATGAATCTGGTGTTTCTTATAATTTGATGATAATAAAATTGATGTAATGTGCATGATTAATTAAATGTGTTCTTCCACAATAATGAAATTGATATAGAATGTGAATCATGGTAATTTTTGTTGATAATAATTTAAAAAGGCATGTTTAAATGAGAATGATACTTCTTTAGGTTTTTTGCAACTATAATTGATGCTAAGAGAATGTTTAACTTTTGATAGCTTGTTATAGTTGATGTATTAGGTTGCCCATAGTTGGAACCTATGAATAATGAACCGGTTAATTCAATATGGAATGAGAACTAGTTGTGTGATAAAGATAATTTATAGGTCCTGAGTTTCCTATTATCTTGAGAAGGTTGAGTGCTTTATGTTTGGAGCCGTGAGAGCACGTTTTGTGTGAAGGTTTGATGCCTTGTTTTCGAGCCTAAATTTCCCGATTGACTATGTTAGTTTATTTCTTCATTGTGATGTGCTCTGGATGTGATCTTCGCTATGTGATGTTATATGAGATTAGAATGGTTAGGCCTAGGATGAATGATGTGATATAGGGTGGGGTGGCCTGGATGATGTGGCATCAGTTGACGCATGTTATGGAGAGATACATCAGGATATGCATATGAGTGTCAAAGATGAAAATGGAGATGATGGAATGTGTTGAATATGGGCTTACCCATTGATGTGATAAAGTTGTATGTCTTCTTTACATGAATATTTTTAATGTTCTA
Organism: Viscum album; assembly: GCA_963277665.1. Classification (NCBI taxonomy): domain Eukaryota; kingdom Viridiplantae; phylum Streptophyta; class Magnoliopsida; order Santalales; family Viscaceae; genus Viscum; species Viscum album. The sequence continues at coordinate 1,897,616,993 of OY728157.1, forward strand.
TGGTGGATTTATTATTTTATCCATATTATTTCTCCATTTATAGAGGCATTTAGGTGTGATTGGTTACATGTTTCCTCTTGGTGGTAGATTAGGATGTTTTTCTTAGAGTACCTGGATTATGGAATGATGCTAATAATGAATAAATAATGTTAAACCCATGGGGTTGGTGTTGATGGAATGAAAATTCTAAAAAAGATATTGATATTGAGAAACTATGGACTCATTTTGGAATATGCGTGGAGGGAATGGGCTTTAATCTGATAATTAAATTAATGTAATTAGAAATAATGTTGTTGGTTAATTAATGACTAATGAATTAATTAAAATAAATTGGATTTTTAATGAAAAATAAGTAATTTAGTGTAGCTCTTTAAATTTTTGTGTGCTTATAGGATATCTAGTCCCTATCAGTGACAGTTAGGTGTCTGAGAAACAATAGTTATAGTTGAGTTTAGGATTAGGTTACGCCTATAGTGTGGTTGTGATCTATATTATATCTTGTATATTCTATGATTTTATATGCTTCCCCACCCATTTTGGTCAGGGTGAATGAAACCTAGTGGACTCTCAGAGGGTGTTTTTTCCAACATTACAGTGGGATAATGGATGGCTGACTACCCCCTCGGACCCCACCCACTTCTCTTGGTAGTTACTTGAGTTTGTATGCATGACTGTTAATTTCCCCATATATATGTGTAGAGGGATTTTATGTCTTGTGGTTATTTCACACATGTATCTCTGAATATATTATCCAAAGGATTATTATAGGTATGATGTTTATAGGCTATGATGGCTTGAGGTACTTACTCAATGTATGGGTTGGGATGGCTTGATGTATAATACCTGATGTATGATACATTTCATAAGGGTTTTGGTGGATCTTAGAAACTAATTGGTTAATATATAAGGATATGTAGATGGTATGATGTGATGATGTGATACATGAGGTTCATGTTGTGATGTCTTGCTCAGGTGTATGTGGGCTGGTTAATTTTGGAGAGAGATGGCTCAAAACATGTGGGGTTGTGGAAGAGTAGCAAAATAGTGGGGAAGCGAGATTAGGGTACCCTTGATGTTTCATTTCTATATTATATTCTCTCTTGTATGTGATATTTGGTGAGAGTTGGTCATGGGGAGGCTGGGAAGGTAGTATACATGTTTAGGTGATGAATTAGTTTCACTATTGTTCACTATGATTTATCATGATTACTTTATATTTTGCATGAGAGGCTTTGGGGAGTATCCTACTAAGTATACTATTATACTCACCCTATGTATATATGAACTATTTTCAGGTCAGAAAGGGCAGGTTGGAGATCAAGATGGATATTACTAGTTTATGGTTTTGTAGGTGATATTTGGGCTTCATGATCACTGCTATATTTACCTTTTGTTACTTGCAGTTTTCCTTTTAGTTGTTTAGTAATATATGACATTGCATTTATGCACTTGGTATTTCTTTATATGTCTAAGAAAGTATTGATTGGTGTATCTGTATTATCTCTCTCTTTCATATGTTCTTTTAGAGGATAATGTATCTCATTTGTATGGTGCTAGTCGCTAACCCGAGGCCTACTAGAGCTGGGACTCAAGTAGTAACCATCTACCTTCTCTCATTGTCGGCCTAGTATGGGTACTCTCTGGGGGGATGGGGTCATGACATGGATTATTGGAACCATTTGATTATGAATCATTTGAGAATTTCAAATCTTGTTTATTGGGAAATATGACCAAATCAATTTTTAGTGGAAAAGGTGAAAGGTCTAGCAGACTATTGGATCTCATACATAATGATGTTTGTGGAACGACGAGTAATATAAGTGGTGGTTTTATGTACTTCATTGCCTTTACCTGACTTTAGTCTATATGGATATGTGTTTCTAATATAATGCAAGTATAAAACTTTTGAAAAGTTCAAAGAGTTTCAAAACAAAGTACAAAATCAACTAGTAAAAAGTATTAATATCCTCCAATCATATCAGGATGGTGAATACTTGAGCCATAAATTCATTGATAATCTGAGATATTGTGGATTTTTTTTATAACTCACTCCTCCTAGAACACCACAATGTAATGGTATGTATGAGAGAAGGAATCATGTCTTGTTAGACATGGTTTGATTGATGATGAGTCAATGTGAACATTTTTATTTAATTATTGGGTTATTCTCTGAAGATTTTCACATTCCTATTAAAATGTGTTCCATCTAAAGTAGTAATAAATACATCATATGAGATATGCACTGGGAAATGTTCCAAAATGTCTCTTATAAGTATTTGGGGTTGCAAAGCACTCGTGCGAAATTTGGATTCTGATAATATAATCCCCAAGTCATAAAAATGTTTATTTGTTGGTTATCTCAAGGAAACTATAGAGTATAATTTAAATAATCCTACAAAGCACAAAGTTTTTATATCCTGCTTTGGTGTTTCTCTTGAGAAAAAACACATTGATCATAGATTCAGTGGTAATAATGTTGAACTTGGAGAATTTCAAGAACAAAAGGTAGAAAGTGTTATAGAAATAGAGTTTGAGTTGGTTCCACAGAGTTGTGGAAGAAGAATTGACTTAAGCTACATAAAAACCTCGAAGGTCTAGAAGGATTCATCAAGAGCTCGTGAGATATGGATTTCTCATAGCTAATTATGATGAGGTAATGTTTATAGATGATGAACCCACCACATATTGTGAGGTGATAGAGAGCTTTGATTCTAATAAATGGTTAAAATCCATGGAATCAGAATGATTATGAAGGAGATATAGCCATGTCATCCAAGATAAGTCATCAATAAAGGATACATAATAACAGTACCCTGATTGACTAGGAACTCTTCAAGGACCCCATACATCAGAATAAACTAGGTCAAAAGGATTTGTTGCACACATTTCCAATTGAGGAACATACATCACCCGATGATGTTTAGAAAACTTATAGGATTCACAATGGAAGGAAAGGTGTGGAATAAATTAGGGTAAAATATTATGTAAGAAGGAAGTCGGTAGATGACTATAGAGAAAATGTATGTCAAGGGAACAAGTAGATGTGGAAGAGAAAGCAAGGGATGTTGGGGTATCAGACATGTACACACCATCACTAAGATGACCTCTACTAAGTTCCCAATTCATCGACCACTCCTGAAAAACAACACTAGAAGATGTAAAAATAGAAACACAATTTAAGTCCTTTGTGATTCTACAGATGGATAGAAGATTAAAAGGATTGTGACGAAAATGAGCTATTGAATTTAGGAGAGTAGATGTAGTCAATAATCATGTGCCAAAATCCAGAAATAGGGATTGTAGATCCATTAGTAATAGTAATTGCAGAAGCACCAGTATACAGATGATAGGTATTAAGTATACCTAAATCACCTGTGATATGATTAGAAGCACCAAAATCAAGCATCCAAGTTATCAGTCAATGAGATACACAAGCGATAGGGTCACCAATTTGAGTAATGGAGGTTGAAGAAGAGGCAGGTGGCAAAGTAGCCCAATGAGATTTTATAAGTGTAATATCCTCTATTGAGAGTGTTAGGTTGTGACAGATACTAGATGGTGGTGAGGATGCTACCATGTTTGGAAGAAGATAGGGAACCTCGTATGGGTGGTAGGGGATTAGGATGGATAGCCGAAAAATGCCTCGACAAGAATAGTTGGGTCAGTAGCATAAAGGCATGTAGGAACATCACGGAGCAGAACACTAGTCAAATGTCTAGAAGGAATAGCTAGAGTGTATCATTGATGTGATGAAACAACAATCAGAGCGTGTGGGAATAGGTGTCTCATTACAAGAAGCATTGGAGGAAGGGGAAGCTAGAGGTGCTTCTAGGGGGTGTTGGTTGTAGTTGGAACATAGGTGTGTGCAGTGGGGACTGTAGATCAGTAGTGTTGTTGCGTGATAGGAGCGACGGCTGGTAGGTGATGTGTGCATGGAGGGAAAAATTTATCTAGGTCTGAATGGTGAACCTGGGAAGGGAGACACCATCAGGGGTGGTGGTGCATCATGGAGGAGGCGGTGTGCAGGTAGGGGTGCGTCATGCTGGGTGGAACGGAGGTAGGTTCCGTCGATGGTCGTCGTGTATGGGATGAGGTACGGAGGAGGAGTTGCATGGGAGGTGGCCCACTAGAGATGGACTCACACGGGAGAGTGATGGGAGGTGAAGGATGTTGTGCAGTTCCTGGGTCATGACAGCACAGGGAAGGCCATCGTGTAGGAGAGGCTGCACAAGTAGGCCGACGATGGGGGTTCGGGGCTACCACGCAGGCAGGCCAGAGATGAGTCATGGGGGCTTCTGCATATGTGGTTTGGTGATGGGGAACAAGGATTTCACAAAAGTGGGCAAATGTTGGGACACAAGGGGGATTCTACATAGGTGGGAAGGCAACAAGGCGTAGTGGATGAGCAATATATGGGAGAAAAAAATTATCAGATTTATCCTTTTGATAACATGAGGAATGGTAAAAATTACCACCTCAAGGATAGATATAGAAATTCATTTATAGATAGAAGAAAATAATTACAAGTAGGATGAATCTGATGTGGGACTCAGAAATACATTTAACCTGGAAATAAAATTAACTAGGTTTAACATATACTAACCAAGTTTGGAACTTGGTAGATGCACCTAAAGAGTTAATCCCCATAGGGTGCAAATGGGTTTTCTGCAAGAAAACTGACATGAATGGTATAGTGTTTTCCTATAAATCACACCTGGTTGTAAAAGGTTATAAGAAAATTCATGGTACTATAAAGATACTAACATACACCTGTCGTAGGGTATGGAAAAAGCAAATTTATTTTCCTAATGAAGCATAGTGGTTGACCAAGGTTGTCTCACTTGAGGAGCATTGTAGTTGGTTCAATCGCTAATTCTAATTCACATAATCTAATTATTTTTGGTTTTTTTAATAATTATTGAAAAAAAAATGTTTTTGAGGGTTATGAAATTGAAATAATGACATGCAGAATTTAAATCTAGATGCAAACAGAATGAAATTAGGGAGAAAGGTCTTGGTCCTAGGTTTGGATAACACAGGTTCATTCATTATTTATTTATTATTTAAATTCAATTTGATAATTCATTTTATGAAGCCTCATTAATGAATTACTTTCCTTTGATTTAAAGAGTGTGTGATTTTAGCATGCCTCTGGTACACCTAACCACACCTCCTTCAATAGTCAACTAGGATAACACCTCAACCGGGAATGCTATCCCAAAAAGACTTAACTCAACTGTATTCCATTTCATCCCTTATGGAAACCCCAACTACACTATATCAAGTGTTTTTCTAATATAAGGGAGGTAGAATGAATGAATCAACGGAAAGGAATGGATTTTGAAATAGTGTCGTGGTGGATGACCGCCGCACCCGTGCAATATTCATGTCTCCACTACAAATAAATTTAAAACATTTTAAATTGAAGTGAAATAATAAAGAAAACTATGAAACCTTCCCTAAGTCCAAGCCTTGAGTTAGTCAATTTCCATGGTGAAGTGCATAGAGATCATGATGGAAAGATGGAAGAGAGATATTGAGATAGATATTGGAAGAGAAAAGGGGTAGAAGAAGAAAGGGAAACACTTTAATATAAAAAATATGAATCATTACATGAGAAAATAAAACTAAAATAAAAAAAATAAAGAAATAAGACAAATATAAATGGTCCTTGGCCTCCTGTCCTTGGTTCCCCGGACGGTGTTGGGAAGGATTGGAATGAATTGAGAGGTAGAAGCTCCTCTCCTTTTATTGGCATATTTATGTCCTCCGTAATTTGTCGCATTGTTGACCTATTAATTGGATGAATAACACATGGAACCCTTCATTAAATTTTTTCATTAATGTGTTGGCCGTTCACCCTATAAATTTCATCTCGTTTGACCACCGGTTGTAGGAGTTATGATTTTTTAATTGGATGTTGCTTTTTCTGGATGAAGGTTCCAGGAAGCTTCCTCTAAAAGTATAACCTCAAATGACAACCTTAATGACTTCAAAACTCTCTAAAATTGATTTTAGAGGCTCTATTAGGTGTACTCATGCTATCCAAGGTGGAATAACTTCAATTGGAGGCATATAGGCCAAGATGGATGTCTGTTACGGTGGTGGGGTCCACACTGTCCGCCCGGAAAAATCTTCAACTTAATTGATTTTTTACAGATTCTAGATGATTGATTCAGACCCTAGTCCAAAAGAAAAAAATGAAGGAAATAAAATAAATATTATAAAAAAAATAATCACTCAATTTTTAATTATATTTTTCAGGAAATAACCAAAATACCCTTGACGTAAACATCTGTAAAAAATCCAGAATTAAGCACTTTTCACAATTTAGCTCATTTTTATTCTATAATCCAAATTTCCCATTATTTTAATAAAACATTTAAATATGTGGGTTTTATCATTTAAAAACATCACCAATTAATTATTATTTTATTAAAAATATGCACAAAAATTTACTCTGTCAAATAACATTTCACCTATAGTGGTGATAAAGTCTATTCAGATATTACTTGTCATAGAAACTCATTTTGATTATGAGATATATCAAATGGATGTAAAAACTAATTTCCTTAATGGGAATTTAGTTAAGGAAGTGTATATGATACAGAACAAAGGTTTTGAAGTTCCAAATGATATCGTTAAGGAATACAAGTAAAAATGGTACATTTATGGATTGAAACAAGCATCTCAGAGTTGGAATATCTAGTTTGATGATGAAATCAGAGTTTGGTTTCATAAAAAACATAGATGATTCTTATGAATAAAAGTTGATTGATTAGATTGTAGTAATATTTCTGGTATTATATGTGGATGACATACTAATTATTGGAAATTACATCTCGATACTTTACTCTGTGAATATGTGGTTGGGTAAGTGCTTCTCGATGAAAGACATGGATGAAATAACCTACATACTAGGTATGAAGATCTCTAAAGATAGATCTAATAGGTTTCTTGGACTCAGTCAAGAAAAATAGCATTGGTAAAGTGCTATAGAGGTTTATGATAGAGAACTCCAAAAGAGGTATTTGTTGGTGTTACATGGCATGAATCTTAGGAAGATTACATATCTTTCTAAGGAGCTATAAATTATGGATAAAATTCTATATGCATTTTTCATAGGTTTTATCATGTATGTAATGTTGTATACTTGAAAGTATATCTCTTATTCTCTAATAATTACTTCTATATATCAATCCAATCCTGATGAGAGTCATTGGATTGTTTTAAAGAATGTTATTAAGTGCTTGAGAATGACTAAGGATATTGTGATCTTTAGAGGAGGAGAAACTTCGAGTAAAGGATTGCACAATTGCAAGTTTCTAATCCAATAGAGATGATATGAAATCCCAACCTTATTTCATTTTTTCCCGAATGTTCGAGCTATCAATTGGAAGAGTTCCAAACAAGCCACCATAGAAAACTCAACAATAGAGGTAGGGTACATCACTACATCAAATGTTGTGAAGGAAGATGTTTGGATTAGGAAGTTCATTTTTGAACTAAAGGTGGTTCCTAACATTGATGGAGCAATCAAGATTTATTGTGAAAACAATAGAGTAATCACTCGGGCAATGGAACTATGGTATAACTGAAGGATCAAATGCATCCTTCACATATACCATCTTATATTATAGATTGCTGAGAGGGGTGATGTTAGGGTATCTTGGGTGGCTACAGATGATATGTATCAGATCTTTTAATGAAACAATTATCATGGTAGAATCATGAGGATCATGTAGAGTCTCTTGGTATACAATAGTTAAAGATATTAATTTAATGGGTTCATAATGTATCATGTTAATATAATAAAAATAAATTTCTATTTATCATCCATTCATGTGTGCTCTAATTTACTTTACATGAATGGTGGAATGATAATTTTCTCTCAATGTACAAATTTGAGTTGTTCCCAATTGATGATCACCATGTAGTAGTATGGGTTGTGATGACATGTCAAAATTAGCATGAGTAGTGGGATCATGAGATAATAAGTGGATACTTATTATTTGTACTAACCCACCAAGTATATCCCATTAAATGTCATACAATCATCGATATGTATAGGGGATTATGATTATAATAAATCATTCTTACCTGAGTTTTGTGAGATACCTAACATGAGAAATTTTATAATTTTATACCTTTTTTACGCAAGTAATTGTGACTTCACTAATCAATGGGTGTTTGGGTATTTTATTGATCATGTAATCAGTTAGAGAACGAACAAGATGGGATTTTTCAACTCGTATGATGAGAAAAGAAATCTGGCCCTTGATTGAATTAGTCTAGGGAAATTCATGGTCATGCTTACAAAAGTTGTCAAAAAACATAATCATGGTATACATAATATGGCAGAAATAAATAATTTGAATAATGTCATAACCAACTAAAACCGAGAGTATGGTATATCCATAAACATAGATGAAAACATATATAATTATAATTATTGATCTCATACTGATGGAATATGTAATTTTAGACATCAAAACATATTGTCAAGGCCTTGTTCCAAGACACTATACTAATATGGAGAGAGGCATACACCAAAACTGAATTTGTTTTTTGTCATGAGATATATTGATTCATTAAGGGGATATATATTTTTGGGCCCCATCCATTGCTTGTTTAAGTCCAATTAATTCACTATAAGAGTCAACAATACATTTTATGTCATTCTCTAAGGAACCTATGGATGAATAAAAACATGGTTATCCATATAATGAAGAATACAGAATGTCAATGCATAATCAAACTGCATTAGCAGTCAATAATAATAAAAATTTTCAATACTTTTCCCCATGTCAGTAAAATGGATAACATGATCATAACCCATCCAGAAGAATAAGGTGGATAGTTAAACAATACATAGTAAACTTTCCTATAATCATCCATATTAGAATAACAATATATGGAACTCCAATACTTTTACCCTTATAAATAAAAGGGATAACATGATCATAACTCATTCTAAGGAATAATGGATGATTTCAAAAGAATAAAACCTTAGTGAAACAAAGGAAACATATAAGGGTTTTGACATAAATGAAAAACACCCTCACAAAATAATTATTTGAATGGTATCACAAAAGAAGGGACCAAGTATCGAATTGTTTGATATCATGAGTTCAATACCCCAAATGATAAATAAACATACTATAGGATAAATCATAAAACATAAACCCCATTATGAGAAATCCTTTTGAAATTTATAAGGGAAATTTAATAGAAAGCTTAAAATATCTTTTATAAAACAATTTTAACATTGGTATAAAATACAAATTTACATGTCATTTTCAAAGGGAATTTTTGAAAAGGTGACATGAAATATTTTGAAAGTATTTACTTTAAAAATAATATCCAATAAAATATCCTTTAAAATACATAAATTTTATGTTTGATAAATGATTAGAGGAAGAAAAAACATATAAAAGTTAAAGGAAAATCCCTTTTTATTATTTTCAAAATATCTTTGTAAAAACTCACATTGTAATAAGAGTAAAAAAACATTAATTTGTATTAAAACAAAATTTACCCAAAGAGTATTATGAAATAATATAATATAATATTAGGGTGGGATAACCCAAGAATAAAAAATTAAATTTCAAGATGAAACATTATAACTAAAAGAGAGGATATATGAGTTATGAACATCTTTTAAAGGAAATATACTCCATAAAGTGTGAAATATTTGAAAATGGATTTATGTGGTAAAATTTTAAACAATTATAGGATACCATGTAATGAAATAAAATTTTATAATTTACACAACTTTTATGAAATAAGTTCAAGTGAATGATAATATATCTCAATAAACAAAAACTGAGTTACCAAAAAACTCTTACGATTGGGGTAACACTTGAGTCAAATACATTTGAAGAAAAGAACTTTATTTGGAATATTTTATCCCATTATTTACAAGGAAATAATTTATAAAATATAAATTGGATAGAAAATAAATAGAACACTATAAAAAGGAAACATGGTGCACAATAAGTAACATGTCTCAAAGAATCAAAATTAAGACCAAGAAACCCCTCACAGAATGAGTAACACTTTAATAAAATCCCCTTGAAATAGTAAAACTTTAATTGAACTTAAAATAAAATTATTAAAATATAATTCATGATATTATATCTAAAATAGGCAGTATATACACCACATAAATGAAATCAGGTATATAATAACAAACATGTCTCAAAGAGAGGAATTTGAGATGAAAAACCTTATCTCGATCCTGATTCATTCGAAATTACACAAAAAATTATAAATAATTAAATTAATGTCATTAAATACATACCTAATAAAATTATTCATAACTATAACCATTTATACTCTTTATTTATAATCATTATATATAAATATATTAGTTATTTTTTATCTATTTTCAACACTGGTTGTTAGTAATCTTTATCGCTTTAAACTAGTTTCATAAAAATGGTGTTGATAACTATTATTTTACAAAATTAAATAATTATTGGATCATATAAGGTACTATAATATATGTTATAAGATATTTTATAAATCTATAATCTCATTTAATGGTAGTTTTTATTGTGATCCATGAGGTTGAAATTGGTGATGAACATGTTTTGGTGTTTCTTAATGAATGAAGGGTGATTAATGAGTTAAATATTTATATAACCTTACTAGAAACAAAAATAAAATATTATTTAAAATTTTACATCATATTATACTAGTAAATAAGTTCTCATAGTCATCTATGATATAAATTCAAATTATTTTTCAAAGAGGTGGTTAAACCGACCCAAACATGAACCTACCATGATTAATGGATGATTATGTGGTGGTTTAGTTGTAATATAGTTTTAACAAAAGAATAATGATATTATTTAGTATTTATTAGTGTGATATATCATAATTTTAAAATTTTATAAATATAATATAATTTATCTAAAGTCACAACTTAGAAATAAGAGATCATTTTCCACTTAGTTTGCTTGTTTTAGACGATTGAATTAATGATAATCATTTTTTGATCATATCATTAATAAGTTTCTAAATTTTTCATACCATAAACTTAATAATATCATAAAAAAATATTTATACTTTAATATAATCACCATTACCATTCATGTAATTTGGTGATGAAAAGAAAAATTAAAATCAATAATTCCATGGAGGCGGTAGTTTACACATAAACATGGTTGGATATTTCATTTTACATAAAACGTGATAAAGGAGTAATATGGTTTATTATTTAATAATCATAAAAATTATAATTATTTATTAAATTATTCTTTTATACCATCCTTTTAATGTGGTGTAAAAAAATGAAACACGTTGTGTTGTGGAGGTGGTAGTTTGCACAATGCATGAATTATGGTTTCATTTTTCCTAATAGAAAAGGGAAAATGTGATTAATGTTTATTCCAATAGAATAATAAAATTAATTATACAACCAATACTAATTTAATTACATAGTTATTTAAAAATTAAAATTTTAAAATAAAAATAAAAAAGCAGATAGTCAAGTAAAAATGATTACTCACGTTGAGAACTTTGAGACTTCCTTGTAAGATCCCTAGGAAATGGAAGGAAGAGGCTAATATATCATGACCAGAAGATCAAGACAGCAAAATATAATTCTAGGGAAAATAAAAAAGTATGTTTTTAGGAGAAAACTAAATTTTTAGGAGTTCCTTGAAGGGGTGGTGAGAGGACCCTTTTATAAGTGGTGAGAATAGAATTTTTATAAATATTTCAACTTAATAAAAAGGGAGAACATGTTAAACATTTAAAGTGGATAAAAAATGATAAATAATGGATTTTTTAATATATAATTTCAATCCAAACCACATAGACTTAATTATATACATGTTTTTATAATGTTTCAATCCCTTTACCCCATGAATTATTACTTTTACCATTTTAGTTTTTACCTAAGGTAACTTAATCTTTATGCATAAAAATAAAGTGTTAATTATCAGATAATTTGGAATTACTGATTCTAAATTTTAAATTCATTTCATTTGATTCAATTTATAAAATTGATAAAAATTAATTCTAAAATAAAAATGTATAATGTATTAATAACGATTTTTGAGAAAATATTACTTATGCTCTAAAATATCCAATACAGGATTGTAAATTAAAACAAACATTTTTAAAATTATAAATTAATATATAAAATACATATTTTTTCTTATAAAAATGTTTCATAAATTTCAAATTCATACTTATATACTAATAATTTCATAAAAGTCATGTTATTTTCAAAAATGGTATTTTCACCTAAAAATAATTCTTTTAAAAAAAATAAATAAAATAATATTAAGAAAATATTACTTTGATGAATCCAAAATTAATTTTCATTTTTTAAGATTAAAATTATAAATTTTAGAAATTTAACTTTTCAATAAAAATGTGAAATATAATGAAAAAAAATTTATAGAAAAATATCTTTTTTAGAATATTAACCATTCTCATTTATATTTCCTATAAATTAATAATTAAATTAGTATTAATATATTATTCATATAAATTATATTTCATCATTATTAATTAGTTTCTTGAAATATAAATACATATCACATAAAAATCCAATATTTAGAAAAATGGATTTCTAAGTATAAAATGTTTGTATTATCCATTTTAGCTATACCAATTGAGTTTCATTCATATTAATAGTAGAATTTATTTTATTTTTATAAATATTACATATAGTGGTTATTCCTATTCATTCCCTCTAATTCAATGACTAGGTTTTAATGTTCATACTTAATATTTATATTTTTTTGTAAATATACAACTTCATTTTAGTTTGGTGTTGTGTGTAGAGAAAGTTATCTAAAATATTTAGTTCATTTAAAGGAATTCAAATATTAAAAAACTTGGGGAGTTACACCTGTTTCATAAATATCTCTAAGAATACATGTATTAGACATGGGAGGAGATTACAATGGTGATTAAAACTCAATACACTTTGGAAAATGATTTGTCTCAGATGTCATGTTTTATACTAGATATGATATTTTCAACACGTACATTACGGTAGTAAAATATTTGGTGAATCTAGGAGAACTACATAGAAATCATTCATATATATCCAATTTTACTTGAGAAAGTACAAGGGATATGTACCTAGTATATAGAGAGGAAGGAATACTAGTTATAAGGGGACACAAACTAGTCTTCCTATAGATCAGTTGGATACAATATTATAGTTATCATGAGGTAATGAGAAAGAGTGGCTCATTAAAGATAGTGGTTTCCATATCTAAAAATATTGAGTATGTTGTGTCTTTTTATGTAGCTAAATAATCAATATAAAATACATGGTGATTTTTTCAAGTTCTTGGAATCATTTCAATGGTACTAGCCAAGATATTGAGATTATAAAGGAGGATGGAAGGGATATTCTCAATGTTATCATCTCTTGATGGTTTTTACTTAAGGAGGTAAAGTCAAAAATAATAGATTATCCATGTAGGAAAATGTTTCTCACCCAAATATTAAATCCATTACTTAGAATAATCATGATCGTATCATATGAGTGCTAACAATTTGATAGTTAGCAAGTTGGATCTAGTGTAAGTGGGAGTGTCATGAAGTTGGGGTGCCCTAGACCCAACTTGAGTAGTACTTTTCAATTACCAAATCATGAATATATATAGTTATACATGATGTATACTTACCATAATAGTGTTGATACTTTTGCACTCATTATTTACATGGTAATTTCCTTAGATTATTTATCATATCAGCAGGTTATAAAAGTTACCAACTATAATAATAACCATGAGATACTATAAAGGTAATCTAAAACATATATCTTATATCATTGATATATCACACTGGAAATATACAGATGATGTTTCACTATTAGGTTTCGGAGGATCATAAATATCGATACTTTTTCACATGAAGTTCTCACTTTGTGATCTTGAGTATATGAGATCATGAGGTCCGACCTTCCAATAGGAACACCACTTTTTTTTGAAGTCATTTGTTATTCCTTTTTAATATTGTTTGTATTGGTCTCTCAAATTGTGATCATTATCAATGTGTATCATTTTATCCTTTAATTTTATGCAAGATGAAAACCATTCCATTTATGTTATGGTGAGGTAGCATGTGTTGGGTGCATCACTGATGGTATGACATTGATTGAATGATCAAGACGAGATTTATCGCTTCCAAAAGGAGGAAATATCTCAAGCCTAGTTGACCAGGATGGTATTTCCTTTACTAAATCCATAGTCATTATATAAAAAGAAAATTCCATCCAGTAAGATCATAAAATAATAAATCAAGGAAGGATGATGATACAAATTGTGTGTCTTGGTTTATGAGATATCACGAAACAAAGATATTATATTACACGATGTGTGTTCACATGAGGTTGTTGTTTCTATGACTAAACCTTATCTTATTAGGGGTCATGATGTATTTCTAGATGATACTATTGTTTTATGAGTATGACTCACTACTATTGAGATAATTTCCTAGAGGTTTGCACACAAAGCATATTCATATTTTTGACCAATTCTAGTGAATTAGAATTTAGGATATTGTGGGACCCATGATGGAGGTTGGGTAATGTCTAAGTTTAAATGACCACAAGGAAATAAATAAATTTAATATTATTCAAGTTTATAATAATAAGTTTTTAATTTATTAACACATTGTATTCACATGTTATTTAGTGAATACAAAGAAAAATATTTTTCAAATGAATATTTAATATTTAATATTCAATGTTTGTTAAATGCTTTATGGGAGAGAGAAAAGTTGAGATAAGGGCATATAATTTATCATGTAACATTATTTTAATGTTATAAGAAATTTATATATTACTTATATTGTTTTCAACATGTTCTTTGTGTCATAATTGTTGACTGGGGCTTAATTAGGATGTTAAATGTATTTGGGGTCCAAAGTGAAATTTTTATAAGATTTAACCTACCTATATAATCCAAGTGATGACCAAATTCAAGGTACTATTCATTCCCATGAATTTTATAGACTTTTTAAACTCTCAAAAATTCAAGTTATTATTCATTCTTTCAAATTTAAGAGACTTTATACCCTCTCTCTTAAGTTCCAGAGAGAAAAGGTGAGATTTGGAGCACCCTAATCCAAGAATAGATTCCTAGATCAATGTAACAATGTTCTTGTGATCTTGATGAGACCGAAGAGCCCTTTTATTCTTCATGATAGCGCCTGAATTACTAAGATCGATGATCAATAAAATTTTGGAATGTGTGTAGAATATCTAGAGGGTTTTAACTTTGGTTTCTTTAAGCAATAATCACTGAAGAAGCGTGAAACACATTTTTGATCAAAATATAATGATGTAAAATTTTAATTTTAATTTATGGTTTTGATTTTTTTATGATAAATTAATTCACACAATATCCTCAGGTTGATAATTAGGTTATGGTTATGCTGGTGATGAATTTCTGATGTCATTTTTAGTGTAAAAATTTTAAATCCCTCTTATTTTGTGCTTTCATTGCACACCCAATACCATCAAAACAAACAATTTATTCTCTCAGACTGATCAATATAACTGAAAATCATAATGTAGAAACTCAACAAGTACATAGAATATCCCAATAAATTGTGTGTGAAATGAGTGTATGGATTCCTATTATGATGTCTTTGTCTCCTCAAACTTCCTATCTCAGAGGAACTAGTTCATGTGACGAATTAATACATGACATGAAATGTATAATAATAAAAGTACAATAAAAAAAGGTCAATCTAAAAACTACATAATATTGGAAAACCAAATATATAATATAATTTTTGATCTAAAATCATAACCCCATCAATAGTTATTATATCGACCCATTCTAAAGTTAATATAAATATTACATTAATCTCATGATTTAGATTATACATATCACAACAATCGCACAATCCAAGGAGCTAAAGGTTTAGTGTCTTAGATATTAGAAACATAAACATATTATTTTACTACACTTTCAAACATTTATCCATATTCTTACTCCTTTAGAACTTTTCTAGACATATCACATGATATAATCATCTTTATACCTTAGGAACTGGAAACATAGGAAAGTTGTGAGTTAAAACACTCAGTAAGGGAAATATATATCATAAATTATTAGATCATAAACATGAAAAAGAATGTAAGGAAGACAAAAATATATTAATAAAAGATCAAAATACCATAAATGATAATCAAAAAACATGATGGAGTAACATAAGATCATAAAATGATCATTGAGGAATCAAAAAAGTTATAACATGGCTCAAAATACATATTAATGACCAAAAACATGTGAGTGGTACATAAAAGTATATAATAAAATAAAAATAAGGAATAATCATGAAAACATGACATAACATGATAAATAACTTGAAAATGTGGAAAATAATAAACATAGAGAAACTATAGTATTGTGAATAAAAAATTTACCAACTTTATGTTGTGAACAAAAAAAATGTCCTCACTTCATGTTGTGAACAAACAAAATTCCCACACTTCATGTTGTGGATAAATAAAATGTCCATGCTTCATGTTGTGAACAAAAAAAATTCCCAAACTTCATGTTGTGAACAAAAGAATACCCACACTTCATGTTGTGAATATGAAAAATTATCACACTTCATATTTTGAACAAAAATATTCTCACTCTTCATATTGTGAAAAAACAAAATGTTTACGCTTCATATTGTGAATAAAAAAAATGTCCATGCTTAAAATTATTTTCTCATGAGGTAAAAATCCTTAAACAATGAATCAGAGGGTTATCTAGGATCTCAAACTTCACCATTCATAAATATAAGTTTTATAATAAAATAAAATATTCATCATACCATAAAGAAACCATGGAAAAATAATGGGTTTCTTAAAACATGCTAAAACATCACATAACATGAACTTAAGAAATCATAGAATATCAAAACTCTCATTCTAAAAAATAAACCATATCATAATAACTTATAAATACAGATCACAATATCTATGCATAAATGATAAAACTTTTAGGGAAAATAGAAGTAAAAATACAAAAGTTTTCAAAAAAAAACCTTTTAAAACATTTAAGTAAAAATTACTTTCAAAAAAACATTCTTTTGAAGGGAAAGATAAGACTTTTGAAAACTTATTTCTAAATAAAATATACTTGAAAATACATAAATATTTCAAAAATAAGAAGCTAAAATACTCTAAACAATTATAATTTTAAAATAATCTTTAATAACAAAGACTTGAAAAGGACATGATGATTTCAAAAAGGTAAGTGAAAATACTTTGAAAAATTTTTACTTTAAAAAGAACCTTTAATAATAGAGACTTGAAAAATAAATAATGTTTTTAAAAAAGATATGTGAAAATAATTTGAAAACTTTTAATTTTAAAAATAATATTTAATAATGGAACCTTGAAATATATATAAATTTTTCAAAAAGGTAAGTTAAAATACTTTGAAAGCATTTACTTTTAAAAATAATATTTAATAGTAGAAAATTAAAAATAACACAAAGCTTTCAAAAAAAGTTAGTGAAAATACTTTTAAAAAAATAAATTTAAAAACAATATTTAATAATCAAAACTTTTAAAATACATCAATTTTTCAAAAAGGTAAGTGAAAATACTTTGATAACATTTAATTCTAAAAAAATCTTTAATAATGGAAACTTGAAAAAGATATAAAGTTTTCAAAAATGGAAGGTGAAAATAATTTGAAAAATTTTAATTTTAAAATGAATATTTTATAATGGATACTTAAAAGGGATATAAATTTTATCAAAATAAAATATGGAGTGGATAATAAAACCATTTATTTTGAAAGCGGTATAAAAACACTTTCGAACATTTTGAAATAACCTTATTGAAAACCCACATCACTTAAAATATTTTAAAACTTACTATTTAAAATGTGGTAAAAAAATGAATTTTAACATAGATATAAATAGGAGAATAAAATCATATATTCTTTATAATTAATGAGAAAAAAAATCCCTAGATGGATTATCACATTTGGGAGATCTCAATTTTTGGATGGAAGTTGAAAATAAATCCTTATGGATTGAGTAAAATTTAAATAAAAACTCTTGAATGAGAATGACCATGAAATTGAACTTATAATACCATGAATGAATAATTAATTTATGATATAATATATCATATTGACAGTATACACACCACTTAAAAATAAAAATAGGAGTGCAATATAAAAAATGTGTCAATGAAGGGGAATTAAGAGGAAAATCTCTGACCTTATTTTCTTGCTTAGTTTATCACACTCTAACCTCATGTAAAACAAACATAAATAGATTAATAATATATTTCATAACCTTACACATAAATATTAACCTTTTATAATCCTTATCATAATTCTTTATCATGATTACATTAGTTAGTTATAGTGTATTATGACCATCGGGTGTTAATAACTTTAACTATTTTGTGCATGTTTAACAATTTTGATATCATTACACATAATTTGACATCAAGTTAATTATTGATATATCATTTATTATTATTCAATATATAACTTATATTTATTTTAATTTTTTTCATTTCATTCCATATGTGTTTTTCTTACGTTATGTGAAACCCAAATTGATAACGGCTTATTTAGGTAATTTTAGCGAATGAAAATGTTACTCTAGTAATATGTTAAATACTTAATATAAAATTTAAAAAATAATATATTAATAATTATTTGATTAATTTATAATAATAATATTATTTTTCAGGTTCTCATAGTCATCCATAATCATATTTTAAATTATTGTTCACATAGGTGGTTAAACTGACCCAAACTTGAACACACTTTAACTCGGTTGGCAAGTATGGTTAAGGTGGTGTTTATTTTAACATAACATCATTATAATAGAATTATAATGATATTATTTTAATTTTTTTATTATGTTTAACCATATTTTAATATGTTTTAGATAATTTATGAAAATATAAATGATAAATGATAAATGTTTCATCATGGAGTTGGTAATCCGCACATACACGCAATTAGCATTCTCATTTCTCAACATGTGAGAGGGGGTGAAGGTGGATATTAAATTTACATTTAAGAAACATAATTATATGAGATATATCATATTTATTTATCATTACCTCCATTAATACCATCCATAAAAGTTGGTAATGAAAAAAATGATGTCACTTTGTGGAGACGGTATTTCGCGCAATGCACTAACGATGTTCTTTTATGTTTTTCTAAGTGGGTGGAAATGAATAAATAAGGGTTATAACATTAATATAACAAAATATTAGTAAAATAATTATACTAAATTAATCATAATATTATAGTGATATGATATTTTTAAGAGATATATTAAGAATAAAAGATTAAGAAGGACGTAATACTTACTTTGGAGACTTGGTTTTTCCATAGAAGTTCCCATAAAATTTAAGGTCTTAGGATAATTATGATTGAATAGGGGATTATGATTGTGGTGTAGGGTTATAGGGATATTAAAAGGGTTAAGTTTTAAGGAGTAACTTTAAGGTGAAATTTATCTTTGAAAGGGTGTAAGTGATGTCCTTTTATAAGAGGATAAAAGGAACTTATGGAAACACTCATCATTTTTTAATAATTTTCATGAAACTATTAAAGGTTCAATGGCTCAAAAGTGGATAAAATTGGATTCTTGGAAAATATAAATTTAAAAATAATCTAAAATACTTATTTAAAACATGTTTCTAACATGTTTTTTCTATTTTCCCTGAGTAAAACTTTTTTTACCATTTTTAATTTTTACAAGGGTGGCTATTTTTTAACCTTAGTAATTAATTTTGATAAATAAAATTAAAATTGACCATATTTCCTAGTTTTAACCTTATAATTTTAAATTTCAAAATCATTTTATCATATCAAGTGTGAAAAGTTAATTTTAAAATAAGCACACTTAACTCATTATCATGACACATCAAATTGATTATGCCTTTAAATTTTATTTATAGTCTAGGGAATAACCTTGGTCATATCTCAAGGAGAATTGGAGGTTTAAAGTGTTTATTTTTAATAAAAATTACTAAAAGAGTGGGTGGTTTTGAAAATAGTTTTAAAAATAAAATGACTTAATTAAAGAGTTTAATAGTTGACAAAGGATGGTGGTGTTTTTAGATTTATGAGAGAAGAAGGTAATTTCAAATTCACTACACATCTTGGATAGTTCATTATTATGAAAATTTCACATGGTTTAATGGAATCCTTTGGTTTAGGGTTGTCAAGATCTTATTTCCCCTCTTTCCTCTTAAAACGATACACAAAGAACTAGCCCTTAACACAACAATTGTGTTTTCAAGGTTTGGATATCAGGCATAGAAAAAGGGATACCAAAGCATACTGAAATATTATGTATGTGTGAGAGAAATAGGAATCTTGTCTTGTCCAATTGGAACAAACCAAGATTCCCACTTAAATCTCAACACAATCAGTATTGAAATGAAAAATGTTTCACTTAATTAAACCAAATAAATTCATTCAAAGGAGAATAATGTTAGGATAAAACATAGGTGAAATAATTAAAACCCAAATTACAAAAATCCCATAGAATAAAACATCCATAACTCCCTACCAAGTATGTGTATCTTCCTTGAAATTACCATCCACCATTTAGCTCACCATCGAGAGGAGGAGGAGGATCAAGTGGATCTCCTTCTTTATCCTTGATCCCCTTATGAGGATAGGGGTATCAAGAACTTCTAGGATGAGGATAGAACACCTCTAGAAATCCAAAATAGTATCACCTTTCATCCTGGTCAAAATTTCAAATGTGGTGCCCAAGGTGCCAATTTATAGGAAAAGTGGAAGGTGGTTTTGGGAACCCTGATTTCATTAAACCAATTAGATCATAGTTTTTAGCATCCAGAAAGTCTTATCTTGATTTTGAAAAAACTAAAACTTATTTATACACATTTTTAATATCTTCAATGAAAAATCAGAATCATTTAGAGGACTAAATCTTGAGATATGAAGGAAATACATAATCTAACTTTTAACTTAGAGTATAAACTTTTTATTAAACGGATAGGTTTGGTTGGGCCCCTTAATGGACTAATTGGGCTTGGATATCTTCATAAGAGTTGTATACCAATGAATTTAGGAAGAGACCACAAAATTTCAGCCTAATTGAATTCACAGATTATCTACAGTTTCTATTTGAGTCTATAGGTGTTCTTGGAATCTTGCACGGTTTGGCCCATTTTTCTTCAACTTCATCTCGAGCCCTCCAAAACACCTCAAACTATAATGAAAACATCAAAACAAGTGAAATT
The DNA here is from genome assembly GCA_963277665.1 of Viscum album. Lineage (NCBI taxonomy): Eukaryota > Viridiplantae > Streptophyta > Magnoliopsida > Santalales > Viscaceae > Viscum > Viscum album. The sequence continues at coordinate 1,897,638,240 of OY728157.1, forward strand.
TACCTTTTTAACAGTGATAAAAATTAAATGATTAAATAAAAAATGAAGTGAAATTTGTTATAATAATTGTAATTTACAATAAAAAAATCAATTTAATATAGTGGTGTAAGGGTGAAATAAAATAGTAAACCGTGGTGCGATCACACACTTAATCGCATAAAAACAGTTTTCATAAAAATGAATTTTGTCATGTTTAAATTTATATATAAGTTAAAATTATAATTATTAATAATTTTAATGAAATAAATTGATTTATTATAAATGAAATGAAATATATTAGTATTTCATGTAAATCCACAACTGAATTTCACCTTGAAATTTCTTTATTCAAAGAGATGTCCAAAATCAATTTTTATTAAACTAAAGTTTTTATTTAGTTCTAAATATTTTTGACATGGTATTTATATGATCAAAGAATATATTAAAATTCATAATTTTATTCCTTAAATATATATTTTATTACTTAAAAGGTTTTTTAAACTTCTAGGATATGCTTACACAGTAATAAAATTGAAAAAAAACGTATTTTCAACTAAAAAATCAATATTTTTAGAAAACATTAAAAAATTAATACTAAGTAAATTTTAATAAGGGGAGTTAAAAATGATTTTTTTTATCAAATTTACATTTTAAAATTTTAAAATTCATTTTTTAAAAAGGTACAATATAAAGAAAACAGTTTTTATTATAACTTTTTTCAATATTAACTCACATTAATTATTTATCTGCTAAAGGTGATAGATATTAATGGTCTACCATCTTAATTTTTATTATATATTTATTAATATTGTATTCTTAATGTTTTTTGGATTTTTTATGTTGGTTGTATCATGAGACACAGGTTATAGAACATAGTAAGTATTTTAAAGGATTTAAAATCTTAGGTCATTACATTCCCCCTAAATAAATTGCATCCTTGAAATTTTATTATTATCATTTACTAAAGGAATAAGCTAAGAGATTCGTAAAAAACTCAAAATATATCTTCCACTGAGATATCCACCTCATTAACCTTGCTAATAATTATAAACAACTTATCCCAAATATGCTTCTTAAGAGTTATTGGGGACATACCTTTCACAGCTTCATTTCCTTAATCTTGATTCAACCAAAAAATAAATCCAAAAAAAATATGATAATATCCAAAAGAATTAGTGTATATGAATATTAAATCTCAATACTAATATGTCTTCTACAATGATAACTTCATTTTAAACTGTGATACATCCATTTCAACCATGTCATGCTTGGTTAATCTTATAACTCGCTTGGTTCTGCATAGGTTACTCTATGTTTTGTTATCTCATACTTCTCCACCTAATTCCTCAAAGTAACTATAAAATAAATCCTTCATTGTGGTTCATAAAGAGCATGCGATCAACCAAATAATATCCCCTGGGAGTGTCAAACCAAGTGTGTAGTTATGTATCTTTTTCATGCACTCTATAATGATCAAGTTAATACAAAATACGCCCTCTTTAGGATTATTTCCCCTAGGTACAACTATTATAGAGCCTTTATCCACCTGTAGTATACATTTGGGGATGTAATTTCTTAGATAACCACACAATATCTACTTTACCAAAACATCAGGATGTCATCCTACACTTAGACTCGTCAATTAGACTTTTCCTTAGGGTGTTTTCTAAAGTTCTATAAACTAATATCCAAAAATAAATCAATTGATCTCCAAAATAACTAAAGTCTCCTCTAATACCAACTATAGAAACCCATGTTAAAATTAACAAAAATAGTATATTAATCTCATGATTTATATTATACATATCACAATAGTCACATAATCCAAGGACTGAAAAGTTTAGTATATTATAGATTATTCATATAAACATCATATTTTACTACAATTATTAACATTTAACCATAATCATACTATTTTATACCTCTTATAGACATCTCACATGATATAATCATCTTCATAACCTAGGTATTTGAAACATAATAAATGGATGAGCTTAAACCCTTAGTAAGGGAAAGATATATCACAAAGTATTAGATCATAAACATAAAGGAGAATATGATAAAGACTTAAATATCTCAATAAAATATCAAAATAACATGGATGATCATCATAAAATATGATGGGGCAACATAAGAGTATAAAAATAAAGTTAAGGAATCATAAAAGTTATGACCTATCTCAAAATATATATCAATAAAAAAACATGTGAGCATTACATAAAAGTTAGTAACACTTTAAAAATTTGGCATAATCATTAAAACATGTCATAACATGACAAAAAACTTTAAAATGTGTCACAATCATAAATATCAAGAAATTATAGAATTTTGAATAAAAAAATGTCTCCACTTCATGTTGTGAGGAAATAAAATGTCCCTGCTTCATATTGTGAACAAAAAAAATTTCCACAATTCATGATGTGAACAAAAAAAATTCTCATTGTTTATGTTAAAAAAAATTCTCATGCTTCATGTTATGAAAAAAAAATCATGCTTCATGTTATGAATAAAAAAATACCACGCTTCATATTGTGAACAAACAAAATATCTACGCTTCATATTGTGAACAAAAAAAAAATTCCACACATAATATTGTGAAAAAAATGCCCATGCTTAACATAATTTTCCCATGAGGTATAAATAATTAATCAATAAATTGGAGGGTTACATTAGACCCCACCCTTCACCATTCATACATATTATTGGAACCAAGGCAGCTCTTTGCTGAAAAGGAGATTGGTTTGTGTTTGTTGTCAATCCTCTCATGGAATTTGTGTGCAAGATTGTAGGGGGTTTTGAAACTTGTACGCAAGGCATGTTTCAGGATTAGAATCTCAAAATATGGAAAAGTCAAGTGTGTGAAAGTTTGAAATAGGTGTGAGAAAGATCAGGGTTACGTGAAAGATCCTTATATGCCAAAAATGACATCAAAATGGATCTTGTGTGCTCAAAGAGAATCTTGTGCGCTAAAGTAATTCTTGCATGAAAAAGTAAAATCTTGCATGCAAAAGTCAGATCTTGCATTACACATCTTAAAGGCCTTTAAATAGGAATCTACCCCCACTGAAGACATAATAAATTCTAACGAAGAATCGGGAGCTTTGTCGCGTGAAAGACTTCCTTGAAAAATTCAAATCTTGTGCGCCAAAGCTAAGCTTGCACACAAAAGTCAAATATTGCATGCCAAAGAAAATCTTGCATAAAAAAGTAAGATCTTTTGTGTACATGATAGGTGTTTCATGCAATTGTAATTGTAAGCTAATTACATGTTCTGAATATCTGGTTCAGTGGTTTAGTGGTTTCAATTGAATCAAATCGGGACTTCGATACAAGAAGTGTCTTGTGTTGAACAGAGATAAAGACTTTAATGAAAATCTATTGAAGAAACCTTTAAGTTGATAAACTGAGTTAGACTTATCTCAAGGTAGTGAGATAGGGGGAGTTTATAGAAGTGATCTGAGGGACGTAGTGATCTATTCTTGAACCATTGTAAAGGTAGTGTTCCTGGAAAAGAGTGATTGTGACCAAACCTTGTAATCCTAAAACTAGTTAAGATTAGTAGATTTAGGTACAACTGACACACTATCGGTGTATGATCCTTGGACGTAGCCCTTTTTAGTGAACCAAGAAAAAGTGTTGTGTCATTTTCTTAATTTCATTTGACTGAAAGATTTAACAAGTTTATCCCATCATGGGAACAAGATTCACAACTTTAAAAAGAAAACGTTGACACCCTGATTCACCCTCCCCTATCAAGGTGTTATAGGGTCCTTCACATATAAGTGCCATCAGAAAAATTAAACATTATTCATCACATAAAGAAACAATGGAAAAATAATTGGTTTCTTAAAATGTTCAAAAAAATCACATAACATGAACTTAAGAAATCATATAATATCAAAAATATAATTTTCCAAAATAAATCATATCATAATAACAAATAAAGGGTGATAAAAACATCTTTTCATGAAATATAAACCTTAGAGGGTAAATAGAATTGAAAATAAAAAAGTTTTTAGAAAACCTTTTAAAACATTGAAGTGAAAATTAATTTCAAAAAACCATTTTTGTGAAGGGAAAGATAATACTTTTGAAAATATTATTTATAAATAAAATATCCTTGAAAATACATAATGTTTTCAAAAAGGATAAGCTAAAATACTTTGAAAATTTTTACATTTCAAATACTCATTAATATTAAAAACTTGAAAAAAACATAATGATTTAAAAATGGGGAAGTAAAAATACTTTGAAAACTTTTACTTTTAAAAGAACCTTTGATAATAGACTTGAAAAAGACATAATGTTTTCAAAAAATAGAAGGGAAAATACATTGAAATTTTTTAATTTTAAAAATAATCTTTAATAATGGAACCTTTAAAAATGCATAAATTTTTCAAAAAGGTAAGTGAAAATACTTTAAAAACATTTAGCTTTAAATATAATATTTAATAATGGAAACTTGAAAAGGATATAAAGTTTTCAAAAAGGTAAGTGAAAATAATTTGAAAAAATTTACTTTTAAAATAAATATTTAGTAATAGAAACTTTAAAAGGACATTAATTTTTCAAAAAGGTAATTGAAAATACTTTAAAAAAATTACTTTTAAAAAGAATCTTTACTAATGGAAACTTGAAAAGATATAAAGTTTTAAAAAATGAAAAATGAAAATAATTTGAAAACTTTTACTTTTAAAAAGAATATTTTATAATGTAAACTTTAAAAATATATAAATATTATCAAAATAAAATGTATAGTGGATGATAAAACCTTTTATTTTGAAAGGGTAGAAAACCCCTTTCAAACATTTTGAAATAACCATGTTGAAAACCCACATCACTTAATAGATTTTAAAACTTGCAGTCTAAAATGAGATAAAAAGAAATTTAAGTTTACTATATATATCCATATAATAAGAAAATTATGAAGTCTGTATAATTAATTAGAATAAAAATTACCCAAATGGATTATCACATTTGAGAGATCTTGATTTTTAGAATGAATTTGAGAATAAATCCTTATGGATTGAGTAACATTTAAATCAAAAATCATGAATGAGAATGAAAATGAAATTGAACTTATAATAATATTAAGTAAGAATCGATTCATGATATAATATATCATATAGGCAGTATACACACCACTTAAAAAAATATGTATGCAATGCAAACAATGTCTCAATGAAGGGAAATTGAGATGAAAATATATTACCTTCTTTCCTTTCTTAGTTGATCACACAATAACCTCATTTCAAACAATAATATATAAATTAATAACCTATTTTATAACCTTACTCATAAATATTACACTTTTTTAATCCTTTTCATAATCTTTATCATGAGTATGTTAATTATTTATAGCATATTATGACCATTGGGTGTTAATGACTTTAACTATTTTGTGCATGTTTAATAATTATGATGTCATTATTCATCATTTGATACAAATTTCATTATTTATATATAATTTATGATTCTTTAATATATAACTTATATTTATTTAAAATTTTCTTATTTCATTCCATATGTATTTTAGTTACATTATGTGAAAGCCACATTGATAATGACTTATTTCGGTAATTTTAGTGAATGAAATTGTTACTTTAATAATAAGTTAAATACTAAATATAATATTTAAAAAAAATATAATATTCATTATTTTATTAATATATAATATTATTATTACTTTTCATGTTCTCATGGTTATCCATAATCATATTTTAAATCATTGTTCATATAGGTGGTTAAACTGACTCAAACTTGAACATGCTTTAACTCACTTGGCAAGTATGGTTATGGAGGTGTTTATTTTAATGTAATATAATTATAACATAAGAATAATTATATTATTTTCATGTTTTACAATTTTGTACCATATTTTAGTATTTTTTAGATAATTTATGAAAATTTAATTGAAAAACGAAAAATGTTTCATTGTAGAGGCGGTAATCTGCACGTACACACGATTAGCATTCTCGTTTCTCAACATGTGGGATAAGGTGAAGGAGGATACTAAATTGAAATTTCATAATCATAATTATATGAAATATATAATATTTATTCATAATTACAACTATTAATACCATCCATGAGAGTTGGTAACAAAAAACAAACAACGTCGCTTTGTAAAGGCGGTAGTTCATGCAACACACTTTTTTTATAAGTGGATGGAAATGAATAACTAAGGGTATTCCATTAATATAACAAAATATAAGTATAATAATGATAATTAAGTCATAATATTATTATGTTGATATGATATTTGTAAGAGTAAGATTAATATGGAAAGCTTAAGAATGAGATAATACATATGTTGGAGACTTGATTTTTCCTTGGAATTTACCTTCAAATTGAAGGTCATATGCTGATTATGAGTGACCGGGGGATTATGTTTTTGGGATAGGCTTCTAGGGAGATTAAAATAGAAGAGTTTATAGGACTAATTTGAAGTTTAATTTTATATTTTAAAGGGTGTAAGTGATATCCTTTTATAAGAGGATAAGAGGGAACTTTTGAAAACACTCATCATTTTTCAATAATGTCATGACATTATTCAAGGTTTAATGGCTAAAAAGTGAAAAAAAATGGAGTGTGAGACAATATAAAGTCAAAAATCATCCCAAAAACTTATTAAAAAACAAAATTTCAACATTTCTTGGCCATTACCCCTAAATAAAACTATTTTTACCATTTTTACTTTTTACTAGGGTAACTATTTTTTAACCTTAGTAATTAATTTTGATAAATAAAATTATAATTATAATTATTACCTAATTTTAAATTTATGATTTTAAATTTTAAAATCATTTTATTATATCAAATTTCAAAATGTGTGAAAAGTTAATTTTAAAATAAACACACTTAATCATGTAAAAATAGTTTTTAGAAAAATGATATTTTTTATCTTTAAATTTATATATAAGATAAAATTATCATCATTACTAATTTTAATGAAATAAATTGATTTATTATAAATAGAATTAAAGTTATGATTATTTCAAGGAAATCCACAACTGAATATCACCTTGAAAATACATCATTCAAAGAGATGACTGAAATCAATTTTTATTAAACTAACATTTTTATTTAGTTCTAAAATTGTTGGACATGGTATTTATAAGATCAAAGAATATATTAAAATGCATAATAATATTTCTTAAATTTATATTTTATTACTTAAATGGTTTCTATAAACTTCTAGGATATTCTTACATAGTGATAAAATCACAAAAACTATATTTTGGACTAAAAATCAATCTTTTCAAAAAAAAATCAAAAAATCATACTAAGTAAATTTTCATGAGAGGACTTAAAAATTGAATTTTATTTTATAAAATTTTCATTTTAAAATTTATAAATTAATTTTTTGAAATAATTTAAAATATAAAGAAAATGGATTTTATTATAACCTTTTTCAATATTAACTCATATTAATTATTTATCTGCTAAAGATAATAGTTATTAATGGTTTTCTATATTAGTGTTTATTATAGAATTATTAATAATGTATTATTAATATGTTGTGGTTTGTTTACATACGGTGTAGTCTGTGACACAAGTTATAAAACGTAGTATGTATTTTAAAGGATCCAAAATCTAAGGTCATTACAGTTATCCCATTTCATGTGAAATTTTCATGCTTCTTGCCTTCCAAATATAATAAATTGGGACACATAAGCTCTATTTATAGGAAAAGATAATATTTTTACCAATCAATTTTTAAAATTAATGTTGTAAAACCATCCAAACACTGGGAAAATCTCAACCATTGGTCCAAATTACCTTACCTAAGATCCTTGCAGGGACAGGACATTTAAAAAATAAGTGATGAGCAGTTTCACTCTTACAACCACATAGAGATTTCATAAGAATTGTATTTGGGTTACACCTTGAAACATTATCCCTTATAGAAATACAATACCTATAGAATAACCAAGAAATTAAAGAACATTTGGGTGAAGAAATTCTATCCCATAAGAATATTTCCCACCACATATAAAAAAGGACTGAGCATAATTGCATCATATGCAATTTGAGATAAGAAATGACCACCATAACATGAATCCATTTACTCAAAGAGGTTATGATTTTCTCACTAATGCCTAAACACATTTCAAGATTATAATTTTATTTAGAGAGTAGATATATTTCAAAACATATGATCTACATGTCTCATGTCATGCCACATGAACTTATCACTAGCCCCCACAAATGCATAATGTAAAAACTTTCATGAAAATATATTCACCTCCTTAAAAACTCTCTTAGAAAGCATGAAAGAGAAAAACAAGTGAATGTTCTCTATTTCTGCTCTGAGGGGAAAAAATTAATATATACGAGAGAGGAGATCATTTGAGTTTTAATTTAAAATACCCACCCACTTAAATGCCTCAAATCCTAAGAAACGTCATATTGGACTCTTATAATATTATACTTGTCTATAAAGGTATTTGTGTCATCCATTTTAAAAATTATATGCAATATAATAATTTTTCTAAAGAGTTGATCCTTTTTTGATTTTTTATGAATTTTTTATTTTAATTTTTTATTTTTAAGTTTTCATGTTCATTTTTTACTTAATTTTCATTTTCAAATTATTTAAATTTTCAAATTTTAAGTTCTCATTTTCATTATTTTATATAATTTTTATTTTTCAATAAAAAAACTAAATACATGTTTCATAATATTAGACTAATTTTTATACATTATTTATTTTATTTTGTTTAATTTTATTTTTTGAATAGAAACTTTAACTCCCTCATTAAGTCTTAAGCTTCCAATTAAGTAGGTCACCCCCAATAATCTAGTTAAAGACCTCGGTCTCACCCTTTTAAAACTAGGTAAAATATGTGCACAAGCATGAAACCCTTATCAATTAGTGGGTTAAATATTTTTTACATGGATTAAGATCTATACAGACAACTAGAGAGAATGGAACTCACAACATTTGGGATACTAAGAGAGTGACCTACCACTAAAACGCCCTAGAAGGGCTACATTATTTATTTTAAAAAAATAAATTAAATATATTACCATATATGTAAAACAAATTATTAAGGATTAAAAAGTATATAATATTTTAATTTTATTAATATTTGATCATTAAAACCATTAAATTTTTAGGTTATAAATATTTTAAAAAGTAAATCATTTGATTACATGGAAATGGGGGAAAATTTGATGCATTTGATTAACATAAAAAAATGTGTCGTATAGGGATCAAAATGGGCCAAGTACCCATTTTTTACTACCGAACTCTAGACCTGATTATATTTTATCCTACCCAAACCTAATTAAAATCATTTAATTTTTACATTGCCTAGAACTCGATTAATTATATAGTACCTATTTGTACCTGGATCTATTTATTTTAAATTTATATTTTAATTAAAAAATTATTATTAAATTTTTATATAGTATAGTTAGGCCGCACGGTGGTATGGTTGGGGGTGATCATTATATGGGTAAGTTATCTGATTAGGACTTGCTGAGAGGGGGAGGGAATAAGAGTGTAATAAACCCCCTTATGACCTGCTTTGAAAGTTCAATGTAATATTTCATCTGCATAGAGGATGCTACTAGGGGTTTCCAAACCCAACCCAACCAGATTGACCCAACCCAACCTATTCGAGTTGGGTCAGGTTAGGTTATGTGCAAAATAATATCGGGTTGGACTCTATTGGGTTGACTCATATATGGGTTGGGTTGGGTCTTGAGTTTTCCAAATAATGACCTAACCCGACTCGATGGACCAGATATTATTGTTGAATTCTGTAAAAAATATGGATTCTAGGGTTTAAAAAATGCTCATTGTTCACCCCTACCACCTCCTCGCTCTCTCACCCCCCCCCCCCACCTTCCCTTCTCATTCATGAGTGATTTGGATAAACCTTAATTTGCGATCGGGATAAACCCTAATCACGAAAAAACTACTGGTTCTACTATGGGTGTGTGTGTGTCGTATCCAGAGCCTCGTCAGTGGATACTGGTGGATCTAGTCCTCAGACTTCTTCCATTCAATTTTTTCCACACCCTCTAGAAAGTCATTCATGTAAGGTAGTACAAGTGGAGATACTCCTCCAACTATTTTAGGAAATCAAATTCATATGGGGTCTACTCTAACTACCCATTAAATTATATAAATAGGAGGAGGTATCATTAGTAGTAGATCATTTAAACAAACTAAGGGTAAGTCATCTCTTAAGAAGGTAACAATTCCTAAAGCACATACTAGAGTTTCTCAATCTTATAATCATTTTCATAAGAAAAAATATGGAAGGGTTGTATGTAATTATTATGGTGAATATTATTATTGCACATTTGGAAAACATGGAACTAGTAATATGAATAGGGATTTTACAAGGTGAAACAAAAATCCTTACAAAAATATTGAGAAAAGTAAAACCACTATTGGTGTTATAAATAAGTGTGAATATGAGGATGATGGGATGTGTAATGAACTGGCCCGAATTACCCTCTAAATTGGAACTCAAACTGATTCATAGATGACCCGAAAGGGAATTCCTGATCCCCGTGGGTTGAAAACTAGTACCTGGGTATCAAAAAACCAGAGGGAATGATTTATCCCAACCAAAAACAAGATACATGGAATATACATAGATATAGTGGAAAGAAAAACCAGAAAAAAATATTTCATAAACCATAGATCCAACGATAGTGGTACAATCCAATGGAAAACGGCAGGATAAAACCCAAAGTACATGTCTGGCTACCAAAAGACAACTGAAACTGGAAACAACTACTCTATGTGATATGTGGGCAGAGACCCACCATCTCACCACCATCTATCCATACCCAGCTGACATAAAACTCAATACCTTACTATGGATCCATTCCTTTTCCTAAAGTAAAAGATAATACAAGCTCTACACAATCTCAATGGAACATGTAGGGTGTGAGCTAAATAGGCTCAGTGGGATCTCACTGAGTTGTTCCATATAAAGTCTCTGTACAATAATCCTAATATACTTAATTTTAAGAAAACATGTCATAATAAGTAGTTAAATGGTTTTTATATCAAAAGTATGGTAAACAGTTCCCCTTTTTCCATAGTTCTAAATCATTCCAGGTAAAACAGTTTCAAATCACAAATCCATCAAACCATTTTTATTTTATCAAAACAGATATATCAAATCCCAAACAAAAAAAGCCAAGCGCAATGGTAAAACATGCCTAGGATCACAATAGTTCGGGCTAGCTAAATCACCCATGCCATAAATAATACTAGTGTTCACTCAAGTACCTAGGACACTGGGCCTAGTGAACATAGGAACACACTATAAGTGAACCCCCTATAATGTCAAGATCAATTCCCTAGGACACTTATCCTAGAGAACAAAGGAACACCCCATGAGTAAACCCTCTACAATGTCAACAGATGAGGACCAATATGCATATTCCACCTAAGTACCTGGAGGTTTTCCATGTGCTATATTTATCAAATCATTTCAAAGGCCTTGTCACATTTCACAACACATTTCCGAACAACCATTTTCATCAAAAAACATGTTAGTTAATTATTTCAATTCATTATAAATGATTTATAAAACCAAGATCAGTTCAAGGTTCATCCAACATAGACTAGAGATGGAACCACCTACCACAAACCCATGTCAAACATCAACTATGATGGGATCTACACGCCGAAAGGAATGCATAAACAATGAACAGAGTCCCTAACATCGATCCTCACATCTTATAATCAAATCTCATAAAAAAGGGTCAGTGAAGAGGTTATACCAACACATACCTCGATAGACTTGCACTCCACACCATAACCAATATAAGGGTTAACACCCAAAAGGAAATTGCACAATGAATCTATAAGGGATAGAATAAGTATAATGACCTGAACCCGCATTTCCAGATTTAGTGCTAAACACATGCTATGTAATTTTTTTATAAAATAAACTGAATAATTACACAACACATTACACAATCGAGGACCATTTAGTGATCTAGGTTTTAGAGAATTAGATGAAAATATTACATTTCAACTAAATGGTGTAAAATGAAATTTAAATAACAAAAGATTCTTCAGTGCGTAGCCTCCTAATTGAATAATACATCACTAGTAATTCTATTAAACCTGTAAAAAATGATTTTAAAACATGGAGTGAGCATTTAATATGCCCAGTAAGGGGTTTTTAAAACATTAATAAATTCTTTTAAAATATTATCTTTGAATAAATATATTTACTTAAAATTATAATTTTAAAATATAAAAATCCAAATAGGTGTATATAATTTAAAAACTATTAATTTGTCAAAATAGTTATATTTGAAAAGGATCATTGAGATTTCTCCATTAAAAATATTAATTTTTGGTGGGTAATTTTTTATACATGGAAGACCATTTTAAAAACATAAGTTTGGTAGTCATAACCCATATGGAAAAAAGTCTCCTTAATATTTATTGGTTCACTCCTCATAACATAACATTCACTACACTAGTGCTAGTTTTTAGAAAACACTTTTAATAGACATTCTTTTCTCAATCAAGTCCCAAAACTTTTCAAAAATACATAAATAAAATTATTTTCTTTAAAAGAAAATAACATTTCTTATAACAATTCGTAAACATGTTCTTGCGAGTTTTTAAAACCATTTTTAGGAGAATATCATGCTCAAAACTTGCTATATTTTTTTAAAATTTATAAATAAAATGCATAATAAAACATGTGCATACTTGATTAAAAATACATGGAATGCCACTTATAAGTTAGATGATGGACATACCTAGTTATGCATGACATACTAAGGGGTGAAGATACAATTTCACACATTAAATGATAACTTGTTTAGGATTAGCACATAAAATGATAATTATTATTATTTAACACATAAATATAAACCATAAAATGACCGATTAAGAACAAATTTATAACCTTTGTATATAGATTGGGAAACAAAATATTAATCCCTCTATAAATAAATTTATATACATAAATATAAATCACTATACCTTATACATATAATCATGTTTCGAAAACATAAGCAATCCCTTTGATAAATGATCTTCTTACAACATATAAGCTTAGAGATAAAATTTAAAACAAAACCTATATTTTATAAATCCTGAAAGATAGAAATATATATGTGTGTGTGTTTGTGTGTAAATCTTTGTAAAATGAATATAATATGATTAAAAAAAATAAACCCCTACATAAATCTATAATAATTATGGATTTATAAGAAATCCCTTAAAACATAAATTTAAAACAAATATTTTTCATCAAAAAAATTTAAACAAAGAAATAGGTATGTATATATTTGTATATATACTTATATATATATATATATATATATATATCTTGGTGAAATCAATCATAAAACAAATTGAACCCTTACAAAACGTAGGATTTAGAAATAAAAATTTAAATCAAAACCATTCCCTTTTAAATTCTGAAAATAGTTAGATATAAATATAAAATCATATATACATATAACTTTGTAAATCAGACACAAAATAAAACTAACCCTTATATGACTTCATCAATAAATTTATAAGTATGACATTTATTTATATATCCATATAATTTTTTGTAAAACCAACATAATGTGATAGGATAAAATTGAACCCTTATAAATTTTAAAAATATAAATTGATAAGTAAAATAAACCCTTACATTGATTCTAAAATAGAAACATCTTGCAACTTCGAACTCCATCTCAAACCTCTCCCGACTAACAGTTTTCTTATTAATTTTTCTCATTTGCACAATGAATGGTATAAGGATTTTATAGCCATAACCTTCTGTGCACCGATAAAAAAATATTTAAACAAACGGCTAAACTAAAAACAGAGGAGATGCTCATAGATTTTATAACGGAGATAAGTTTCATCTTGTGGATCAAGCTAAATGTTCAGACGTAGACATTGATTATATTTTTTATTCATAAGTTTTATGTATCAAAATTATTTGAAGAAAATAAGAACAACAACATGGACGAAAAAAAATTTAAATATGTCACGATAGGGATGAAGAACCTACATCTGCAGACCAAAATGGAAAAATTGTTGTTCATAATCAAAGAAAACAAAAAGATTACAAATAGTATGAACCAAAAGTCAATAACAAGACAAAAATTGCAATTACCCTGAATCAAAATGAATGGACCGCAATGGGCCGAGACTAATTGAAATAGAAAAATGAAGAAACATGAAAAACACTACCATAACCAAATCGATCCTACGTTTGACACCAAGAAAGAAAAATGAAACTTACCTTGCACTAGGTTGGAGTAGATCTAAGTTTCATATGTTCGGATATTTCTCAAAACAAAACCCTAACTACAATCAGGACCCTTTGACGATGCTCATACTCGGTTGAACCTCCCTTGCTGGATCGACTCCCCTATCTGGCCCAATTTTAGCCTCGATGCACTCGCCTGGGATCCCCATGGTCATGCTCAGCCTCAGCTTGAAGCTGCTTAGACTCCATGGCTGGAGCTTCCCGCTCTATGAGACCCAGCCTGAAGACCCCAAAACCAAAACTCTATTTTCAACTTCTTTTATTTTAAAATTTTATTATTAATAATTTAATTTAATTTATTTGATAAAAAATGAATTAAAATTTTAGTTAAACATAATTCAAAACATGTAAAATAAATTTATACATATATATTACATTTAATAATAATAATAATAAGTTTATTTATTTTAATTATTATTAATCTTATTATTATTTTTTATTTTTAGTTTACCTTTAATTATTTTTATTTATTAAAATACTATATCACAAAATTTTATTTCATGATCAATAACTCAAATAAAATATCATGTCATAATGTTTATAAGTCTATTTATTTATATCACTTAAAAATAATTTAAAAAATGATTTTGTGAAACATTTTTTTATTGCTTTCAATTATAACATGTATTTAAATTTATTAATATCTTCAAAAATAATACCATGTTTTAAAAAAGCAGTATTTGTTTATAATTTTTAATATTAAATTAAAATAAAAACTTATTATAAAATAATAATTTATATAAAAATATTATAACAAAAGGTATGAAAACTACATTTTTTTAGAAAAACATAATTAAATAATTTAATATTTGATCATGTTTGATAAAAGTGATATTTTTTAAAAAATAATACAAATCAAAATAAAAAATATATTTTGATTAAATAAATCACTTTTGTTTTATAAATGGTATTTATTAACTTTATTTATTTAAATTATAAAATAATTCATTTATTAATTGCTTATAAATTTCTAGGATGTTACAAGAAGCATCATCACAAGATCACAAATCCTTGAACTATAGCCCAAGACCATTGTCACAACCAAGATAAATGAAAACAAATTAAAGGTAAGGAATGCACTTACCAAAGGAAGAGAAACAAACCAAACCGAAGATCAAATTCCAAATGAAGAAGTCTGTAAAGGTTAGAATCACCCAAAAATACTCAGTGCAGTTCTAGGGTTTGAGGGAGAGAGAATGTAACACCCCGACCCCTTTAGGCTGGAGCCGGTGCATTACTTGTGATATTGGCATGGTTAGAAGGAATGAAAATCCTAAAGGAACGATCAGTTTAGTAGTCTTGAAGAAACTAGATACATAGATGTTACTCAAATTACATTGGAAAAGTTTACAAAATACAATACATAATGAAACTAAAACGTGCATCCACAAGAACTCAATAAACGATCTCCTCTTTGTCACCTGTTGAAAGTAAACAAAGAAAGGGGGAGCTCAAACGCTCAGTAAGGGTTAAAATTAGCATAAGAATGAGTACAATAATAAGTGAAACATAATTAATCTGACATAATCAATATGTCATAGTGAATAAATGAAAAACTAATGCCATTAATAAACTGAGAATGAAACTGCATCCATAGATTTTGTCATAGTGAAAACCTTATGGATAATAATAATAACTGGTAATGAATAAAGAGAATGATTATTAATTGTAAGTCATGTATCTGGCACATGAAACCATAATACAATTAAAACAGTTTAGTTCTATTGGTAGAAACCTGTCTGATTTTTGGAAACAAACTCGAAGGGTTTATCGCCAAATAATTTTTCTCATGAGACCTACCGATGCATCGAGGGGCTATAGTGGGCCCCACCCACCAATGTATGTCCAAATAATTTTTTATACATTTATTAAATATAATATAAATATTCCTTTTCAATATCCGTATAGGGTAGAGTATACAGATTCATCAATATTAAAATAACTTTACAAATAAACATCGTATGTAAAATGGTATACGGTTTAGACAATAAACATATACATGATATGAGATTATGGATATTTATTATAAATATAATTTTCAAATTAAAGGTGATCTCAAATGGACAGTAGGTACACCACATAAGGATTATTAGGTGCACAATACAAAGTTAGACACAACAAAATAGTAGTTGAGACAAAGACTTTTACCACAATGTAAACGGTCGCATCATATGACCAGAACTTAATAAAATTCAAATGAATCATTTAATATCATGAATATAAATTGAATAATTTTATTATATATCAAATGGAAGTACACACATACCACATACAAAAAATAAGTGGAAAACAATGAAAATATCACAGAAATGAAAGTGAGATGAAAAACCGTTACAAACATTTTGGCATGGTAACGAGTGTTATTGTGAGGGATTAATGAGAGGTAAAGGGTTATTCCATTATTTATATGTCACAAGGGTATTATTGGGGAGTTTTGAAAACATACCCTATCATTAGGAATTAAATATAAAAGGGCACAACATAGAGGAGATTCTTGAACAAAAGTGAGAGAGAGGATACCTTACAAAGATTGTGTCATTAGAATGATGATAAATCAATGAAATATTTATGTGTGACAAATAAAAATCCACAAAATATAAGTTTATATACAGTATAAAACAATCATAGTTTATTCACACATATTATTTGAACAATGTAACCAATGAAATAGATGTTTAACTCAAACAATGAAAATTGAGTTAAGCAATCCCTTACCTTATGCTCGAAGGTGTTCTTGATTGTTCTTAATGACCTGAATAATCAAATTTAGATTCATTAATTAATAATTACAGAACCTAATAAACATGTAATTGATATGGTATAACCTTATTAAGTTCATTAATGGCCTTCTTGATGAGTTTAAGAGATTCAATTTTATTGTTTTGGAAGCATTTTCTTACGGGGTTTCATGATTTGTTTACTTGTATTCATGAATGGAAGTTGGTTTGAAATATGGTTAAACATCCAGAATTATTAATATAAATTATAAGTTACATTAAAGAGATATGAATGATCTTATAATGATTCTAGTTATATAACATGAGGATGACTCATTCGATGAGTTAAAAATAAACGCTTGAATTTGGCTTGGTAGTTTTGTGCTCAATAAACTTGTTTTGTATTATTATTCCATATTATGTATGTGTAAATATTACAAAAAATTAATCAAGATAAAATACATATATTATGACCTGGTTCAACCATAAATATGGTTTCATGACCAGTAATGAAGGAACGATTGAATAACGAAACTTCGTTGTCCACGAAGGTTATAAATTGGAACCTCATGGACGTTGATTTCATTTATAAAAATAAAAGGGAGGGAGTAAGAATATTGATGATGGTTCTTCCATTCGCATGATATAAATCTAGTATATATATGATACTGGAGTTATCATGATGATTTGGATAGAGGAGGTGAGGAGAGGATAACAAATGAAGATAAATTCAAATGAAACTAAAAGAAAAAGAAATGTGTTTTACCTCTTGAAATAACTTCCTCGAGAACCTCCTTAAGGGAAGGGATTTTGGTCTTTTGGAAAGACCAAGAGCTTACTGGTCATGGGGAGTGACTAGGGAAGGGTATTTGGGTAGAACTTTGAGGAGCTTAAAGTCTTATAGGAGTGAAGAGAAGAGGGAGTGGTGAGGGGTTTTTATAGTGGAGGAGAGGGGTAAATTTTGAATATTTAATTCATTATTTTATTATTTCCCTCAGGACAACCAATAGTGTTGTTTCATGTGACCCCTAATAGTAATAAGTGCATGTGAGTTCTAACCAACTGGACTTACATCACTTATGATGTCATAAATAATTTATTTAACTGATAATTTGTATATACGGTATTTTATCGTATTTCACTATTCATCAAAAATTCTAGAATTTCAGAAAAATACCAAAAATTTACCCTGAACATTTTTCAACGTGTAGAATTCAAAAATTAACTCCATTTTTCAAAATTAATTTTCTAAATATTATTAATTTAATTTTTAAATAAAGTTATAGTTAATTCGAAAAATAATAATCTTAAAGTGCAATTAGTTTTATTTCTCATTGAAAAACTAATTAAGATCTCATTATCCTATTGCCTTAAGAAAATAAAATAATATTATTATTTACTATTCATAAGGATAATATTACTATTCATAAGGGTATGTTACTATTCATCAAAAAATCAAGTTGGTTCTATCAGACTCCAAATGACTTACTGGTTACAACTCTAGATGACCGTTTTTCAAAATTCAAAACATAGAAGTGGAAAATTTATGTTTAATGGATAGCTTATAACTTTATTCTATAATGTTTTGATTCAAAAAAGACATAGTGCTTCATGCAATAAAGGATATCTAATTAATAGAAAGTATTTAAAAGTAAGATACCATAAAATGTTTGGGGTGTTGTATTATTCCCTCCTTTGTAAATTCCGTCCTTGAAATTTTATGTATAAAGCCCACCAAAAAGATGTGGGTGATTCTTATTCATGAAATCCTCTGGTTCCCATGTTGCTTCCTCCATATTCTTGTTCCTCCGAAGAGCCTTTACTAGACGAGTTGTTCGATTTCTCAATACTTTCTCCTTTGTGTCAAGAATCCTGGTAGGCTTTTCATAGTATGACAAATCAGGTTCCAATTATATTTCTTCATATGTGAGTACATGCATTGGGTCTAGCATGTACTTATTTAAAAATGATACGTGGAACACATCATGAACTCTAGATAGATTTGGTGGCATCGCTAAACAGTAAGCTACAGCTCTGATTCTTTCTAGAATTTCAAATGCTCTGATGTACCTGGGGCTTAGTTTCCCTTTCTTACCGAACCTTAAGACACCCTTCCATGGAGATACTTTCAGAAATACATGATCTCCCACTTGAAATTCCAAGTCCTTTCTCCAGTTTTTATCATAACTCTCTTTCATACCTTAGGATGCTTTAATATGGTCTTGTATTTTCTTCACCTTTGTCATGGTCTCTTCAATAAGTTCCAGCCCTATAAGTTTCCTTTCACCAACTTCGTCCCAACAAGTTGGAGTTCGACATCTCTTTCCATACAATGCTTCATATGGAGCCATTTGAATATTAGAATGGAAACTATTATTGTATGAAAATTCCACCAAAGGAAAGTATTGATCCCACATACCTTGGAAGTCAAGATAACATGAACTCATCATATCTTCTAGAGTTTGAATAGTCCTTTCAGATTGTCCGTCAGTTTGGGGGTGATATGTGGTACTCATTTGAAGCTCAGTATTCAAAGTCTTCTGGAGACTTTTCTAGAATTTTGATGTAAACCGGGGATATTGATCAG
Source organism: Viscum album (assembly GCA_963277665.1). Taxonomy (NCBI): domain Eukaryota; kingdom Viridiplantae; phylum Streptophyta; class Magnoliopsida; order Santalales; family Viscaceae; genus Viscum; species Viscum album. Next base: position 1,897,657,799 of record OY728157.1, read on the forward strand.
AGACAATTGATAGAGGTGCACCATTAAGTCTCAAAACTTTATTAATATAAAGTCTTTTCGGGCTCTCAAGTGGTAAATCCTCTCTTATTGGAAGGAAATGTGCTGATTTTGGGAGATGATCAATAGTTACCCATATTGCATCATTCATTCTATGTGTCCTCAGTAGTCTGGTGACAAAATCCATCATAATGTTATCCCACTTCCACATAATAATAGGTAGAGGTTGCATCACTCCTTTGGGATATTGTCTCTCCGCCTTCACTTGTTGACAAACTAGACACCTTGACACACAGTAAGCAATTTACCGCTTCATATTATCCCACCAAAAATATTCCTTTAGATCTCTATACATCTTGGTGCTACCCGAGTGTATAGAGAAATTTGAGCAATGAGAATCATCTAATAGTTCCCTTTTTAGCTCAGGTATTGATGGAATGCATAACCTCTTCCCAAATTTCAGAACTCCTTCATACACGAAGTCAGCCAGTCTCCCATCCTTGACTGCATTAATTTTCTTGTGCAGATTCTCATCATCAGATTGAGAACTTTTTATCTTATCTAGTAAAGATGGTTTAGAAATCATTTGAAAGAGGAGTGATGTTTCCCCTTTCTTAAAAATTCCCATATCCATCTTCAGTATATCCATGAACATAGGATCTCTTTCAATCCTCATTTGAGTCAGAAGGACATGATCTTTCCTGCTTAATGCATCTACCACCTTATTCGCCTTTCCTGGGTGGTATTGTATTGGACAATCGTAATCTTTGAGTAACTCCAGCCATCTCCTTTTCCTCATGTTGAGTTCTTTTTGTGTGAAAATGTATTTCAAACTCTTGTGGTCCGTATAAATATCACATCTCTCTCCGTAGAGATAATCTCTCCATATTTTCATAGCAAAGATTACTGCCGCTAACTCAAGATCATGAGTTGGATAAATTTTCTCATGATTCTTCAACTATCTTGATGCATAAGCAATAACTTTATCGTTTTGCATAAGGACGCAACTCAGTCCATTCTTTGATGCATCGCTGTATATTACAAATCCATCACTTCCAGTTGGAAGAGTCAAAATTGGAGCATTGACCGATCTTCTTTTCAATTCATCAAAGAATTCTGTACATTCTTTTGTCCACACAAACTTAACTCCTTTACGTGTGATCTTGGCTACCGGGTTAGCCAGTCGGGAAAAATTATGAATGAAACGCCGATAATAACTTGCTAAGCCAATAAAACTACATACCTCAGTTATGTTTGTTGGCATGGTCCAATCTTGGATTACCTTTGTCTTCGCAGGATCAACTAGGATTCCATCCTTAGAGACAATATGGCCTATAAAAGCCACTAATTAAATCTAGAATTTGCACTTGCTAAACATCCCATATAATTTATTTCTTCTAAGAGTTCTCAGAATAACCCGCAAGTGATTCTTATAGTCTTCATAGATTTTTGAGTATACAAGGATATCATCGATGAATACCACAAAAAATTTATCAATATATTCCTTGAAAACTCTATTCATTAAATTCATGAAAATAGAGGGTGCATTTTTCAGCCCAAAAGGCATCACTGTAAACTCGTAATGCCCATACCTGGTCCGAAATATTGTCTTAGGAATATCTTCCTTCCTCACATGAAACTGATGATATCCAGATCGAAGGTCAATCATCGAAAAGTATTGAGCTTCATGAAGTTGGTCAAATAAATCATCAATACGGGGCATAGGATACTTATTCTTTATTGTAATAGCATTTATTTCCCTATAATCAATGCAAAGCCTCATGGATCCATCTTTATTCTTGACAAATAGGACAGGGGATCCCCATGGAGAAACACTAGGTTGAATAAATCCTTTTTCACTCAAATCCTCTAGTTGTTTCTTTAACTCTACTAATTCCACAGTGGTCATTCTATAGGGATTCTTTGATATAGGTATTGCATCAAGAATTAAATCAATAGCGAACTCAACTTCCCGCTCTGGAGGATGTCCAGGTAAATCATCTGGAAATACATCAATGTACTCTTTCAATATGTGCACATCTTCAATTTGATGATTTCTTTCCTCACCAATAGATATTGGTTTATCTTTCTCTACAAGTAATGCATTTAGTTGAGATACTGGGGGTGGTTCTAGATAATAATCAGGTGGCGAAGTTTCTACCCTAAAGACAAGGGATTCTACACCATTTTCAAAAATTGTAACTTCCTTCTTCTTACAATAAATCTTTGCATCATAATTTGACAGCCAATCCATACCGAGAATTATATCAAATTCAGTCATTGGTATGATGATAAGGTTAGAAACTAGATCACATTTTGGTGTCGGGAGGGGGACTAGTCGACATTCCTTGGTTTCAATGATACATCCCCCTAGGAGTTTTGACTAACAACTCCTTTATTAAATCAAATTGGACATATCTAATTTTCTTGGCAAACTAGGAAGATATAAATGAATGTGATGATCTAGAATCAAATAAAGTGTTAGCTAAGTTTGAGGAAACAATTAAAGTACCTGCCACCATTTCATTAGGAACTTCAACCTCCGCAGTTGTAATCACAAAGTCTCTACCTTGTTCTCTTAGCCTTTTCTGAGTCGAGTTTCCTTGATGCTTAGGACACTCATTTTCATAGTGTCCCATCTCTCTGAAATTATAGCATTGAATATCTTTGAATTGTTTTCCCCTTGAATTCATCAGATCGATGACCCTTTTATCCACAGTTATAGCAGACTCCCATGCCTTTCAAGCATTTCCCGAGATGATTCTTTCCACAGTTCTCACATAATGGGAATAGCTTTATTCCCTTGCTCTTCTTTGGTGTTTCTCCTTTTCCTTTGTTATCAAAGTACCGCTTATTATCTTGGTTTCCTTTGAAAATATTTGATCTAGCAAATTCCCACTCTGTTTTGATGGAACTTGATACAATTTCATCATATGATGAAAATTATTGAGAAGCCAGTGACCTTCGAAGACTTGGCTTAAGACCTTCAAAGAAATGATCAATCTTGTCTATCGAGTCACGTATGTAATCCACAGCATACCTAGCCAGCCTTGTGAAAGTATCCTCATACTCAGCAACACTGTCTTCTTCCGTTTGTTTTAAGCTAAGGAATTTCCTCTTCATTTCAGTTCGTTGCTCACAAGGAAAATATTTTTCAAAGAATATTTCCTTAAAAGTCCTCCATTCTATATCTTCTATTTCTTCTTCCTCTGTGGTATTCTGAATCAAGGACCACCATTGATTAGCATCTCCCTTGAGACAATATACTGCCATTACTACCTTTTCATTTTCATTACATCTTAATGCCATGAATATCTTTTCAGGGGACTTGATCCATTTCTCAGAAACCACTGGGTTAGTAGTCCCACTAAATGATGGGGGATTCTGCCATATGAAACGATCCAACACAGGTGTGGAATGATTATTCATTACAACTTGAGTAAGTTTCCCCAATATGGTCATGATCTGATCTACTCCAACGTTTACTGTGTTGACTTTCTCAGTAGGGATATCCCTACCTTACCCACGAGTATTGATTCCCCTTCTTCCATTAGATGCCATTTCTAAATAATGGAATACACTAGGTTAGTTTATGAATCTCAAATAGAAAATAACTCAACATAGATTGAAATTCTATGCATATCTAATCTTATAAATATGATTTCTCTGAGGAAAAATTTACATTAAACTCCTTCATAATGGCTTGTAAAGAAAATGTGAATTATCCTAAGCATATCCCCCGGGATTTCCATAACCAAGAGTGCAGCAAGGCTCATTTCTGTGCACTAGTTCCCATTCGAGTTTAGCTAAAAGCGGTGTTTTCAGGTTTTACCCCTAGATACATTTGTGTTAGAGCCGCCTCTACCTGCTCGTATCCAGACAGAGATGTATTACTTAAAATATACACATAATCTATTCCTTACCAAAATAACAAGATGTTCTTATATGTTTATCCTCAAATATTACCTTGGGGCTTTGTTCCCTACTATACATTTCCTACTCTAGTTTCCAAGTTTTCTACTAAACTTCCTCTGATACCAACTGTAACACCCCGACCCCTCTAGGCTGGAGCCGGTGCATTACTTGTGATATTGGCATGGTTAGAAGGAATGAAAATCCCAAAGGAACGATCAGTTTAGTAGTCTTGAAGAAACTATATACATAGATATTACTCAAATTACATTGGAAAAGTTTACAAAATACAATACATAACGAAACTAAAAAATGCATCCACAAAAACTCAATAAATGATCTCCTCTTTGTCAACTGTTGAAAGTAAACAATGAAAGGGGTGATCTCAAATGCTCAGTAAGAGTTACAATTAGCGGAAGCATGAGTACAATAATAAGTGAAACATAATCAATCTGACATAATCAATATGGCATAGTGAATAAATGAAAAACTAATGCCATTAATAAACTGAGAATGAAATTTCATCCATAGATTTCGTTATAGTAAAAACCTCATGGATAATAATAATAACTCGTAATGAATAAAGAGAATGCTTATTAATTGGACGTCATGTATCTGAATTTTCTGAAGATTTGGGCTTGTTAAATCTCACACTGGTGGCTTGATTCAATCAAAATAGGCCCTCAGTTGATGCCTTCGACCATTTCATCTTCGGGTCTTGGGATCTATAGGAACGAGTGGTGGTAGGCTTGCTGGATAGCAAGAAAATCATGATTCGGTTCGAGATGGAGGCAATTCTGATTCAAGCATGGTTGAGAGCTCCATGCGTCTTCAATGGATCTCGTTTCCTGCTTCTTCGGTGGTCCTTTGACCTTCATATGGATCGCGACTCGCCTTCCATGGTGGTTTGGGTAAGTTTTCATAATCTTCTGTTACCGTTTCAAAATCCTTCGATAATCCATATGTTGGGGAATTTGGTGGGTTGGTTTCTTTGTTCTGATAGCCGCACTGAGGTAGTTTTTCATCCAATGAATCCTTAGGTATGTGTTGAGGTTGATGCATCTCTCACTCCATTTTATTTCTTCTGGATCATGATTGGAGAAGAATACCGTTGCAAGAAGAGGGTTATCTATGAGAATTGGACCAATTTCAGTGGCTCTTGCAAGAGGTTGGGCCACTCAGATGAGGTATTCCGAAGTGGTTATCCAACACGGTTGAGGGAGGATCATCATAGGAAAGGTGATCCTGTGATCTCTGGTGTTGATTATAGAAGCAAAGTAGTGGGGGCTAATGTGGAGATGGGAAGGGACTTGAACTTGGCAGGACCTAGTGACAGAGGGAAGGTCTCCTGTGTGTCTGGTTTAGATGTAGAGAGTAAAACCATAGGGGCCAGTAGGGATGCTTTGTAGGATGTTGGAATTCCTTCTAGTTTAATGGTTGATTTGAGTTTAGAGCAGGCTGGGTTTGAAAAGGTTTCGAACACAGAAGAAGTGGTTGTCCAGATAGGTGATAGTAATTCTACAAGTTTGGATCTGTTGGCTGTTCCTTTTATTTCTTTGAGTAACTGGTTCAATGGTTTGTCTGAGGACATGCTGGATGAAGAAATGGAGGTGGAGGATACTGCAGGGAAAGGGGATGATGTGGTGGTCTTAGAGAATCAGCAGGTTGAAGACTTGGGAATTGATAAGTCTAGGAAGGGTAGGGAGCTTGTGGAGGTTCAACCAGTGGAAGACTTGGGGCAGGATCCTGCTATCCTAAACATGCAAAGTAACCACAGTAGGGACAGGAGCGACTCGTTGGTGGAAGGTTCAGACCAGAGGCCAGGTAATCCCCAGGCTGGAGGTTTAGGGACGAAGGCTCATATCACGGTTGTGGAGAATATTCCTATGGAGGATGAGTGTCTTCCTTTGAGAGAGAATAGAACGCCAGATCAAAGGTGGGGAAGCAATGTTAAACAGCCCGGGTGGGAAAGGAGAACTCTAGGAAGGGTAAGGAGATCCTGAGTGCCCCGGTTGGACGTTATTTCAGTGAGATTGTTCAAAATGGAATTCAGAAAGAAAATGCAGGCGAAGGACTATTGGCTGCAACTTCAACAAGGAGATCAAGGAAGGATTATTCCTATCTCTCGTGACCAATGCGGACCAGGTCTGCTTCAAAAAAAATAATCAGGTGGTTCTTACAATCAAGAAGGGTAGCGAGACTAAGAATACATCACCATACATGGCTTCCCTGGAACAACTTAGGAATCATGTTCAAAGTGTGAGTTTTTGGAGAAGCCTAGAGTGGGAATCAGCCACTGGGGAAGAGAAATCCAGTATGGGATGTGGTGATGACTACAGTTATTATGATGTATAACTCTGTGTTGATCAGTTTTCCTTATTGTTTCGATTTGCTTTGGCGTTGTATGTTGGGCACTGGACACCCCTAATCCAGCTATTTTAATAATAAAAAAAATGATTTACAGTCAATATTCGTATAGGGTAGAGTATACGGATTCATCAATATTAAAATAACTTTCCAAATAAACAACGTATGTAAAATGGTATACGGTTTAGACAAAAAAAATATCCATGATATGAGATTATGGATATTTAATATAAATATAATTTTAAAATTAAAGGTGATCACAAATGGGTAGTAGGTACACCACATAAGGATTATTAGGTGCTCAATACAGAGTTAGTCACAACAAAATAGTAGTTGAGACAAAGACTCTTACCACAATGTAAACGGTCGCATCATATGACCAGAACTTAATAAACCTCAAATGAATCATTGAATAACATTAATATAAATATAATAATGTTATTATATATCAAATGGAATTACACACATACCATATACAAAAAATAAATGGTGAACAATGAAAATATCACAGAAATGAAAGTGAGATGAAAACCCCTTACAAACATTTTGGCATGGTAACGAGTGTTATTGTGAGGGATTAATGAGAGGTAAAGGGGTATTCAATTATTTATATGTCACAAGGGTAGTATGGGGGAGGTGAAAAAACATACCCCATCATTAGGAATTAAAAATAAAAGGGCACAACATAGAGGAGATTCTTGAACAAAAGTGAGAGAGAGGATCCCTTACAAAGATTGTGTCATTAGAATGATGATAAATCAATGAAATATTTATGTGTGACAAATAAAAATCCACAAAATATAAGTGGATATACATTATAAAACAATCATAGGTTATTCACACATATTCTTGGAACAATTTAACCAATGAAATAGATATTTAACTCAAAGAATGAAAATTGAGTTAAGCAATCCCTTACCTTATGCTCGTAGGTGTTCTTGATTGTTCTTAACAGCCTGAATAATCAAATTTAGATTCATTAATTAATAATTACAGAACCTAATAAACATGTAATTAATATGGTATAACCTTATTAAGTTCATCAATGGCCTTCTTGATGGGTTTAAGAGATTCAATTTTATTGTTTTGGAAGCATTTTCTTACTTGGTTTCATGATTTGTTTACTTTTATTCATGAATGGAAGTTGGTTTGAAATATGGTTAAGCATACAGAATTGTTGATATAAATTATCAGTGAAATTAAAGATATATAAATGATCTTATAATTATTCTGGTTATATACCATGAGGATGACTCATTTGATGAGTTAAAAATAAACGCTTGAATTTGGCTTGGCAGTTTTGTGCTCAATAAACTTGTTTTGTATTATTATTCCATATTATGTACGTGTAAAGATTACAGAACATTAATCAAGATAAAATACATATATTATGACCTTTTTCAACCATAAATATGGTTTCATGACTAGTAATGAAGGAACAATTGAAGAACGAAACTTCGTTGTCCACGAAGGTTATAAATTGGAACCTCATGGTCGTTGATTTCGTTTATAAAAATAAAAGGGAGGGAGTAAGAATATTGATGATGGTTCTTCCATTCACATAATATAAATCTATTATATATATGATACTGTAGTTATCATGATCATTTGTACATAGGAGGTGAGGAGAGGATAACAAATGAAGATAAATTCAAATCAAAATAAAAGAAAAAGAAAGGTGTTTTACCTCTTGAAATAACTTCCTCGAGAACCTCCTTAAGGGAAGGGATTTTGGTCTTTTGGAAAGACCAATAGCTTCGTGGTAGTGGGTAGTGACTAGGAAAGGGTATTTGGGCAGAACTTTTAGGAGATTCAAGGTTAAGAGGAGTGAAGAGAAGAGGGAGTGGTGAGGGGTTTTTATAGTGGAGGAGAGAGGTAAATTTTGAATATTTAATTCATTATTTTATTATTTCCCTCAAGAAAACCAATAGTGTTGTTTCATGTGACCCCTAATAGTAATAAGTTCATGTGAGTTTGAACCAAGTGGCCTTACGTCACTTATGATGTCATAAATAGTGTATTTAACTGATAATTTGTTTATACGGTATTTTATCGTATTTCACTATTCATCAAAAATTCTAGAATTTCAGAAAAATCCCAAAAAATTTACCCTAACCATTTTTAGATGTGTAGAATTCAAAAATGAACTCCATTTTTCAAAATTAATTTTCTAAATATTATTAATTTAATTTTTAAATAAATTCATAGTTAATTCGAAAAATAACAATCTTAAAGTGCAATTAGTTTTATTTCTCATTGAAAAACTAATTAAGATCTCATTATCTTATTTCCTTAAGAAAATAAAATAATATTATTATTTACTATTCATAAGGTTCATATTACTATTAATATTACTATTCATAAGGGTATGTTACTATTCATAAAAAAATAAAGTTGGTTCTATGAGACTCCAAATGACTTACTGGTCACAACTCTAGATGACCGTTTTTCGAAATTCAAAACATCGAAGTGGGAAATTTATGATTAATGGATAGCTTATAACTTTCTCCTATAATATTTTTATTCACAAAAGACATATTGCTTCATGAAATAAAGGCTATCTAATTAATAGAATGTATTTAAGAAGAAGATACCATAAAATGTTTGGGGTGTTATAGAGAACCTCTTGAATGAAGGAGGAGTTAGGTGATCGGCACATAAAAACTAGATGGGAAGGTCTGATTCATGTCATGAATCCTAGATTAATAGTATGAATCCCCCAAGTTACATGTATGTTGAAAAATACGTTTCCTCGATTCAAAATCCATGAGCGACCAATTCAAGACATGAATATGATTCATGTCCCGAACTCCTTTCACATCATGAACCAGGTTCACAGCTTCTACCTTGAACAAATCGTGGCGTGAAATGGTTCTACAGCCATCACCCAACACAACCCCTACATAAAACTCTCAATTCATCTCCAACACCCTATGAACCTGAGAAAAAGCCTCTTAAATAATAAAAAAGAGTACACCTTTTACCTAGATGTTGTAGGATAGTTAAAATTTCAATAGCTCATTTTAACCCAAAAGAGTGAAAAATATATCTTTCTAAAATGATAATCATTGATGATTTATCATTTAAATCTATTGAGAATCAAGGCTTTAGAGAATTTATTGAATATGTAATAGCCAGTGATTTTATGAAATATTTTTTTTTTCCAATAAATTTAATCTTTTCGATATTTTGTGTTACACGCAACACTGAGTTTAGCTTGAGTTACACGCAATACTAATTTTAGATTTTATTACACACAACACTGAGTTTGGATTTCATTATATGCAACACCAAGTTTAGTTTTTGTTACACACAACCCCGAATTTGAAGAAAACGTTTCATATTATTAAAATATTGTTATGTGATAATTATCACCTAGCCGTTGGAATGGCGGGTATGAATAGGATGAACTAAATTATGAAAATATATGATTTATATATGTTTATAAAATGAATTATTTTGTGACCAATTAATTAAAAATTAAAATAAAAACTATTTGAAAATAAAGGAAATCTTTTTCTAAAAAACTATTTTTATGCACACAAATGTGTTTTACCTCAAAAAATTAAATAAATAAATTTTGGTGAATTATTTTATTGAAATTTATATATTATATATTAAATAAAAAATTTAACATTCATCTTATGTGTTTTCTATATAATAGATAAGAATGAATCCAATTTTATGCTTAAAAACTATATTTTTCTAAAAAACACTTCTATTTACCTTTTGCACACTTATTATAAAACTAATTTTTGAAAATTTTAGAAAATTAATTTGATAAAATAAACTTCATTTTTTAAATCATCATATAAAAATTATCTTAAGGTGATTTTTTTTATTTTTCAAAAATGTTTCATTTTTTTATGAATAGTAAAAAATACTGAATTTTAATTGAAAACTACCTTTTCATTTAATTTATTTATAAAGTTAAATTATATTTTAAATTGGTTTTAAAGTAAAATTAGTTCAATTATAAATCCATTAATCCAATTCAGGTCATTGTAATCAATTTCATATTGAATTTTGATATAAAAACTTTGTAAACTTTTGAGCAATCACTCTTTAAAAACTCATTTTCTCATCACGTCTATGGGGTTAATTTAAAATTTCAAATTTCAAATGATGTGAATGGAATTTAGAAAAATGGATTCCATATTTTTAATTATAATAATTTTTATTATATAATAATGTTAACTTAATTTTTTATCAAAATGAATAGTAAAATTAGTAAAATTATTTACCGCGGTTATGGTAAAAATGGGTTTACCAGGGGATTAAACTAAAAAGATAAGGGTTAAAAATAAATCAAAAATTTTACAAAACTCATTTTATGTCCATATTTTGACCTTATATCTTATAGGCTCGATAATGGTCCATTATTTTTGTGACATGAAAAAGATGTGGGTGGAATTTTTTTTTTCAAAAATACAAGTGTGTCACTCATATCACTTAAAAAATGTCACCCCTTATCCTCCCTTATTCACACCTTAAAATCCTTTTGGTTAAGAAAACCCCTTCTAAAAACACTTCCCAAATTCCCTCCTCTCATCCTAGAAGCCTTAATTTGGAAATAAATCCAAACTTGGAATATTTTTGGGGCAAACCTAAGGGGGATACATGAAGAAGAGGTAATGTTCATCAACAAGTGTTTTTGTTTTATTTCTTCCTTCACCTACTTCAATTATTATTATAAAATGATGATATAATAAACTTGGTATATTAAATATACTGAGATTTTTTTATGTTAAGTTCGTTACCTACAACCATCTCCACTTACATCAAATGGCTTACGAAATCATCGTCGTGTGTACAGTGGACTACCACCTCACGAACCGATGTCATTTGTTTTTCCATTACCACCTCTCACAGTTGGACATAATTATGGATTTATTGTTTATATATTATATTTATGACATTATTGTGATTTTTAAATTATTATATCACACATATCTTCATGATTTCCATTTTTGTGGGAATATGATAACGTTGCTCGGATGTACGGTGAACTACTGCCTCACGAAGCGATGTGATTCATTCACACTTTACATGGAAGGTAATAAGTATGGTTTTAATAAAAATATTTGATTTATATGAAATAAAAATTATTCTTTAATTATAATATACCATTTATGTTTCTTTCTTTCAATACGTCAAGAAAATGGAAACAACGTTTATGCATACGTACGGCCTACCATCTCCATGAATGGTGTATTTTATTTTCTATATCTATCTTTTATAGATTACTATAAATACATATATATTGAATATATATGATATTTATATCATGGTTAAAATTTTGGATATTATGGAACTAGTATCAAAGTAAGAGGACCAAAAATAATAAATCAAAACATATACGAAAAACAAAGTGGTTATTACCCGAAACATAACTTTAACATGAAATTGTTAATAAATGGGTAATAAAAGGTCATAAGAAAGTAATATATGGTATTATATATATAAGTATTTTTATATAATATATTTATAATAAACTTATATTTATTATATAGTAGGTTTGAACATGTACGACAAAAGTCAAGACTTAAGGTAAGAGATTTTCATCTCACTTTTTACTTTTGTGAGACACGTGCCATATTCACCACCTATTTATTTTATGTGGTGTATATAATTACCATGAATATATTTTATGGTTATTATAATTAATATTATTTGTATTTACATATCCATTTGAGGATATCTCTTTCATGGGGGTTTACGGTCCAAAAGTTACCAAATCGGTAAGGGATTTTTGTCTCAATTTGCCTTCTTTGAGACATATGTTATGTTATCACCTATCTTCCTTTATGAGTTGTATATAAAGATTATTTGACATGTAATATCATAATTTTTTTATCCTCATGATATTTTAAGTTTCATTTAATGTTTTTCCTTCATGGTTCTTATGTTTCATAGTTTCCAAAGTTATAAATATTTTATGTTACAATCTAATCGTTTTTTTCAGATTGTTTGTGATTATGTTTTAGATGATAAAATATTATGATATATTTATCAAGTAACTCATTAATTTTATTCTCCTATTGTTATTAATTATATTAATAATACCATTTTTACATTATTTATTCCTTAAAATAATTGAGCAAATTTTTTTAAGAAAATCTGACTTTATTTCTCTCTTCGGTCAAAAATCTATTTTTTTCCAAAACCATGTTTTCTAAAAATGTTTTCAATTTTTTTTTCAATTATCCAATTTTTTTTAAAATACATTTTTACCTATGTTTTACTTTTTACAAAAAAAAATGTTTTTAAAGGGATCTCCATGTAATTTTCCAAACAATTCTCTTTTAGCTTTTACCAATAATGTTAAAAGAATCTTTGTTTTTAACATGTACAACATGAACAGTATTTCTTGCTGTCATGACCATCCAAAGATTTCAAGATTTCCTTATAATTTTTCAATGTTCTTTTCAAAGAAAAATATTTCCTTAATATTTGAGATATTTTTAGATTTTAAATAAATGATTTCAAAGTAAAAAAAGGATTTTGAAAATGTTTCAAGAATGTTTTTTTCAAAGAGGAAAATATATTTTCATCAAGAAATGTTTTAAATTATTTTTAAAGATTCTCTTGCAAGTTTTCAAGGTTATTTTCAAAAGAAAAGGATTTTTAAAATGTTTTTTGTTTTAAAAAAATCAAGTGTAAAGGATATTTTCATTAAAAAATGTTCCAAGTGATCTTTCAAAATCATTATCTATCTAAGATGAAATCATTTGATGTGACTTATTATTTAATGGGGATATGAACCAAGGATACCATTATTATTATTTCTCTGAATGGTTTATAATGACAAGATATTTATGAAACCTGCTTCTCTTTCCACGGGTTATACCATGATAAAATTATTATGAAACCTACTTCCTTATCCATGGGTTAAGCTATGATAAAATGATGAAATGATTATAAAACATGTCACTTTTCCACAGGTTATGATAGAATGAAATTTTTATAAAACTTGTTTCATTTTATGGTTTGTGATATGATGAATGTTTTATTATTTTGTAGCACACATACATATAATTTTTATAATGTGACTAGTGAGACCTATATATCCCTTCAATGTATTGGGTAATGATAAATGTTATATGAGATCAAAGGGTTCATGGGAGGTTATCCCAAGCTTGAAAAATGGTACACGGGAGGTCATCCCAAGCCCAAAGCGAGTAGATGGGTGGTTATCCCAAACATAACATGTTATGAATGTCTTGGTGGGTAGCCTTGACATAAGATTTTCTATGATTATGTGTATTCCACAAATATATTTCTTATGTCAATTTTATGCCCTCATGGACCATGTTACTTGATTCCCTTATGGTTCATGTCTTGTGAACTTTCAATATTTATTCCATGACTCAAGATTATGATCTTTGATGTGCAAGGTATGGTTTTTAAATATTATGATCATGTTCTAATACCATTATGTCTATGTTATGCTTATGTATCTCCCTCGTATACCCTTAATGAGCATCTGATCTTACCCTTTCTTATGTTTCTTTTCCCTAGGTTATGAATAAATGTATTATGTATGATATGTCTAAGAAGGGTGCTAGTTATGAAGATCATAGTGGCATATGATGTAGTTTACCTATGGACTAGTTTTTTATGTTTCCAAATTTCCAAATACACTAAACTAATATGGCCCTCAATCATGAATTTGTGTAATGTAATAAATATTCATAAAAAATGATGTAACATCTATGTATGATAAGATTGGGTCACTATAGTTGGTATCATAGAAAAGTTTTTGTTAACCTTTGGATACTAAAATGATAAAACCTTAGTGAGATCCCTAAGTAAACATCTAAGGATAAGTATAAGTATGAGTCAAAGTATATGATAATTTCCTGGAATTTTGGTAAAGGATAGAGAGAGCGGTTTCCAAGTAATTACATCCCTATCTGGATACTATAAGTGGATGTGAATCTGGCACAGAGGTACCTAGGGGTAATAACTTTGAAAAGGGCACATTGAGCTAGACTCAATCGTCACCTGGTGCATGATAATGAGCCTTTTTTATGATCGTGTTGTTGAGCACGTCAAATTAGTTGTTTAGTTTTTACTAGAATTTTTGCAGTATAGCAGCAACCCTAGGTCGTCTCTCAACAAAGCCTTAGATCATTAATTGAAAGAAGGGTTTTTATTATAAAGATAGAATGGGAATGGGATTTAATAAATCTTGGGGTTTTATGATTAAATATTAAAATAGAAAAACTAAAGTGATAAAACAAAGTAAAAATGAACAAGATTAATTAAACGTGATCAACCCAGGGGAGTATCGTGATGCTCATCCTTCATCGCTTCAAGAGAAAGGGTATATATATTTTAATACCCTATTTTTAACACCTATTACCATAATTTTAATGAGTTTATACTAGGATACCTCATAGGTTTTAGTCTAAAACACACAATGATTCACCGAACACTGCTGATGATTGGATGATTTGTGTTCAACTTCATAACCGAAACTCACCAAGGCAACACACGAAGAACTCGATGTGATGTCCAGGTTTGTATGTTATTTCTTTTTGATACCATGAAATAAATTTATGTGGCCTTGACATTTCATATGTGATTTTAATTGACCAATATGAACCACACAAACACCACAATTGAATGAGGGATGAAAAAGGGGTGAATAGTGTGTGAAACATCACATGAAAGGGTACCCCCAAACATGATCATTTGAGTTTTAGTATAACATACCAGTATATAACTCAATTAAATAAAAAGAGAGGATGAATAAAAGAAAAATACAACCTATAATTAAAAATATCATTCAAAATAATACAAGTATGAAGCTCGGGATTACATCACGTTCCTCCCTAGGTGATCACAAGGGGTTTAGAAACCCATGGGAGGGGAGGAAGAAGAAGATGTTGAATTAGAACTTCTCATAGCCTCCAGAACTTCTAGGAATTATGGGGAGACACCTTTGGGGCTCCAAAATGGAATCACCTTTCCTCCTGGTCGAACTCCCAAATGGGTATCCTAAGGTGTCATTTTATAGAAAAATTGGAAGGTGGTTTTGGGTACACAGATTTCTTAAAACCACTTGTACCACAAGTTTCGGCCATTAGACAATCGAATATCCCTTTTGAAAAAACTAGAAATTTGTATCTCCACTTCCTGAATATCTCCACTGAAAGTGTGGAATTAATTGGACAAGTGTATCTGAAGATAAGGAAAGATTACAGAATGCCACTTTTGACTTCTCACAAATTCAATGCTCTGGACAGATCAGGTTTCTTGGGCCCCTTTCTGGCATAACTGGGTTTGGTTTTATTCATAATAGTTGTATCCCATTAAAATTTGGACCAGAATAAAAAATATTATCCCATTTTGATGCATGTAATTTTCTAAAAAGGTAAAACAGTGGACAGGTCTTTATGGATCCATGCAATTTTGGCCCATTTTTCTTCCACGTCATCATGGGCCCTCCAAATCATCTCCTTCTACATTGAAATCATCAAAACAAGTAACATTTCCCATTTTAATAATGATAAAAAAAATAATGGAATAAAATATGAAGTTTAATTTGTTATTATTTTTATAAATTTTAATAAAAAAAAAGTTTAGAACAGTGGTGTAAGGGTGAAAATGAAACAGTGAATCGTGGTACAATCCTACCCCCACACCTAAACATTTTCACTCCTGGGAAAAGTATAATATCCTAATCCTGTCTCATTCATAAATCAATGGTGTGAAAACATACAATATTCTTTTGAAATTAAATTCATTATATCTCGTTTATAGAGTCAATTTTCCTATCATTTTTCTTTTCTCACATTCAAATTTTTTCAACTTCATTTGTTCACCCATGAAACATGTCGCAACCTACCTCAGTTAAAAAATTTCCCTCTTCACTCAAGGAACATATGAAATTATATTTATTCTCTTTTCCCAGAGTTCATGTGATCTTACCATATGCTTGCCAAGATTCTCATTTCACTACTGGTAGAAACTAGTGTGCTAATCAAGAGGACTTCCAACAGGTTGTTCTGAGGTTCAAGGGTTGGTAGGATTTAATGTTTAAAAATCTAAGGTAGAATAGGAGTGTTTAATATCTTACGTGAAAAACATCTCAAAATTCAGCAAGTGTTCACAATGAATATACTCACACAACCCCTCACAAAGTGTATCACCTCCAACTCACTCTCCCCATTATCTATTTTTGTGGGTCACAACAAAGCAGTGAATAATAATGAGTAAACATCCTCTTTTATCTATTTTTTTATTTTGTTCTATTTTTTTCAATGTACAGAACCATTTTTTAATGTATTTTTTTTATCTAAAGAGGGAAACATGTGTAAAACAATGATGTAATATGGATTGTGAAACCATTGCCCAAGGAAAATGTGGTCACCCTTTATATCAACCCATAATAATGATTCTCTCCCCAAAATTACCATGGAAACACCCTCTCTCCCACACTTTCTGAAAATAAAATAAGAATATACATAAGAGATGGGTAGGTAGGGATATATTAGCTTTTAATGTGGCTATTTAATAGGAATTTCATGGTCTCTAAGGCTTAAGAAGGATAAAATGTCAAGGGGGACAAAAATAGAGGTTAATTGTACAAAGGGCTTTTCAATGAACGATTACCTATAAAATGAATGCAGCATACTTGAATCTTATGGCTTCAAACATAATCAAGGCAAGTTCTAGTTTCTCTACATGACTCGAGACTCTCAAAAAAGTAATTAAAAGGAATAATATGCAATAAAGTTCTTAGAATGTCTCTTGGGTAAGGGATTAAAATATTGGTAAATGCTAATGAGGCATGGGATTCAAAAATCCATTAAACACCTAAAAATGATTTGAAAATAAAAAATCTAGAAAATGATTCCATATCAACATTCATTTGAAAAACATTTTTCCAAAAAAAATGGAATTTTCCACACAATCGACTGAAGCATGAAAATTGATTTTGGATATTCTTTTTAAGATCAATTTTTATCTAAAAACACAAAATAAAGAAAAAGAAATCAAAAATGAAAACATATTTTTTTAATTTTTTTTGTTTTTTTTTGTTTTGTTTTTGTTTTGTTTTTGTTTTGTTTAATCCTAACTATGAAATGTCACCCTCCCCTACAGCTAAAAGTTACATTTTCCTCAATGAAAGTATTTTAAATAAATAGACAATAAATAAAAGTAGGTAGAAGGGACATGTCACAACCCGTCCCCCAGGGCCCGTGTCGTGACTACCCCAAGCCCGCCTTCCATAGGCCAGAGGCTAGAAACTAGCCCTGGAAAGGCATATCCCTAAAACTAGGAAGGAATTGCCTTTTTAACCTGCATCTCACACAATCCAAGCACACAGCAAGATACAAGAACAAAGTAAACTATATAGTAAAAAGGGTGAGTACAGTAAGTAAAGGGGTCGGAATACAAGTCCAACTCGAAAGTACAAGTAACACTGAAAACATCTCCTGTGAACACCCACCATGGATCCTACCTAGAGGTTAGGTACAAATCTCGAACTGTCGTCTCTACGGTATGTCTCGTCTAATGGTCCACCTCCGAGCAACCTCTAGTCCTGGAACCCTTAACCTCGATCAATGATGTCCATCGTCTGCATAAGACACAGTAAGGTGTGGGCGTAGACCGTATAGGGGTGAGTATAACAATACTCAGTAGGGACCTCGAGACCCCCAAAGGTCTCTCAAAATCCAAAAATGATAAACCAAAAAAGCAATACCGTGATCACAAAGCACGAAAACTATATTCAACCCTACTTAGGTATATGCCCATACATATACCTAAGTTATCAAGTATACCCATTTCATTCATGAGGAAACACAAGGCCCAACTCTTTATCCAAAAGCACAACTGTTCAAAGAAGGAAAGAATACCACGAAGGTAGCACCACTAGGGTAAGTACCACAAAGTAAACACCACACAGAATAATACCATGAAGGTATCACCACACCGAAGTGTACCACAAAGCTAAAGACTCATCTCACACCAGTTATAAATTAAGTATGGAATTATTGATGATTAGATGTATTACTAGATCATCTTACTTCGTCGAGAAGATTTACTGTTGACCCACATAGGATCGAAGATGATCCACACAGGATCTAAAGATGACCCACACAAGATCTGGAGATGACTCACACAGGATCTGAAGATGACCCACATAGGATCTTTAGATGTTGACCCACACAGGATCTGAAGATGACCCACACAGGATCTGGAGATGACCCACACAGGATCTGAAGATTATTCAAGTACAGCCAGCCACAGGGTTCTCGCACGAAGCATGCTTGATTCTAGGAGGATCTGCTCCTCAAGCCATCGATCGATACTTCAACTTCCAAGAAGTCTCAAAATGAAGTATCACGAAGGTCTGTCATGTCATAAGGGACCTAACGCGACAGACGGCGCGTCAATCGAATGTCAGGTCTGTAAGTTATTACCATTTATGTTCCAAGGGCTCGGTTGGATTCGGGTTA
Source organism: Viscum album (assembly GCA_963277665.1). Lineage (NCBI taxonomy): Eukaryota > Viridiplantae > Streptophyta > Magnoliopsida > Santalales > Viscaceae > Viscum > Viscum album. The sequence continues at coordinate 1,897,676,551 of OY728157.1, forward strand.
GATCCAACCCAACCATACTCAAACTTTATCCAAAACTAAAGTGGAGTATACCAAAAGGACCATCTCGATCCAAGGACTTTGGCGCCATAGACGGTTCGTCAAACGGATGCCCGATTCTCAAGATATGGCCAAAAAGGCGTATCTGGGTCCAGATGGGCCCGGGTCCAGACCGACCCGATCTAGTCCGGATGGGTTGGACCACAGCAGGCCCGGCCCGCAAGGCTGCGGTCCATCTCGGCCCGCAAAGGGGGCAGCCCGGCCCATTGGACGTGACCCGACCCATGTTGGGTGCGGCCCGCTCGGTGCGGCCCATGGTTGGGGTGGCCTGTCATGGCGGGGCCTGCCCTAGCCAACACCCAGGGGAGCCCCCCCCCCCAGATTCCCAAACGACCCAAGGGCCATTCAATTTTTTCCAACCAAGCATCGCCATGTGGCGCCTTCTTCTGGCATGCGGGACCCACCGGAGCGGGTCCTGTTTGGCGTGATGCGGCTGGCTGGAAATCCGGCCTGCTCCCCTTCTAGCAGCGCGATGGTGCTGTTGTCCTCCTGCAGTCGGCCGGTTGTCATCTGCCCTGGTGCGCTGCCATTTCTCGACAGTCACGGCCTCCTCCTCTACCGGCGACGTGGATGCGTGTCGCCCTGCCTCAACGCGGTCGGCCGGCGTGCCGGCTGCCGCCTTGTTCCCTGTCGGCACCGATTGCCAGCACTGGTTGCCAGCGGACTTCATCGAGTCACCGGGTGAGCTCCGGTGTCCCGTTCTTCAATCCATAGAGTTTAAATTTTGTCTCGGACGTCTCTATCACATCTATACTGACGTGGTCGGGTTCTGCTCAACCCGACGATCCGCTCGCGAAGAATACATCAATCCAAGAGGTTGTGAAGGGATCAGGTTGTGTTTGTTTGGCCCCCACCCTCCGCATTAGACTGATAGCATGAGGCTAAAGAAGAAATATTCAACATAAATTAATGAAGAACAGTCATAAACAAACCCTACCTTCAAATGTCAGAGAATCATCTGTGTTGTTCGGTGGATCGTGCTCTTCGTTCCCATGACTGACTCCCAAAGACGCCACTTGCATGTCCCCCTTTGGTTCGATGTCATCTGTCACCTCTTGCTAGGTCAGCTTCATCTTCTAAGGGTCTGGCATCATGATGTTCCAACAGAACTTCGTTGCTTGGTGAAGCTCGTCCGATACCCCTCCCCCAAGCTCTATATTTATAGGATAGGGGGAGAGTAAGTAACAATGTGGGGAGTTGATGGGGATCATTAATAGGAAGCTTCCCAATTTCCCCCAATGTTGTTGTTACATAGATTGGAGGGTCAAGACATTTATTGGCTTGACACGTTGCTGGTCCCACCTTACCGCCTGTCTGTTGGATGAATAGAATAAAAATAAAATAATAATGTTATTTTATTTATTCTATTAAAAATTTCTAAAAACTAACTTTTTCTCTAGACCTACTATGGTCGAAGTGAATCCTCCCTTAAGCGAATTTTGGCACTGCGGATTCAATGGCACCCAAGGATTTTTAATCTGAGCAACGGTTCAAAAGTTAGAAAACACGGATCAAGATTTTACTGAACGTACTTGAAAAAATGTTCATAATTTCATTCCAGGCACACCGGGCCTCAGAATCACACGCTGTTAATTTTTTCAAACTTATAATATTTCCATATAATTAAAAAATTACATGGAAAATTCTGGGTCTTTACATTCTCCCCACCTCAGGGATTTTCATCCCCGAAAGCCACAACACAAACTAGGGAAACAAGTGGGGGTACTGAGCATGAATCTGAGCCTCCCGCTCCCATGTGCTCTTCCAGAGGTTCCCATGATGCCAATGTATGCGCACTAGAGGTATCGATCGCCCAAAAATGACTCTCTCCTGTAGATCCTCAATCTCTACTAAAACCTCCAAAAACGTCGCCCCATACTCAATATCCAGCTCTCTCCAATCAATGATGTGTGAAGGATCATGCACGTACCTCCTTAGCTAGGATACGTGGAAAACAACGTGCACCCGGTGCAACTGAGGGGGAAGGGCTATGTGGTATTCCACCTCGCCAACTATACTGAGGACCTAAGAGGTTCCTATGAACCTCGGAGATAACTTGCCGCCCCAGCCAAATCTCCACAAACCTCGTCAAGGTGAGACCCATATAAATACATGGTCACCATCCTCGAACTCCAAAGACCTCTGTCTCCTGTCAACATAAGAATTATGCCTGCTTTGTGCAGTCTTCATCCACTCCTGAATGATCTGTACCTTCTCCATGGTAGCCCATACCATCTCTGGTCCCATGAGTGCTGACTCCCCCGGGTCAGTCCAACACAGAGGTGATCTGCAAGGTTTCCCGTACAATGCCTCAAATAGTTCCATACTGATGGTGGAGTGATAGTTGTTGTTATACGCGAACTCCACCAAGGGCAAGTGATCCTCCCAGTTGCGGTCGAAATCAAGGACGCAAGCACGCAACATGTCCTCAAGGGTCTGAATGGTCTGCTCAATCTGACCATCTATCTAAGGATGAAAGGTGGTGCTCAATTGAAGTTGAGTCCTAAACACCTCCTGCAACCCCTTCCATAGCTGGGAAGTAAAACGTGCATCATGATCGGAGACAGTCGTTGAGGGCACTCCATGAAGCCATTCAATCTCCTGCATGTAGAGGCATCCCAAGCCCTCTACTGAACCCTGCTCTCTGATAGGTAGGAAGTGGGTCGACTTAGTGAGTCGGTCAATGATCACCTAGATGGAATCACATCCCTTGGATGTGTCTGGAAGTCCTGTCACTAAGTCCATGAAAATTCCATCCCACTTCCACTCTGGCACCTCTAGTGGCTGAAATAAGCCTGCTGGAAACTAATGCTCTGCCTTCACTTGTGGACAAGTGAGGCACCATGAGACGAACTCTGCCAGTGCTTTCTTCATTCCTGGCCACTAGTGCTAACACTGAAGGTCCTAGTACATCTTATTCACTCCTAGATGTACTGCTAGAGGGCACGTATGGAACTCCCTCAACACTTCTGCCCGTAGCACCACTAGTACCATAGTACGTCCTCTAAAAAGGATGGTGTACTCCCCACCTTCAGAAAATCCATCAGGTGCCTATACTATGGATATCTAAGCACGTAGAGCCTCGTAGTAAATGTCCCCAAGCTATGCCTCCTTGACTCGCTGAAGGAGTTGGGGAGTGACTGTCAGATACTGAAGATAAGATGCACCATATTGATCCACATAGGATATCTGCAAAGCGTCTAGCTGCTTCATCACCTCACTCAACAATTGTATACCAGATCTCCTACTGATCACATCTGCTACTACATTCCCCTTCCCAGGAGTATAGACTATCTCAAAGTCATAGTCCTGGAGGAACTCAAGCCAAATTCATTTTCTTAAGTTCAGTTCCTTCTGAGATAATATATACCTGAGACTCTTTTGATTAGAGTAAACTATAAAATGTTAACCCATCAAGTAATGTCGTCACATATTCAAAGAGAAGACCACTGCTTCTAACTCCAGGTCATGGGTAGCATAGTTCTGCTCATGTTGTCTCAATTATCAAGAACCATAAGCGATCACTGCTTGCTCCTACATCAGGACACATCCAAGCCCATCCCCTGATGCGTCGTAGTAGACTACAAACCCAACGCCCTCCTTTGGTAGCCTCAAGATGGGGGAACTCATCAGTCTCAGCCTCAGCTCTTGAAAACCCCACTGGCATCTCTCCAACCACATGAAGGTTTTACCCTTCTTCGTCAATTCTAATAAGGGTGCTGCAACTATGGAAAATTCAGGGAAAACCTTTAATAGTAACTGGCTAGACCTAGGAAACTCCGCACCTCTGTCACACTCCTAGGTGGCTCCCAATTAAGCACAGCCTCAATATTCGCTGGATCCACTACAACTCCAGCCTCTGAGATGACGTGTCCCAGGAATTGGACCTCTCAAATACAGAATTGGCACTTCGAGAGCTTACCATAAAGATGGTTCTCTCAGAGTGTGTCCAGAACTATCTGCAGATGATATTCATGCTCCTCCTCTATAACTGAGTATATCAGGATATCATCAATGAAGACTACCACAAAGAGATCAAGGTATGACTGGAATATCTTGTTCATGAGTCCCATGAACACTGTTGGGGCATTGGTTATTCCAAATGTCATAACCAAGAACTCATATTGGCCATACCGACATCTGAAGGTTGTCTTCTGCACATCCTCGTCTCGTACCTTGAGCTGGTGATAGCCAGATCTAAGGTCTATCTTTGAGAACCACCATGCTCCCTTCAGCTGATCAAAAAGATCTTCAATCCTCATTAGTGGGTACTTTTCTTCATAGTCACCTCGTTCAGTTGCCGATAGTCCACAAAGAGTCTCAAACTTCCATCCTCCCTCTTGGAAAACAAAATCGAGGCTGCCCAAGGAGAAACACTGGGCCTAATAAACCTTTTCCTCTGCAAGTCCTCCAACTGTACTCGCAGCTCTCAAAGCTCTACAGGATCCATCTGATATGCTGGTGTAGATATCAGTGCCTTCTCGGGGTACAAGTCGATATAAAAGTACACCTCTCTATGAGGAGGTAGACCCGGAACATCATCAGAGAAAACATCGGCATACTGGTCCACCACTACAGGATATCTTGGACTCTCAACATCAACCGCTCTGAGGGTAAGGCTATCCAACTAGTGTGTGATCGGCTGTACCCTCCTATGTGTAAGTCCATCCTGTGCTGCAAAGGTTCCCTTCTCACCAGTGAAGGAAAACCTGGTCTCATCCTCATGGACATACCGCACTTTGCACCTAATATAGTCGATCTGAGCATGGACTATAGATAACCAATCCATACCCAAGGTGACGTCCTAAGGCCTCGACGCCGCTACTAGAAGATCTCAGCCAAAGCTCTCGCCTCCTAGAGTAAGATCACACTACCGAAACCAATGTGTAATCGTTAAATCCTCTCCTGTAGGAGTCTCTAGCCGTAAGGATCGAGCCAACGACTCCACCGAAATCTCTGAGATCTGAATGAGGGTCATGGAATTAAAAGAGTAACTGACACCTGTGTCTATAAGTATTGTAGCTAAGGTGGAGTAGACACAGATTATACCTCGAATCATCTCTGGAGAACCATGTTCATAGGCCTCAGTTGTCTGGAGCTGAGCTCATCCCTATCCACCTGCTCCCTGTGGTCAGGGTGGACTACTTGGAGGTGGTGGCGGTAGAACCTTAAATCACGACCCACTGCCTGCTGCACAGCCAGCTCCTCTGCCATGTCTGCCTACTGCCTATAGAAATCCTTGATCGAATCTTTGCCTCTATCTTGGTGGTCCTTTGACTGTCTTCTGGTCGTCCATATGGTGAGTTGGGCAGTCGTGAGTCATGTGACCCCGCCCGCCACATGAGTAACATTACCTGCTCCTCGCCTATCTTGCTCTGTCTTGAGAGCCCTAAACAACTGACCCTATATCTTGTGGTCTCCCACCTGTAGGTCTAGCCCTCTTGGACCTCTGCGTCATCTATCTACTACCATCTGCAGATGAATCTACTATGTGACGTCTGATGGTGGGTCTCGCTGCTGGTGACTGCTCAGCAAGGAAGCTCTCCACCAAGAGTGCTCGCTCTAACACCCCTACCTACATCAGGATGCTGAGAGAAATCATCGAAGATCTAATCTCCCTTCTGATCCCCTGCTCGAAGGTCTAGGACCTAAAGAAATGGTCCCGCACCATGTTAGTGGAGTATCATGAGAGGTCGGTAAACCTCGCTAAATACTGAGCCACAGTCATGCTGCCCTGCTGCAAGTGGAGAAGCTCCTGTATACGCACTGTGTGTAAAGTCGCTGGGAAAAACTCTGCCCTGAATAGGATCTAAAAGTATGCCTAGAGGAGAGTCACCTCGTCATGAAACTAGAGCATCAAGCTCCACCATCTCCCCACTACTTCCTGAAGAAGTCCGGCTTCAAGGATGACCATAAGATCTGCTAGTGTCCCTACCAGTTAGAAAACTCTGACTACGGCCTCCAGCCAGTCCTCAGCTATCTGTGGATCCATCTCGCCCTAGAACCTCAGTGGCCTCTATCATTTTAACTCATGCAATGCACTCAATAGATGTGCACCCTTTACTGCTAGGGATGGTGGTATTGGATGCCTGATGGGTAGTGGTGCTGCTGGTACACCACCAAATGGTACAACTACTGAAAGGGGTCCCTGCACTGAAGCCTCGTCGCTCGGTGGGCTATCATCGCATACTCTACCTAGAACCCTGGCTAGCTATCTTTGTAGAGGCATCTTGAAAAGAAACAGGTGTGCCATGGTCAAAAAAAAGTTATACCTAGTGAGATGACTCAAGATATCACAAAGAAAACTTTTCAATAACACAAACGCAATCAGTGTTTTTGTGCACTGAGTTGAAAATCAGAAGTCAGGGTCCTGGTGTATGGATACGTCGGCCTCCGCACCAACACTGGATTCCTCAAACTAAAAATCACACTCATTAAACTTAACACTATCACCAATTCAAAAGATCAGAGTCCAAGTTCTCTGGTAGAATCGACTCCTCTGATACTAATTTGTCAAGACCCATCCCCCGGGGCCCGTGTCATGACTACCACAAGCCCACATTCTATAGGTCAGGGGCTGGCAACTAACACCGGAAAGGAATATACCTAAAACTGGGAAGGCATTTCCTTTTTAACCAACATCTCACACAATCCAAGCACATAGCAAGATACAAGAACAAATTAAACTATATAGTAAAAAGGGTGAGTACAGTAAGTAAAGGGGCTGGAATACAAGCCCAACTAGAAAGTACAAGTAACACTAAAAATAGCTCCTGTGAACACCCACCAAGGATCCTACCTGAAGGGTTGGTACAGCTCTCGAACGGTCATCTCTGTGGTATGTCTTGTCTAATGGTCCACCTCTGAGCAGACTCCAGTCCTAGAACCCTCAGCCTCGATCAATGATGTTCGTTTTCTGCACAAGACACAACAAGGTGTGGGTGTAGCCCGTGCATGGGTGAGTATAACAATACTCAGTAGGGACCCCGAGACCCCCTAAGGTCCCTCAGAATCCACAAAGGATAAACCAAAAAGCAATACCAAGATCACAAAGCACGAAAACTATAGTCAACCCTACTTAGGTATATGCCCATACATATACCTAAGTTATCAAGTATACCCATTTAATTCATGAGGAAACACAAGGCCCAAATATTTAGCTAAAAGCACAACTATTCCACGAAGGAAAGAATACCATGAAGGTAACACCACAAGGGTAAGTACCACAAAGTTAATTCTACACAGAAGAATACCACGAAGGTATCACCACACTGAAGTGTACCACAAAGGTAAAGACTTAACTCACACCAAGTATAACTTAAGTATGTAAGTATTGATTATTATCTGTATTGCTAGATCATCTTACTTCATCGAGAAGCTCTGCTGTTGACCCACATAGGATCGAAGATGACCCACACAGGATCTGAAGATGATCCACACAGGATCTGGAGATGACCCACATAGGATCTAAAGATGACCCACACAGGATCCATAGATTCTGACCCACAAATGATCCAAAGATGACCCACACAGGATCTGGAGATGACCCACACAGGATCTGAAGATTCTTTAAGTACAGCCAGCCACAGGGTTCTCGCACTAAGCATGCTTGATTCTAGGAGGATCTGCTCCTCAAGACATCGATCAATACTTCAACTACCACTAAGTCTCACTATGAAGTATCACAAAGGTCCTTCACCTCATAAGGGACCCAGTGAGATAGACAGCACGTCAATCGGACACCCGGTCTGTAAGTTATTAGCTTTTTGTTCTAAGGGCCCGATTGGATTCGGGTTTGATCCAACCCGAACGTACTCCAGCGTTATTCAAAAAATAAGTGTAGTATACCAAAAGGACCATCTTGATCCAAGGATTACATCACCGTAGACGGTTTGTTAAACAGACACCTGGTTCTCAAGATATGTCCAAAAAGGCGTATCTGGGTCCAGATGGGCTCGGGTCCGATCCGACCCGGTCGGACCGACCCGAACCGGTTCGGGTCGACCCCACCCAGTTTGGGTCTATTTCGGATGGGCTGGACCACGACGGGCCCGGCCCACTCGGCACAGCCCGCAACCGTGGTGGCCCATTGTGGCGGGGCCGGCCCTAGCCGACACCCAGGGGGGGTACCCCCCGAGATTCCCGAATAGCCCAAGCACCATTCAGTTTTGGCCAACTCAGTGGTGCCACGTGGTGCCGCCTGCTGGAACGCGGGACCCACCGGAGTGGGTCCTGCTCGGTGTGACGTGTCCGGTCGTAAATCTAGCCATCTCCCCTTCCAGCGACGCAATGACACTGATGTACTCTCGCTACCGGCTGGTTGTCGGCCGCCCTAGTGTGCTGCCATGACTTGACAGCTATGGACTCCTCCTCTACTGGTGGCGCGAACGTGCGCCGCCCTGCCTCCACGCGGCCAACCAGCATGTCAGTCGCCGTCCTCCTCCTCTGCGGCCGACGGGCGGTGGCCTCCTCCGACGGTGCGGTTGCACCGTCGCCACTATCGCGGCTGGCCGGCGTGCCAGTCGCCTTCTTGTTCCCTATCGGTTTCGGTCGCTGAGGGACTACCTCAGGTCACCGGGTGAGCTCCGATGGCCCGTTCTTCAATCTATAGAGTTCAAAGTTCGTTTCAGACATCGTCGTCACATCGATCCCAACGTGGTCGGGTTCCGCTCAACCCGGTGATCCGCCCGTGAAGAACGCATCAATCCACGAGGTCGCAGAGGGATCAAGCCATGTTCGTTTGGCCCACACCCTCCGCGTTAGACTGATAGCATGCGGCTTGAGAAGAAATATTCAACGTAAATTAATGAAGAACAATCATAAACAAACCCTACCTTGAAACGTCGGAGAATCGTTCGTGTTGGTCGACGGATCATGCTCTCTGTTCCCACGACCAGCTCCCAAAGATGCCACTTGCACGTTCCCCTTTGGTTTGGTGTTGTATGTCACCTCCCGCTGGGTTGGATTTGTCTTCTAAGGGTCTGGAATCATGGTGTTCCAATAGAACTTTGTCGCTTAGCGAAGCTTGTCCGATACCCCTCCCCCAAGCTCTATATTTATAGGAGAGGGGGAGAGTAAGTAACGATGGGAGGAGTTAATAGGGCTCATTAATAGGAAGCTTCCTAATTTCCCCCAACATTGTTGTTACATAGATTGGAGGGTCAAGCCATTTATTTCCTTGACACGTCGTCGGTCCCACCTTACCGCTTGTCCCTTGGAGGAATAGAATAAAAATAAAATAATAATGTTATTTTATTTATTCTATTAAAAAGTTCCAAAAACTAACTTTTTCTATAGACCTGCTATGGTTGAAGTGAAGCCTCCCTTAAGCGAATCCTGGCGTTGTAGATTCAACAGCGCCCTCAAATTTTTAATCCGAGCAATGGTTCAAAAGTTTGAAAACTCCACTCACGCGTTTACTGAACGTACCTGAAAAAAAGTTCAGAATTTCATTCCGGGCACACCAGGCCTCGGAATCATGTGTCATTAATTTTTGCAAACTCGTAATATTTCCATATAATTAAAAAAAATACATGGAAAATTCTGGGTCTTTACAGGACAGCCTGCTAAGTGGTGTCGTATGTTGCATCTATCAGTTGGATTTCCTCCATGAGATGCTTTGGAAAATCCTCATAGAAGTGTTTGAGCCTCTGACCACTGAAAATAATCCTTTTTCCACTCTTCTCATTCAAAACCTTTATAGCACCAAAAGGGTAAACATCAGTAATGGTATAAGGACTAAGTCATCAGGAACGAAGCTTAACTGGGTGGAGCTTTAGCCTGGAATTGTACATGAGGAACTTCTCACCAATATGGAACTTCCGCTGATGAATCATGCTATCATGGATAGCCTTTTTCTTCACTTTATAGATCTGAGAGTTCTTATATGCATCACGTTGAATTTATTCCAACTCTTGAATCTGCAGCTTCATATGCTCACCTGCATCTGAAAGATTCATAATACATTGTTTAATAGACCAATATGCATGATGTTCTACCTCCACCAGTAGGTGACAAGAATTTCCAAACACAATATTGTATGGTGACATTCCTATTGGGGTTTTAAAATCAGTATGGTATGCCCAAAGTGCTTCATCCAAGCGCAAACTCCAATCTTTCCTATTGGGTTGTACCGTTTTTTTTAAGATTTTTTTAACTTCCCGATTTGATATTTCTGCTTGTACGTTTGTTTGAGGGTGATATACTGTAGAGACTTTATGAACAAACCCATACTTACGAAGCAAATTTTTCATGTTTTGATTGCAAAAATGTGAACCCTGATCACTAATGATGAATCTTGGTAAACCAAACCTACTAAAAATCTGAGACCTCGCAAAATCAACAACCACTCGAGAGTCATCGGTCCTAGTGGCCTTTGGTTCTACCCATTTAGATACATAGTCAACATCTAATAATATGTACAAAAAGCCAAATGAATTTGGAAAAGTCCCCAATAAGTCAATGCCCCATGCATCAAAAATTTCACAGAATAACATGGGTTGTTGGGGAATTTTATTCCTCTTGGAGATATTCCCTTTGAATTGACAATGAATACATGACTTGAAAAATATATGGGAATACCTATAAAATGTTTTCCAATAAATTCCTGAGTCAAGGACCTTTCGAGTTGTGCGTTGAGATCCAAAGTGGCCACCACAGGCCAAGGAGTGGGAGAAGGTCAAAATAGAGGTGAACTCATGGTCAGGGATACACTGTAGAACTACTTGGTCACCACAAATTCTCCAAAACTATGGGTCATCCCAAATTTACCACCAAGAATCATACGTATGTCTCTGGGATTGTGAAGTTCTAAAATCATTGGGGACCCTAGATGTTGCTATAAAATTCACAATGTCTGCATACCAGGGGGTAAGGTCCACAACATCACAAAGGTTCTCATGAGGGAAGAATTCTCCAATGGGTAGGGGTGAGTCAACATGATGGTCCAATGGTGGAGAAATCCTACTAATGTGGTCAGCTACCACATTTTCCACTCCTCTATTGTTACGAATCTCAAGGTCACACTAGTGCAAAAACACTTTTTCGCGTCGGTTTTTTTTAATTTTTAACGTCGGTTATAAACCGACGTCTTTATAGGCGACGTTAAAAATAGAGTTTTCGCGTCGGTTCATAGAAACCGACGCGAAAATTAATTCGCTTATGAGCTTCGGCGTCGGTTTTTTATAAAACCGACGCCGAAGCTACATTTAGACATTATTTTCCGCGTCGGTTCATTAAAAAACCGACGCGGAAAATATAGTCTAAGAGGTTTTCCGCGTCGGTTTTTCTAAAAACCGACGCGGAAAACCGCTTTCAACCGATTTTCCGCGTCGGTTTTTCTAAAAACCGACGCGGAAAACCCTATCGGCGTCGGTTTTTAAAAAAACCGACGCCGTAAATAATTTTTTAAAAATATTCGGCGTCGGTTTTTAAAATAACCGACGCCGTAAATTTTTTTTTTTTTTTAAATAAAATACATATATTTTCTCCTCCAAACAAATCGGAACCCTGAAAAAAAATAACGAAGTATACAAAAACAATTAAACAGCTTTAACAGAAGTACTTCAGAAAACTCAAAGTAAAGCAGAATTAAAATACACGTACCTACATGGTGCATTTTCTTAATCTAACCATACTCAGTATCAATCATTGTAAGTTTCCTCCCATAGATAGCACCAATCCTGTCAAAACAGTAATGAAACTAAGGAGATGTGAGTGAAAAAATCAATCCAAGTTATTAGTGCAATGAATAAACATTAAATGAAAATGTGTAATTTATTTGAATCATTCATTTTTTCACAAAGTAAATTACCAAAATGAAATGTTACGACTCCTGATCAAAATTCCAGGAACACTCAGCTGATGCAACCTCTTCCTCACCTCCCCCACTGAAGATGTTGGGGGTGTCTTTTCACCATAGGATCCCCACCACCCCCAACCTCAGGTTTTTATATTTGCTCTGTATAGACGTGCATTACCCATTCACTATTGTTATTTGTTTAAGTTATGGAATAACAGAGAAATAAATTTGAGTGCAAAAAATAGGTTAGAAAATTGAAATCAAATGCAGATTGAAGAGACATAAAGAAACATACCTTAAAAATTGACGCCTTCTATTTTATCTTTGTGCAAACCCACTAAGCGCTGTTTCAGGTATTATGTGATATGCTTCTCGGCAATCATTTTTCGATATTTATTTGCATAAAAAATAAAAAGGCCTAGAAGATATTGTTGTGCATTCAAGGGAGACAATTTTTAGTGTTTGTGAATGTTATTTCGCTATACGAATCTCTATGTTCATGATCCAAGTACCACCCTACAGATTTGTCACTGTACAGACAAATGATTTTAAGAAATAACAATGAAAAGAAATATAATAACTAATTCTGAATTAAAATACACGTACCTGAAATATACGACATGCTTATTGTTGGTTATTGTTGAAGGATTCATTTGATTATTAGTAGATTCAATAAAACAGTTTTTGCAGAGGCACTTGAGAAAACTCAGTAAAGCAGAATTAAAATACACGTACCTGAAATATATGACATGCTCATTGTTTGTTATTGTTGAAGCATTAATTTGATTATTAGTAGGTTCAAACACCTAATATATCATAAGAGTTAGTTTTTTAAACCCATATATAATATTATTTATAAATATTAGTATACATACCTCAAATCTTAATCAGACTTAACAAATAGTCCGCAAAAGTAGATTGAATATGAATCATATCAGATTGAGAATATGACTGTGAATCATTGAATACCTACAATAATATTGAATGATATGAAATTAATAAATAGAAGAAAGTGGATGAAAATATATAAAAAAGTTAATACAACTAACCTTATGAAAATCAGTAGTTTCCCCAGTTGTGATTATCTCGTACATAAATCGTAGAATATAATAACCACATTCAACGCTTCCATTTTGACGATGACACTGCAGTTATAAAACATTTAACTAATAATGAAACCCAATATATAACAAAAATATAAAAACTAATTACCTGTACTTCCACATATTTGATTTTCGTTGGTTTCTTTTCATTTGTAAAATGTTTCCATGAACTGCATTTTTTTATATAAGAACTAATAAAACTTGTGTAAACAATTAAAATTAAACATAACAAACTTCTAAAAATAAAAAAACAACTTACCTGTTTAATAAGTTGGAAAACGGTTTACGCACTTTTCCTAATAAAGAGCAAAACCAATATAAGGTGCATTCATTTGGGCAAAATACACCTAACATCCAATGCCCCCTATAATACAAAAAGTTCATAATTAATGACATTATAATGATCATGAGTTCAAAATTATGTTGATATTCTTACTTATCAACAAATGGCAAAAACCAGCACTGAATCTCTGTTTGTGATAATCTCTCGGATATATATTTAACTTTTTCATCATTTTTCACATGTTTGACTTCCGAGGAAATGTACTCTGGATCTATAAAGCTATAAATGCTTGTAGTTTCATTTTGTAAAAGAATCCTGTATAGATACCTAATTTAAAAAGAAAACATAGTTAGTCAATGACATAACAATATTTTAGTAAAGAAATAGCAATTCAGACGTCAATTTACTTACATGGAAAACAACTGCACCACATTCAGCCCGATCTCTTCAAAATTAACTAAATTCATGATATCTTCTTTCAATATTCTCAATTTATAATTTCTTCCACATATATCGGGCGTCATCCGAAACTCATAGATAAAATTCAAGGAAGAAGAGCACTGAGATAATCTTTTCAACCCATAAGAAATATCAGAAGTATCTACAGCCGACTGTTTTTGAACATTTTGCTGCATTTGTACAGTTTCTTTTGCTTTCAGATATTCCTATATAAGTTAAATGTCAGAAAACATTATAAGTAATTTGGAATCATTTCTAATTACTATTTAAAAAAACTCATACCTCATGTGAAATATAACGAAGAAGTGCAGTTGGCCAAAGTAAAAAATGGCCCATGCATTCCCCAACACTGGTGATCTCCGCAGTAGGAAATGGTAGTAGAGCAGTAGGATCTATAATAAAAAGTACTGATACTCAAACCTGACCCATCTGCATAGGCTGATGATGTACCGAGTCCCCCAAAAAATACACTTGTCCTAACGCAACAATATGTACATGAGGATCTCCCGCAAACAACTCACAATATAAGGTTTGATCCGATGGAGGAGGTGGAGGCTCAAAGTTAGCAGGTGGGGCAGGGTAGTCAGGGTGAGCAGGCTGAGAAGTCAGAAAAATGAAAAGGGTATATTAGTGTTTAAAATTTTTAACATAGAAAAATTGATTAAAAATTAAATTAAATAATATACCTCAAATGGTTGCGCAGACGGGGCAGGGTAAGCAGATGAGGCAGGGTAGTCCGGGTGAGTTGGCTGAGAATGTTGAAAAATGAAAAAGTTATATCAGTGTTTATAATTTATAAAATAGACAAATTGATGACATTAAATAATATACCTCGGAAGGCTGCCCAGACGGTGTTGGGTAAGCATATGAGGCATGATAGTCTGAGTGAGTAGGCTGAGAATGTTGAAAAATGAAAAAGTTATATCAGTGTTTATAATTTATAGAAAAGAAAAATTGTTAACAGTAAATAATATACCTCGGAAGGATGAGCAGACTGTGACTGTCTTTCCAAGTGTTCTAATAAAGCCTTCTGTACTGCTGCTTGAATTTGATCACCCATAGACCGTTTCATATCCTGCAGCTCTTCTTTTAAGGATTCAATTTCCGGGTCTCTTGGTTGCTTACTCTTACCAAAAACCTTCCGAATACTAACACCCGCCTGATATCCTCTAACACGGCCGGGGTGTTCAGTCTTTCCCAAAGCAGTGGCTAGGATATCCATCCTACCCTCAGGGATAAAAGAGCCCTGTGTCTCTTTCTCCTGAAGTTCATCCTGAAATGAAAAATAAAAAATTTATATTAGTGTTTATAAATTATAAAAAAGGAAAATTGTTAACAAAGAATTAATATTTACTTACAATTCTATCAGCCACTTGATGAGCTTCGTCTGTAAGATATTGTTCATTTTTTTTTCTTCTTGCTCGTTTCCATTTCTCATGGCGAGTGGGAGGAGATGGAGGACCATACTGGACCTCTTCTGAACCACTACTTGATCGAGCTCTTAATGCTTCAAATTTTTCTTCAATAATTTTCTGCTCCAAATATGAGTATCCTCCACGTGATAAAGTATGAGGGTATACGTTTTTCAACTGGATCTCCTGATGAGATCTTCTGGAGGCCTGTTACATAAAAATAAACACATAAGTAATAAGGAAAATATAGCATAAATTTTAAAATATAAAACAATTACAATACCTGAAATTTCTCTTCCTGAAGACTGTCAACAAATCGCTTCCATGTTTCTTCATCTATATATGGATACTTAAGACATGGGCTTTCAAACCTTCTCTTTCCAAAAACATAATCTTTCGTCAGTTTGTTTTTAAAATCTCTCCATCGAACCGCCGCTAAAGAGAGATGTCTTTTCCTAATTTCTTTGGTTTCCTCAAAATTGAATGTCATCTGTAATTGAAAAAATAAAATATGTCATTTAAACTATATAATATTAAAAAAATGAGATAAAATAAATAAATAAAGATATTTTACCGTCACGGCCTCCCAAAGCTGTTGCTTCGCCGTCCTGTCCACTGACTTCCAATCAGGATATAAAATACTAATCCTGCAACGGATCTGCATCGCTATATAACTGACAAACTGAACTGCATTTGGGCCAACTGCATTATTATTATCATCAAAACGGATGTGTAATTTGTTATCATCACGAGCGAGTGATAGTTTTGGTAAACGTGTAATACCACGTTTACCAACTAGAGAACTTGATTTTTCAGTAGTAACTGGAGAAGTCTCCTCCGCCGAGGACGCATCAGTAGTCCTGCAATTTTTTTTAATAAATTAACAGTTTTATTTCATTAAATATGTATATTACTGAATATTTAATAATATGTCAAAATAGATATACCTCGGTAACTGCTCATCTCTATCTGTATTTGACATTGCTACTAGAAAGTGTAATGAAATTTTGGGTACCTGCATATCATTAGAAAACTGAATAATTAGAAACAAGGAAATGAAAAATAAATATGTAAAAATAGAGGCATGAATTTGTAAGTTTTAAAAATAGACACAAAATATAAATATTTACCAGAAAAATTAGGAGACTAATTTAGTGTTTTCCCACGTCCCTTCATCATGATCGGTACGTACTGCATGCACTATGTCTGTCTTATATTCATTGTAATCATCTGAAAATTGCATAATAGATGAATAACGCTCATGTAAATCACTAGCATCATCAGAATCATCATCATCACCCAAATGATATCTTTTCCCTTGCAAAACAACTGACCACTGATCATTCGACGGATCAATGACATAAAATACTTGTTTTGCATGTGTCGCCAAGATAAATGGTTCCTCATTGTGATTAAATCTTTTCAAATCAACCAGTTTAAACTCATATTCATCATGTTTCACGCCACTATTACTATCAACCCAATTGCACTTAAAAATAGTGACTCGAAATTTAATATAATCAATTTCCCATATGTCTTCAATAACTCCAAAATATGATGTTGATGCAGAAATTGGGTTTTTATCTTTGGCACTCGAAAAATGCACTGCTTCAGCGAATACCATCACACCACTATTCTGAACGGTACTCTTGTCATCCAGGTTTTTTGTGTAAAATGTGTAGCCATTGATATCAAAACCAGACCAAGTGATCACATTAAAAGATGGTCCCCCTGATAACCACTTCAATGTTTCTGATACAGATATATCTGAGGTGACTTTCTCTTTAAACCATGAAACAAATGTCTTCTTATGCTCAATCATCAACCACTTTTCATTTCTTTTCTGATATCGTAACTTTAATTCAGAAATATGTGAGGATATATATGGTTGAACCTCATCTGTGTTGTTCAAAATGTATAAATGTGCTTGCATCACTTCATCACGTGGAATGAACTTTACCTTTAAGCCTCGAACCCCTCTACCTTCTCTGTCAACTGTCATATGTCGAGATAGAGGGAGACCAATATGCTCCACTTCATTCAAATAATCAGTACAGAACTCAATCACCTCTTCTGATACATATTTTTGAACAATAGAGGCCTCTGGTCGATAAGGATTTTTAACATATCCTTTCAAAATTTTCATATATCTTTTAAAAGGATACATCCATCTTAAATAAACAGGCCCACACATTCTTATCTCACGCACCAAATGAACCAATAGATGAACCATTATATCAAAAAATGTGGGTGGGAAATACATTTCTAGTTGACAAAGAATAAGAGTTGCTTCATTCTCCAACAAATCTAACAAATTTGGATCAATGACTTTGCTACAAATGGATTTAAAGAAATTACATAACCTGATGATTGTCTTCCTGACAGCTTTCGGTAATATACCACGCACTGCTACTGGTAGAATTTGTTGCATTAACACATGGCAATCATGTGATTTCATACCTATTAATTTACAATCCTTCAATGACACAAAATTATTCACATTTGAAGAAAAACCGCTGGGTACTTTAATACCATGAAGACACTGACAAAAATTCATCTTTTCAATCTTGCTTAATGTGTGACAAGCCGGAGGTAAATATGTTCTTTTTCCTTTCACAGCGGGAGCTAACTCCAAACGTATTCGCATTAATATCAAGTCCAATCTAGCATGTAATCCATCTTTTTTCTTTCCTTTTATGTCTAACAAAGTTCCAATCAAACTATCACATATGTTTTTCTCAACATGCATAACATCAATGTTATGTTTTATCTCTAAAAATCTCCAATAAGGTAGTTTGAAAAAAATAGACTGCTTCTTCCAGATATGTTTTTGTAAACCAGAACTTTTTCTCTTTCCAAATGTTGAATCAATATCTTTCACTCTGTCATAATATTCTTCAGCTGACAATGGTTGAGGGGGGAGGTTGAATTCTTGTAAACCGTTAAATGCTTTTCTCAATCTACGATAAGGATGATCAATTCGCAAAAATCTTCGATGTCCCATGTACACTGTCTTTCTTCCATTCTGCAATTGATAATATGAAGTTTGTTCTTCACAAATTGGACATGCTTTATGTCCCTTAACACTATATCCAGATAAGTTTCCATACGCAGGAAAGTCGTTTATAGTGAACATTATCATAGCACGCAAAAGAAAATACTCTTTCTTGTATGCATCGAAAACTGTAACACCTTTCTCCCATAGCAGTTTTAAATCCTCAATCAATGGTGTAAGATACACATCAATATCATTTCCTGGTTGTTTTGGTCCAGAAATCATCAAGCTCATCATAACATATTTTTTCTTCATACATAGATGTGGGGACAAGTTGTAAAGTACCAGCAAAACAGGCCATGAACTATGTTGGCTACTGAGGCTCCGATATGGATTCATTCCATCAGTACACAATCCCATTCTGAGATTTCTAACTTCACTTCCAAAATCATGAAATTTTTTATCAAAACTCTTCCACTGTGGTGAATCGGTAGGGTGACGTAAGTTACCATCAGAAATGCGCTCATCTGAATGCCATCTTAACCTTTTTGCATCATTTGAATTTGCAAATAGACGCTTCAAACGAGGAATAATTGGAAGGTACCAAAATGCTTTAGATGGAGTTTTGATTTTGGTACCTAAAAATAAACCAGAATTGAATTATCAGAATTGTTTGAAAAAAATATTGGATGATATCATTGGAAAGTAAAAAAATTGATTTTTCATAAAGTTACATGACATCACCTGAAAATGAATCTGAGTTGACTTTCTCATCCATCTTATAGCGCGATGTTCCACATGTAGGACAACTTGATAAATGTTCATTTTCTTTCCTATACAGTACACAATCATTGGGGCAAGCATGTATCTTTTTATACCCCAATCCCATTGGGCATAATATTTTCTTCGCCTCATAATTGGAATCTGGAAGCCCATTGCCTTCTGGAAGAAGCTCTTTTAAAAGCTCAAGTAAACTGGAGAAACTTTTATCACTCCACCCATTTTTTGCTTTTAAGTTAACTAATCTCAAAACTGCTGATAACACTGTATATTTACTGCAACCTGGGAATAATGGTTTCTCAGAATCTCCATACAATCGTTCAACAGTTGGTGTTTTTTCGATGGTTTCAACACCTAAATCATGAATTAATTCTTCAATACGATCCTCTGCCTCATTATGAATATCGTCATCAACATTGGATGTTGAATTTTCAGTTCTTTCACCATGCAAGATCCAACGTGTATAATTAAGGCTAAAACCATAACAAATGAGATAATCTTTGATTTCTCTGAAGTTTAACTTTCTCATATTTACACACTTCACACATGGACAGAAAATCAAATCAATATTTTGATTATGCCGTTTAGCAAATTCCAAAAAATTGTCAACTCCTCTTTCATATTCACTAGTAGTTCTTCGTAGATAAATCCAATTATGATCCATATTAATACCTGATATCACAATATAATTGATGAATATATTAAAACATAAAAACATTTAAATATCTATCAGATAAATTGTAAACAAAAACATATTCCATAAAAACTATTGATAATCAGATAAAAGACATCAGATATGAAACACGTTTACAAATATAGTAAACAGTTAATTTTAATATTATATACATGTGTGTTATATTGAAATACAAGGACAAAATGGTTAAATCAAAGGTTTCATTTTTTGAAAATAAAGTTTCATGATATAAATATTATATGAATGACATACAAGATAATATGATTTCTCACTATGACTACTATTGATCACACTATATTTATTTTTTTATTCATTTGATGTAACATGAATGAATCATGGAAAAATTAATGTGAAAAATAGTGCAATAACTATCCTTATTTAAAACAATGTGTATTAAGAGACATGATACAATTTTTGGTGACTATGATAACTCAACTCCCTCAATCCATGAGTTTTATAATAGGGAACTATGAACATATAAATTCATTATGGAGGGATAAAAATTCCATTGCATATTGTAGGTGACAACTTACACCCCCATCCATGGGTCTATTGCAGCAAAACATGTCAAGGAATGGATCAACATGAAGAGAAATATATTATCCATCCATGAAAGATTAGATCATGAGAATGTTTTATTTTCAGCCTATGACTTAGAGGGAGAAGTAAATCATTTCATGACTATTATTTAGAGGGAGATAAAGATGAATAAATATAATCAATGGAATGAGATTAGTTTAAGAGGACATTTATTAAAAATGCATGAATCTAACCCCACATATGAAAGTGGAAAGGTATTTTTGAACATTAATAGAGGGATAATGATTATATTATTATCTATGAAGATTACAATACATTATGATTCTAGTCGTATTATGGACATTGCAAGAAAAATTATTTATTATATAATGGCATGAAAATAATTATTCAAATTTTTTTAACATAATAGATAGTGGTAATTATTCATGTCTTAGTTAAATGATTAGAACCAAAAAGAATTGAGGAATTTGGCATGGTAAATCTCAAGAAGTAATGAAATAACAACAAACTACATGCAAAAATGTGAGTGAATTCATTTAACACAAAAAATTTGAAGTTCAACCCGAATGGAGATGTTAAATCCAAACTGCGACCGGTATAATTACTTCCAAAAACAAACAATATCAAATCTACACCAACAATGATAATACAAACAAAAAATAATGATAAATTACAACTAAAATCTAACCAATAATCAAAATCACGCAAAATAGGGTTATTGATAAAGAAATAAACAATGGGATATGAAACAAGAGATAAATAGGAAGAACACATACCCAAAATCGTGCAGACGACAAAAAACCTTCAACAATGGCCGTTCAAGATCGCAAATCAAGTTCGAAGGTCGTCGGGAGTCCGAAGCGCCACAGCGGAACTCGATTTCAACGGACGAACAAAATGAGGGTTTCTGACCGTGAATATTTTTAAAAGACTTTTTGCGTCGGTTTTCATTAAAACCGACGCGAAATATATTTTTTTTATGAGTTTCGGCGTCGGTTTTCATGAAAACCGACGCCGAAACATTTTAAAAATTTATGTTCCGCGTCGGTTCTCAGGAAAACCGACGCGGAAGATATTTTTTTTATGAGTTTCGGCGTCGGTTTTCATAAAAACCGACGCCGAAACATTTTCCCGCGTCGGTTCTCAGGAAAACCGACGCGGAAAATATGGATACTAATATGTTCCGCGTCGGTTTTCATAAAAACCGACACGAAAAATCAACACATAATTATTTTTGGCGTCGGTTTTTTGTAAAACCGACGCCAAAAATTCCCCGCATATACTATTCGCGTCGGTTTTTAAAAAACCGACGTTATTACGATGACGTTAAAGCCCGTATTTCCACTAGTGTCAAACTCTTGGAGGAGGAGCATCCACCGAATGAGGTGGGGTTTAGCTTCAAGTTTCTTTAGGAGAAAATGAAGGGCAGCATGATCAAAAAAGACAATGATTTTTGACCCGATAAGATATGAACGGAATTTTTACAAGTCAATCACAATATAAAGAAGTTCTTTTTCAGTGGTCATGTAGTTTTCTTGGGCAGGGTCAAGGGTATGTGAGGCATACGCAATGACATGAGGAGCCTTCTCAACCCTTTGTGATAAAACTTCCCCAACTACAAAGTTAGAGGCATCACACATAATTTCAAATGGGAGATCCCACCTTGGTGGTTAGATGATGGGAGGTGATGTGAGATTCCTTTTTAGTGAATTTAAATAATCCTCACAATTTTTATCAAACACAAACTCAAAATCCTATTGTAATAACCAGGACAAGGGAAGTGTGATCTTACTGAAGTCTTTAATGAATCGGTAGTAAAAACAAGCATGACCCAAGAAAGATTGCACCTCACGAACATTTTTGGATATGAAAGGGTTGAAATTAATTCAATTTTTAATTTATCCACCTAAATTCCCTCTTTTGAAATAACATGCCCAAGAACTATCCCTCGTTCAACCATGAAATGGCATTTCTCATAATTTAATACAAGATCTTTTTCTATGCAACAGTAGAGGATAGAACCTAGGTGATCCAAACAGTCATCAAAGGAAGTTCTATAAAATGTGAAATCATCCATAAAAACTTCCATGCAATTCTCTAGGTACTAAGAAAAAATACTCAGCATGCATCGCTAAAAAGTATTAGGAGTATTACATAGACCAAAAGGTATCCTTTTGTATAAAAATGTGCCAAATGGACAGTTAAATGTTGTATTTTCTTGATCCTCATGGGTTATATGGATTTGAAAATAACCCAAATAGCCATCAAGGAAACAATAATGGGACTTACCAGCCAATATTTCTAGAATTTGGTCAAATAAAGGTAGAGGAAAGTGGTCCTTCCGTGTGGCTTGATTTATTCGACGGTAGTCAATAGAGACTCTCCAACTGTTTTGCACACATGTTGGAACCAATTCATTCCTTTCATTTGAAACAACTGTTGTTCCTATTTTTTTAGGCACAATTTTCACTAGATTAACCCAATTACTATCAGATATAAGATAAATAATCCCCACAGTAAGTAATTTACTGACTTCCAATTTTACCACTTCAAGGAGAGTGGGATTCAACCGGCATTGAGATTGTCTTATGGGTTTAGTCTTATCATCTAAAAGTATATGGTGCATACAAATAGATGGTCTAATCCTGAGAATATCAGCCAATATCCATCCTATTTCCTTTTTATAATCTCTAAAAAGGTTGAGCAGTTTTATTCCTGATGTTGAGAGAGTTTATTGGAAATAATGATGGGAAATTGGTCAATACTCTCAATATATCCATATTTTAAATTATATGGAAGTGGTTTTAATTCCAACACTGGGGGTTTTTGGACTGAGGGAGGGGATTTATGGGGAGTGAGGTCCATGAAACTGTCTATCTTCTCATGTTTACTCTCTAAAGATAGATAATCTATTGAAATGATATTTTTAGAATCATCGACGTTCATGGGTACCTTAGAATGAACACACTCATCAATTAAAGAACAAAATTTACACTTTTTAGAACCCACACAACACTCAAATAATGAATCAAAAATCAAATCATCCAAAGGTGAAGAAGAGGAAAATGGATCAGAGTATGGTTTGAGGAGAGAATTATGTGTGTGTGTGTGTGTGTGTGTTGTTTGAGATAACTTCCATCAAATAGACAGGAAGAGTGGAGTGCTCTTAAATGGGGTGTTTCATAGCCTCAAGGATGTTAAAACTTACCTTTTCTCCACCAAACTCCATGGAAAACGTAACGTTGTGAACATTGATGATCATCTTTGTTATTTTATGGAATGGAATCCCAAGTATAAGAGGGTAATGTCCTTGGGTTTGGGTATCTTCCATCTTAAGAATGTAGAAATCATAGGGGAAGATGAGATTCTTCACTCTTAAAAGGACATCCTCAATCACTCATGTTGGATGCATAGTACTCTGGTTTGAAAGTTTCAAGACAATCCATGTTGGTTGAAGCTCTCCAACCTATAGAGAAATATACACAGAGTGCGGAATTACATTAATGGAAGCACCTAAATCTAACATAGAATCTTAAAATAATGTCTCCCCTATGTTACACGGTATTGTGAATATGCCTGGATCGGTTGGCATTACTGGTTGAATCAAGGCTAAGACATTCCTCCCCAAGTTGACTCTCTTGTTCCCCTTCAGCCTCCTTCTATGGGTGCAAATCTCTTTAAGAAATTTGGCATATCGAGGGATTTGTTTAACTACATCCAATAAAGGAATGTTAACTTGAACTTTTTTAAATGTATCTATTATTTCAGTATCAATCTCATTATCTGAATTTTTCTTAGATTTAGAGAGTCTTTGGGGGAAAGAAAGAGGAATGGATTGTTCATTTGAATCATCAATGATAATTTGATTACTCTTTTTATTTTATTTTTCTTCATTGGAATCTTTTATGGGTGGATAAAGAGTGTTTTCAAGAGGGGGACATACCTATTGCATAGAATCAGTAGAAGGAGAAACTTCTTTACCACTACGAAGTGTAACTGAACATGCGCTACCTTTGTCCTTCAGATTGAAAATGGGTTGGGATGGTAGCTGTCTAGAACCTTGCATCTTAAGCTCGCCGATGGTGTTCTCCAATTGTACCACTTGAGTTTGTAGGTCTTGAATTGCTGATTGTGTAGTCTGTTGGAACTGGAGGTTCTGGGTTGCCATTTGTTTCACCATGTCCTAGGTGATTGGTTTATATTTGGGAGGAGGGGGATGATTGTTTTGAGAAGTTTAAGGATAATAAGGTTCCATACCTTATCCTTGTTGATACCAATTCTTCTTGGGGTAGCTTGAGTTTCCTCCTTGTCGGTACTGGGGTTGTGCTTTCCACCTGGGGTTTGTATTCGGCCTTAATGGTTCTTTCTTGAAGGGAGGTGCTTGTTGGAATGGATGCCTTGGGAACATGACTGCACAAGACTCAGGTGAATCTTGAAGTTTTGGGCACTAGTCCGAAAAATGAGTATTTTCAGAACAAATACCTCAATGTAATGGAATTGGAGGAGATTGTGAGTTACCTTGTGATTTAGCTAATTGCATTAAAAGGGTATGTATCACATCAATCTTGTTATCTACCTTTTGTTCTAGAGATGAATGACTTACCTCATGAACTCCTTGGGTCATTTAAATAGATCGTGTACAAAATTGTTGTGCATTTTGAGTCATGTAGGCTATTAAGTCACGAGTAGCGGAAGGAGTTTTATCAACTAGGGCACCACCAGCTATAGCATCAATCATTCCATGATCCATGGGGATAAGTCCCTCATAGAAGTATTGGATTAATATTTGTTCACTAATCTGGTGGTGGGGGAAGTTTGAGAAAAGTATTTTGAATCTATTCCAGTATTCATGAAGGTTATCTCCTTATGATTGCCTAATTCCACAGATTTCTTTCCTAATTGATGCAGTTCGAGGGGCAGGGAAGAACTTCTCTAAAAAGAGTCTTTTTAGGTCATTCCATCTCCCAATCGTGGTAGGAAAATAGTATATCCAATCTTTGGCTACACCATCAAGGGAGAAAGGTAAGGCCCTAAACTTAATTAAGTCCTTAGACACATTTTGGGTTTCCATGGTGGAGCACAGTATGTGAAACTTCTTAAGGTGTTTATTTTACCAAATCTTGTCATGCAACAATGATGTCTAGTTTGATTGATTGATTGTTTGTTATTGTTTTTTTGATTTTTTATTTTTTTTTAAAAAGAATTATGGAAGATGGATGAAATAAAAATACTTAAGAAATGAAAGGAGTAAGTAAAATAAAATTTTGTACTAAAAAATTAGAGATATAGATGGAGAAGAAGAAGAAAAAGAGAGAGAGAGGAAGAACACACAAAAACAACCAAAAATAGTAACAAAAAACCAAAACAAAAACAATCGAATGGGGGTGGGGTATTGAAAGGGGTACTAATTAAGAATTAAAATAAATAAAGAAAATTAAATAAAGAAAAAAAATGATCTTGTCTCCCCGAAAACAGTGCCAAAATTTGATCATGTTTTCGAGCGCGTCAAATTAGTTGTTTAGTTTTTACTAGAATTTCTGTAGTATAATAGCAACTCTAGGTCGTCTCTCAAAGGATCCTTAGATCATTAATTGAAAAAGAGGGTTTTGATTATGAATATATAAGGGTAATTGGATTTAATAAAACTTGGTTTTTGATGATTAAATATAACAATATAAAAACTAAAGTGATAAAACAAAGTAGAAATGAACAAGATTAATTAAACGTGATCAACCCTTGGGAGTATTATGATGCTCGTCCTTCATCACTTCAAGAGAAAGGGTATAGATCTTTTAATCCATTGTTTATAACACCTATTACCATAATGTTACTGATTTTATACTAGGATACCTCCTAGGGTTCACTTGAAAATAAACAATGATTCACCGGACACCGTCGATGATTGGGTGATTTGGGTTCGAATTCATAACCGAAACTCACCAAGGAAACACAGGAAGAACTAACTGTGTTTTCCAGGTTTGTATGTTATTTCTTTTTGATACCATAAAATAAATTTACATGGCCTTGAAAGTGCATATGTGAGTTCAATTGACCAATATGAACCATACAAACACCACAATTGAATGAGGGAGGAAAAAGGGATGAACGGTGTGTGAAAAATCACATGAAAGGGTACCCCCAAACATGATAATTTGAGTTTGAGTATAACATACCAGTATATAACTCAATTAAATAAAAATATAGGATGAATAAAAACAACATACAACCTAGAATTAAAAGGATCATTCAAAATAATACAATTATGAAGCTCGAGATTACATTACGTTCCTCCCCGGGTGATCACAAGGGGTTTAGAAACCCATGGGAGGGGAGGAAGAAGAAGATGTTGAAGTAGAACTTCCCATAGCCTACATAACTTCTAGGAATTATGGGGAGATACCTTTGGAACTCCAAAATGGCAGAACTTTGCCTCCTGGTTGAACTCCCAAATGGGGAGCCCAAGGTGCCATTTTATAGAAAAATTGGAAGGTGGTTTTGGGCACACAAATTTCTTTAAAACACTTGTACCACACGTTTTGACCATTAGAAAATAGAATATACCTTTTGAAAAAACTAAAAGGTTGTAGCCCCACTTCCTGAATATCTCAATCAAAGGTGTGGCATCAATTGGACAAGTGGATTCAGATATAAGGATAGATTACAGAACGCCACTTTTGACTTCTCACAAATTCGGTGCTTTAGACAAATCAGGTCGGTTGGGCACCTTTCTAGCAGAATTGGGCTTGGGTTTATTCATAAGAGTTGGATCCCATTAAAATTTGTACCATCATACAAAATATAAGACCATTTGGATGCACGTAATTTTCTAAACAGGCAAAACAATGGACAGGTCTTCATGGATCCATGCAATTTTGGACCATTTTTCTTCCACTTCATCATGGTCCCTCCAAATCATCTCCTCCCACATTTAAATCATCAAAACAAGTAAAATTTACCATTTTAATAGTGATAAAAACAAAAAAAATAATCAAATATGAAGTTCAATTTGTTATTATTTTTATAATTTTCAATACAAAACAAGTTTAGTACAGTGGTGTAAGGGTGAAAATGAAACAGTGAATCGTGGTACGATCAACTGCACATCTCATTTGACACTCCTGGGGGATATGATTTGGAAATTCACAAACTCTTTATGAACCATAATAAAGTATTTAAATAGATTATGACTATGAATTAATTAGGATAAACCTAAGGTGTCGTGGATTAAAAATAAGGTGTCATGATTCATACATACTATAAGTGATTTTCATGGTTATTTGGTTTCTCGTTATTATTAGCATTGCTCACACTATACTTTTTGTTTTTAGTCAATGGTGAGAACCCAAAGAAAATGGGTTAATATTGAATGTGATAGACAATTTTTTGATGACCATCTAAATGGGATGATGACTGGAGTGAATGATATTGTGATTATTCTTAATCAGTTATCACATAACATGATTAATAATGTGAACCTTAACCAACTCTCTAACTCACCAAAAAAGATAAGGATAGATATTGTTGATATTTTGGGTAGTAGAGATCATGGAGGAAAGAAGATTAAATTTTATATATGTCGGGAATGTGGAAAGAATCACTCAAGGGAATGTCTCAGAGGGAAAAGAAGATATTTTGGGTGTGAAAAAGGACACAAAGCAAGTAACTTCAAAGAAAAAATGAAAAATTTGGTTAACATAGTGGATAATAGTAATGGTATACCTAAGGTATCATAAACTGTTGAATGTTTTAAATGTGGAAAGTATGGGAATTATTAAAATTTATTTCCTAAGGGTAAATCTCATGAAGAGAATCGGGAAGGTTGTATGAGTAATGGTTATACTACTGATGATGAAGAGACCACGAATGACATATGAATGGTATGTGTTTTTTTAACAATATTGTTTATGTTAAACATAAGAAGCATGATTAAATTGATGTTGATGAATGTTAAGACATGATTCATATTTCATATTGTAGGAAATATGTGTTAGGGAATAAGATGATGATGCTTAGTTAATGGTTTGAGAAAGAAGTTTGATGATTGAAGTATTAATGTATTGGAATTAAAGGATTATGTTATATAAATCAAAAAATATATAAGGATTGTTTAGTTTAATTTTTTCATTAAGGATTTGAAAAAATATGTTAAATGGTACTGATGGACTAGAAAAGTGATTTAATGGCAAAGTGATATTTTGATTAAGGGAAGATAACTCTTAATATGTTCTGGATGTTGAGATCATGATGTTGGGATAAAGAGATGTTGGGTATGAATAAGTGAATTGGATAGTAATAATTACCTTAGAACTAATTAATGATTTGTTTACAAAGTGGTTTATGCTATCATTGATGGAGTTTACAGTATTTTTCGGATTTAAGCAATATATTCAATAATCTATGTTTTATGTAAGGAATGAGGTAGTATGTATGTTTTCAATAAGGTTTTATGGTAATTCAGGTTATTATCATTTTTCAAGAGAATTCATGATAAAGGTATTAACATGTTTGGTATGTGACAATCAAGAGATACTTTATGATATACAGGGGATTAATGTTATGTTGATTTTTAGAAATTTAGTGACCTTATTTATAAATTTTGAATTTTGGAAGGGTTATAAGGTTAAACATTTATGGAATGGTTTAAGTTGAACTTTGGATGAGGTTTTATATATTTACATATTACATCACTATATGAAGATTTATCCATATTAGATAACCAATGTTAACTTTTTTTTTGCTAGAGATAGAAGGAATGAAATTGTGCTTATGATACAAAGGATAGCTAAGCCCCAGGTATATTGGTCCCTTTGAAATTCTTGATCGTATCAGGATATTAGCTTATCATTTGGTGCTTCCATTGAACCTATCTTAGGTTCATGATGTGTTCCATGTACCTCTCCTGAGGAAGTACATACCCGATCCTGCACATGTACTGAACTCAAAGGTCATATTGTTGGAGCATGATCTTCCTTATATGGAAAAATTAGTTGAGGTACTGGATCATATTGACAAAGTGCTACGAAATAAGATCACTCACCTGTTCAATGTTTTTTGGTGAAACCACAAGCTTGAGTAAGCTACATGGGAACCTGAGAATGTAATGAGTCAAAAGTATCCTCGGTCATTGGTACAAAAGTGACAGATTTTGAGGGCGAAATTCATTTTAAGGGGGGTAGAAAGTAATACCACGAGAATTTGTGAAATATATTTTTTCAAATAAATTTAATCTTTTCGATATTTTATGTTACACGTAACACTGAGTTTAGCTTGTGTTACATGCAATACTGATTTTATCTTGTGTTAAACATAACACTGAGTTTGGTTTGCGTTATATACAACATCAAGTTTAGCTTGTGTTACATACAACACTGATTTTAAACGAAATGTGTCATATTATTAAAATATTATTATATGATAATTATTACCTAGCTATTGGAATGGCGGGTATGAATAAGATTAACTAAATTATGAAAATATATGGTTTACACATGTATATAAAATTAATTTTTTGGTGTTCAATTAATTAAAAATTAAAATAAAAACTATTTGAAAATAAAGGAAATCTTTTTCTGAAAAAACTATTTTTATGCACACGTGTGTGTTTTACTTAAATAAATTAAACAAATAACTTTTTATGAATGGTTTTAATGAAATGTATAAATTATATATTCAATCAGATGTTTAATATACATATTATGTTTTTTCTATATAAGAGATAAGAATAAATCCAATTTTATGCTTAAAAAATATATTTTTCTAAAAAGAAATTGTGTCACCCTTTTGCAAAATTATTATAAAAAATTAATTTTTTACACTTTTAAAAAATGAATTTGATAAAATAAACTTCATTTTTGAAATAATCATGTCAAAATTAGTTTAGGGTGAATTTTTGGTATTTTTTTGAAAAGTTTTATTTTTTGATGAATAGTGAAAATACTGAATTTTAATTGAAAACTATCTTTTTATTTAATTTAATTATAAAGTTAAATTATATTTTAATTTTTTTTAATGTAAAATTAGTTCAATTATACATCCATTAATTCAATTTAGGTCATTGGAATCAATTTCATATTGAATTTTGATATAAAAACTTTATAAAATTTTAAACATTTTCTCTTTGAAAACCTGGTTTATCATTGCGTCTGCAAGATTAATTTTAAATTAGATTTTTCCACTTATGTGTATTAAATTTATAAAAATGGATTCCATATTTGGAATCATCATAATTTATATTATCTAATAATTTCAACTTAATTTTTTATCAAAATGAATAGTAAAAACAGTAAAAATTATTTACTACGGTTAAGGTAAAAATGGGTTTACTAAGGGGTTCAACCAAGACCTATGCAAATAACTTCTAAAATTTACTCCTATAATCCTATAATCCTTAGTTTGGATATAAATTCAACCTAATAATTCTTTTGGTGCAAACCTAAGGAGGATACCTGAAGAAGATGTAACGTTCATCAACAGACGTTTTTGTTTTATTTTTTCCTCCACCTCCTTCAATTCTTATTATACCATTCTGATATAATAACCATGGTATCTTCCATATATTGAGATTTTATGTTAAGTACATGACCTACAACCATATCCACTTTCATCAAATGGGTTACGAAATCTTTGTTCGTGTGTATGGCGGACTACCGCCTTGCGAACTGATGTCATTCGTTTTTCCATTACCACCTATCACAGTTGGACATAATGATGAATTTATTATTTATATATTATATTTATTAAATTATTATGCTTCTTAAATTATTATATCATACATAACTTCATTCTTTCCATTTTTTGGGAATACGATAACGTCGCTCGTGTGTACGGAAGACTACCGACTCGCAAAGCAATGTGATTTATTCACGCTTTACATTGAATGTAATAAGGATGGGTTTAATGAAAATATGTGATATATATGACATAAAAATGATTCTAAAATGATAATATATCATTTAACTTTATTTCTTTCAATATGTTGAGAAAATGGAAAGTGCGTTCATGCGTATGTATGGTCTACCGTCACCATGAACGGTGTATTTCATTTTTTATCTCTATCTTTTATAGATTACTATAAATACATATATATTGAATATATATGATATTTATATCATTATTGACATTCTGGAGATCATGGAAACGTGATCAAAGTTAGAGGACCAAAAATAAAAAATCAAAACATATATGAAAAACAAAGAGGTTATTACCCAAAACGTAACTTTAAAATGGAATTGTTAATAAACAGATAATAAAAGGTCATAAGCAATTCATATATGGTATGATATATATAAATATTTTTTCTATAATTGATGCATAAAAAACTAGTATTTATTATGTAGGAGGTTTGAACATGTATGATGGAAGTAAAGACTTAAGGTGAGGGATTTATGTCTCACTGTTTACTTCTATGAGACACATGTCATATTCATCACCTATTTCTTTTATGTGGTGTATATACTACCAATTAATGTATTTTATGATTCTTATACTTAAAATTATTGGAATTTACATATCCATTTTAAGATCTCTCTTTTATGGTGTTTACAATCCAAAAGTTACCAAATCGATAAGAGATTTTTGTCTCAATTTGCCTTCTTTGAGACATATGTTATGTTATACACCTATCTTCCTTTACAAGGTGTATATACAACCCCTTTGAAATGTAATATCATGAATTTATTTACCATCTTTATATTTTAAGTTTTATTTAATGATATTCCTTCATGGTGCTTACGTTTCAAAGTTTCTAAAGTGGTAATGATTTTATGTTACAATCTCATCATTATTTGGGATTGTTTATGATTATGTTTCCGATGATAAAATCTTAAGATCCAGTTCTCAAGAAACTCATGAATTTTATTCTCCTCTGATTATTCATCATATTAATACTACCACTTTTCCACTCTTTGGTACTTAAAATAATTGAGCAAATGTTTTTAAGAAAATCTAACTTTATTTCTCTCTTCAGTCGGAAATCTATTTTTTTCCAAAACCATGTTTTCTAAAAATGTTTTTAAAAAATGACTATTCTCCAATTATTTTTAAGACATTTTTACTCATGTTTTACTTTTTAAAAAATGTTTTTAAAGGGATCTTCATATCATTTTCCAAACAATGCTCATTTGGATTTTACCAAAAATGTGAAAAGAATCTTTGTTTTTAACATGCACGACATGAATAGTATTTCCTACTATCATGGTCATCCAAAGATTTCAAGCTTCCCTAAAATATTTTCAAAGTTCTTTTCAAATAAAATTTGTTTCTTAAAGAAAGCATTTTTTAAAATCAAAAAGGATATTTTCCTCAAGAAATGTTTTAAATGATTTTTCAAGCTTCCCAAGTTTCCAATGTTATTTTCAAAAGAAAAGGATTTTGAAATTTTTTTATGTTTTAAAAAGTTTTTTTCAAGTAGAAATGATATTTTCCTTAAGAAATGTTCCAAGTGATCTTTCAAAATCATTCTCTGTCTAAGATGACATCCTTTGATGCGACTTATGCTTTGATGAAGATATGAATCAAGGATACCATTCTTATTCTTTTTATAAATGATTTATGATGATAAGATGTTTATGAAACCTAATTTTCTTTACATGGGTTAAACCATAATAAAATTCTTATGAAACCCACTTCTTTTTCCACGAGTTATGCTATGATGAAATGATTATGAAACCTGTCACTTTTCCACAGGTTATGATATGATGAAATGTTTATGAGACTCATTTCATTTCATGGGTTATGATATGATGAATGATTTATTATCTTATGTCACACATACGTATGATTTTCATTATGTGATGGATGTGACCTATATCTCCCTCCAATGCATTTGGTAATGATTAATATTATACGAGCTCAAATGGTACACGAGAGGTTATCCCAAGCCCAAAAGAGGGTACACGGGAGGTCATCCTATACCCAAAGCAGGTACACGGGTGGTTAGCCCAAGCCTAACATGTTATGAATGTCATGGTGGGTAGCTTTGACATAAGATTTTCTATGCTTATGTGTATTCCAAAAATCTATGTCTTGTGCCAATGTTATGCCCTCATGGTTCATATTCTTTGATTCTCTTATGATTCATGTCTTATGAACTGTCAATCTTTATTCCATGACTCAAGATTATAATCTTTGATATGCAGGGTATGGTTTTCAAATGTTATGTTCATGTTATCATACCTTTATGTTCATGTTATGCTTATGTATCTCCCGTGTTTACTCTTATTAGGCATTTGAGTTCACCCTTTCTTATGTTTTCTTTCCCCGGGTTATGAAGAAATGTATTATGTATGATATGTCTAAGGGTGCTAATTATAAAGATCATAGTGGGAGATGATGTAGTTTACCTATAGACCAGTTGTTTGTGTTTCCATGTTTCCAAAGACACTAAACTATTATAGTCCTCAGGCATGTGTTTGTGTAATGTAATGAATATTCATCAAAAATGATGTAATATCTATGTATGATAAGTCTAGATCGTTATAGAAGATGTTCAACCTCAATTTCAAGTTCCATCCAAACAGCTGTTAGAGATTGCTTGCAATTATATTTGAGTAGGAAAGAAAAATTAAAGTCTTTTTGATATGTTCTCGCATGTGGTATGTCTTACTGCTGACACATGGACTTCAATTCAAAATTTGAATTATATGTTGGAACCAGACATGCAGCGGAAGCCCCAGACATGTGGGTTTTTTAAAAAATTTCCACCGACGATCGACGTAAACTTGTTGATGTCAGTGAAGGGCAGCCCGGTCAAAGCTGAGGATCCCATGTGAAGGATTTTAAGCACAAAATAAACTGTAAAACATACCTGGTTTAATTTCGAAGCCGCTCACAACGTCTGTTCGTCGTTGGCGATCGCTGCTCGAAAAATCTGACATCGAACTCCTCTAGATCATCCACACATGCTTCAAGAAATCTACGGGAGCGTCATTCATCATAATCTGGGTGCTAGCACGGAATTTCGACGTCCCCTTCGATGCTCCAACGATCACTACATCGCTTCGCTGCCGATGCTGGAGAGAGTGCTTGATCCG
Source organism: Viscum album (assembly GCA_963277665.1). Lineage (NCBI taxonomy): Eukaryota > Viridiplantae > Streptophyta > Magnoliopsida > Santalales > Viscaceae > Viscum > Viscum album. The sequence continues at coordinate 1,897,710,704 of OY728157.1, forward strand.
AGCTCCTTGGATCCAGAGCCTCTCTCTCTAGATCATGGGAGAGAGGAGATGAGAGAGAAGCACCATGAATAGTATTTGGCAAAAGCCCCTCCTCTTCTATTTATAGTGCTCAATTAAAATACCTGGTATAGTCTCGCCGCACTAATACAAAAACGGGCAAGGAAAGCGCTACCCCTTTATCAGCGCTAGAAAAAAGCGCTGATAAAGGGGGTCTTTATCAGCGCTAGAAAAAAACGCTGATAAAGGGGGGCTTTATCAGCACTGAAAAAATTTATATTTCAAAAAAAATCATGAAAAATAAATTATTGTTATATAAGTATATTTATTCGTATATAAATATAATATATATTTTTTAAATATGTTTTATATACGTATAAATAGACTATTACATTTAATATATAAGAAATTTAGTGAAAATGGATTTAAAATATTTTAAAAAAATATTATTAATTAATAATTTGCTAATTATTACCGATTAAAAATCATTTAATAACAATTTGGAGACACAAAAAATCAAAAAATAATAATAAAAGATCTAAAATAAGCTGAAAATGTAACTCAAACTTCAAACGGTCATAACTTTTGATCCGAGTGTCCGTTTGAGCTCTACAGCATATCAAATCGAAGCCTGCGACGATCTCTACACGCTAGTGACTGAGGCAAAGCCCTTGTCACATTTTTCGAGCCCAAAAAAGGCCTAGAAGGCCTCCAAAACCTGAGTTTTTAGTCGGGATACTCCGATTTGTTAACATTCTAACAGGTATAACTTCTTATCCGGATGTCCGTTAAGCCTGTACCACATATCATATCGAATATTGTTTCATTTTATTCGATTTGACTGGTTGTGGAGTTGAAACGGGTTTCTCGATTATAAATTATGGTCTTTTTAACATTCAATGGCTTTTCAAAGACACATATATATGTATTTATCCGTATGTGTTTGTGTCTGTGTGTGTGTGTGTGTGTTATATATATGTATTTATTTATTTATTTATTTAATTATAAACACACATAAAAAACAAATTTCATAACTATATTTAAAACTAATCTTATAAGTATATATTAATATACAAATAAATATACGGATAAAAAATTATAACTAAAAATATATATATAAATAAATATATATAAATATATATTAATATATGAATGAATATATATATACTAATATATGAATAAATATATTTGTATTAATATGAATCTATATCAATATATGAATAAATATAACTATATATATATATAAAGAGATATATTATTAAATAGAGAAAAAAACGAAATAGCATAGTGGTAAAGGTGCAGCCGCGAAAGGGGGGGTTGCGGGTTCGAGTTCGGGTGGAGGCAAAGGTGGTGCGCGCATGTGAGGATGCGCGGGAAGGGCAGCGCGCGTGAGACCTCCTAGCACTGATAAAGGGGTGGTCAAGTGCTGATAAAAGCTCTCCCCGCGCATTATTTAATTTTTTTTATTTTTTATAAATTTTTTTTACTTTTATCAGCGCTTTTTTTAGCGCTGATAAAAGTGGCCTTTATCAGCGATTTTCGGAGCACTGATAAAAGGGACCCCCCTATATTAGTGTTGAGCTTTACAGCACTGTTAAAGCCTGTTTTGAGCGCTAATATAGGCTGTTTTTGTAGTAGTGTCGGCCCTAGATACTTAACGCACTATCAAGGACATTTTATGACTACTAATCTCAGTCATAAATATTATTATCATTCACTTGTAATATATTAAAATATATTACATGATAATAATTGAGTCATCAACTCGACTCGTCTCTCCCCTAAATATTAATTGAACCCTGAATAATTTAATATTCGTCAATTAATATTTTCATGTATTTACTTAAAACTCATAAATACATTTAATAAATAAATTCAATTCTCATTATTCTAAACTTGAATAATATGAATTTATTTATTGCATTGGTGATCATTTAACCTTGGAGAAATTTCGGACCCCAGTGGTGGGACCCACCATGTCCAAAACTCTTATTCAACTGAATAGGACAGATTCTTGAATATGTTATTGTGTGTAACCCTCTAGGCCCTTATCTCGACAGCAGTGAATAGTATTCACAGACCAAGAGCGAGATCTAGCAACCCATCATGGCCCCTGAAGAAATAAGGATTGTCACAACAGCGACAACCAACCTACGAACACGTATTGTGTAATATAATCTCTTTGTCAATAATATCTCAAAAAGCAGGATGCACTCACGTGTCATCGCCCTTATCTTGCTTTATTGTTTGTTGATTTAACTGGACGGATTTACCCTTGACTGCCATGACCATGGTCTTATAAAGGTACTGTCATCCATATCAACATGGTCTGAGATATATTACTTCCATAACCCGGAAGTGACAAATCCTTTCTTGACCATTCAACCAATGTCATGCCACCAATGACGCACCCAACACAAACTACCTCGCCACGGCTTCATTGTCATGGTTTTCATCTTGCATCAAAGTACGTAATTAAATGACATGCATTTGTAATGATTTGAAGTCAGGAGACCATTACACATGATCGTATATAGGAACATTCAATGACACCCGAAACATGTGGTGTTCCTATTGGCGGGTCAGTCCTCATGATCTCACTACTAGAGATCACCAAGTGCGAACTTCATGAGAAGAAGTCTCAATGCTTATGAGCCCCCAGCACCTGATAGTCAAACATCTATTGTGTCCAATTAGTAAGATGTATCTAGACAATAGAAAATATATTTAAGATTAATGTCATAGTATCTTGAGGTTCTCATTATAGCTTGGGAACTACTATAACCTTTCGATACGACAATTAATCTTTGGACATTACCATTTAAATAATAGACGCAGAAAAGCCTACACTATAATGATAAGATGACATCAGGTATAGCTAACTGTATACATGATATGGTAATCTATAGCACTGAATAGTTGGGTCTATGGCACCCACTATTTTAACATTATATGTGTGACTACACATTTTATTGATGATAATTGGATCTTGAATAAAAAAAACTATTAGGTTTTGTCTTGTTGCGGATCAAAAGGGGGAAACAATTAAATGAGTATTAGAACAAACAGTAAAACAATGAGGGATTGAAAGGATTAATACCGTTACTGTGGACAATGCTAGTTCTAATAATGTAGTGATCAATTATTTGATGAGGAGGGTTAATAACTGGAATGGGTATATTCTTAAAGGAGAATATATGCATATGAGATGTTGTGCACACATTTTAAACCTTATTGTTAGTGATGTGTTAAAAAGAAAATATCAACATCAATTGCTAGAATCAAAGTTTGTTGCAAGTTAATGAGAAGTTCACTTTCTAGATTGGCTCAATTATAGAACACTATCAAGGAGTTAAAAATTCATAGTAAACATACCATAATTCGGGATGTGTCTACTAGGTGAAATTCTTGTTACTTTAAGTTGAATGTTGTAGAGAATTATGATAAATTATTTATTCGCTTTGAGGAGGATTCAAGTTTTATGAGTGCTCTTATTAGTGAAGGTGGGCCTCTTACAACATATGATTGGGAGTTCGTTCGTGTATTTGTCAAGTTTTTTAAAATATTTTATGATAGCACTATTGAATTTTCTGGTTCTATCTATGTGATATGTCACACTTTCTTTCATACTCTGTGACATGTATAGAAAAATCAAGAAATGGATGAAAAGTGATGATATTACGATGAGTGTAATGGTTATTGCAATGAAGATGAAGTTGGAGAAGTATTGGGGTATCGATTCCAATTTTAATTCTCTCTTGCTTGTGGTAGTTGTTCTTCATCCCCGATATAAATTAGATTATGTTTGGGATAGTTTTGAAATGATGTTTCATGATGAAGAGAAGAATGAATTGATCGGTAAATTAATAGAGGTTATGAATAATCTCTTTGAGTTTTACAAATGTAAATATCTTATCCCTCTAGACCAATGTGAGTCAAGTTCTCATCAAGATTCACACATTCATAATGTTATTGACAGTAGTTGGGATGTTGAGAAATGGAAAGATGCATATAAGTCAAAGAAAAGCAAAAGGTAATTGACACAACAAATGCATGAATTAGAAAGATAACTAGATGTTGATGATTGTGAGGATGATTTCAATGGGTTTGATGTTTTGAGATGATGGAAAGAAAATACAAGCATCATGTTCTCTCATGCATTGTCAGAGATATTCTAGTTATTCCATTAACTACAGTATCTTCAAAGTCAGCATTTAGTACAGGAGGATGAGTACTTGATCCATTTCGTAGTTGTTTGAATCCCAATACCGTTGAGGTATTAATTTGTGCCCAAAATTGGTTTAGAAAGTCTAAACCAATTGACATTCAAAAACAGCTAGAAAAAGTTGAATTGATTGAATCAGATGCCATTAAAAATATTATGAATTTTTATCATTTGCCAATTATAAACCTCTGTTTTAAAAAAGAAAAATATCAACTTGTTCTTCTGTTGTGTTTTTAAGATGTCATCATCCACGATTTATTATCAAAGTGTCATTGTCACCCTCTAAAATTGAAGAATCAAGGATGGTGAAGCACACTCTCCATTAAGGTATAAATTTTTTATTGTTTGATAAATTATTTAGAGCATGCATTTCTTTATTTCTTTTTTATTTATAATGTTAATGTCACTAACATGATTTTGTTTCTATTTGAAGGGGGGTATTACAGTGAAAGTATTGTAGCCAAAAAGTCCATGTCAAGGTAATTATTTCCTCTTTATTCTTGGACTCACAACTTCAAATGACAACTAAAAAGTCCATGCCAAATAGCCATAAAATTAGGAAATCACCAATAGGGAAATCTTATTCAATTTTTCTAAAGTACAGTCGCAAAGCTTCCTGGTTTTTGAAATACTCTTAGTGATTTTTTTAAGTGTTTTATTTATCATCATTTCACAATGATTCATTCTAGAATTTCCATTATATTTCATTTTTTCAAAGTTTCTCCATAATCACTGAGCAAATTTTTTCCCATTAAATAGATCATTTTCCTTCTTTTACATCCTTCGAGTTTCTTTGAGGACTTATTAATTTTTTTAACCATCACACTTCATGAATCCAAACATCATATTTCCATATTTGGTTCACTTTTAAATTTACTTATTAATGTGACCAATTCCTCTTTAATATATTTATTTTTCTATCTCATTTCATTAGTTCAAACATTTAGCCATCCATTCATCTTAGCTTGTGTTTGTCTTGGATTTAAATTAGACACTTCATATAGATAACATGATTTTTGTATACATTGCGCAAGAGTAAACATTTGTTGCATAAGGGTGGAACTTAATTTAAACTTGTTGTGTAAGGGTGAAATGCAAATTCAATAGCGTGCATAAAGGTAAACTACATTTTATACATGTGGCGTAAAGATAAACAGAGAGATCCAATACCTTGCATAAGGGTAGTAACATAAATGTTACCCTTACCCCACGCGTAAAGGTAACACCTGCTGTGTAGGGGTCACACCCAAGTTGCATAGGGGTCACACCTGAGCTGCGTAAGGGTGCACAACCGCAAAACTGACCCTCACGTAAAGATAAGCAACCCAATACACAGGTTATGTAAGGGTATCAATCCACTTACATAAGGGTATACTCTAGCTACGTACAGGTCGGGGGACCTCACGTAAGGGTAAACCAGAGATACATAAGAGGCTATGGGACATCACGTAATGATAAGGTTGTTGAACCAAAACCCACGTAAGGGTAATGAGAGACTCACGTAAAAGGAACTTCAAAAGGCTTGCGTAAGGGTCCACAAAACCTCATATTAAGATAAAAAAATATAATTAAATAAAAATATTAAGGCATTTGCCCGACCCAACTAACCCGTAATGGGTTGGGTCGTTAACCCATGTACCATGCAACCTGACCACCCCCCCAACCACGGGTCGGGTTGTCTGCTCATAAAGCAGGTGACGCGACCCGAATCATTCTCCTTTTATTGGGTTGGTTGGGTCCCAAACCACCCGCATCCCGACCGACACACCTAGATGCCACCCCACGTCAGAGACTGACTTTGGTGTGTAGGGCTTTATAAGCCTCCCACCCCACTCCGAGCAGCCCCTCCGTGCAGTATGTCGCTTAATGTCCCTCGACTGCCGCCATCATACCCCGCCCAAACCCTACCCAATTAATAATCAAGTAGGCTTAGTGAAACACGAACCCTACTCAATCTGGGTACCGAAACCCTATTTAATCAAATCAGATGGGGTCAGGTACCCAGTAAACAGTACCCACTATCATCCCTACATATGAGATTTAATATAAATTGTTGGATATTAGAAGTCATGGGTTTTATGATTAAAGAATTAGAAGTTTGGATTTAAAATTTTAATAATAAACACATAGACACACTATTATAAAAAACTATCAAGATTTATCCATAAATCTTTTTTTTTCAAGATACTGGGAGATTAGTTCACAAATAAAAAAAAAATGAAACTTGTGTACCTCTAAAAAAAATACATCAGCTTTAAAAAAATTATCCGTCCAGTCCATCGCATGTATGAGGATTGGCCAACAGTTGATTAAAAAACACCATCTAGACTAAAAAATGAAAAATTTATTCCTATCAAGGAATGAAACTTTCATCAATCCAAATGTCCAATGATTCAATTACATGTAAATAAATCACATTTCAAAAATCAAATGATGCCAAACGGAAGATACATAAGAATGAATTTTATTCAATCACTATCATTCAATATATCACTTTCAGATATAATTAGAGTTCACAATTCCAATGCCTTGAATCCAAATTTACAACAATTCCATTCCAAATTTAATCAAGGTAATGACAAAACACAATTCACGAGATCTTCAACACAGCCCTTAAATTTTCCAATTACCAGCAATCCCAATTTCAAAATTATAGCAAAGAAACATGGTTTCGATCCTTCCTACTGAACAAGTACACAAACGGAGTAATTTCTACAAGCACCTGGTGTGTGAATCGCATCGCATCTGCTGTACCAGTATTTCTTCGATGGCAACAACAAAACCTGACAGGTTTTGCCTCAATTGCGAATCCAATGAGTTAGCCATCTCCTAAAATAAAAGAGGAAAACATCAGGAGGTAAATGGCTGCAAGCATGTATTTTCAGGTTTGCTTAAAATATTCGATGAAATTAACGAACAATGACCTGGAAAACACAACAAACTCAATGAAACTGGAACTTAACTCGAGTACAACAGGAAATGGTCAAAAACAATCTCGGGTACAACAGGAAGCTGAAACTTAACTCACCTGAACCTTGCAAAACACATTCAATGAAATGCTCTTTGATTGGAAATCTGAGCTCTTCAAAGACACCAAACTCAATGCAGAATTTAAGATTGGCCAGCTTTGAGGCAACTTCATAATAGCATCAATTCCCCCAGCTAAATGAGCTGCTATCATTTCATCCCGGTCCAAGTATTCAAATGAGTGCCTGCTTTGAATCAATGCACAAAGCTCCATAAAAAGAGACTCGGAAAAAGGAGTGTGGAGGTTATGTTTGATAACAACTATCACGTATAGTAAATGCTTCTATGAAAGGGTTTCCAAATTGCTCATTAGAAATGTGTTTTCCTTCCACTTAATAAGTAGTTTTATTCAGGAATTTTAAAATGTGTTTTTTCATGAACATAACAAACAGAGCCTGCTTTTTCAAACTGTTTATCGTAATTAACAGGTATCAGCAAACAACCTGCACTGTCCAGAGGGGTTCCAGCTAAGCAGTTGTCTGGACTATTTTTACCAACTCACCAGCTGTGCAGCAGTTACTTTTTCTGTTATTGGGGAAACAATCAGTTAGAAGGTTGTTGTTGGAGACTGCCATATTTGAGGGGGATATGTTGTGCCAGGCCTAGGAGACGTTGGGGACTGCATAGGAAAGCAGTGACAATGAATATCAATCTTCCATGTTCCTCAATGGAATAATACATGGAGTGCCCGTCTGGGTGATAGTAGACATTGGAGCTACACACAATTACGGTTCTAAGAACCTGTGTAACAGTCCTAGTTACCATCCCATGTGTCAGCAGGCTGGGAGATGATAGGAGACTTTGTCCCAGTGAGTTTGTAGAACACGAGCCATACACTTTGGGGAGTGGGACGTGGTAATTGAAGCTTACATAATAGAAACTTCACGGCCGAATCTTATTTCGAGTGTCAAGTAACTGCAGAAAATGAGTCCTCTACTACTGGACTCAACAAAAATAATAATGACTTTCCGGTGGAAGGGTAGGGAGGTTACATTGAAGGGAAATGAAATTCCGTGAGTTGGTTTGTCTACATTTCAACAACTAGCGGGCAAATGGATGACAACAATCCAAAGTTTGGAGTTTGAAAATAAAATGAAGTGAATGTGCAGCAACAGTTAACTTTTATGCAGTGGAGAATTGGGATAAGTTTTGGCTAAGTTAGTGGAAGTTTTCTAACAGCCCAAAGGACTGCCTCCTGGAAGGGGTACTGATCAATGCACTTACATGAAGAATGGGACAGAACCAGTGAGTATCAGGACATACAGGCTCTCACATGAGTTGAAGGATGAAGTTGAAAAACAGATTCAGGAGATGCTCAGTTTGGAGATGCTCAGTCCAATTATTCCTGTCAAAAAGGATGGTAGTTGGAGGTGTGTGGACTATAGAAAGTTGAATAAACTTATTGTTCCTAATAACCACTCTATTCCCACGCTATTTTTTTGCACCCCATCCCTATAATCTTTTTTTTTAGATCATAATCAAAGAATTGTTGGATGAACTGAAGGGTTTCAATTTCTTTACCAGGTTAGATATGAAGCTTGGTTTCCATCAAATAAGGATGTGGGAATGTGATATCTGAAAGACACCTTTCAGAACTCATGACGGATGTTATGAGAACTTTGATTATGTCACACTCTCACCTCACTTTTTCATATTATTTTGTTTATTGGTTGATTGTTATATCTATTTCTTGATTACGGGTCGAATTTTTTTGAAATTGAGAGAAAATAGAGAAGCTATGCATGTCGCAAGATTTGTGCACAATTAGGACAAACCATGCGACTCAGTCTCAGGGCCTGCAGCACATTTAAGAGTTGTTTGCACGATTGGCGCACAGTTTGTCAAACCGTGCAACCCTCTTCAGGTGTATCCAGTGTCATCCACAAGCTTGACGCACGGTTTGGTAAACCATGCGAATTGTTCAGGTTCTTAAAAGAATGTGAATTTTCCATATTGTCCTTGCTCGATTTAAGTTCTTTTGAGCCTCTCCATGTCCAGGTCGTCCTTCTCTTTCCCTCTCCTATGCTTGATTTCTTGGGTTTTCTTCATGCTTTGATGATGATTCTTCAAGGTAAAGTGATCTAAACTTTCTCCTCTCCTCTCCTTTCTTTTCCTCATTCCTTACCCCAAGATGGTCTTGGCGACCTAGGGTTTCTTTTCTACTTGAATTTAATTGGGGGGTTTCCATGTTTTAGGGTTCGTATTGATCCTCTAGAGATCTTTCTTCGAGGTAAAGCTCAAGGTAAAGTGATCTAAACTTTCTCCTCTTCTCTCTTTTCCTCCTAATTCCTTGCCCCAAGATGGTCTTGGTGGCCCACAGTTTCTTTTTTACTTGAATTTAATTTGGGGGGGGGGGCTCCCATATTTTAGGGTTCTTATTGATCCCCTAAAGATCTTTCTTCAAGGTAAAGTGATCTAAACTTTCTCCTCCCTCCTTTCTTGTCCTCTTTGTTCCTTGCCTCAAGATGGTCTTGGCAACCTAGGGTTTCTTTTTTACTTAAATTTAATTGGGGGGTTTCCATCTTTTAGGGTCCATATTGATCCTCTAAAGATCTTTCTTGCTTTGTTGTGATGGATTAACAATGTTACCAACGGATTGAGGTAGGTTGCCACATGCATAAGCTTTTAAAATTAAAGTCATGATTGCTTGACTCTTTCTAACCAGTGCTTTGAACATCTTGCAAATTGTACTAAGTGTATTTATAAATCCTTAATAAAATATTGTAGTTTCTCTTTTGATTCTCATTCAGCACTAAAAAGGTTCTCTCGCATCAAATGCTTTAAATTAGTTTTCATAAATGCTATAGACACCTAGTGAGTGTTTTTATGCCCAAGGAGCGCTTTTCAAAGGAATTTGAAAATCAGGGGGGGTGCTTTGGTTTTCAACCTATTTCAAAGGGATCACTTTCAAATTAGGGGTGCATTTGGTTCTTTCTAAAATTTGTGTTTATGCTTCTTTGATTATTTGTGATGACTTACGTTGTTTCCATGACTTGGTTTTAAAAAGATGATTTCACTTAAAATTTGTTTTTATGCTTCTTTGATTATTTGTGATGATTTATGTTGTTTCCATGACTTGGTTTTAAAAAGATGATTTCATTTAAAATTTGTTTTTATGCTGCTTTGATTATTTGTGATGACTTATGTTGTTTCCGTGACTTGGTTTTAAAAAGATGATTTCATAACTCGGTTTCCTAAATAATGCTTCAAAGGACCAGTTGGCACTTTGTAACAAGGTTTTTCTTGATGTAAATGTACCCGTGAAGTGATCATGGTTCTGGCTAGTGACCCCAAGTTAGGACTATGTTCCACTTAGGGGAGGTTGCCTCTCGGTCAAGCTAGGTAGGGTAAAACCAATTGTTAGGTAGTCGAATCTCATCAGGCCCCATTTAGATGGATTCTGTATCTGTGTTGTCCTAGATTGTCTCCATGGCTCCAAAGTGATCCCATGATGATCGGTTTTCACTATACTATGATGATTGTGATTCTCCCGTTTCTATGATAGTTGACTTATAGTTAACGTTGATCTCATAATACTGTTATTGTGAATGTCATCATGGTGTTTATTTTCATTGGTTATTTACTTTTAAAAGCATAGAATCATCTCACTTGTATTTCTTTATTTCAAAATGAAATGTTTATTAAAGTTTGGGCACTTTCCCCTATTTTCCTAAAACATGGGTATTTCTAAAAGGTGTTAAACCACTTTCTTCATATCAAATGCCTACCTTTCTTTAAAAGGCTTAAAGGATTGTTTAAATTGAAATTTGAATTCTCCAGGTTTGACCATAATGATTTCAAATGAGGACTACATGTGATTTGCTTAACACCTAAAGGAAAACCATGTTTACGTGTATTTCAAACCATCATGAATTGAATTTACTTTTAAAAGTTGTGTATGAGGTGCGGGGAGGATGCCTTGCTGGGCATTTATGCCCACACCTATCATATTACTAATAAACGTGATTAGTCGTAACTATTGGGTAAATAGCGTAAAATCGGAATTAATTGATTGACTTAAGAATTAAAGAAGAGGCATGTTGTAATGAATCTGGTGTTTCTTATAATTTGATGATAATCAAATTGATGCAATGTGCATGCTTAATTAAATGTGTTCTTCCATGATAATGGAATTGATAAAGAATGTAAAGCATGGTAATGCTTGTTGATAATAATTTAAAAAGGCGTGTTTAAATGAGAATGATACTTCTCTGGGTTTGTTGGAACCAGAATTGATGCTAGGAGCGTGTTTAACTTTTGATAGTTTGTTATAACTCATGTCTTAGGTTGCCCATAGTTGGAACCTGTGAATAATGAATCGGTTAATTCAAGATGGAATAAGAACCAGTTGTATGATAAAGATAATTGTTAGGGCCTGAGTTGCCAGTTTTCTTGAGAAGGTCGAATGTCTTGTGTTTGGAGCCGTGAGAGCACGTTTTGTATGAAGGTTGGATGCCTTGTTTTCGAGCCTAGATTGCTCGATTGACTGTGTTAGTTTATTTCTTCCTTGTGATGTGCTCTGGATGTGAGCTTCGCTATGCGATGTTATATGAGCTTGGGATGGTTAGGCCTGGGATAGCTGATGTCATATAGGGCGGGGAGGCCCGGATGATGTGGTATCAGTTGACGCATGTGATGGAGATATGCATCGGGATATGCATATGAGTGTCAAAGATGACAATGGAGATGATGAAATGTGTTGAAGCTGGGCTTACCCGTTGATGTGATAAAGTTGGATGCTTGCTTGACATAAATTTTTTTAATGGTCGATGGTTGGATTGCTTGTTTTATCCGCACTCTTTCCTCATTGCTTGAGGCAGCTAGGTGTGCTTGGTTACATGTTTCCTCTTGGTGGTAGCTTATGATGGTTTTCCTAGAGTACTTGGATTATGGAATGATGCTAATAATGAATAAATAATGCTAAACCCACAAGGTTGGTGTTGATGGAATGCAAATGCTGAAAAGATGTTGATCTTGAGAAACCATGGACTCAGTTTGGAATATGCCTGGAGGGCGTGGACTTTACTCTAATTAATGTAAATCGAAATAATGTTGTTGGTTAATTAATGACTGATGAATTAATTAATGTAAAGTGGATTTTTTAATGAAAAATAAGTAATTTAGTGTAGCTCTTTAAATATTTGTGTGTTTATAAGATATCTAGTCCCTAGCAGTGACAGTCAGGTGTCCGAGCAATGATGGTTGCAGTTGAGCTTAGGAGTAGGTTATGCTCATAGTGTGGTTGTGAGCTATATTATATCATGTATATTCTGTGATTCCATACACTACCCCACCCATGTCGGTTAAGGTGAATGACACCCTTTCCCAACATCCCGATAGGAGGATGGATGGCAGACTACCCCCTCAGACTCCGCTCACTTCTCTTGGTAGTTACTTGAGTTGGTATGCACGGCTGTTTAGTTTCTCAAAATATGTGTGTAGAGGGCTGTGATGGCTTGTGATTATTTCACACATGTATCTCTGAATATAGTATCCAAAGGATTATTATAGGTATGACGTGTATACGATGTGACGGCTGGAGGTACTTACTCGGTGTATGGGTTGTGATGGTTTGATGTATAATACCTGTTGGACCCCATTTAAGATTAAATGGGTATTTCTGTTCTGAGTCCCACATCGGACTTAAACACCTTGTAATTAGTTTTACTTCTCTATAAAAGAGTATCCCCACCTCACATTGAGGTAAGGGGAATTCACCCAACTACATGGTATCAGAGGGATTTTTATCCCGAACCCTCCCTCCTCTGCGGATTCCCGGCGTCCTCCCGGCCCCGCCTCTCTCCCTGCTGCCCTAGCCATTCCCGGCAGGCCCCCCCTCCTATCCCAGCGCAGCTCTCTCGCCCGGCTCCTCTCCGGCCTGGCAATTCCCGGCGGCCCTCTCTCCAGCGGCGCTCCCTCCAGGCGGCCCTCCCTCCCGGCTTCCCTCCATCCTCCCGGCGGCCCTCCTGCCTGCCGCGGCTCCCGGCTCCCGGCTCCCCTGCGTCCCGGCGCCCCGCATCGCCCCCCCGTGGCTCCCCGCATCGCCCTCCTGACAGGCGCGCGATCTCCACGCCGGCGCCTCGCCCCGACGCATCGCCCTCGCCGGCTTCGCCCAAGCGTCTCGCCCTCGGCCACGCCCCGGCGCCGCGCCCTCGCGCCCTGCCCTCGGCGACTCGCCCCGGAGCCCAGCCCTCGACGCCCCGCCCAGGCGTCTCGCCCTCGGCCTCGCCCCGGCGCCGCGCCCTCGCCCTCTCCCAGCGGCTCCCCTCCCGGCGCCCTCTCCCGGCGTTGCTCCCGGCCCTGGCTTCCGGCGCTCGGCGCGCCCAGGTCCAGCCCTGCCCTCGGCCCCGCGGCGCTCCTGCCCAAAACCCGCGCCCTAGCACCCGCGCCGCCCCTGCCCAGCTGCACCATCCTGAGCGCGACCCCCTGTCGCTGCTCCCTCCGGCAGCTTCTCCGGGCCGCTTCCCTTCCACCGCCCGACTCCCGGCGAACAGGTCCAGCGCCCGCCCTCCATGGACGCGTCCTCCGTTCTGTCGTCCCTAATCACAGCCTCCTCCCGGCTTGTCGATGACCGGCTGGATGCCACTAATTTTTCCGTCTGGCGGAAGACGGTCTTGATGTCCCTCCGCGGCATGGGATTTCATTCTCATCTTGAGAAACCCCCCCTGAAATCACTGACCCTAAGTTCGACTCTTGGCAGCTGGCGGACAGCAAAATCTTCGCCTTACTGGTCAACTCCATGGACCGTTCCGTGAAAGATGTCACCAGGACTGCCAACACCGTCAAAGAGCTATGGGATTCCTTGATTGTCATGTTCTCCGAGACCAATAACTTGGCTCGGGTCTCTGACGTTCTACAGCGTCTCTCCCATATCCGCCAGCAGGATCGGACCTTCCCCACCTACTTCATGGAATGGAAGGGTCTCCGCGATGAACTACAGGAACTCTGGCCGATTCCTCAAACTCCGGCCGAAGCGCAGACTCAGCGGGACCAGCTCTGCCTATTCAATCTCCTGAATGGCCTCGCACCGGACTACACCACGACGGCCACTGAGATGCTTGCCAGTCCGTCTACACTGGATATCCCGCAGGTCTATCATCGCCTGCAGAAGGCTCATCGGGCCCTTGCACCACCCGTCCCCCTCCCTGATCACACTGCGCTCCTCGGACGTGGCGGTAGTCGTCCTACCGGCCCTCGCGGGCGCGGCCGTGGGGACGGCCGACCTCGCCCCCTCTGCCAGCACTGCGGCAAGCTCGGCCACCTGGTAGACCGTTGCTGGGTCCTGCATGGTCGTCCCGAGTCGCACACCCGCCAGGGCCAGACTGCGCTCCGTGATGCGTCCTCACCTGCTGCTGCTCTTCCCCCGTCTTTGGATCTCTCCCTAGCTGAGCTCCAGCTGATTCACGATTACCGGTCCACCTCCATCGCGGGCTCTTCATCAGCTTCTCTTGCCCATTCCGGTGGTCACACTGCCCTTGTCAGTCATCGTTCCCCTGCATGGATGCTTGACTCGGGTGCGTCCAACCACCTCACCGGGGATGCAGGTATGCTCTCCCACTACCGTCCCTATAGTGGATCCTCAGCCATCACTGTTGCTGATGGGTCCACTCTCCCCATAGCCGACTTTGGCTCCTGTTCCCTCACCTCCTCCCTTCACCTCTCCTCGGTGGCTCATGTACCCCGGAGTCCTTTTAACCTGCTTTCCATCAGCAAACTGACCAAGGATCTCAATTGCACTGCTCTCTTTTCCTCGTCTTCTGTTTTGTTTCAGGAGCGGACGACGAACCGGGAACTTGGTAGAGGCCAGCTTCGGGATGGGGTGTACATGTTCGCTGGCCCGCCTTCCATCGCCTGCGCGTCTATCCCTGCTCATGTCGTTGACCTCCATTCCCGGTTGGGCCACCCCTCCGCCACTGCACTTCATCGACTCTACCCCGATATTAATCCTCGTTTTTCTTTTCCTTGTGAGTCGTGTCGTTTTGCGAAACATCATCGCACATCCTATCCTCCTCGAGTTGACACACGGGCCGCCAAACCCTTTGATTTGGTTCATTCTGATGCATGGGGTCCCTGTGCCACCTCGAGTCAATCTGGATATAAATATTACATTTCCTTCATTGATGATTATTCCCGGATGACATGGCTTTATCTTTTTCGAGATCGGACAGAGGTTCTCTCCACCTTCCAGACCTTTTTCCATGAGATCCAAACACAGTTTTCTATCCCTGTCAAATGTCTCTGATCTGACAATGGGCGGGAATACTTATCCACTCACTTTCAGCAGTTACTGCGGGCCCACGGCATCATCCACCAGACCTCCTGTCCTGATACCCCTCAGCAGAATGGGGTGGCCGAGCGGAAACACCGGCATATTTTGGAAACCGCTCGTGCCCTCCTCTTCCACCGCCAGATACCTCTTCTCTTCTGGGGGGATGTCATCCTCACTGCTACTTACCTTCTGAATCGTCTTCCCTCCTCAATCCTTCAGGGGGAGACTCCCTTTCACACCCTGTTCCCCTCTATTCCTCCTCACTCCCTTCCACACCGCGTCTTCGGATGTCTCTGTTATGTCCGGGACACTCGCCCCAATCTCTCCAAACATTCTCCCAAATCCCTTCGCTGTATTTTCCTTGGATATTCCCGCACTCAGCGCGGGTACCGATGCTTCTCTCCAGACCTCCGCCGGTATATCACCTCTGCCGACGTATCGTTTGTCGAGACCTCTCCTTTCACTCTCCCCTCTCCTTCTCCCGACACTACCATCGATGACTGTCTTCCGCTCTTCGTTCACCCGCCTCTGGTGTCTCCCCCGCCCGGTCATCTCTTTGGCCAGACCTACTCTCGTCGTCCTTCCGCTATACCTCCCATCCCGGCCGAGGACCACCTTGTTCCTGCTTCGTCCGATGCTCCTGTCCCAGCTCCCGAGGACGTGCCGATTGCGCTCCGAAAAGGTACTCGCTCGTGTCAGACTACTCCTCTCTTTGTATCTTCCTACAGGGGTCTGTCAGCACTGGAGACCGTGTCGATTCCTCGGACAGTAGGTGAAGCAAAATCTCACCCCGGGTGGCTAGCCGCCATGAGGGATGAATTGCAGGCTCTGGATGACAACCATACCTGGGATCTTGTTCCACTTCCGGCGGGCAAACAGGCGGTCGGCTGTAAATGGATTTTCACGATCCGTCTCAATCCCGATGGCTCTCTTTGCCGCCTCAAAGCCCGGCTTGTCGCAAAAGGGTTTGCTCAGACATATGGCATCGACTACTTTGAGACCTTCTCTCCAGTCGCAAAGATGGCCTCGGTCCGCCTTTTCCTTTCGCTGGCTGCTCATCATCACTGGCCGCTTCATCAACTGGATGTTAAAAATGCTTTTCTCCATGGCTTTCTTGATGAAGAAGTCTACCTCCAGCAGCCTCCTGGTTTTTCGGCCTCTGGTGTCGACCGCCATGTCTGCCGTCTCCGTCGCTCCCTCTACGGCCTCAAGCAGTCTACTCGGGCTTGGTTTGGCCGCTTCAGCACGGTCGTCACAGCCTTTGGCCTCTCTCACAGTATGAAGGATCACACCGTCTTCTTCCGTACGACGGCGCATGGCTGTATCTTGCTTGTGGTTTATGTTGATGACATCATCATCACAGGGAGCGACACCAGAGGCATCGCCAGCCTTAAGGCGCATCTTCACCAGCACTTTCACACCAAGAATCTTGGTCCCCTCACTTACTTCCTTGGCATCGAGGTCTCCCGGACTGCGGACACTATTTCTCTCTGCCAGCGCAAGTATGCTCTTGATATCTTGCAGGATGCCGGGTTGAGCACAGCCACCGCCGTGGACACTCCCCTTGAGCCTGGGGAACGCTCCCTTCATTCCGACTCGGAACCCTTTCCTCATCCCGAGAGCTATCGACGCCTGGTCGGTAAACTCAACTACCTCACCATGACGCGTCCCGACATTGCCTGTGCCGTTGGCAAAGTCAGCCAGTTCATGGAACATCCCATCAGATCTCAGTGGGATGCTATCCTTCGCATTGCCAAATACATAAAGAAAGACCCTGCCCGTGGCCTTCAGTACTCACATCATGCTCACATGGATGTTGAGGCCTTCTGTGATGCGGACTATGCCGGCTGCCTCGCTACCCGCAAGTCTACTTCGGGTTTCGCCGTGTTCTTCGCCGGCAATCTCATCTCTTGGCGCAGCAAGAAGCAGACTGTCGTCTCTCGGTCGAGTGCCGAGGCCGAGTATCGAGCCATGGCCACCGTCACTACTGAGATCCTCTGGCTTCGTCATCTCCTCCATGAGCTCGGTTTCCCCGCATCGACTCCTGCTCATATCTGGTGTGACAATCAGGCCGCCACGAAGATTGCCTCGAATCCCGTCTTCCATGAACGGACGAAGCATATCGAGGTGGACTGTCACTTTCTCCGCCACCATCTGAAGCAGCACCATATCGGCTTCGGCCATATCCCGACGGCCGATCAGCTTGCCGATCTCTTCACCAAAGGTCTTCCAGGAGCTCGCCTTGAGTCTCTCACTACCAGGCTGGGTATTCACAGCCTCCCTGGCCCAGCTTAAGGGGGAGTCTGAGATGGTCATGTGTCTTTGTTGTCTTTGTCTCTTTGTGGGACTCTATCCAATCTGGGCATGTCCAGCTTGAGGGGGAGTGTTGGACCCCATTTAAGGTTAAATGGGTATTTCTGTTCTGAGTCCCACATCGGACTTAAACACCTTGTAATTAGTTTTACTTCTCTATAAAAGAGTATCCCCACCTCACATTGAGGTAAGGGGAATTCACCCAACTACAATACCCAATGTATGATACACGTCATACGGATCGTGGTGGCTCCCGGAAACTACATGGTTATTATATATGGATATGTGGATGGGATGATGTGATGATGTGATGCATGAGGTGCATGTTGTGATGTCTTGCTCAGGTGTCAGTGGGTTGGCTTGTTTTGGAGAGAGATAGCTCAGAACATGCGAGGTTGGGGCAGAGCGGCAAACCAGTGGGGAAGCGGGAGCAAGGTACCCTCAATGTTTCATTTCTAGATTATATACTCTCTTGCATGCGATATTTGGTGAGAGTTGATCATGGTGAGGTTGAAAAGTTAGTATACCTGTTTAGATGACGAGTTAGTTTCATTGTTTATCTTTTGCACGAGAGGCTCCGGGGAAGATCCTACTGAGTATACTGTTATGTTCACCCGACGTATATATGAACTATTTTCAGGTCGACAAGGGCAGGTTGGAGATCGAGTTGGATATTACTAGTTCATGGTTTTGCAACAGCTATTTGGGCTTCATGATCGCTACCGTCTTTACCTTTTGTTACATGTGGTTTTCCTTTCAGTTGTTTAGTATTGTATAACATTGCATGTATGCACTTGGGATTTTTTTATATGTCTGAGCAAGTATTGATTGTTGTATCTGTATTATCACTCTCTTCTGCATGTTCTTTAAGAGGATAATGTCTCTCATTTGTATGCTTATTATACCCTCGATGCTGATCGCCAACCCGAGGCCTACTGGAAACGGGACTCAAGCTGTCACCATCTACCTTTCTCATTGTCGTCCCAAGAGGGGTACTCTCTGGGGGGAGGGGATCAGGACATGGATTATTGGAACCATTCGATTATGAATCGTTTGAGAATTGCGAATCTTGTTTATTAAGCAAGATAACCAAATCACTTTTTAGTGGAAAAGGTGAAAGGGCTAGCGGACTATTGGATCTCATACATAATGATGTATGTGGAACGATGAGTACTGCAAGTCGTGGTTTTAGGTACTTCGTTGCCTTTACCTCACTTTAGTCGGTATGGATATGTGTTTCTAATGTAACGTAAGTATAAAACTTTTGAAAAGTTCAAAGAGTTTCAGAACAAAGTACAAAATCAAATGGGCAAAAGTATTAAGATCCTCCAATCTGATCGGGATGGTGAATACTTGAGCCAGAAATTCAGTGATCATCTGAGAGATTGTGAAATTGTTTCAGAACTCACTCCTAAAACACCACAATGGAATGGTATGTCTGAGAGAAGGAATCATACCTTGTTAGACATGGTTCGATCGATGATTAATCAATGAGAACCTTCCTATTTCATTCTTGGGTTATGCTTTGAAGATTGTTGCATTCCTATTAAACTGTGTTCCATCTAAAGCAGTCATAAAGACATCATATGAGATATGGACCGGGAAACATCCCAAAATGTCTCTTATGGGGATTTGGGGTCGCGAAGCACTCATACGACGTTTGGCTTCTGATAAGCTAAGCCCCAAGTCGCTTCTGATAAGCTAAGCCCCAAGTCATAAAAATGTTTATTTGTTGGTTATCTCAAGGAAACTATGGAATATAATTTAAATAATCCTACGGAGCACAAAGTGTTTGTGTCCTGCTTTGGTGTTTTTCTTGAGAAACAACACATTGATCACAAATTCAGTGGGAAGAATGTTGAACTTGGAGAATTTCAAGACCAACAAGCAGAAAGTGTTCCAGATTTGGAGGTTGAGTTGTTTCACAGAGTTGTGGGAATAGAACTGACCCAAGCTACACAAAAACTTCAAAGGACTAAAAGGATTCATCAATAGCTCATGAGATATGGATTTCTCATAGCTAATGATGATGAGGTAATGTTTATAGATGATGAACCCACCACATACCGTGAGGCGACAGAGAGCCATGCCATCCGAGAGAAGTCATCAATAAAGGATACATAATAACGGTACCCTGGCTGACTAGGAACCCTGCAATGACCCTATACATCGGAATGAACTAGGTCGAAAGGATTCGTTGCACGCGTCACCAATCGAGGAACACACGTCACCCGATGATGTTTAGCAAACTTACAGGATTCACCATGGAAGGAAAGGTGTGGACTGAACTGGGGGCAAAGCTTATGTAAGACGGAAGTTAGTGGATGACCATGACGGAAATGTAGGTCGAGGGAACAAGCAGAGTTGGATGAGCAAGCTGTTGGATTGGTGTAGCCCGATCCGGTTGGGCCGAATGCTTGTGGCCCGCAACTGTCGCGGGTCGAGCTCCGCAGTGAGCTCGTTGGGGGTTGCAGGGGGCAACGCACCCTTGCTTCGGGGGTCCAGGGGCCGAAAGTCCCCGGCCCAATTTTTCAGGACTGTAGCATCTCTGACCACAGTAGCGGAGCTGACCAACCAACACCGACAGGCACTGTACCAGTGCGGACTTCGGAGTCAACTGCACTGTACCACTTTTGACAAAGCTGGTCACCGTTCACTGTAGCGACGCGGACTTACTTTTTGGAACAGTGATCGTCTTCTCCATTTTATAGTTCATTTTCGGGCTAGGGTTACTACTGAAAAAAACTATGTACTTTGTGCTCCCGAATTAGTGAAGTTCTGCCTCTCCGTGGACGTAGGGTTATTCCCGAAGCACGTAAATTTATATCCCATGTCTATTTTATTTCTGCATTCTTCTTTCGTTTCTCGTTTTTGTCGTTGCAACTCCCAACGATTTCGCAACACAAGCAAGGGATGGTAGGGTATCGAAAATGTACACCCCATCACTAAGACAACCTCTACCAAGTTCCCAATTCATCGACCGCTCCTGAAAAACAACACCAGAAGACGTAAAAATAGCAACACAATTTAAGTCCTTTGTGAGTCTACTGGTAGAGGGAAGATCAAAAGGACTGCGAGGAACATGAGCTACTGAAGCTAGGCGAATAGACGGAGTTAAGAAGCATGTGTCAAAATCCAGCAATAAGGATTGTAGATCCATCAGCAACGGTAATTATAGTAGCACCGGTATACGGATGATAGGTAGTAAGCATACCTAAATCACCTGTGAGATGATCAGAAGCACCAGAATCAAGCATCCAAGTTGTCGGTCGACGAGATACACAAGCGGTAGGGTCACCAATCTGAGCAATGGAGGTTGAAGAAGAGATAGGTGGCAAAGTAGTCCGATGAGGTTGTATAAGTGCAATCTCCTCCATTAAGGGTGTCAGGTTGTGACAGATACTGGATGGTGGTGAGGATGCTGCCATGTTTGGAAGAAGATAGGGAACCTAGCATGGGCGGCAGGGGACTGGGCTAGATAGCCAGAAAATGCCTCGGCAAGAATAGTCGGGTCAGTAGCATAAAGGCGTGTAGAAATAACATGCAGCAGGACACTTGTCAGATATCTGGCAGGAACAGCCAGAGTGTATCAATGATGTGGCGGAACAACAGTCGGAGCGCGCGAGAACAGGCGTCGCATTACAAGCAGCGTTGGAGGAAGGGGCGTTTGGAGGTGATGCCTAGAGGCGCTGGTCGTAGTTGGTGCATAGGTGTGCGCAGTGGGGACCGCAGATCAGCAGTGTCGTCGCGTAGCAGGAGAGGGCGGCAGCTGGCAGGTGATGTGCGCATGGAGGGCCAAATTTATCTGGATCTGCAAGGTGCACCTGGGAAGGGAGACGCCATGAGGGGCGGTGGTGCATCGTAGAGGAGGCGGTGTGCAAAGACGGGGAGGCAACTAACAGGTGATGTGTGCATGGAGGGCCGAATTTATCTGGATCTGCAGGGTGCACCTAGGAAGGGAGACGCCATGAGGGGCGGTGGTGCATCGCGGAGGAGGCGGTGTGCAAGGAGGGGTGCGTCGCACTAGGAGGGAAGGAGGTTCCGTCGGCGGTCGTCGCGCAGGGGATGAGGCACGGAAGAGTCGCATGGGAGGCGGCCTCACACGGGAGAGCGATGGGAGGAGAAGAACGTTGCGCGGTTCCAGGGTCACAACGGCATAAGGAAGGTCGTCGCTCAGGAGAGGCCACACAAGCAGGCCGACGACGGGGCGTCAGGGCTGGCGCGCAGGCGGGCCGGCGACGAGGCACGGTGCTTCCGCGCAGGCGGGCCGACGTCGGGACGCAGGGGGCTTTTGCGCAGGCGGGCAGGCGACGAGGCGTAGCGAAAGGAAAAAAATTATCGGATTTCTCCTTTTGATACCATGTAGAATGGTACAAATTCTCACCTCAAGGAGAGGTGGAGACATTCATTTATAGATAGAAGAAAATAATCACAAGTAGGAGGAATTTGATACGGGACTCAAAAATACATTTAACCCGAAAATACAATTAATCGGGTCTACCATATACTAACCAAGTTTGGAACTTGGTGGATGCACCTGAAGAGTTGAGCCCCATAGGGTGCAAATGGGTTTTCCGCAAGAAAACTGACATGAATAGTAAGAGAGTGCCTATAAAGCACACCTGATTGCAAAAGGTTACAAGCAAATTCATGGTACTATAAAGAGACCTTTTCACCTGTAGCCATGATAAAGTCCATTTAGATATTGTTTTTCATAGCAGCTCATTTTGATTATGAGATATATCAAATGGATGTCAAAACTGTTTTCCTTGATAGGAATTTAGTTGAGGAAGTGTATATGATACAACCCGAAGGTTTTGAAGTGCCAAATGAGATCGTTAAAGAATGCAAGTACCAACGGTCCATTTATGGATTGAAACAAGCATCTCAAAGTTGGAATATCCGAATTAATGATGCAATCAAAGAGTTTGGTTTCATCAAAAACGCGGATGATTCTTATGTATACAAGCTGATTGGTGGGAGTGTAGTAGTATTTCTGGTATTATATGTGGATGACATGCTAATTATTGAAAATGACATCTCGATACTTCACTCTGTGAAGATGTGGTTGGGTAAGTGCTTCTCGATGAAACACATGAAACAACCTACATACTGGGTATGAAGATCTCTAGAGATAGATCTAAGAGGTTGCTTGGACTCGGTGAAGACAAATAACATTGGTAAAGTGCTGGAGAGGTTTAGGATGGAGAACTCCAAAAGAGGTCTTTACCAATGTTACATGGCACGAATCTTAGGAAGATTCAGGATCTTTCTAAGGAATTAGAAAGGATGGATAAACTTTAAGTAAAGGATTACACAAATGAAACTCATTGGATTGTTGTAAAGAACATTCTTAAGTGCTTGAGAATGAGTAAGGGCATGTTCTTGATCTTTGGAGGAGGACAAACTTCGAGTAAAGGATTACACAAATCAAAGTTTCTAATCCGACAGAGATGATATGAAATCTCAACCTGGTTTCGTTTGGAAGAGTTCCAAACAAGCCACCATAGCGAACGCGACAACAAAGGCGGGGTACATCACTACATCAAATGATGCGAAGGAAGTTGTTTGGATCGGGAAGTTCATTTTTGAAGTAGAGGTGGTTCCTAGCATTGATGGAGCAATCGAGCTCTACTGTGACAACAATAGAGCTATCGCTCGGGCAATGGAACCCTGGTCTGACTAAAGGACCAAACGCATCCTTCGCAATACCATCTTATATGAGAGATTGTTGAGAGGGGCGATTGTTATGATCTGTTAGGTGGCTACAAATGACATGTAGCAGATCTTTTAACGAAACCATTAGCGCGACAGAAGCATGAGGGTCATGTAGAGTCTCTTGGTATACAATAGTTAAGAGATTAATGTAATGGTTTCATAATATATCATGTTAATATAATAAAAATCAATTTTCATTTATCATTCATTCATGTGTGTTCCAATTTACTTTACATGAACGGTGGAATGATAATTTTCTCTCAAAGTATGACTTTGAGTTGTTCCCAATAGATGATCATCGCGGAGTAGTATGGGTTGTGATGACATGTCAAAATTAGCGTGAGTAGCGGGCTCATGAGATAATAAGTGGAGACTTATTATTTGGACTGACCTGCCAAGTATATCTCATTGAATTAGTCTAAGGAAATGCATGGTCATGCTTAGTTGAGTCACATGAGATGTGTTCAGCTACTTGGATGGGCATATTATGTGCTTATATGCTAGATGAATGACATGTGACATATTCATTGATCAGGTCAATTTTTTTAGAGAATCAAGAAAAGATAAGATGGCCTATACTAGATTGACATTGTTCCGTGTCTAGTGGTCACTTGGTGTCATGGGCAAACGGATTAGATAGGTGTACCTATGATTATGATACATCTTACGGTGGGGCCTTTGGATAAGGATTAAGTTTTGGATAAATTGTTGATTCCAAAATGAAGAGAGTTTGATAAAACCGTATCCAAAAGAATTTTGGATGGATTCACAAGAGTTGTGAAGTTCTACATAAAGTCGTTATGGGATTAGATTGTTGGATATGTATGATAGGATCTTTAGTGAGAGAGAGAGTGATTTCTATTAGCAATTACGAACTGAGTTACAACAGAAACAGTAGGAGGAAGAAATTGGTGAAGAAAGAGAAGAAATCCCTAGGAGTCGTTGACCCTGGGCTGAGGCCCAACTCTCCATCTGCTTCTGCAGGAAGCCAATTCTAATATAATCTGTAACCCTTTCCCCCTTACAGCTTCCCCCTATTTCATATTTCCCAACCACTCCAACAACTCAGCCAATAACTCCTAATGCAAAAATACAACACTGCCCCTGGCGGTTATTAATGACTCCTACCCTTAACAAAACATAACTTCAGCCCCAAGACCCCTTCACAGGAGCACCCCAGAACCATTACGCAAGGCTAAGCAAGACCCTTGTGCATGGGTGCAGACCCAATATAAATTATTCAACCATGTAAATTTTTTAAAAAAAATTAAAAACCATGGCCGTTTTTCTATAAACCACAACATGGCTTGTCCCGAGCGACAACTCTTACACCAAAGAGGAAAACTACGACCATTTTGAGCAAAGCCGTTTCAGGCAAAGCCTTCAAAAGTCCTACTTCAGAACCATGACATGGTTTACGTCATGGTTGTCTTATGAGTAATTCTAGTAAACCGCGCCGTGGAATTGTCGTATTTACATTGGTGAGTTTTTCGTGAAACTTTTCCACGCTCATTTTTATCAAACCACGATCTGGTTTTATAATTTTATAAACCACGCTCATTTCTATTTGGCACTACGTCGTGGTTATGAAAAACTTCATGAACTACGGACATTTTCTTAAAACAAGTAGAGGTTCTTCCAGTTTCTTCATCTATCTAAAAACTCGATCCAAGCATAATGGAAGGTGCTCTAATACCACCGAAGGGGTAAGTTTATCCAAATATAGCGGAAACAATCAACCAAAAATAGTTTTGGTACAAGATTCAACCATACATTTGAACTTAATAAAATAAATGAAAAACGCGTACCATTTCCTCTTATGATTTGATCCGTCCAAGTTTCTCCATAAGAACTTGATAGGGATCACTAATAAGCAGCCAACGGATTCCTTCCTCTTCGGATGTTAAAATGGAGGAGTCCAAAACCCAATGTCCAAGATGCCTCCTATGAGAGCCTTGGTCTTTATTTATTGAGAATAATAATAATGACATATTACATAATATTCCATGTCTAACAAGACCAAACACACCCTCTAACACTCATGCTAAAGATGACCAGTGATAAAATAGAACAAATCACTGCTAAAGGGAAAATGAAGAACGCCCAAGTCGATGATGACAAGTGATGGAATTAGCCGAATGAAACGGAAACCGATGAGCGGCCTCAAAACAGTCGGGTGGAATGACGTCCACATTGCAGACCCAAGGTCAGGTGGAAGGGTGTTCGTTGACCCAAACGGCCAAGTGGTACAGCTCCCATTGTGCGGACCCAAGAAGCCCAGGTGGAACGCAAACCCAAGAAAATAGTGCGAGTGAAAATAACTCTAGCGCATGAGATGAAATAATTCAGGTCGTCTCATGTTGAATAGATGGGCAGTTGGACAATTTACTAATTCAGCTCAAATAGGGGATTTTTTTAAGGCCGGTCAAAAACTAAATTTTATTTTTAATTCTGGTTAAATGGTAAGGGGGCGTTCGGAAATCGCATGAGGCTCCCCCACCCCACCCCCACGGTGGAAAAATGCATCAAGGACACGTTATAGGAGATGCGGCAGCAGGGAGAGGGTGCCGCTTGGGAGGCGCAATCGACCACAAATGGAGAAGGGGGGCGCACTTAGCTGCAACTGGGAGCAGCAGAGGGCCGTGTGGCGGCAGCAGGAGACACGTGAGATCTGGCCCGGCAGGGGAGGGCAAGGGGTCACGCTAACCACATCAAGGTGGAGCGCACATCGGCTAGTCGACGCAGTAGGGGTGGCTCAGCAAGGCCGGGGGAACGCTGATGGATGGGTGGCCTTCGGCTAGAGGAGTCGGCAGGGTGCGGTTGGCTGTGATGGAGGGCCAATAGCCTTGGGACCGCCACCCCCCAATGGGGAAAATCCCTAGGATTTTTCTCTAGGAGGAGAAAAAAGGAGAGAAGGGGGGGTTGTTTGGCTTGGGGGGCTCTAATACCAAGTTAGAAAGCAGGAGTCCCGAAACCAATGCCCAAGATGCCTCCTATGGGGAGGCGTTGGTCTTTATTTATAGAGAATAATAATAATGACATATTATATAATATCCCATGTGGGAAAACACTAAATACACACCATCCACGGCCTGTGTGAATCTCTCAATACTTGGGAAGGGTCCTCTCTTCCTCACGGTCCGCTAAAACCTTTGTTTAGAGAGAGAGAAAGAGCTTTGAAGAGTTTCACAATACTGTGATACATCATTGATGAAATGTTTCACAAACCTTCCAAAGGTTACAACTCATTGCAACTCACAGTTCAATCCTCATAATGATTGTTTAATGTTTAAACAATTAATACAAACGTTCAAACATCTCAAATCATCACCACATGATGATCAAACCGAATATGATAGCTTATAGTAGAAGAAAGGCACGTTATCACATAACGTATTTACTACCATAAACTAAACCAAAGAATAGTAACTTTCACTACGTCGTGGTTTACACCAGCTCAAACCACAGCGTGGTTTATACCACCGCGTCATGGTTTAGTTTTTAGTGCATATTTGTAACATTTAGTTCCTGCAGTGCAGCATTGGAGGCAATATTTACTAGAACACTTTAAAATTTTTACTGACCATGGTAGTTTGAAACACTTATTGGACCAGCGTTTTCCATCTGTGGCCCAGCAGAACTGGCAGTCTAAACTCCGGGACATGGATTTTGAGGTAATCTACAAACCTGGAAGGAAAAACAAGGTTGCTGATGCTTTATCCAGGCTCAGTGAGGATTTGCTTTTATTTTCATCAATTTCTAAATCACTTTGGATGGAAATAGATTTGGTTAAGGAGGAATTGCTAAAGAATGTTGAACTTATGTCCATTATTGTTCCATCGCAGCAGGGAAAAGAGATACAAATAGGGGTTTGTGTACAGGGAAAGGTTGCTTTTCTAAGACAGCAGGTTGGTTCTATCTAGAAATTCTACCTTACAGCCTAAGCTACTTCATCGTTATCATAGCACGCCCTCTGATGGACACTGGGTTTTCCAACAATTAGAATTGCTTGGGGGCTATTTTGGATGGCCATGACCCAGGCAGTCTAAAATTTGTCAGGGAATGTGAAATTTTTCAGTAAAACAAGCATATGGCGCTTTCTACAGCTGGTTTACTCCAGAGACTGCCGATTCCACAGCTGATATGGGAAGAAATCTCTACGGATTTTATTTCAAGGATACCAAAATCTCAAGGGTTCAATGTCATAATGGCTGTTGTTGACAGATAATCAAAGTTACCTCAATTTTATGCTTCGTAAGTATCCGTATACTGCTAGGTGAGTGGGTAAATTTTTATCAGGGAAATTGTGAGATTGCATGGCATACCACGGTCCATTTGAGTAATAAGGACTTCATGTTTACTAGTTTGTTTTGGAACTCTTTCAGCTACAAGGAACTAGACTTAATATGGGTTCAGCATATCATCAGCAGTGGGATGGTCAAATTGAGAGAATGAATAAGCCTTGAAACCTATCTGAGATGCTTTGCAGGGGAGCAACCCAAAACACAGGTTAAAAAGTTGGCTTGGGCTGTGTTCAGTCACAATACTTCAACTTTTTCAAAAGCAGAAATGCCCCCATTTGAAGTGGTGTGCGGACAAAAACATCATACCATGTTGCAATATTTCGAGGGGGGGCGCAGTTGAGTCTGTAGCTACAGAAACAGTTTATGCAAAAACATCAGAGTAAACACATGAGGGTAGTGGAGTTTCCAGTGAGAGATTTGGTGTTTGTCAAATTAAAATCCGCCAGGCAGACTCTTTAATCTAAGGGGGTGTCCCAAGCTCGCAACTAGATATTATGGTCCCTTTAAGGTTATTGCATAAAAGTTGAGGCAGTTGCTTATACAATCTTATACCTGATACTTTGAAGATACACCTGTTTTTCATATCTCCCAACTAAACTAAGTTGAAGGACCTCTACCTTTTCCGGGCGTAGCGGAAGCATGCGATGGGTCGTGCCCAACTTTATTTTTTTGTCATGATCAATGATCAATCCGAGATCTATATGACGATAAACGTCGTGATCAACGGAATTAAATCAAAGAAAACAGACAATGGATAAAACGCTGTAACCAAAAAGAGGATTATTACATATTATTTATAATTAATTTAATCAATTAAAGAATTACCTTGCGTGAATTCATTCTTCGTTGATGGATCTGACAACAGATCTGCTTTGTACCGCCGTTGCGTTGTAGGAATCAAGAGCAGATTTCATCTAGTGGTGATTCACACGTGTTCCATAAATCTCCGACCATTGTCGTAGGAATCTCCGAGAGCTAACACGGCAGATCTTATCGCTTGCGTCCTTCGTTTTTTATCGTCACGAGAATCGTTTCCAAAGTGTTCTCTTTGATCTCTTTAAACTTGAGAGTGGGAGGTGGAGGAAGATTGTTCTTCGTTCTTGAGAGTTCTTAGAGAAGCGAGCTCTCTGGGCTTGAGAGGATTCTCCAAAATCGTTGTGTACAACCAAACAAATGAATTGGGTCTCAAAAAAAATAATATAATTGGGTTTATATATCCCTAAGGTTAGAAATAAATAATTGCACAAGTGCCCCTTATTATTTATTTAATCCCTTGCGGAACCCCATGTCTATAATAATAATAATAATATTATTATTTCCCGACATGTGGTCAACTTGCGAATTAAATTAAATATTATTTAATCAAATAATATTCAATATTTATTATTTTCTCACCGGACCATTTAAACTCGGTTCATCATTCCTCTATAGTATTTATCAGACCTTGAATAATGACTATTTATTTATCAAATAAATATCACTGCATTATTCACCAATAAATAAATAAATATTATATTCACTAAATAGAAAATAAATATTTATTAAATATTCCACCCACATTATATTCTTTTGAATAACTGGTGGCGGAATATATGCAATCAAGCATACATGAATAATTATTAAACCACGTTTGGGAATAATATTTATTCAACTTGTTAAATAATAAATAATAATATACATTACTTAACCAAGATTCTGGATACACTTAGTGTGTGACCCTCTAGGCCTCTTTCTTAGTGGCATTAGGCGAAGCAGCCTAAAGTCCAATGTTACCGTCTAACAACAGGTCAAGACACTCATAGAGAAAAAAGTTAATACCGCAACGATATAATATCTCATACGGACGCTTACCGTGTAATATAATCTTTTTATCATGATATCTCTAATCAAGCAGGTTGCACGTTGGTGTCATCAACCTATGTATTCGATGTCTATTTCTTTGACTTTCCAGAAATTGAACTTGCCTATAAAACATCATGGTCATAGATTTATTTAGGTTATATCATTTCCATCAAAAGGCCTGAGATATCAACTTTCATTAAAGAGCGAAAGGGACAAATCATTTTTCACATTATTCATTAATGCAATATTACTCGTGACGCACCCAACGCATTATAACTCGCCGCGAAGATATATCGTCACGATTTTCATCAATGCATCAAAGTAGGCGACTCATAATAGTCATTAATAATAATCTTAAAGTCAAAGGGATGTGTTTTTATCTTGTTGTGTTTCGCTGAGGCATTGAAGCCGGTCTAGTGTGGTGGAATTGGCGTCGGCGGGCGATGACTTCGATTGGGCTGGTTTTCATCACATGTAT
Organism: Viscum album; assembly: GCA_963277665.1. NCBI lineage: Eukaryota > Viridiplantae > Streptophyta > Magnoliopsida > Santalales > Viscaceae > Viscum > Viscum album. The sequence goes on from OY728157.1 coordinate 1,897,740,877, forward strand.
GATTCTGCTCCTCGCTGTGAATGTTGTTTGTCTGCAACCTACTGTTCAAGGGTTCTTGATTCCAGATTTTTCTCAGAGACTGCTCCAGATGAGGCTTAGAGCTGCAAGTTTTCACCAGACTTATGCGATTTCGTTTTGAATGTTTGAGAGGGTATGGCCTTGGCCATCGATACCGGCCCGTCTTTGTACGGGACAGCTTGTCGTGCAGCGTTAGAATGGTGAAAACTGGACATACTGTTGTTTGTGCTGGGGAGGGGCCTTTCTTTGTTGTTTGATCTGGTTTTTTAAATTTTGGACCATTGGGGCACGATTTGATGTCTTAAGTCGTCAAAGTCGTGTTTCTTGGTCTATCACTTTTTCCTTAAGTGTTTTCTTAATAAAAAAGTTAATTTTCAGTCAGTTAAAGTTTAGGATCAATACACACATCCGCAGATAGGAACATCCAATGACACATATAAATGTGGATTTTCTACTGACGGATCTCGTTCTCATAATATCCTACACTGGATATTACCAAGGGCATACACCATGAGGTGTCTCAAAGTTCTATAACTCTCCACCCATGATAGCTTGTACCATTTGTGTCTCACAAATGATATTATTCGGTTATAAAACATATATTTAAAAATAGTGTCGTAGCACTTTCGGGTTCTCATCATAACGGGGAACTGCTATGACCTTTTAGTGCGATAGCTACTCTTGGGACATTATCGCATACTATGCTACGAAGAAGAACAATCATGATGTGATAAGAAATTTATTAATATTCAAAATTATGAATACAGGTTATCATAAAATACACGAAAGTTGGTTCTAGGGCACCAACTCCAACAGACTCTCACTCACACTAGAGCCAACTACTAACAACCTTCAGTCCGCTAGCTCTCACGTGATACTTATGCTTCTGCTGAGATAGACCCTTATTAAGGGATCTGCCACGTTCTCTTTCGTGGATACTCCGCTTACTGCAACTTCACCCCTTTGATAAAAATCCCTCAAGAGGTGATACTTTCGGAGTATATGTTTTGTCCGTTGGTGTGACCTTGGCTCTTTTGCAAGATTCACCGCTGTTGTATTATCACAATACAATGTGATAGAGTCTTTACTACAATGTACCACATCAAGCTCCTGGACAAAGTTTCGTATCCAAACGGCTTCCTTGGGTGCATCAGAAGTCACTATATACTCGAACTCCATTGTAGAATCAGTGACAACTAGCTGCTTTGAACTCTTCTAACTCACACCTCCTCCGTTGAGACAGAAAACATATCCTGATTGCGACTTTAGATCATTCTGATCTGTCTGAAAACTAGCATCAGTATAACCCATGATTACCAACTCCTCGTCTCCTCCATACACCAAGAACATATCCTTAGTTCTTCTCAGATACTTGAGGATAGCCTTAACAGCAGACCAATGTTGTTCTCCTGGATCAGCTTAATATATGTCTACCATGCTCAATGCATAGGCAACATCAAGTCTAGTATATAACATGGTATATATGATTGATCCTATCGTTGAAGCGTATGAGATCTTACTCATTCTCTCGTTCTCCTGTTGTGTATGAGGACACATTTTCTTAAAAAGATATAAACCATGTGACACTGGAACCAATCCCCTCTTGGATTGTTCCATACTAAATCTCTTTAGTATTCTGGTCAACATATGTACTTTGACTTAGTCCAAGCAGCCTCTTGGATCTATCACGAATGATCTTGATCCATAGAATATAGGTTGTTTCACCTAAGTCATTCATGAAAAAACGTTTGTTTAACCAATCCTTAACAGACTGTAAGACTGGTATGTCGTTTCAAATAAGTAATATGTCATCAATATATACTATTTGAATAACGACCGCATTTCTACTAAACCTCCTGTAAACACACGGCTCGCATTCATTCTTAATGAAACCAAATTGTTTTATAGATTCATCGAATCGAATGTTCCATAACCTGGATGTTTGCTTCAATCCATAAATGGATCTCTGCAACTTGCAAATCCTTTTGGCATCACCCGGAGTCACAAACCCTTATGGTTATGTCATATAGACATCTTCCTGAAGGTTCCCATCAAAGAATGTAGTTTTGACGTCCATCTGTCAAATCTCATAGTCATGGTAAACTGCTATAGCAAATATAATTCTGATGGATTTAAACATGACAACTGGTGAAAAGTGTTCATCATAGTCAATTCTTTGACATTGTTTAAACTCTTTAGCCACTAGCCTTACTTTATAGGTATTTACTTTACCTTTCATGTTCAATTTTCTCTTGAATACCCATTTGCATCATATGAGCTTTACATCAACTGACGCATCAACTAGAACCCAAACTTGGTTCTGATATATGGAATTCATTTCAAAATTCATGGCTTCTTGTCATCTTACAGCTTCTGAGCTCTCTACCGACTCTTTGTAAAAGAGAGATTCGTTATTGTCAACCAATAATGAGTCGTCATCTTCGGTGACTAGAAAATCATCTCTCTGGTTCTCTTACCTCTCTTGCGCTCTCACGCAACACTTATGTTTCAGGAACTACTTCTTCCACGGGGACCTGTGGAACCTGTTTCTGTACCAACTCTTGTGTATCTTGAGCATCAACTTCATTGAAGTCAATCTTGCTCTCACTATCCTTTTTGAGGATGTGCTCCCTCTCAAGAAAGACGAATTATCTGACGACAGTCACTTTCGTGTCTGAAGAAATTGTATAGCTAGTATCCCTTTGTTTCCTTAAGATACCCTATAAAGATACACTTTGTGTCCCGGGAAGCTAGTTTGTTGTCTGAGAAGACCTTAACAAACGTCTAGCAACCCCATACACGTGTATGCAACAAAATGAGTTTTTTTCCACTCCATAAAAAGGGAATTTCATTTGTCGCTTTAATTGGTACTTGGTTTAATGTGCATGTCGCGGTTTGTAATGCATATTCCCAAAAGGATAATGAAAGATCTGCATGACTCATTATCGACCTTACCATGTCTAACAAGATATAGTTCCTCATTTCACTGACATCATTCCACTGTGGTGTATAAGATGGAGTGAGTTGAGATAGAATCTCAAACTCCCGTAAGAAGTCGACAAACTCTTGGTTAAGATATTCACCACCTCGATTCGATCAAAATTTCTTTATCTTCTTTTCAAGTTGATTCTCTACTTTATTCTTGAATTCCTTGAATTTCTCACAGGACTCGGACTTATACCTCATCAAGTAGACATAATCGTATCTACTCAAGACATCAGTAAAAATTATGAAGTAAGAATACTCACCTCTATCTTCTACTGGAAATGGTCCACACACATCAGTGTGTACCAATCTTAGAAGCTTTGTGACCCTTCCACCCTGTCCATCAAATGACGATTTGGTCATTTTTCCTTGTGAACAAATATGACATCTTTCAGGTGGTTTTAGCTTAGACGAGCCTAAATAACCATCTTGACAGAGTTTTGTCAAACGCTTCTCGTTTACATGACCAAGATGGTGATGTCATAGTTGGGTGTTATATGAGTCGTGTGAACATGATTCGTTATCAATTGTCAATACTTGGTTTTCATAATTTAATACATTATTTAAATGTGTTATACCATAACATATGTTGTCCTTTTAGAAGAAACTTTTATTTCCAAACTTGAAAGTAAACTCATCTGCATCTAGACATGATACAAAAATTATGTTCTTGGTAATCGTCGGTACATAATAACAATTTTTTAAAACCAAAATCATTCATGTTGGCAATGAAATGTGGTAGTCACTAATGGCTAGGGCAGCCAACCTCACACCATTAGCAGCTCTCAGATCCACCTCTTCTCTAGCAATCTTTCTGAATCTACTTGGTTCCTGCATTTAGATACAGATGTGAGCACCACAGGCTGTATCTAATACCCAATTTGTAAATATTGAAAGATTACACTCGATAACGAACGCACTTTTAGCTTCTCTTTGCTTCTGGGTGCAATTGTTCTTCTAGTGGTCTTGCTTGCCACATGCAAAACATACCGCCTCATTTTCCTTGCCCTGCCTCTAGATCTTCCTCTTCTTGGAAGGACGGTGCTCAGGAGCTTTAGACTTGTTATGAGTCTTGGGCCTCTTTGCCTTGTTCTTCCTTTTCTTATTCACCATAAGGACTACAGGTTTATCACGCCCCATGTCCTTATCCACTTTGCGAATCAAAGTAAGTTCCGAAATACTCTTCTAATTATTGCTCAAATTGTAATTAACAATAAAACTGGATAAGGTCTTAGGCAGTGATGAAAGTATGAGATCTGTACGCAACTCATTCGAGAATTTAATCCCTAAGATGTCTTAACGTTCAATGTAACCAATAAGCTTGACTACATAAGGACCAGCTGGCACAAACACTCCAAGCTTAGTTGTAAACAAAGCATTGGAGATCTCGTATCTCTCTTGTCTCGTCTTCTCTTGATAGAGATCTCGAAGATGAGACATCATGTTATATGCATCCATATCCTCATGTTGCTTCAAAAACTCATTAGTCATGGATGATAACATTAAACATTGAACATCGGTAGCATCGTCCAAATGTTTCTCATAGAGAGAGAACTCTTCATCACTAGCCTCATTTCCAAGTGCTTTAGGAATAGGTTCTTCCAGCACATACAATTTTCTTTTATGGCGAAGGATAACACGTAAGCGCCATTGTCACTCTTAGAAATTTGTGCCGGTGAGAAGGTTACCATTCTCAAGTATGGATCACAGTGATATGTTTAAAGTCATTTTAATGTTGTTTCTACAAAATAACATGAGCAGAATTTTAGTACTTTATCTGATAAAATTTAGACAAATAAATAAATACAATATTTATTAATCTCCCGTTATTTTATCAAATCTCAATAACTCTCACCATTGGTTTCGGAATATCTTGTTGCTTGGACATTCTGGTGGCAAAGATCCATATTCCCCTTCTCATTACCCCAACTTTTGTTGGTCAAGCAGCTCGAATGGTTTTAGGTCGGTATTCCAAATGCCAACTGCATTAACCCAGAGTTCCTTGATCTGCTGAGTGAACTCCCCAATCCTGAAATCTTTAAATTGGATTTCCTCAACCATTGTTTCTCAGTTAAACCAAGTCCTGCTTTGACAGTCAACCCTTGATGTGAACTAAATTAAGTCAACCCAAAACTTCAAGTTAGAATTCTCCGATAATTGAAAGCACCCTAATTTTGGCTAGTCAAACACTTTGAACTATGTTTCGATTTTAACTGAATTAGTGGAAGGCTATACCGACTTAATAAATAATTGAAAGATTTTATCCTTTTTTATGCGTAAATTTTCAATTATTATCTTTATTACATGCTTGTTAATATTAAGTGGATTTACTTAAGTGATTAACCATATCTTAAATAATATTTACGCATAAACCAATTTATTTTAGTTTTATCTTGTATGCTCGTTAATTTCATTAATTCATGTGATTGCGACAAAACATCAATAATGAAATAATCATACAGCTTGACAAAAATAAAATAATAAAGCGATGTGATCATGAGCTTATATTAATGGTTAGTTTATCTAGAGGATGATAAACCAACCATCGACCTATGAGAAAAATACCTTGAACCAATTAAGGTTCGTGTTACAGCTTTCCACATGTCCACTTATGAATTGGTTTCATCTCGACTCCATACTTGAATCGTCTTCACTAGCTTGAGAGCTCCATCCAATACATATGTTTTTACTCACACGCTAATGAGAGAAAAACATATGTCCACCTATATATCTTTCTTGAATCGGTTTCACCTCAACTCCATACTTGAACCTCTTTCACTAGCTTGGTAATTTCATCCAATACATATGTTTGTACTCACACGCAGGTGAGGAAAACTAAGGGGTTTACATAAAAGAAACCATGGGCATGTAGACCCGTACATAATGAGATGAGAGATGACACGCATGCCACAAATTTAATTTAATAATAAATTAAATGAAACCAGTCAAATACAAAGATCTGGTCTATGTTCATGATCATCCACACGTATGCAACGAATTACGCATTTAATAAAACTAGCATTCAATTCTTAATAGTTCTTATTTAAGATAAATCGTGCTCGAATTAATTAATTATCTTCTTTAAAATTAATCAATTTTTTATCTTAATTTTCATCCGAATTTCCTTGAGATTCTCATCCATCATAATTTTAAACAAATTAAATAAATTTATTTAAAATCAACTGTACATAAATGTACCTTGGAGGCAACACGGTGAATACTCGTTCGAATCTACCCAACATGTATTATACTCTTATACTGTTTACTCTTGTGACATGTGGCATACACGACTTATCACGTACATTCACGACGTGTACTATCAACTTAATGATTACACGAATTACATGATTTTTCGATCATGTGTTATGCTTCAATGCACGTATAGTAATAACTATAATACAACTCATACATAATATGCAGATCTAAAAATTACGCAAAAAATAATTAAACATTAATATATATATATTAAAACTCATCACATGGCGTGTCCTATCAACTTAATGACCACATGCAAACACATGTCGATAAGGTTTGCATAGTATAATAAATTAATTTTAATTCTGCATAATTTGGTATAAGTACACAGCGTGTACAACCGAGCTACACAGCGTGTACGTCTCTCACCATCTATCTAAGGCACACACCTAGGGATTCGGCATGTAAACCGTGCCTCGGAAAAATTGGAGTACATGATGGACTACACGGCCTGTGGTCTTTGAATTACACGATCACCAGTCAGGTAGGTCGTGTATGGAAATACACGGCCCGTCAGTGACTTAAAAGGCTACACGGCGTGTACTCTGGCCAACCGTGCGCCTGACTGGCCCAGTTAACACGCGGTGTAAGAAATTTAATGCACCGCGTGTAATCAATGCACACGATTTGAATTAATTCCGAATTAGTTCTCGGTGCATTAAATGCAAGTACATGGCGTGTAACTCTGGTTACACGGCGTGTACTGTGTTATCCGGCCAGAATCCTCAGCACCTCCGGATGAGTTTTTCGATTTTATTTCGTTTATAAAATTAATCGTTTTGATTAGATCTACGAGAAATGAAGGAGGAAAAAGCAGATCTCGCAATTCGGATTAAAAAACGATTAAACTTGAATTGAAAACTAAATCACAAATACGTAAATCAGTCAACAATCTTTAAATAATCATAAATAATTATGTAACTGCTATGATACCACTTGTAGGTTCCGAACGCAGCGGAAGCGTGCGATGGGTCGTGCCCAAATTTGTTTTTTGTCATGATCGATGATCAATCTGAGGTCTACACGACGATAAACGTTGTGATCAACGGAACTGAATCAAAGAAAACAGACAATGGATAAAATGCTGGAACCAGAGAGATGATAATCACGTGTTATTTATAATTGTAGGAGGGTGAAATGAGAGAGATCCGAACCCCCAAGGTGTGTCTCCAAAGGAGCCCTTGGGGTGTATTTATAACAAATAATAAAGACCACACCGGACCTCAAGTCCGATGTGGGATGCAGACTCCAACACTCCCCCTCAAGTTAGGTGAACCTAGCTTGGACACATAATGAAAAGAAAACAATAAAACAGACGCTAACACTCCCCCTCAAGCTGGACATACCCAGCTTGATGACAAAACATGACGAAATAAAAAGAAAGCTGCAAAAGTTGCTGCTCCCCCTCACGATCGAAGCTCCTCCGCAGGATGATGGATGGATGAGGTTGCGGGCGCAGAAGAAGAAACCACTTAGATCGGCTGGTTGACGGAGCGCCAGGAATGCCGCACTAGTGGGGCCGGTCGTTGAAACGCCGGGAAATCCAAACTAGCACCGGGAAAACCGCACTTGCGGGGCCGGCGACGGGAGGCGGGGATTCCGCAGAATTGTTGCGGGACTGGCGGCGCCAACGGGCCCAAATCCGAGGATGTCGAGCTACTGCGCCAGCGAATGGACGTGCTGGCGGACAGAGATGCGGGTGCCGGGAGGTGCCGGGAGATGCCGGCGAGGCGGGGAGGCCGCAGGAGGAGGCCAGCGAGGGTGCAGGAGGCCGGGAGGCGGCGCTGGAAGTCGGAGGAGGCCACCTGCGTGGAGCGGCCAGCACGGGTGGAGGCCGGTTGCTGGCCGGAACAGTCCGGATCTGCCCGGATCTGCCCGGAACAGTCCGGATATCGCCGGATCTGGCCGGATCTGGCCGAAAATCGCCGGATCTGGCCGGAGTAGCCTGTATCAGGCCGGAGCCGGCCGGATCTGGCCGAAAAGCGCCGGATCTGGCCGGAGGAGCCTGGATCAGGCCGGAGCTGTCCGGAACTGGCCGCCGGAGAGCAGCAGGCGAGGTCGCCGGGAGGGGAGCGGGACGGGAGAGGCCGCCGGAGAGGGGTCGCCGGACTGGAGGGAGATCCGCCGGGAGCCGCGGGAGGAGGGCTGCCGGAGGAGGAGCCGGCGCGGGATGAAGCGGGAGGCGCCGGGAGGCGCTGGAGCAGCGGGAGGCTCCGGAGGCGCTGGAGCAGCGGGAGGCGCCGGGAGCAGCGGGAGTCGCCGGGAGCAGCGGGAGTCGCGTCGCGCCGAGGGCGAGCCGCCGGGGAAGAGGCGCCGGGGCGAGGGTGTCGGGGCGAAGCCGAGGAGCCGGGAGCCGGGGAGCCGGGATGTCGGGGCGAGCCGGGGACGCCGTGATGAGGGCCGCCGGGATGAGAGGGCCTCCGTGAGGGGAGCGCCGGAGAAGGGGCGCCTGGGCGGGGCGCCGGGGCGAGTCGCCGATGGGGAGAGCCTCCGCGCCGGGAAGGGAACCCGCCTGGGAGCCGGGCAGGGCAGAGGCGGAGGGGCGGCGGCGGTAACCCTACGGGGCCTTGAGGCCGCCGCCCCCCGGACGGGAAACCCTAAAGGGAAAAAAAATAGGGAGGGAGGGATTGGGTTTCAAAAAACCTCCTTTGATACCATGTAGGAGGGTGAAATGAGAGAGATCCGAACCCCCAAGGTGTGTCTCCAAAGGAGCCCTTGGGGTGTATTTATAACAAATAATAAAGACCACACCGGACCTCAAGTCCGATGTGGGATGCAGACTCCAACAATAATTAATTTAATCAATTAAAGAATTACCTTACGTGAATTCTTTCTTCGTTGATTGATCTGACAACAGATTGTGTCGTATCGTCGTTGCATTGTGAGAATCAAAAGCAGATTCCCCCTAGCGGTGATTCACACGTGTTCCACAAATCTCTGAATGTTGTCGTAGGAATCTTCAGGTGCTAACATGGAAGATCTTATCGCTTGCGTCGTCCATCTTTGATCACCACGAGAATCGCTTCCAAAGCGTTCTCCTTGGTCTCTCTAGACTTAAGAGTGGGAGGTGGAGAAAGATCGCTCTCCGTTCATGGGAGCGTTCTTGGAGAAAGGAGCTCTCTGGGCTTGATTGATTCTCCAAATTCGTTGTGCACAACCAAACAAATGAATTGACTCTCAAAGAAAATAATATAATTGGGTTTATATATCCCTAGGGTTAGAAATAAATAATTGCACAAGTGCTCGTTATTTATTTAATCTCTTGCGGAACCCCATGTCTGTAATAATAATATTATTATTATTTCTTGACATGTGTTTAACTCGCGAATTAAATCAAATATTATTTAATCAAATAATATTCAATATTTATTATTTCTTACCGGACCATTTAAACTTGATTCGTCATTCCTCCATAATATTTATTGTAGCTTGAATAGTGACTTTATTTATTAAATAAATCATTGCATTATTCATCAATAAATAAATAGATATTATATTCACTAAATAGAAAATCGATATTTATTAAATATTCCACTCACGTTATATTCCCTTGAATAACTGGTGATGGAATATATGCGATCAAGCATACATGAATAATTATTAAACCACGTTCAAGAATAATATTTATTCAACTTGTTAAATAATAAATAATAATATATATTATTTAACTGAGAATCTGGATACACTTAGTGTGTGACCCTCTAGGCCTCTTTCTTAGTGGCATTAGACGAAGCACCCTAAAGTCCAAGGATAGCGTCTAACAACACGTCAAGGCACCCATAGAGAAAAAAGTTAATGTCGCAACGACATAATACCTAATACGGACATTTACCGTGTAATATAATCGTTTTATCACGATATATCTAATCAAGCAGGTTGCACACCGTTGTCATCAACCTATGTGCTCGATGTCTCTTTTTTAACTTCCCGAAAATTGAACTTGCCTATAGAACACCATGATCATGGATTTATTTAAGTTATATCATTTCCATCAAAGGGCCTGAGATATCAACTTCCGTTAAAAAACAAAAAGGACAAATCATTTCTCGCATTATTCATTAATGCAATATTGCTCATGACGCACCCAATGTATCTTACCTCACCGCGAACATATGTCGTCACAGTTTTCGTCAATACATCAAAGTACACGACTCATAATACTTATTAATAATAATCTTAAAGTCTACGAATCAATACACAAGTCCGCAGATAGGAACATCCAATGACATATAAATGTGGATTTCCTACTGACGGGTCTCATTCTCATAATATCTTATACTGGATATTACCAAGGGCGTACATCATGAGAAGGTGCCTCAAAATCCAGAGTCTCCGCCCATGATAGCTTGTATCATTTGTGTCTCACAAATGATATCATCCGGCTATAAAACATATATTTAAGAATAGTATCGTAGCACTTTTGGGTTCTCATCATACCGGGGAACTGCTATGACCTTTTAGTGCAACATCTACTCTTGAGACATCATCACATACTATGTTACGTAGAAGAACGATCATGATGTGATAAGAAGTTTATTAATATTCAAAACTATGAATACAGGTTATCATAAAGTACACAGAAGTTGGTTCTAGAGCACCAACTCCAACAGTTTTGGAGAATGCTTTTGTTCCAGAAGCAATTCTTGACACTGAGAAAAAAGGGCATTGTCAACATGAGCAGTGGCTAATCAAGTGGAAGCATCGTATTGCTGATGAAGCAGCTTGGGATGAGGTTGGTTCAATTAAAAAGCAATTTTCAGATGTCCACCTTGGGGACAAGGTGGTTTTTAAGGGGGAGGGTGTTGGTAACAAACCACAAATTCTTTATAGTATTTCTCAAAGGGGGAAGTTAGTTTCCCAGAGGAGTTCCAGCTAATTAATTTTCCAAACTATTTTTACTAGTTTTCTGATAGTGCAATTCCAGTTAGGGGTGTCCAGAACCAACCCGACCCGACCGGGTTGAGTCGGGTTGGGTCGGGTTCAAAAATCTATATGCATGGGTCAGGTTCTTTCGGGTTGACCCGTGGTCGGGTTGGGTCGGGTCACGGGTTGGAGTAAAAATGAACCGACCCGACCCAATGAACCTGATGATTACCCCATGCGTGATCCACAGTGTGATGAAGTTCACGACGACCAGCGTCTCACTACAAACATCTCTGTCATCGCTATCTCCGACAGCACCCCCACCGCTGGCCGCCTCGCCTCCAACTAGTCGAACACCGTGGAGTTGATACAACGCCCGAGTGAACTGTTACCGGAACTCCGGTTGGTTGTGGTCTGCCTGCCTCCTACTCTAGCATCAATGATCCTCGGGCTCAGATCCCAAACTCACCCTAGCACCTCCCCAATTGGGGGGAGGGGACGTCTACGGAGCTTAGTAGCCAGTGGAGGAGATTCACGATGAAGATCACAGCCACCACGTCCTTCTCTGTGGGCCTCATTTGCAGCATCGACGACATGATGTCCGGAAACCAGGCGGCGGTGACGCCGACCTTCGTGAACCGCACTGAAAATCCCAAAGTTATTAATACAGCAGAGCTCGCCGAGCCGGGAACAGAGGCGCCGCCTGAACCCAACGCGGGCCAACGAGATCCACTGGTGAAGAACACCGATTGCAAACACCTTCACCGGCCACCATGTGCCCGGTGAAGCTCACTGCCACTGGTGAACCCAAATCCAAACCCCCAAATCGCCGGTTGAAGCGTGCCCGATTCAAGGATGAACATCAATATCGCTGCCCCTCTCTGTGTCGTTAGTCGAACTCCACCACTGAAGACGATCTGCGGCCGCCCCTCTTGTCTTAACCCTAAGACACATCTTCCGTGGTTGACCGGAGATCGAACGCGTCCACCTTGCAGAAGAATTCATGCCCTTGCTGGAGATCCGCCGAGCCGAAGCCGAGAGCCGACAACCACCACGAGGGAGAAGGAGGATGCGCCAGCGCCGCCGAGATCGCCTGTGCATTTAGAAGAACATAGATAGAGTGGGCCATCAAGCCGAGCCGGAGGGTCGATTCGTCACTGGGTGGGGTGTTCGTGTGTGGCGTGGTGAGGAAGATGAAGTGGGAGAAAGCGTGGGATATTTTTTTATCAAGAGGCGCGACCGATTTTTTTTTTCATAACCCGTCCGACCCGACCCAATCTGATACTGGTCGGGTCGGGTCCAAACGTAAAAACATTCTTGACCCGACCCGACCATTTTTGCTTGGGTTGGGTCAAAAAAAATTGTCGAGCAAAGCCCAACCCGACCCAAGGACACCCCTAATTCCAGTTGAGCGGCAGTGAGAAATAGTTAGGACCAATGTTGATTCAACAAGCTCTCTGATCTAAGTTCCTACAGACTTCACGCACACATGAGACATCATTCAGAGTACAAATATTTCCAGAAGTGACCTCTAGGTCGACCACTCATTTCCCTTCTATGTCAATGCTTATTGAGTTTTCCATGTAAAATGATGTTTCATCATCGATCAATTTCCAATCTCTTGAAGAGAGATTGATCGTTGCACACGTGTCATGCCACACCAAAATCAATCCAACAAGTAGAATCTCCAAACACATTTGCTTCAAAGATCATGACAGCAGCGTTCTCCTTGGGAGTGGTGTTGTCCTACCTTATCACAAAGGTAGCAAGCCCCTTCCATCTTCTTGAATTGCTCTTTCCCCTTTGCAAGATGGTTGGGACGTTTGTGACCCCCCTTTGGGAACTCGGATAGGCCAACTCCCTCTGCCACAAGGACCCAGGATTTATTATTCATTGGTCCATTTGTCTCCCCATACTTATATTTCTCCTCAATTTTAGAGGTAGTTGAATAACTCCTTGAGAGAGACCTTTCATCATGTATTTGAGAGAATGTTTAACATTCTTCCCAGGAGGTGGGAATTTCTCAATGATGGATGTCACCACGATGACATCATCCATATTCATGTTGTTTACTTTAGATATTGCAATATCATTCTAATTTCATAAAATTGCCCTACTATAGATTTGGTACTGCCATTTTATATGTAAAAAATTTTCTAATAAGGAACAAATTATTTGTGATGTCTTTGATCATGTACTTTTATTCCAATGCATCCCATGTCGCATAGGTCATTGTTAAATGTTGGTATGAATCGAAGAGGTTGTCAACCATGAAGTTGAGAATGTGACCTCGGCACACGAGATTGTCATTCTCACATTTTTATCTAATGCAAGAAACATGAAGAGATTTGTCATCAGGGTTATCATTTTGTGGTGATTTAGGAATTGAGAGAATGTACACCAACTTGAGTACGGCTAGGAGCAAGTAATTTTCTTCTATCGGTTGAAGTTATTGTCGACGAATTGCCACCAAGTTATGTGTGCAACAAATTCCATCATGAATATGAAATTTACTCTTAAGATAGAAAGGGATAATGGGGGAGGCGAAACACCTTTGATGGATAGTGGTAGATGGGACCGCAGAGACATGCTATGACATTGATCTCCTTAAAAGCAGATCCCCCCACCACCACCACCATAGTACTTTATGAATCCTCTTTAAGGTACAACGACGATTATTTGATATTTCACAATAGTATTTGGTGTGAAATACCCCATGAAGGGATGGGAAAACAAAGGAGTAAAGAAGAAGAGTCTTGTTGTTGCGCTACAACAAGAAGCTCTTGGTGTTAACAAGAAGCTCTTGATGTTTGTTTGAAAAGAAAGGTGTTTTGAAGAGGGAGGAAATCCGGATTGGATTGGATGTTTATTCTAGCCGCTGCTAAGCCTTTATTTAGGCAATGGGATGTCGCTTCGAATAAGCTATCTTACCCTTTAGGATGGGATAAGCGCCTATTCAGGATAGACAAGTCAGTTCAGATTAATTATAGTAAATCAAATTGTGTTTGGTCGAATTGACAATCCTAATTGTGCTGTTTGACCTGCGATCAAGATCACGTGATGCCCCAGATCAAAGGCTCAGATTGAGGTGCTTAACTGGAGCGTGATCCAGCGGCTCGGAACGCACCGATTCCGGATAGAAAACTTGGATCGCATATGATCCTAATCTGGTGCTCCTGTTCAGATTCTTGGGTCAATCCAACCCATCCCAGAAACCCAATCTTTGTGAGGTGCTTCGTATATTGTCCAATTGATTCATGGTCGAACACGACGATCTACCCAAAAAAACTTTAAGCAGCTCAATGCATCATTCGAAATGATAAGTCATCAAAAAACACATTGAATCACGCATATATGATGATCTACCCAAAAAAACTTTAAGCAGCTCGATGCAACATTCAAAATGCAAACTCACCAAAAAAACACATAGCATCGTGCATGAATGATTGCACGGGCGTGTGGACGTTGGGGTGCACCGTCACACGCTGGATCATAACCGTCTTATCCAATGTTAAAAAGTTTATATCCGCTTTAGATTTATTAGCGCTCCTCCAACTCAACATTTTTCCAACACCGCTTTCCTCACCATTAAAACTCAAATAATATTTTAAAAATAACATTAAAAATTCATTTGTAAATTTTTCCAACACCTACCCGATTGGCAATGCATACGTGTATGTGTGTGCGCATGTTGTCAAATATGATACTAGCAGATGACTTAACAATCAAACCTCAAATTATTTGCTGCTTTTACAACATGCCGTCTTAAAGTGCACAGAATAATCCTATCTTGTACTTTACTTATAAACCACTCCAATGACGATCTTGGCTCTGGAAGTGACAGGTGTGAAAACATTGTCCTGCCAGAAGGAAAAAACATATTCTAATGAAATAATAAGGAAAGGATGATTAAATAGATCTAAATATCAAAAGCAGAACAAAATAAATGACTTGGCTTGGGTTTGGTTTTGCAAAACATTTTCTATTTTCATTTTCCAAATATGTAGTAAAAAACATATTTTCAAATGTTTTGAAAGTGGTGGGAAACAAAAAAGCACATGAGTCACCTATCCAAGCATTTTTACTTTCTTGAAAACATGAAAACAAGTTTATTTTTTCAAAAATCTATCATTTTCATTCCCTAAAAAATTATTTTTCTTTATATAATTCAATACATTTTTGGAAAATGAAAACAAAAAAATCTTTTTCAAAACCAAAAGCAAACTAATTTTATTCTATTTGTAATGAATGAAAGTGAATGCATTTGTGGAAAAATGAAGCCATTTCAGAAAAATTAGTTAAAAATGGAAACAAGATGGCAAAATTTCGGTCACTAGTTGCCTGTCTGAGTAGAAACTCAACTTGCATACAAAATGTATATGGTGCTGGATCAAGTTGAGGGGTTTGAATTGGAATCTTCATTGTTGCTAGGTTTAGTGTGTGCAAGCATTTACCAATCAAATAAAAAGAAAATTATTTATGTAAAGAGCCATTTCAACCAAAACACACAGTTAATTTTTCCTTCTGACTGAAACAAGAATTGGTTCACTGTTATTATTTATGTAAAGAAATATGCTGAATTTTGCAGAAAAGAAAAATTCCAGAGATACAAACCGGAAGGACTTTGCAGCATCAACAATCTCCCCAATGCAAACATCATTTGGGAAAATCTGGATGTTTCAGAAGAAAATTGAGGAAACAAATGAAAAAAAAACCAATATTTTAGCCAATAAAAGCAGCAAGCTAGGCTAAATCTGTTTTCACTCAAGTAAAAGATGAATAAAAAAGGTCACATTACTTTTTTCAGATTTAGGCCACATTTGACAGCACTTTATCGCACTTACCAGTTATCGATAAGAGTTTTTCACCACTTATTGAAATGCTTATAGCACTCATCACTTATGATAAGTGTTTCAGTATAAGTGTTTCCATATTGCATATTGAAAAAGTATTTCACTACCACTTATTTTTTCGAACTGCTTATCATAAGTGATAAGTGCAATAAGCAGTTTTTTTTTAAGTTCTATCAAATGGAGCTCAAGTGTTTGTAGGTTACTTATTGAAGAAGTTTTTTTCTGTCACTTAATAAAGTGGTTTTTTTCTGGGATTCAAGTCAGTTTTGTTTTAGAAACAGAACAAAGATCACTTAATTTTTCAAACTGATTATCAGAAGCGATAAGTGCTGCAAGCAGTTTTCAATTAAGTGTGGTCAAATGGAGCATTATCAATTATTATAAGTGTTTCTGGATTGCTTATTGAATTTTTTTTTTCACTTATTTAAGTGGGTTTTCTTCAGGAATTTAAGTGCTTTTTCAAAAATAAAACAAATACTACTTAATTTTTCAAACTGCTTATCACAAGTGATAATCGATGTATGCACTTTCTACAAAGTGTTGCCAAATGCAGCAGAAATTTTTTTTAATGAATTTCCCAATATACCACATGAGCAGCATGCAAGAGGAACATTGCAGCATAGCCATTGAATGTATATAAGTCAAAATTTCAAGCAATGTCTTTGAATAAATAAGTTACCAACAAGTTGTGATATATTTTGAAGAAATTTGAAATAATTGTTTAAATGGCAGAATATGCAGGAGAAGATCATTAGTCATCAAACAACCTCAAACCACATAAGCCAGAAAGGCCATACCTCTGCTTTCTTCAATTCCATTGTACCATTCATCACTTCTATTAACATTTCATGATTTACTTCAGGTGGGATGATGACATCATTAATTTTTTGTTCAAGTTCAAACTCAGGAATGTATGTCCTCAAAGTCAGCCTGATGCTATTTCCCTCAAATTCAATGACTTTTAAACCTGTCAAAGCATCTTCGACCTTTTCAACAGCTTCTAACCTAGCAAATACATTAACAGTAGACATGTAAAGCCATGAGAAAATAAACCATAAACAACAGCATTTGACTGTTAGGACTATGAGGGCCTGAGAGAAGTTAGGGAAGAGAAGCACTGTTTTCACTATTCAGATGCAGCAGAAATTGAGGAATACAGTGGGGAAGAAGAAGAGAAGTAGAAGGAGATAGAGGTAGAAGGAAATCTTCCGAAAGACCACTTCCGTAGAGCGCAGGCCGAGTCCTCCCAAGGGCTTGATCCCCCCAACAGCATCCAGCTGTAGAAGTAAAATAATACCGGCCTCAACCC
Source organism: Viscum album (assembly GCA_963277665.1). Taxonomy (NCBI): domain Eukaryota; kingdom Viridiplantae; phylum Streptophyta; class Magnoliopsida; order Santalales; family Viscaceae; genus Viscum; species Viscum album. The sequence continues at coordinate 1,897,758,160 of OY728157.1, forward strand.
TACAGCACATCCCATATTTAATGCCTCACCTGCCAGCCAACAACCCCTAACCAAAATACCATACTGCCCCTAGACAGTTACAACTACTCACGCCCACACAAAGACAACCCACTGTTTCGGCCTTATTTAATACCCCACTCTCCTATCTTATTTAATATTCGACTCTCCTAACATTTTCCCTCTCCTTAAAAACCACCTTGCCCTCGGAGTGGAACTTCAAATCTCGTATCAGCAGCTTGAATTCCGGAACAGCAGGCCGGTTGTTGTGTCAGCACCAGCATCATGCCTGAAGAAATCCAACTGGTTCAAAATTCCACTTCTTTAGGGACTGACTTCTTCTCCTTTAGATGCTCAGCAACAACAGAAACTATCCACACATATTAGTCAGTCTTCTGCAGCCCATTTAGAAAAAAGTTCTCGGACAAAAGTTTTTTCTCATACAGCTGCAAGCATCCGTCCAAGTGTCCATGAACCACGTCTGTTGTGCGAACATTCGTAACATCACCCTGCATGTGATTATTACCTTCAGTTTGAGCCTTGTTGCTAGATGAATCTGAAGAAAAGCATCTTGTTCTCCTTCCCCTCCATCTGACTAGAACCGGTTTATTGCTCCTAGATATTTCGTTTGTTTCCGGACCTCTATTTGTCTTAGGGATGAAGCTAGACTCATAATAATCAACTCTTTCCCTCCTAGTGTAATTAGGTAGTCGGTTTTGTGGAGCTAGTTTAATACCATTGTACATAGGAGCATGCTTAAAAATATCCAGCCAAGGTGGCATCACTCTATACTCCCATCCAAGCTCCCCTTGCAACCAATCCCATAGAGAACTACTGCTTTTTTACGCAAGTTGGGGGAGTCAGTAATCTATGAAAACATGATTCAAAAAAGAACATTTTCCCCCATTCCTAGCATGTATTCAATTTCATGCTTCCTAGCCACAAATCCCTATAGCAGAAATGCAGCACTTGGCCCAAGAAAACAACCCCATGAACCCCATCTGAAACCAGAATCATCATATTCTTACCTTCTGCCAAAAGAATGGTCTACAACCAATGGAACAGTAGGCCCAGAATTATGCTGGTAATGTTGCAGTATCGAAAGAGAATTTAAATGATCACCCCTGGAATCCTTTTCAGCAGGAACCGCGGTCCTCAAAACCAGCAACAAAGACAAATTTAGTTGTTTTGCTCTGACTAATGCTCCGCTCAGCCTGACACCAAACAACTTCGACAGAAACATAAAATTGTTTAGCACTACAAACTCTGGTTCAGCCACTATTGGTTCATCCAAACCAGACTTAATAACCTCTTCATAAGCATCTGTTGCAGCCTCAACAGCCAACAAAAACCCCTTCAGGATTTTCTTCAACAAGCCATTTATATCAACTTTGTACACATGCACCTCTGTTCCTCAGAAACGCACAGCAAGTCCAGAAGCATCCCCAAGCAGAGCTGGTGCAGTTTCTATGCCAGCTCGATTCAGAAAAAATCTGTCCACGCTTCCTCTTGTACAATTCGTTCTTGTTCAATTCTACCTGACACGAAGCATTTAGCTCCCCATACAGGAATTTCTTCCCCAACTTCAAACCGGTTCTGGGGAAAGTCACCGCCTTGTTCAGAGTATGTTTACTACGGTTGCGAGTGTTGAAGACTGATCCCGCTGGTAATCCGCACATCCTAATTTTCCCGACCATCTCCACATCCAAAGGCAGCCTTCCCGGTGCTCGCAAGACTTGTTGCAAAAACCCTTGTACAGGACAAAAAAGACTAAGTTGCATCACCACCTCACCCAGCTCGCATGTCTGCACAGCTGCCCAGCCAGACCTATTTGTCAAACTTCCACCTCCTATGCTGCAGGCATTGCCTCCTGCTCGAACCTCGTCGCCAATTAGAGGAACATAGGTGGCAATTCCAAGCTCACCAACATCATCACTATTAGAACCTGCAACAGCTCCCTCTACAGAACCAGAGCAATTTCCTCCGGAAAATCAAGTTCGACTTCCGCACTTCGAACTCCCGCAAGATGAGTTTCATGGGCCAAATCAACTTTCACCTTGCTACATTCTTCTCGTCTCGAGCAAGGGTAAGTAAGTTGATTATCTTTAACGCGGATAGTATAAGGTAAGACGTTCATCTTTGTTCCTCGCCTTTCCCATGCGACTGGAAAAACACTCGACCTCACATCATCCGCAGTAGGAGGCTATCAATGCAGTCCAAGTACAGGCCGCACCTCCATAGCGTCCCCTTCCATCGCATTGTAATCCTCTTCATCCCCATTCCATTCTTCAGGTTTCGAACCAAATTCAAACATGTCCATGCTACTCAAATAAGTCAATCTTGTCTCCTCTAGCATAGGAGGTTTCGACTCCATAAGCAGCATTCGCATGGCCTGTGAAAGAAACCCCTGTGTCGAAAGAACTGACTCATGTTGCATTGCCTCCTCGCTTGGCTCCAAAGAGCATTCAGCACCACTGTAAGGTCGACCTTTCTCACATGCAATAATTTGTTTCTCTAGAATTAGAAAATCTGAAGCAGGTTTGACTAGCTCTCCGACGCTTTCTAGTGGCGGCACTGAATGGTGCTACTCAATCTGCTATCGAAAAAACTTTATCTGCTCCTTGTTGGACCTGTATAGTTGGCTCCGAAGTCCGCACTGCTACAGTGTTTGCCGGTGTCGGTCGGTAGCAATGCGGACTTCTGAGTCAACTATATTGTAGCAGAGCTGACCGACCGACACCGACAGGCACTGTAGCAGTGCGGACTTCGGTGTCAACTATACTGTAGCCTTTTGGACTTCCAATCGGCAGCCACTGTAGCACTTTTGACTTGGGTGGCCGCCTTTCACTGCAGCGACGCGGACTTTTTGTGCGGTTGGTGGAACAGTGATCGTCTTCCCCTTCATCTGTATCCCATTTTCGGGCTAGTGTTTGTTACTGAAAAAAAAAACTCTGTAATTGTGCTCCCGAATTATAGTGGATATTCTGCCTCTCTGTGGACGTAGAGATTATTCCCGAACCACGTAAATCTTTGTGTCCTTGTTCTTTTTTCCCTTTTACTCTTTTGTTTTTCGTTGTTTCTGTCGCTGCAACTCCCAGCGTTTCCGCAACAGGTTTGACTAGCTCTCCGACGCTTTCTAGTGGCGGCACTGAATGGTGCTACTCAATCTGCTGTCCAAAAAACTATATCTGCTCCTTGTTGGACCCATATTTCTCCACAAGCGCCGGCTTTAGCAGCTCCCATAACAAACCAAGCTTATCATACTGTCATGACAAGAACCAAAGAAGTACCGTACGCTCCATGCAAAGTTGTATTTTCATGTTCTATGTTGTTTGGGAAAAATGGAAATACCTTTCTGCTTTGATGATCCAGCCATATGGATCATCCCCTGCAAAATCTGGCAGCGCAACTGTTGCTGTCATTCTGTTACTAAACTGATCGAACAACAGAGAATAAGTTGAAGAATGAGAATATCCTGCAACCAGATCATCAACCAGACAACACCTTCAACAACTCATTTCCGCTTGAGTTCAACTTTCAACGATCGTCCTTGCTTCCAACCAACACAGCATGTCCTTTTTTTTTTTTTGAACAGTTGTTTTCCTCACTGCGTCTGCAGTCCCCTGCGCACTTCCCCAGCATTCACATCTCTCTCCAGCAATCGCCTTCCCCAATGATTGCGTTACAATAGCACATGCAGTGCACTAAAGATGTTCAGATGGCCACGATCGCCCTGCTACGATCGTCCTCCAGTTCACACACACCAGCATACTCATACTCACTGCTGCGATCGTTTTTTCCCCCACCTGCAACTGCTTTCCCAGTGGTGCACGTCTCAATGCTGCGTTCAGGACTCCAACGGTGGTGGTTGTCCTCTCGCAGCATGCGCTTCCCCAGCGGAGTCGTGGTGGTTGTCCTCTCGCAGCGTGCGCTTCCCCAACGGAGTCGTCAAATTGTTAGGACTATGAGTGCCTGAGAGGTTAGGGAAGAGAAACATTGTTTTCACTATTCAGATGCAGCAGAAATCGAGGAATACAGTGGGAAAGAAGAAGCGAAGTAGGAGATAGTGGTAGAAGGAAATCTCCCAGAAGACCACTTCCGTAGAACCTAAGCCGAGTCCTCCTAAGGGCTCGACCCCCCTTGCAGCATATAGCTGTGGAAGTAAAATAATACTTGCCTCAACCCTACAGCACATCCCCTATTTAATGCCCCACCTGCCGGTCAACAACCCCGTAACCAAAATATCATACTGCCCCTAGGCAGTTGCAACTACTCACGCCCACACAAAGACAGCCCATTGTTTCAGCCCTATTTAATACCCCACTCTCCTATCTTATTTAATACCCCACTCTCCTAACATTGACTAAAAAAATTTGATTTAATTCACCTGTTAAGTTCAGATTCAAGATCCAGCATTGACTTCAAAGTTCTTTTATTCTCCTCAAGTTGATGACTAAGTTTCAAAACCTGCACGATTGAAATTCCATAGATGGTAAAAGGAGAATAAACTCTGAAACTAATACTATCACAAAAATAAAATAAAATAAAAGCAGCAAAACCTCTAACTTTTTATCATCTATTAAGTTCATGGATCTCATATGATTGTCTTTGGGGGTGGAAGCTTTCCCCGTACCCTACAACATAGAAGTCAGTTCAGATGAAATTTCTAGTTCAAATGCATTAAAAAGGACGGAAAGTAAAAGGAGTCGAAAACAATTAGCATAGAAATTGCTGAGAAAGACTGTATGAGGCACAAATCCTAACTACTATCCTACTGTATTTGCTCTGATTAAAGACAGAGCATTCTCCATGAAAGGGGATGGGAAGAGAAGGAAGTTACTGCATTTTTCATACCCAGCAGATTTGTCAATTACACATATAAAACGGTAGGTTTGGCCATTAATGGGCTTTAATTTATTGAACAAAAACATCCAGCCAGCCCAGTTGTACAGCTTTGCGCATGGACCTGTTGCGTAACTAAGGAAATTTAGGCATATCATTGCCCCCCTCTTCGGACAATGCCTTGTCTGCAAGGAATTTGAAGCTTCATCGCAGAATGCGATAAGGTCCGAAAAACTTGTGGCCTGGCTTATGGGATTTCTGCTCAACCAATGAGGTTTGTTTGTATGTCTAGAGCTTTACATGGACTAGATCACCCACCTTGAATTCCTTGTCCAACCACTTCGTATTAAATTTTTGTTACATTCAATTTCATGTTTCCTCCAAATTGGTTTTAAGATAATGAATTATGGCATGATGTGAAGATAGTAGCGCTGTACCTCTCTCTCTCATGGTGTTTTCATGATCACAAACACTCATCTATGTTTCTAACAATTTTATGTAAGTGAGTTTAAGTGTTTATATTGAATAAAAAGTGCTGGAATTGAATGGCATCTTAAATATCTTTTGAAGTCTTGTTGAAGGCTTGGACATATCTCTTATGTTTCAAGTCCTTGGAATCAAGTTGGAAGAACTTTAGAAGGCTTTGGAATGATGTGGAGGAGCCACTTTTTGAAGTTGCATGGAAAGTAGGTCAAAACGGCCAGTGCCAGGGCGTGGTGGGCCGGTACCGGGGAGTGGTGGACCTGTGCCAGGGTGAGGTGGACCTGGGCAGTGGGCATGGTGGACAAGTAGAACCAGGACCAGGGCGTGGTGGACCAGGACCAGGGCGTGGTGCAAGCTATTTCAGCTTGGGACGACTTGGACTGCATTTAATGATGGCCGAACCTCTCTTTAATCCAGCATTCAAAGTCTTAATTGCCCCGGGCGAATTCCAGAAGATTTCCAAAGGTTTTTAGAGGCTATAAATAGAGGATCAAGGAGGCTCACTCACAACTTCATCATCCAACAACTCTCCACTTAAATCAAGATGTTGAAGCTCTAGCTTTCTCCAAGCCATCCTCTCAAAGAGCTATTCTCTATTTCTAAATCTAAAGTCTCCCACCCCTGTCTCTATCTCTCACTCCCAATTTGTATTCATCCTTAAAAGAGAGATAGAAGACCGAAGCTGTAAAGGATTTGCACCCAGCAAATCAATCTTTTCTCAAACCTCCTTCTACCTTTGGTTCTTGGGTTTCCATTAAAACCAAGGGAAGTGGTTATTGGGTTTTTGTTAAAGCCAAGGAAAGTTTTGGTTTTTGGGTCACCATTAAAACCAAGGGACGTGGTTCTTACCAAGGAAGTGGTTCTTGGATTTCCATTTGTTAGAGGATAAGTTGTGTCAAGTCCCACATCGAACTTGACGTATCATGTAATCTCTTTTATTCATCATAAAATAACCTCAAGGCCTCCCTTAGTGAGATATCTTAGGTTTAGGGTTCACCCCTCTTTATAATTCTACATGGTATCAAAGGAGGTCCTAATCTAACCCTAGCCCTCCCTCCGTCTCTTTTTTTTCTTGGACACGTAGGTATTTTTCCCCATGGGGGGCGGCTGCCCCAGGCCTTTGGCCACCGTCCCTGCACCGCCCCCTGCCATCTCCCTGCGTCGCCCGTCTCCTGCGCGAGCGCCTCCCAGCCACCATCACGATTTCGTTTGAAGACTGTCGTGAGCCCGCCCGCATCCCTCCTTGCGACGCTCTCTGCGCGTCGCCCCTGCCCTGCACCGGCCACATCCTCGCGCCGGCTCTCCTCCCCAACCAGTCCCGTCGGACCCCACCGAGCGGCCACCTCCTCGTTGCCTTCCTTCCCTACGCACGTCCCTCCTTCCCGCTTGTCACTCTCATCCATTCTCCAGTCTTGCGGGTTGATATCCAGTCCTTCTCTGCCGACGGGAGATCCGAACATGTGGGGGTCGGGGATGATCCTCCAAGAACGCCGTTTTCCCCCCTTCTGACTGCTCTCACAGACGATCCTCACGCAATTGAGGGCAATGCTTCCCCGCACGCGGCGGACGGTCCCTCACTGCCACAATCGCCTAGGTGCTATCAGGCAGCGATGCCGCTTCCCTCACAGGCGGGTCCTCTCTGCAACGGTGCATCTTCGACGGACGCGATGGCCTCCCACGACCCCCTCCCGCCCACTACGTCGCTGCTGGTCAACAGCGTCTGTGCACGTCCCTCCCTTACGCGCCACCCCTCTTTGCGGGCCAACCTTCAGTACAATGGCCCTCCGGTGCAACTGCACCTTCTGGGTCGCCGGTCTTTGATTGGATTCTCCATATTTGCTCCTTGCTCACGCGCAACCTGGTGCAAAATGAATCTTTGCCTCCACCAGGTTCTCCGCTGCTCCTTGCTGCATACCTTTGCTGTCAATCGAAATTTAGGGTCCGCAAAGACGGACGCCGTTTCACCTCGGCATTTTAGGTCCGCAAAGTCGGGCACCGTTTCACCCGGTCTTTTGGGTCTGCAAAGTCGGGCGTCGTATCACCCGGCCTTTTGGGTCCGCAAAGCCAGGCCCCGTATCACCCGGCCTTTTGAGTACGCTAGTCGGGCGCCGTTTCACCCGGCCGTTTTGAGGTCGTTTATCGGTCGTCGTTTCATCCAAATCTTAAAGCAAGGGTCGTCCTCAGCAAGGGAGTATGAGAGTTTTACGATGGTAGTCATTTATTTAGCATCCATGGTCGGGAGCGTAACAGGTGGAGCACATCCAGTGGGCACTGCATGACAGGCGTTGTTCTACGGTTGATACAATCATTTTCAACGTCATCATCTATCAACTTCTTAAGGGGGGCACCAACCATGTCAGTTTCTATTTTATTATGTTTTATCTTGTTATGTAATCAAGCTGGGTATGTCCAGCTTGAGGGGGAGTGTTTGCGGTGTTTGTTGATTGTTTTGTTTTTCTTTGCTTTGATTTCTTTAATTATGTGTCCAAGCTAAATACACCTAGCTTGAGGGGAAGTGTTAGAGGATAAGTTGTGTCAAGTCCCACATCGGACTTGACGTATCATGTAATCTCTTTTATTCATCATAAAATAACTCCAAGGGCTCCCTTAGTGAGATATCTTGGGTTTTGGGCTCACCCCTATCATTCTACGCCATTAAAACTAAAGGACTGTCTTTATAAGACATCTCTCTCTAATTGAGGGGTGGATACGTAGGGGCTCTTCTAGAGCTATTGTCGAACTCCTTATCGAATCTAGTTTGTCTTCTCTTCACTTTATCGCTTGCATCATTTATCATCGATTTGCATATATTCGATTTGATCGTTTCCGTGCTTAACTCTGATATTAACTTTTTTAATACGGATTGAATTCATCAACTATCGCTCAATTGATTTTTCTCTTTATTTATTTCATTATATTGAAATCGTTTTAATTTTAAATCGTTGTTTCCGGTTATGGCTTTAATTTTTTAAAAGGCGACCCCCCCGCCATATTTTCTCCGACTCCTTGTGTTTTGGAACACCCTAAGACATGGGAGACAATATGGGAGGAGATATTCCAAAAATGGCTTTGTATGGAAACATAACAATCAAAGAATGTCACCTTGTGTTATATCATAATTGAGCAAAAAGAAGTGAGACCAAGTCTCCAGCTCTTCACTAGTGAAACAACACTGTTTGCAGCGTCCGTTGATTTTTTTGTTTTTCTTTATGTGTTCAAGCTAAATACACCTAGCTTGAGGGGGAATGTTGGAGTCTGTATCCCACATCGGACTTATGGTCTGATGTGGTCTTTAGTATTCATTATAAAATAACCTCAAGGCCTCCCTTAGAGAGGCGCCTTGGGTATTGGGCTCACCCTCGGCTCCTCCCGCCTGCGACGACCCCGAGAGCTCCTTGTGCGCGCGACGCCGTCCAGATCTGAATGTTGCCTCCCCTGCTCATCGGCCCTCCTTGTGCACCTCCCTGAGCGACAGCCCTGGACAGCCCTTCTCCAGCGGCACTGCCCTCCCAGATCGGGCCGGATCGGGCCGGATCCCATCCGTCGCGCCCTTCCTCCCGCCTGTCGGCCCTCCTTGTGCACCTCCCTGAGTGCGTCTGGACACAACAAACTCAAGCAGCAATGAAACAGATTCATCACACTCCAAATCAGCCGGAAGAGTAGGCTGCACAGCAATAGAACCAACTGCTTTCTTAAGCTGAAAAATGTGAAAAACAGGATGAATGCGGGCTGCTGGCGGTAGATCAAGCTAATAAGCCACGGGACCAATTTGACGCTGAACTGTAAACAGTCCATAAAAACATGAGGCAAGTTTCGGAGAAATCTGACGGGTCAAAGAGTGCTGCTTGTGAGGGCAAAGGCGAACAAAAACTGAATCACCCACCTGGAAAGCCAAGTCCCGACGATGTTTATCTGCCTGAGCCTTCATTAAATCTTAAGAGCGATGGCGATGATATTTCAGTTGTCGTAAGGCCTCTTCTCAGTCAAGCAAAGCATGGGCTACAGCAGGGACCCGAATTTATGAAGGCAAAAAATTTAATACCGTTGGAGGTGGAAGCATGCCAAGTAGTATTGTATGAAAATTCGGCCCAAGAAAGCCAAAAAAACCACTGTTTAGGTTGTTCGCCAGCAAAACAGCGAAGATAAGTTTCTAAACAACGATTGACCACCACCGTTTGACCATCCGTTTGTGGATGGTAAGCAGTGCCTTGAAGCCGAAACAGTTCAGTCCAAAAATGGCTAACAAAAATTGGATCACGATCGCAGACAATGGATGACGGAATGCCATGCAAACGGACAATTTCCTGTAAAAATATTTCTGCTACACTGCGCGCTGTGTACGGATGTTTAAGGGGAACAAAATGACCATATTTAGACAAGCAATCAATGACAACCAAAATTACAGTATAACCCCGAGATTTGGGAAGATCAGTGACAAAATCCATGGAAATATCAGACCAAACCACCTGGGGAATTTCGAGAGGCTGAAGGAGACCAGCTGGCGAAAGTGTAGAATACTTATTTCAGTGGCAGATGGCACATTGGCGGACAAACAGGAGAACCTGATTTTTCATCCCAAGCCAATATAAATTGGCAGCCAATTTTTTGTAAGTACGATAGAAACCAGAATGGCCACCTTAAGGAGATGAATGAAACTCAGCAAGTAATTTGGGCACCCAAGGGGAAGTTGTAGTCAAAACCAGACGACCCTTATAACGAAGAACCCCATGCTGAAAAGTATAAGCAGGAAAAGAGGTTGAACCCGCCTGAAGAGCCGAAATGACCTTGCTAAAATATGGGTCATCCAAAACACCCTTCTGTAAATCAGGATGAGGTTCCCAAACCGGAGAAGATTGGAGAAACAAAAAATCAGTAGAATCAGGCCGGCGAGAGAGAGCATCAGCAGAAGAATTTTCACGACCCTGGTTTGTACTTGACTTCAAAAGTGTATCCAAGTAATTTTGCAAGCCAACATTGCCGATCAGCCGTAGCAACCCGTTGTTGAAGAAGAAATTTAAGACTACGATGATCTGAATACACTATAAAAGAGTGCCCAAGAAGATAAGGCCACCAATGTTGGATAGCCAACACCAAAGCCATGATTTCCTTTTCGTAAGTAGACTTAGCCTAGTTAGCAGCTGTCAAAGCCTTACTAAAATAAGCTATAGACCAACGTTGTTGCATAAGTACTGCACCTACACCCCGGCCAGAAGCGTCGCATTCAACTTCAAACTGTTGGGAAAAATCAGGTAAAACCAGAACAGGAGCTTCCGTAATGCAGTGTTTGAGATCTTGGAAAGCTTGGGCTGCCTCCGGGGTCCAAGAAAAATTATCCTTCTTAGTGAGAGCAGTGATAGGCTGGGCTATTTTACCATAATCACGAATAAATTTCTTATAAGCCAGTCCGGCCGAGAAAACCACGGACCCCCTTAACAGTGATAGGCATGGGCCAGTCTAGAACAGCCTGAACTTTACAGTTGTCCATGGAAACACCCGTTCCAGAAATAACATGACCCAAATAAGCGACTTCCCGCTGAGCAAAAGAGCATTTACCCAAATTAGCTAAAAAAGAAGCAGCAGCCAAAACTTGCAGCACTGTCCGCAAATGATCAAGATGGGAATTCCACTGGCAACTGTAAATCAAAATGTCGTCAAAAAAAATAAGCACAAACTTCCGCAGGTAAGGCCGAAAAAGATCATTCATCGTAGCTTGGAAAGTGGACAGAGCATTGGTAAGGCCAAAAGGCATTACCAAGTACTCGTAATGTCCACTATGAGTACGAAAAGCAGTCTTTTCAATATCATTCTCCTGCATTCGAATCTGATGATAACCTAACTTAAGGTCCAATTTAGAGTAATCACGTGCCCCATGTAATTCATCTAGTAATCCATCCACCACGGGTATAGGAAACTTATCTGGGATGGTTACTTTATTGAGAGCCCGATAGTCAACACATAATCGCCAAGAGGCATACTTCTCTCTTACTAAAAGAACCGGACTCGAAAAAGCGCTGGAACTTGGCCTGATATGTCCAGAAAGAAGAAGAGAGTGCACCTGACACTCAATTTCATTTTTCTGAGAATGCGGATAACGGTATGGCCTGACCGAAATAGGACCTTGACCGGGCAGCAGTCGAATTGCATGAGCACAGGTTCGGAGTCGAGGAAGACCCGTGAACTCTGAAAATACTATAGAAAACCGGACTAACAGTTGTTGAAGGTCATGCTGTTGACAAAGTTCCAAAGGAGGGAATTTCTGCTGCTCTGCGGTAACGGTCAACGCACAGTGTGACAACCTTTAGAAGATATAGCAGTAGCTCTGGTCAGCCCGGAAACTGCCGAAGTTAATCTGTCAGCCCCCCGAAGAAGATGATTACGGTGACCAACAGCAAACCGCATAGTCATAAGTTTCCAATTAATCTGAACTTCACCGAGAGTTCTTAACCAGGCTATGCTAAGAATGAGATCAAGTCCACCTATACACGAAATATGAGCATCAATTGTGCAAGTATAATCTCCCAGCTGCAGCTGTAAACCAGTGCTCAAACCCATAGTACGGAGCTTATGGTCATCACCCAACCGAACATTCAGCGTAGTAAAATGATCAACAGGCAAGCCAAGTAACCTGATTAAAGATGGAGTCAGAAAATTATGAGTTGTTCCACTGTCCAGTAAAACTAAAATAGGAAGACCAGCCAAACAACCTTCCACCTTCATTGAAGCCATGTTACCAGACGACTGAGGACGGCGAGGAATGTCAACAGCTAAATCACAGTATTTCACCATCTTGCAGTCGGCATCATTGGAATCCGCAATAAAAACAGGAGAATTTGTGGTGTCACTGGAGGGCGCAATACTATCATCCAGCTCATCGCCCTCGCCTAATATTAAAACACGCATCCTAGGGGCCGCGCATTTGTGCAGAGGACTGTAAGGTAAACTACAGTGGAAACATAGTCCTCATTTATGAAAATCCTCCCATTACTGGTTGGACAACTGTCGAATTCCGCTGGTGGCTACTGAGGACTGGCGCACGGAGTCACGAGAAGGTGATGATGGAATACGCCCCCCGCGTTTGACCATCGGAGGAGATGGCGGAGAAGGACCCAAAGACCACTGACGAGCGCCAGAACGAGAAGAATCACTACCATGGAACGGTGGACCAAGACCTTGACGAAACGCCACTTCAACTTGACAGCGATCTGCATCGCATGCAGAGGAGAGTCGGGATTCTGGATACGCACCCAACTACGGATATCCTCACGTAAACCATGTAAAAAATAGCCAACATATTGTGGTTCAGGTTGTCGAGGAATCAAAGAAGCAAGGTATTCGAAATGCTCAATTTATTCCCATACAGAATCGGTCTGGTGAAGGGCAACCAATTCCTCATAAGGATTGATAACTTCTAAACCACTAAATCGTTCCAACAATTCTTCTTTGAGAAAGGACCAAGAAAGTTGGGGATGAACTTCAGAAACAAAGGTAAACCAATGAATAGTTGATCCATCCATACTGACTTGTGTTATAGGTACCTTAGACTCCTCTGGCATCTGTTGAACACGAAAATAAAGCTCTGGTCGAGTAATCCATCCACGAGGATCTCAGCCATCGAAAATTGGCATTTTGAGGCCCTGCGCAAATGGTATAGAGGTGCGCACAGCTCCAGACGCTGTAATAGGACAGTGGAGATCACGTTGAGGAACAGTTGTCACAGCAGTACCAGCAGAATGTTCTCCAGATTCCCCCATCGGTTTCTTTAAAACAAAACTCTCTCTCTAACTACCTTCCACGTGTGGTCCAACGGAATTAAACAGTGTGCCTCCTTGATGAAAGAGACAGTGCAGCAGATCGGACCAATTGTTAGGGTTCACTAACTCGCAAACCACAAAGAAAGAATCGAGAATTGTATTATTGTATAAAACTGAGAGTTACGGGAGGAGTTCGCAAGAAGAAACTAGAAAAATAATCAATAAGGGAGAAGAGAGAACTCGAGAACTCTCGCAGATTCCCCAATCGGATTCTTTAAAACAGAACTCTCTCTCTAACTACCTTCCACGTGTGGTTCAGTTGGCACTGTTTCATTAACAGTATCTCCTCTCTCTTCCAAAATGACATCTCTGCCCCTCCTATGATACACCTTTCAAGTACCAGGTAAGTCATGGGCTCTATTAGAAGTCTCTTGTTCTCCAAATAGCATCTTCCTTTCCCAACGAAAATATGTATTGGATATCCTGCAGGATACTGACTTGTCTCAAGCAACTTTCGTTGACACTCTTCTTGAACCATGGGAACAGTCTCTCCATACTGCCACTGACACATATTCTCATCCGGATAGGTATCGTCGTCTTATGAACAAACTCAATTATCTTAACATGATTCGTCTGGATATTGTCTGTGTTGTCAACAAGGTCAGTCAATTCATGGAACATCCGACAAAATCTCAATGTGACGTTGTCTTTTGCATTGTCAAATGTATTAAAAAATACCCTGTATGTGGTCTTCGTATTCACATCACGATCATCTGAACATTGAGGTCTTCTGTGAGGTCGACTACGCTGGCTGCTTATCTACCCGAAAGTCTACTTCTGGGTTTGTGGTTTTTCTGGCTGGTAACTTAATCTCCTGGCGAAACAAAAAACAAACTGTCATCTCCAAATCCAATGTTGAATCTAAATACCATGCAGTGGTCACGGTCACTACTGAAATTTTATGGTTTCGTCAACTACTTCATGAAATTGGTTTCCCGCCACAGAATTCTGCTCATATTTGGTGTGATAATCAGAAGAACAAAAAGATTGTAACTAATCCGGTTTTTCATGAACGCACGAAGCATATTGAGATTGAATGTCACTTTCTTCACCATCACCTAGAGCAAAACATATCAGTTTTAGCTACATTCCAACAGCTCATCGTCTCACCAACATCTTCACCAAAGGTTTGCCGGGAGCTCGACTGGATTCTTTGTGCACCAAGCTGGGCCTCCACAACATTCACGACGCAGCTTGAGGGGGAGTGTGTTAGGTCTTTGTGTTTTCCTCTCTTTGTTTTTTGTTTGTGGGACTCTTCTTCCAAGCTAAACCTATTCTAGCTTGAGGGGGAGTGTTGGGCCCAATTATGTGTATGTTAGAGTCCCACATTGGTTTGCTCTATCTTGTATTCATTTTCCTCTATCTATAAATAAAGGGTTCTGCCTCACATTGAGGTAAGGAATACGGTTATGCAATAAGTATCATGAGAAACTAATGAAATACTATGAAGAGAATAAAAGGAATCCTTCGGAATATATTGGGAGTTAAGCTAGAGAAGTGCAGGAATTCAGTTCTTCACCTTGGAATTCAATGAAAGAATTATGATAATGAAAGGACGTGATTGGAACAAAGACATCAGCACGAATGCCACTCAATGTATGCAGCCATTCCATACCCAAAACATCAGTTAAGCCTTGAATAGAAAGTACAAAATAAGGGATACAAAATATGGCAGCACAAATTTGTGTCAGAATTTCTGGATAACCAACAATACAAGGAATATGTGCATCATCGCCAACCAAGCCTCTTAACTGATAAAAAAACATGTGGCTGCTCTTCAGCATGTTGGGCATCAGGCTGAGTGTCGTTATTGTAGGTTGAGAAACTCCCTTGCCTCCTTACCTCAAAGTGAGGCGGAGGCATGCTTTTATAATAAATGAAAAGAACCACATCGGACCACAAGTCCGATGTGGGATACAGACTCCAACACTCCCCCTCAAGCTAGGTGTACCTAGCTTGGACACATAATGAAAAGAAAGCAACAAAACAGACGCTAACACTCCCCCTCAAACTGGACATGCCCAGCTTGATGACAAATACAAGACAAAAACAGAAAAAACGGAAAAATAAAATCGTTGTTGATGCTGCTCCCCTTGAAGATGGTAATGTGATGCCGCTGATAAAAAAAAGGATGGGTCATCGCCAGAAAAGTGCGGGGTCGGACAACAGGGCACCGGGAAATCCACACTGGCGGGTCGGTCGTCAGAGCGTCGGGAAAATCCGCACTACGGGCCGGTCGTCAGAGCGCCGGGAAATCCGTAATGTAGGGCCGATCGTCAAAACGCCGAGAAATCCGCTCGGGAGGGCCGGTCGTCAAAGTGCCGGGAAATCCGCAATGGCGATGCTGGTCGTCGAAGCGCCGGGAAATCCGCAGAAGGAGGCCGGCGATTGAGGCGGGAATGCCGTTGGACGCAGGAAGAGGCCGGCATGGAAGGAGCAGTTGAGCAGAGGCGGCACGAAAGGTCGGCAGGGCTGGAGGTCGGCTGCTGGAGGAGCCGGCAGGAATGGAGGCGGAGGAGGATCTAGAACTGGAGGCGCGACAGGTGGCGCGACCTAGGCAGGAGGGCCGAGAGCCGACGGGCGTCGTCGTCGGGGATGCTGCGCGCAGAAGAAGGCCGCCGGGAGTGCTGCGCGCGGAGGAGGGCCGCCAGAATATGGATAGCCAGCAGGGGGGAGATCCGTCGAGAGGGTGGTCGCGCGGGAGGGTGGAAGGAGCCGCCGGACACAGCAGACCGCCGGGGAAGGGAGGCCGCTGGTGAAGGGAGGTCGTCGGTGCAGTGAGCCTGCCGGCGCAGGGAGCCTGCCGGGGAAGGGAAGTCTGCCAGGATGGAGCCGCCGGGGAAGGGAGCCTGCCGGGATGGAGCCGTCGGGGAAGGGAGGGCGCCGGCACAGGGAGCCGTTGAGGAGGCCGGCTCAGGTGGAGCCGCGTCGGAAAAACGGCGACGGGGACGACGGGAGGCGTGGGAGCAGCAGTCGCCGGGAACCGGAGCCGCGGCGGGGGAAGCGGGAGCCGCGCGCATGGAGGACGGGAGCCGCGCCGGGAGCCGGCAGGGAAGAGGCGGGCCGTCGGGAGGAGGTTCACCGGGGGGGGAGCCACGGAAGGTGTTGCGCGCACAGGAGGACCGCCGGAGGGGGAGCCGCGACGGGGAGGGCTTGCGCGCAGGTGGAGCGGGCGCCGTGAGGGAAGGCGCACCAAAGGGAAGCCGCAACGGGGGCCGGGGCGAGGGCGTCGCTGGGCGAGGGCGCCGGGAAGGGAGCCACGCAGGAGAGGGGCACCGCCTGAGGGAGAACGGGTCGCCGGGAGGAGACGCCGGGCCGCCGGGATCAGATGAGGGAGGCCCGCCGGGAAGGGCAAAGGCAGAGGGGAGATCCGCCGGACAGAGCCGCCGGTAGGGATAAAAAAGAGAGAGGCCCGAGGGGGGGGCGGCCAACTATTTGGATGGGAGCCGCCGCCCCCCGGATGGGGAAAACCCTAAAGCAAGGGCGAAAAAAAATAATAATTATGGAGGGAGGAGGGATTGGGTTTCGAAAATCCCTCCGATACCGTGTAGGTTGAGAAACCCCCTTGCCTCCTTACCTCAAAGTGAGGCGGAGGCATGCTTTTATAATGAATGAAAAGAACCACATCGGGTCCGATGTGGGATACAGACTCCAACAGTTATCATCGAGCACGGCTTGGCCCAATGCTTATTAATCCCGAAAAGTCTCTAAAGAAATAATTAAAATTTGGGGAGGCGTACAACTATAATCGACATGAAAATTTTTATTGCAATCAAAGACCTCTCAACCATTGATCTTGGATTTCTTGAGGTGATAGTTTGCGAATTGTTACAGATTAAGAGAGTTTGGGATGTGGTGGCAACAATTGAGGAATCGATAATTATGACAGTGTGGGTGCAGCAAATGAAGGCCTGTAGAAAAATGACTCTCATGCTAAGTTTTTCAACTCAGTCAATTTTGCTAAGCCGATCACATCTGTTACAGTTACTGGTTTGAGTATTGCCAACTCAATCTGAATTTTGGATCTCGATCTGAAAATGAAGTAGTCACGGATTGCTTGTGGCAGACCTGATGATTTTCGAAGCTAGAAGGCCTAGATCGAATCCGAATCGCCTGTTGATAAGTGTATTTCATGCATACATTTTAGAGTGTCTTAATGTTATGATATTGTATTTAATTGAATAATCTTGCAAATTTTGGAACGTTTTGAGAAAAAATAATGAAAAGAGGTGGAAATTGAAGCAAAAAAGCACTTCGCGCCGCGAGCGAAGCGAAGGGGCGCAATACCAGATTTTTGAGGAAGTTTGAAGCTGGAAAACTGAACAAAACACGATTACACGTCATGTAATTTCATTACACGTCGTCACCTTATCAAGTGAAGCAGAGCCGCACAAAAGAAGCCGTGAAGGCAAAACACGCTGTGAAAGACCATTACACGACGTGACATTTTTCAAGATTTGTTTTTGGGGAAGAAATACACCGAAATTCGTGGAATCTGAAGATTTAAAGGTTACACGTCGTGAGTCCCGATTACACATCGTGAAATGAGTCGGAGATCCAAATCTTCGAGCAAGATTCACACGGATTCAAAATTCACAGAGGCAATTGTGGATCGGGATTACACGACGTGAAACACTATTACACGTCGTGTAATGTGTCGGGCAGAACCAATCTGAAGCCTATAAATAGAGGAGTTGCATGGTGCTGAAGGGCATTCTGAGCTGGAGACAAAATCTTGAAGCAAGACACTGCGAAGCCCTTTCTGAGTTCTTTTACTCTTTTTCTTTATGCTTTTCTTTTCTTTTCTCCTTCCCTCTATTCCTCTCATCCTAGGATGAAGGGGGTAAACCCACCTAGTGCTAGGGTAATGCAAATAGAAGGGGGAAGGTGTCGTTGGATTGAATTATTTTATTCATGTATTTGGTTTTCTGCGGCTTAATTTCAACTTCCAATCCATTTCTTTTTATTTTATCATGACCATTGATAATTTAATTAAAAAGGAACTTCAATATTGCGCAACTGACAACCCTAAAGAAGGCATGACCCTTGTCGACTTTAGAGAAAATCGGGTTTAAAAATGGTATCGAGACAAACTTGATTCGGCAACACTCAAAATTACCGGAGCAAAGAAAATTGGGAATTGTCACATTAAAGAGGAAATACCATGACCATTGGATCTACCTCGTCTTGACTCCGAAATCAATCATGAGTCAATCAATCTATTTTCTAAAATCCAATTGCACCTGAAACCTGATATTACATTACTCCGGCACGCTTTCAAAATCTGTTTTCACACAAATCAATCAATCTGGTTTATTTTTGTGTCGCTTTCTCAAAACCGATCAATTCAATCTTTTCTCACCTTGTTTCTTCAACTTAATAAAATTAAATTTTTTGAAATTCTAATCAAACTAATTGCACTGTCTTTGTGGGTTCGACCTCGAACTTACCAATACTACGTTTTTAATTAATCAACTAGGATAGTTTGAGTTTTATAAATTTGATTTTGCATAGTGTCGTAGGGAATTAACGATGCCCTGTGGGGCTATCACCCGTGATAACTCTGTCTCATCGGCAAGGGGGTTGATTTTACATCAGCCGTTTAAACCAACCTAGAGCATCACCAGACATGTGAAAAATGCAACGCAACAGTTTTTTGACCAGAAAAATCAAACCGGGCGGGTCCTGACCAGAGAACAACAAAAGATTGACTTTCGGTGGTTTAACTGGATATGGATGAACAACAGTAACAAAGGTGGACAGAATTGGGCTTGAACGTGATGAACCTGAATCTGAAATCGATAAAGGACTAACAGTTAGTGATTTGCAATGAACTGGGTGTTAAAGCCAACAAATTACCTGTGATTTCGAATCTCTAAATCTGCAAATTTCTGGGTAAGTTTGCCTGAAAATTCATCAAACTTCTTGGCAAGAGCTGACAGAAATTCATGCGGTGAGGGAATCGATTTGGGAGGCATGTTCAGGATAAGAGCACCAATGTTAGGCATGAATCCTAACTACTATCTTATTGTCTTTGCTTCTATTTAGGATGTAGCATTCTCCGTGAAAGAAGATGAGAAGAGAAAGAAATTACTACATTTTTTATACCCAGCAGAATCATCAATATAACAACTCTGCTTTTTATTACACTTAAATGTGATTTATTACATAAACTATTCACTTGATACAACATGGAAGATCGAGAGGTCTAGTGTCTTTGGGGCTTAGGAACATTACATAACAACTTAAAACATAAAACACAAAACATCTTTATTGAAAACTTCTTTTACATAACCACAACATTCCCTCATACTTAGCATTGCATGGGATAACCTAAGGACATACATGTGAAAAGGGTAAGCTATAAAGCCCAGTAAAGGAATAAACAAGGCATAACATGAAGAATACAATACATGTTAGGCAATAGGCATATCAATGGAGCATAAAAGAACATGAACATAAAGGCATGATATATCATGATTATTATAACATGGAAATGTGGCAACAACACTTAACATGGAATTAGCATGAACCTTGGGCTCATTGCACATGGAGCATTAGTAAACTCTCATTACACATGAATTAGCATTAGTAAACTCACATTGCACATGAATTAGCATGAGTAAATCCTCATTACACTTGAATTAGCATGAGTAAATCCCCATTGCACTTGACGTATCATTATACTAATCTTTACCCAATGCATTGGAGCGCTATCAGGGCGCACCCTTCTTAAACATTTCATTTCATGCATAATTGTGTCACAGATCATACAACATAGATTCATTAAACATCATAATTTATTTCACGATAAAGAAATGTGAAATTCATATATGAAGCTCTTTCATCAATAAGTAAATGTGCATAAAGGTGAATACCCTTGATAGAGAAATGGGCATGGTATTCACTACACAATGATTTTGGCTTGGAAAATGGCAGTGCAATTTCGGCACCATAACATAACATAAGACTTCATAAAAAGGTTGATGAAAGAGAAAAGGGTGTCTCATCATATGTACATGAAGTGACAGTAAGGGGTCATATATATACATGTCCCAACATAAGTAATGAAATTTGGATTCATAATACAAAAGAAATGTTTGAATGTAAATGAGAGAGAAATTCCTTACGGAATTTCGGCAAGATAACAGGCGTACATGGGAGGCATTAATGAAAGAGAAAAGGGATCTCTCATCATTCAAACATAAAAAGGGCAGTATGGGGGAGGTGTGAAATCATACCCCAACATTTATAATTGAAAATTGTTGGAACCCATTTAAGTGTAAATGGGTGAGTCCCACATTGGACTTACCCGTCTTGTATATTGGTTTCCTAACCTATAAAAGAATATCCTCACCTCACATTGAGGTAAGGGGAATTCACCCTCTACATGGTATCAGAGGGATTTTTATCCCGAACCCTCCCTCCCTTGCGGCTTCCCGGTGTTCTCCCGGCCCCGCCTCTCTCCCTCCTGCCCTAGCCTTTCCCGGCAGGCCCTCCGTCCCGGCGCACCTCTCCTCCCGGCGCACCTCTCCTCTCCGGCCTGCACCCTCCTGGCGGTCGTCCCTCCCGCTACGCCTCCACCTCCCGGCTGCTCCCGACGGCCTCCCGCTGCTCCCGGCGGCCTCCCGTTGCTCCCGACGCCATCACCCGCTCGCCCCGCCGGCACGCCCTCGGCCGCGGGAGCCCTGCGCGGCTTCCCGGCGCCTCCCGCTGCTCCAGCGGCCCTCCTCGGCGCGCTCCCTCCCGGCGGCCTCCCGCTGCTCCCAGCGCCTCTCGCGCCTCCCTCTGCTCCCGCGGCCTCTCGCGGCTCCCGGCTCCCGGCGGCATCTCCCAGCTCCCGGCTCCCCGGCTCCCGGCTCGCCCCGCCGTCCCGGTGCACCACCTCCCTCGACGCTCCCTCCCGGCCAGCCCCGCCTCGCCCCGCCGGAACGCCCTCGGCCCGACGCCCGCTCTTCCCGGCGGCCACCCCTCCTCCCGGCAGGCCCTCTCTCCCGGTGCGCCTCACATCCTGGCGGCCTCCTGCGCGTCGCCCTTGGTCGCGCGGCCCTCTGCGCGCGACGCCTCTCCCTCCCGGTGATCTCCCCTGCCCCACGCGACGCCTCTGCGCGGCTGCCCTCCCTCCCGGCGGCTCTCCCTGGTTCTCCCGCCGCCGGCGCCTCCTCCTGCGGAGCGCTCCCTCCCGGCGACTCTCCCTCCCTGGCGGCTCCATCCCAGCCGGCTCCATGCGCCGGCAGCCTCCCTTCTCCAGCCAGCCTCCAGCACCGACCTCCACCCATGTCGGCGGCTTTGCCCTTCCCGGCAGCCCTCCCTCCTGTGCCCGGCGGCTCTGCCCTTCCCGGCAGCCCTCTTTCCTGTGCCCGGCGGCCTAGCCCTTCCCGGCGGCCCTCCCTCCTGTGCCCGGCGGCCCTGCCCTTCCCGGCGGCGCTCCCCAGCCCGTCTACCAGCAGCTACCTTGCGGCCTTCCTGCGCCGTCGGCCCAGCTCCCTGCGTTAATGGCGGGCGAGTCCGCCCGCGGCCCTCCGGCATCACCTCCGGACGCCAGTATTCCGGTCGGGCCGCACCCTCCCTTCCATTGTCGGCCTTCCCGGGCACCTATGCACCCAGCCGAGCGGCTCTCCCATCCTCCATCATCGGCTCTACCGCGCAGCGGTCCTCCTTCATCCAGTACCCGTTACAGGACAACACTCTCGCCGGAGGAGCTTGCTTTGGTAACATCTTATCGTGCGACTGCGCCACCATCTTCTTCTCTAGCCCCACTTGCTCAAACTGGCAACTTCACCGCCTGTGTTTCTCATCGCCAGACAGCGTGGATGTTTGACTCCGGTGCGTCAGAACATCTCACAGGGGACTCTGGTATGTTCACTACCTATCATCCGTACACCGGTGCCTCTACCATTACTGTTGCTAATGGCTCAACAATCCCTATTACCGGATATGGCACATGTTCCTTGACCCCGTCTCTTCCCCTGACGTCGGTCGCTCATGTTCCTCAAAGTCCCTTTAATCTTATCTCTATTAGCAAACTCACCACCGAATTGAATTGTGTTGCTATTTTTAGCTCATCTGGTGTTGTTTTTCAGGAGCGGAAGACGAATCGGGAAATTGGTCGAGGTTATCTTCGGGATGGGGTTTACCTGTTTGATACCCCATCATCCCTTGCTTGCTCATCCACCACAGCCCGAGCCCTTGACCTCCATTACCGCCTTGGCCATCCACCGCCTTCCACCCTCCATAAACTTTGCCCCCAATTCGGTTCTCACCTCTCCTTCCATTGTGAATCCTGCAAGTTTGCCAAACATCATCGGACGACGTATGCTCCTCGCCCGGAACCACGTGCAGCGACTCCTTTCGCTCTTGTTCATTCCGATGTATGGGGTCCTTGCCGGGTTCCTAGCCAGTCCGGGTACCGTTATTATATCACCTTTATTGATGATTACTCCCGCATGACCTGGCTTTATCTTCTTCGAGATCGAACGGAGGTTCTCTCAACCTTTCAGACATTTTTTCAGGAAATCCAGACACAGTTTTCCCTCCCTGTGAAATGTCTTCGATCTGACAATGGGCGAGAATACTTATCCACTCATTTTCAGCAGTTTATGAGGGCCTACGGCATCATCCATCAGACCTCCTGTCCTGATACCCCTCAGCAAAATGGGGTGGCCGAGCGGAAACACCGACATATCTTGGAGACCGCTCGTGCCCTCCTCTTCCACCACCAGGTCCCTCTTCTTTTCTGGGGGGATGCCATCCTCACTGCTACTTACCTTCTCAATCGTCTTCCCTCCTCCATCCTTCAGGGGGAGACTCCTTTTCATACCTTGTTTCCCTCTCTCCCTCCTCACTCCCTTCCACTCCGTATCTTCGGATGTCTCTGTTATGTCCGGGACACTCGCCCAACTCTCTCCAAACTATCACCCAAATCCCTTCGCTGTATTTTTCTCGGGTATTCCCGCACTCAGCGCGGGTACCGATACTTCTCTCCAGACCTCCGCCGGTATATCACCTCTGCCGACGTTTCATTTGTCGAGAGCTCTCCTTTCACTCTCCCCTCTCCTTCTCCTGACACTACCATCGATGACTGCCTTCCGCTCATGGTTCACCCGCCTCTGGTGTCTCCTCCGACCGGTCATCTCTTTAAACAGACCTACTCTCGTCGTCCTTCCACTGTCCCTCCCATCCCGACCGAGGAAACCATTGTTCCCGCTTCGCCTGATGTTCCTGACACAACTCCCGAGGATGTGCCGATTGCGCTCCGGAAAGGTACTCGCTCGTGTCAGAATACTCCTCTCTTTGTATCTTCTTACAGGGGTTTGTCAGCTCTGGAGACCGTGTCGCTTCCTCGAACGGTCGGTGAGGCCAAATCTCACCCCGGGTGGCTAGCCGCAATGAGAGATGAATTGCAGGCTCTGGATGTCAACCATACTTGGGATCTTGTTCCCCTTCCGGCAAACAAACAGGCGGTCGGCTGTAAATGGATCTTCACGATCCGTCTCCGTCGCTCCCTCTACGGCCTCAAACAGTCTCATCGCGCCTGGTTTGGCCGCTTCAGCACTGTCGTCACCGCCTTTGGCCTCTCTCGGAGTATGAAAGATCGCACCGTCTTCTTCCGTACGACGGCACACGGCTGTATCTTGCTTGTAGTTTATGTTGATGACATCATCATCACAGGGAGCGACTCCAGAGGCATCGCCAGCCTCAAGACGCATCTTCACCATCACTTTCACACCAAGGATCTTGGACCCCTCACGTACTTTCTTGGCATCGAGGTCTCCCGAACTGCGGACACTATCTCTCTCTGCCAGCGCAAGTATGCTCTTGATCTATTGCAGGATGCCGGGTTGAGCACCGCCACCTCAGTTGACACTCCCCTTGAGCCTGGGGAACGCTCCCTTCATTCCGACTCGGATCTCTTTCCTCATCCTAAGAGCTATCGGCGCTTGGTCGGTAAACTCAACTACCTCACCATGACGCGTCCCGACATTGCTTGTGCCGTTGGCAAAGTCAGCCAGTTCATGGAGCACCCCACCTGCTCTCAGTGGGATGCTGTCCTCCGCATTGCCAAGTACATCAAGAAAGACCCTGCACGCGGCCTTCGGTACTCACATCATGCTCACATATCCTCACCTCACATTGAGGTAAGGGGAATTCACCCTCTACAAAAATAAAAGGACATAACAATATTAAGAACTTGGATAAAATGAGAAAGGAATGAATCTCTTACTTGGAAGTGTGATCCCAAAGGCTTGGGAGAGGCTTGAGAGAGATTTCTTGGAAGCTTGGGGTGCCTTGGGAGAATTCTGGAGAGAGGAGGGCAGAGGTTGGACGAACTTCAAAGGCTTTGAGTGAAGAGGAAGTAGGAGCTTGGGTGGGTTTATATAGAAAATGAGAGGAAATTCTTTATTATTTAGATTTGAGACACCACGTATTAAACTGATCAAAACCACAAACTAGCCCATAGTTTTTGCCCATGGTTTTTGCTAAAAGGAAGTGGAAAACAATATTTTATAAGGCCAATGGCCGAACTTCTTAAAATAATAGGGTTACTTATGTGGAGGTGAGTCATACTCTCAAGGAAATCAATCTAAAAAACTAAAATGTTTTATAAGTCTTGGAAGGTCCACTAAGGCTTTGTAAAATAAATCAAACAAACCTAAAATCACATTATTTTAATGGTAAAATATATATTGGTCGAACATAATGTTTATAGTATTTTATTACATCACTATTGGGTCATTATGATGTCATAAAACACATTATATATTTAAACGGTATTTAATTTTTACCCAAAAATTCGACTATTTCAGAAAATTATGAAAAATTCACCGTTAGAAAATTTCGACGTCCTGATTCCAAAAATAACATTCATTTTATCTAAATAATTTTCTAAATATGTGAATTTTTACTTTTAAAATATAAATCGACATTTATCGATAATTCATGGGTTTTGACAAAAACAGTTTTCAAACCTTAATAAAAATTACAATTGTATCAATAAAAATTATACGATCATTTATACTTAATAAAAAGTAATTTAATAATAATAATATTTTATTAAAATATCATTTAATTCAAAAATCCATTAATTTATCAAAATAGATTTTTTAGTTGAATATTAACTAAAAATACTATTTGTGCTTTAAAAACTATTTACAAAGTAACAATAATAAAATTAGTGTATATTCTTTATTATATACAAAAATAATACACATAATCATGGTGCTCAGGTCTTGTTACACAACCCCTTATAACACCCGCATAAGACCGAAGAGTAAGGTGTGCAATGATGACAGACTCTTGGGATGGCACAGATAACATCGCTCGGGTGGTAATCTCTATCAACTTCTACTTCTCTCGTAGGCGGTTCCGTTCGAGCTTAACATGTTGAAGCTCGGCTTGGGCTTGGTCAAGAGCGAAGCCCAATGACGCCACCTCCTTTTCAAGCTCCGACAAATAGGCTTCGTACGGGACAAGTCTACTGGATGAGGTCATCGCTTCTTTTATCTAAGTAAATTGGATTTGTTAAAACCCTATATTTATACTGATCATGTGATCACTGTTCAATGGCTATGTTAGCAACGGTCACAATTCTTAACGGTATTTTAAAAATCCAAAATCATAAAACCAAAGAAGTGCATATGTTATATAACCATTTCACATAATAATACATTTAATTAGATCAAGAGGAATTTTCATTATTAAAAGTTTGGGTCGTTACAATCAATTACACAAAAAACAATACGTTTAGCCACTAACTGCCCACGCTTAAGCTTGGGCGACCTTACATACTAATTAGAACCTAATAGATACTTATGAGCTTTTATTTATTGAACATGAATGTCCAGCCAGCCTGGTTTTGCAGCCTTGCATGTGGGCCTGCCGTGTAACAGAAAATCCGATAAGCCGTGAATATGTACAATCGGGACTTTAAAGAGCATTTGAAAGATTATTTCAAAAACGGACGATTCCAATAAACTCTAGAAATAGAAAGGCAACCTTGCAAGCCGAGAGAAAGGATGTAAATCTGGAACGATCTTAGCAACCACACTTAAAAAAAATGAACATCCAAACTAAAACTGGCACTTGAAGACAGCACATTGCCACTAATTATAGGATTAAGAATGATTGATAAAAGCCTTAAGCTTCACTTTTTGACATTGTTGATAAAATTAAAGATAAGGAGAAAGAAAGAAACAAATGCCATGCCTAAAATTTTATCATATGTTTCGCACACTCTTCTCTGAGTTAAGCGAAGAAATGTAGCATGGATCATTTCTTGCAACCTGACAAATTTTAAGCAGATTAGAAGCTGATTGAACGGTTTCAAATGCATGGATTGGTTGCATGCATCTAATTCCACAAATCATGCATTGTTACCCAAGAAAAAGTGTCCATGCCAGCCATAAGAGCAGGTCTCACTCAATGGCGGGGGGGAGGATGAAATGATTGAAAGATTAGTTGACCGGAAATCAGTTTGATAGAATTTTACTGCATTGAAGTTTCCATCAAAACCCAGCAATTTGGGCGGCTAAGTGTTTGGGAATTGAACATTTATTCCATTGGCCATCTTCAAGAATAGTGACCAAGAAAGAGACATGTAATTAAACCCCATTAAAGATTGGTTTAAATGCAGTGTAAATTAATAAATGAATACAGTATTAATAAAGCCACCAACAAATCAACCATGGGGCTCTCACTCGCGGATGGTTGAAGTTTTCCCACACAGACAAAGAGGGTCTTCTAAAATTTGGGTACCAGCTTGATATTAACTTATCTAACCTGTAGTTCAATGGAATCCAATGAATGTTGCAACCGCTCAATATTGCTCTCCAGTTGATTAGACTCTGCAGATTAAAATAAATATATAATCATTAAACAGTCGGCTTGGATGATGTGTTCTCTATATGGGTGTGGGGGGGCAAACACCAACACCACAAGCCACTCACTTCCTAGAGAAGCTCTAGACAAGACCTCAATTTCATCAGAGACCCTAGCACTGTCAGCTTCAACGGCCTTAAGCTCCTCGTTCAGAAATTTCAAGTACGCATCTTCATTGACAAAATTACCTGAGTAAACAAGGTTATAAAGTATTCTTACTCCGTTTTCAAGTCATCATAAAAAAATTACATAGAATAAAAAAAATCAAGCTTCTCTTGTAAAAGGAAGGAAGAAGAATAATTGAACAAAGTTTAACGTTACCAGAATATTCGACATCTAAGAACCCGGCATCCGAATATTCAGATACTATTTGGTTGATTCTTCCCTGCGGCATGATTACTTATTAAAATATAATGAATAAGCCCGGGTATTGATGCAAGATACGCTATTTTTTCAGTTCATGGGAAAATTAAAACACCTCGAGATGGAGAGTGCAATCTTTAAGCAATTGCTCAGTATCCGAGCTACTCAATACGGATTCTTCTCTTGAATTTTTCAGAACATCCGATAACTCCTTCACTCCGCTGAGCAAACAAGGAAAAAATCAAACAAGGACAACGTGCGCGCGAAAATGATGCGACGCAAAAGAACAACGGAATTACCTGCGGATGGTCTCGAGATCGAGCGGTTCAGATGTAGGAAACGATTCCAAGGAGTCTCCCATGTTCACACTACCCACAATTTCGAATGGGCGGTCCTTCGGCTCTCATTACTCTAAAATACTAGAATCATGATCTTACCTATCCCAATTTACCGGAATATTTAGCATAACGTAGATGATGTTAGACATCTAGGGGTGCAATTTCGGCCCGGTCCGGCCTGGACAGGGCCGGGTCAGGTCGGGCCGGACCTGCAATGCAAAGATTTGGGCCGCTGACCACTATTCGGGTCGGGTCGGACTGAACAACCCCATGAGGCGGCCCGAGCTCGGCCTCGGGCCGGCCCAAACCATCGGGTCGAACCGGACTTTTTCGGGTCGGGACGGGTTTTTTTGAGTCGGGCCATGAT
Organism: Viscum album; assembly: GCA_963277665.1. NCBI lineage: Eukaryota > Viridiplantae > Streptophyta > Magnoliopsida > Santalales > Viscaceae > Viscum > Viscum album. The sequence continues at coordinate 1,897,786,239 of OY728157.1, forward strand.
GGGCTTTTATTATTTTCAAAATAATTGTCTCTTTTAAATTTTTTTTATTTAAACATTTTTTGAACATCTACTATATCTACTAATCCTGACATTCCACCATGCCACGTGTCCATCTAATATTCCTCCACATCATTTTTTACTTACGTGTCTTTCGTATGTTCATCCACGTCGCCCCTCTTCTACCTATCTCATTCTTTATTGGCCTCGCACACCTGCTCCTGCTCGGGCCTCAACGCATCGCGTGACCTAATCGTCCCGAGAACCCTCGCCTCCGTCGTGCTTCCTATCCCAGTCAACTTGCAATTCGTACCCCTCCTTCGACGTCCTCCTTCGGCTCTGACCCCACGGTCTTCCTTCACCCGCTCATGGTTCGGAATCACCTCCTCCCGACCTAGGGTTTCTGCAAACTCCCGACTGCAGCGTCATCCTTCTCCCGATTTCACTGCAGCCCGTCATCCTCTTACCATATCTTCCTCCTTATCCCGGTTACTCCTTACCTCTCTGTCATGTTCATTATCCCACTCGCAATTACCTTCAAAGCTTATCCGGATCGTGAATCCCTTAAGAACCAATCCCACGGCATTACGGTAATCTTCCCCAAGTCTCCATCGGTTCCTTCAATTTACATTTAATCCCTTCAAATCCCCCTTAATCCGTTGACACTCCATCCCTACAAACCCCCTCCAGGTTGCAATTTTATACGACAATTCAAGGGATTCGGGTTTGGATTTTCAACCGACGTCACCTAACATTCTCGGCTCGCTTCCTTCGTCTCACATTCCCTTCCGCAGCATCTTCCCACCTAAGGTATGTGCTTACTTACCTATTGATAAACCTAAATCCGCGCGTCTCCATTACTCACATCATTTCAATTCTATAAGCTTATGGTTTCATATAATGTTTTCTGATTTTTCAATTCTTGTTTGAAAAAAATATACTTCTACTGTGGTCTGTTGTAGGATTTTCCTTGCAAGTTTTTTAGATTTCATTTCGGTTTACCATGTTGATATCCAACTACAGATTTTCTTGTCTGATTTATCAATTCCTGTCTTACAAAATTAAACCTCTACTATGGTCTATTGTAGGATTTGCGTTGCATCTCAATTCAATTTCATTTCGGTTATGCATGCTGATATCAAACAATATGTTTTGTTGTCTGAATTTTCATTTCATGGTTGGAAAAAAACCGCTTCTGTGGTCTGTTATAGGTTTTAGCATGCAACTAGGTTTTGTTAATGGTTCATATTCTTTGCTAGGGTTCATATTCTTTTCCACGGTTTAAATTTTGAAAAGTTAATATTTTTAACAAGTTCATTTTTTGTTAACTGGGTTCATGTTTTTATATGTTCATATTTTTTTTGTTCAATGATGTCCACTGTGATGTAAACAGCAATTAACTTATGTGATTCCAAGGGTGTTGTCGTGCATGGCCTACTGCTTTTGCAAATAGAAGGTGTCTTCCTGATGCAATGTTCTTCCACCAGAATGCCTGAGCTGCCCACGATATTGAACTGAAATGCATCTCCACCAGAATGCTTGAACTACCAATTCTAAAGGTACCTACTAAAGGTTTGTCTTTCGGCACTCCGATTTGGTAACACACATTCTGCAATCTTTTAGTATAAAACGACCTATTACAGAAACATTCTCCAGTGTCATCTCTACTTATAAAGTAGTTTGGTAATACACTGTAATGAAAGGATAATATCCTAAAATCATTAATCTTTATGGGAAAATTATATATATTAAGACATATAATCCAAGTTCTGATATGTATTGATAGTTTCCAGTAATAAAGTAGTCCCACATTATGAATTGTTACATTTGTCTCCAGTTGAACAGATTTACATTTAATGGAATTGATACTGTTTTTTAGTGAAACATTTTAATCTACAACTGAACAGATTTACCAGTACTGGAATATTTTCCAGTACTGTAAATTCCTTTCAATTTACCATTACACATATTCAATGATGTTATGGTCAATTTTGTTTTCCAGTATAACAGAATTAATAGTTTAGTAGTTTTAGCTTTACTATAGTCATTTTCTTTCCATTAAACAGCATGTTTTGTTGTCTGAATTTTCATTTCATGGTTGGAAAAAAACCGTTTTTGTGGTCTGTTATAGGTTTTAGCATGCAACTAGGTTTTGTTACTGGTTCATATTCTTTTCTAGGCTTCATATTCTTTTCCACGGTTCAAATTTTGAAAAGTTAATATTTTTAACAGGTTCATTTTTTGTTAACTGGGTTCATATTTTTATATGTTCATATTTTTTATATTCAATGATGTCCACTGTGATGTAAACACCAATTCACTCATGTGATTCCAAGGGTGTTGCAGTGCATGGCCTACTGCTTTTGCAAATAGAAGGTGTCTTCCTGATGCAATGTTCTTCCACCAGAATTCCTGAGCTGCCCACGATATTGAACTGAAATGCATCTCCACCAGAACGCTTGAACTACCAATTCTAAAGGTACCTACTAAAGGTTTGTCTTTCAGCACTCCGATTTGGTAACACACATTCTGCAATCTTTTAGTATAAAACAGCCTATTATAGAAACATTCCCCAGTGTCAGCTCTACTTATAAAGTAGTTTGGTAATACACTGTAATGAAAGGATAATATCCTAAAATCATTAATCTTTATGGGAAAATTATATACATTAAGACATATAATCCAAGTTCTGATATGTATTGATAGTTTCCAGTAACAAAGTAGTCCCACATTATGAATTGTTACATTTGTCTCCAATTGAACAAATTTACATTTAATGGAATTGATACTGTTTTTTTAGTGAAACATTTTAATCTACAACTGAACAGATTTACCAGTACTGGAATATTTTCCAGTACTGTAAATTCCTTTCAATTTACCATTACACATATTCAATGATGTTATGGTCAATTTTGTTTTCCAGTATAACAAAATTAATAGTTTAGTAGTTTCAGCTTTACTATAGTCATTTTCTTTCCATTAAAATAATCCTGGAAAGACTCTGACATTATGTGGTGACCCAAACATAGATGGGGATATCAATTTATGCGATCCCAGTTGAACAGATTTACATTTCATGGAATTGCCTCTGTTTTTTATATTTTGCAGGGAAACACATTTAACCACAACTGAATAGATTAACCAGTACTGGAATTGTTACCAGTATTGTAAAATCTGGTCACTTTATGAGTACTGGAATATTCACTTCGGTTAAGGTCATTTTTGTAATCCATTATAACAAAATTACCAGTTTAATAGTTTCAGCTTTTCGGAATCAATTTTTTCCATTAACATGATCCTAGAAATAGTCTGACGTTATGTGGGTGACCCTAACATAGATTTAAATTACAGGTTATGGGATCCAAGTTTCACAGATTTACATTTCATGGATTTGACACTATTTTTTAGGTTTTGCAGTGAAAGAAATTTATCTACAACTGAACAGGTTTAGAAGTACTGGAATACTTCCAGTATTGTAATATCTAGTCAACATACCAGTGCTGGAATATTTGATGGTATCAATTTCTATTCTCATTGTTTATCCATTTTTACTTTGTTTTTAATCTCTCATTGGCTGTGGTTTATTTAAATTTCCTTTGGAAATAGTTTATTTGATTTCAGTTCTCAACCTGTTATCAAAAAATTAACTTGCCTATTTAGGGTGTTTGATTTCAGGTGATGATATTAGTCTTCCTGCGGGTATGTTTTAATGTTTTTACTCATTGTCTTTTTTTTATCATTCATATTCTATATTTTTATGTATTTTTTGATGAATTGATGTAATTATCATTGCACTGTTTTCCATTATAGAAGTCCATTTAAGAGACTGGGCTTTCTGTGCTATAAATTATCCATTGTTCTATCTTTTTCATCAACATGTTTTGTTGCAATCTTGTGATCTTATACAGTTGACTGCTAGAAATCAAGGAAGTATAACAGTGTATAAATCTCAATGAAATTCATAGGTTATTTTATTATCCTTTTCCAACCCATTCTGGTTAGAATTCATGCATGATTATATCAAAGCCATTCTGGTAAAATTATGGAACATGAAAAAACCAAAAATACACAAGAACATAGTGGTTCATGGATACCATGACTTTTATAGTTTCTGACTAATTCTAACTTCAACTAGAACTACATTTTATATTAAATTATGCTGCCATTTATACAATCATGCATATTTTACTTTATATTAGTTCATGTTGCACTGAAATTGCAGTTTTGCTTCCTGTTTTTATAGCTCTTTCGATATAACTTCATGTTGTAGTTTTTGATTCCTGTATTTATGTCTACTTATACCATAGTTTACTATTACACTGAAATGAGATTATAAAATCATAAACTGAATTTCCTTGATGAAAAATTTATATACATTAAAACAGATAATCCATGTTCTGATATGTATTGATAGTTTCCAGCAATTTAGTGTTCTCATAATATGATATCTCAATGTTTTCTCCACTTGAACAGATTTACCATTCTAGGATTTTTCACTGATTTTTTTTCAGTAAAAGAAATTTCATTATTTTTTTTTTCAAGTTTTTTTCCATAAAAACATTTTTTTGCATTATCTGAATTATGAAGTCTGTTTCTTGTATAACAGAATTCCAATATTCTAAATTATTATGTATGTTTCCAGTTAAACTAATTTTCCATATTGTTATTAAGAGTTTTTTTTACTAAAACAGATTTCAATATTTCTAATTATAGATTTCTATATCCTGTAACAAATTGTACCCAATTTATGCCTTCTTTTGTTTGTTTCCATTATTAGTCATTTACCATTTTGTTATTAGGCATTTTTTTCCTGTCAATTTTTTTTGTATGCTGACTTGTAATGTATGATTGTTATTAAAAAGAACACCGATTTGATGATGTCATGTCTGTTTCCAGTACCAGATTAAAAAAATCCAGATTGGTCATGGTTCCCTCCAGTAAAACTGAAACCCCATAAAATGAAATCCTATTATAGCTTCTGGTTAAACAAGAAAACCATTTTCTCAATACTAATGTTTGTTTCCAGATTTAACATTTTATGAGTACACGTGTTTCATTGTAGAAAAAATTATATCCTGTGTTATGATATGTCATGTTTATTTATTTCTACACAATGAATGAAACTATTGTTGGCTTTGCAATTAGATC